>CM055883.1:25887500-26597500 GCA_029582165.1 Portulaca oleracea
TCAAAGTATAGATTCACAAGCTTGTAACTCATGATGAAGACCATAGTAAGACTTCCTTGAATCCATGGTACCTCAACCATAGAATTGAAGCTTTCATCTCCATATAGTATAGAAGGATTGCAAATATCACAACATTGTAACGTTTGCTCAATGTCAACGATCATGCTAGGCTAGAAATAATACTCCTTCATCTTGTAATACATATTGAGAAGACCCAAATGATCAAAAGAATTTCCATGCACTTCCATGATTAAGAAGTCACGAATTCCACTCCTTAGAATACACAATCGATTCCCTTTGAAAAGAAATCCATGATTAATATGGAAGGGTTGTTGATGATGCTTCTCACATACCTTGAATACTTCTTTAACATCATCATCATATACATATAACTCCTTGATATATCCAAGCTCAAGTAATTTTGAATCAAACATGTATCTCCTCGTTAGAAAACTTCCTCTAGTCAAAGGACTTGTTTCCTCCAAGTGACTTGATTTTGATGAACGAATCAAGTACTTCATCTCAAAGTATAATGATGGCTTGATCTCCTTATCATATGAAGCATACTCCAATACTTTGTAAGAATCACAAAGCTTAAGGATGAATCCTCCATGATAATAATCCTTTTGCTCAAATACCCTCTTGATAACAACAAGTATGAATGCAAAGCCATAAGCATGAAGCTTCTCCTTTTCTCCAATTAGTATATCACCAAAATAATCCATGGGACAACTTCCTTGAGATAGGACTTCACCTTTCTCAACTCCATTCGTAATGAACAAATATGATGCGAGAATAGGAAATAAAAGAATATGATGATCTTTAGCATCCTTTAGGAGACATAGTACCTCAAGTATAGATGCAAGTATGGATCCTTCTTGAATAGCTCCTTTCTTCTCTTTGTCCACTTGAATTACTCCATTTGATGAGATATGTTCAGATAGCTCATTCTTGGACGAGAGGTAAGATCAATTCTCCAAGTACTTCTCCAATTCTCCTTGTGGCTCCTCATGCTTCGTCATGATCAAGACTAACTCCAAAGGATTTACATGCTCATTTCTACTTCTACTACAGACAAAAATGTTATCAAAGTATATAAATACAATCTCTTTACATTGCAATGGTACATATTCTTTCAAAATATGTTGTATACTATGAGAATCAAAACGGTTGTTGTAGTTATCCACGAATTGAGCTTGATCCCAAAGAGATAAGTGAGAGAGGTGACTTGTCGATGGTGCTTGTCTTTCATCCAAATATTCACAAATGAGAACAAGTGATGGCATAGGATCTTGATCCTTTATCGGCTCACGGTTTCCAACCTCCATTGGTGTAAGAATGAGACTCCTTGGTTCTTCAAATCATGATACTTATTCTCCATAAGTGTCATAAGAATGCTTTGACCCTCCTTGAGCCGTGAAAAATAAAGTGGTAATCAGGACGCCTCTTGGAGCTTGATACTCCTATCATACTCCTATCATACTTGGTGGACTGCTCGAGTTGCTCGCGCGGCGAGAGCGGGTCACCGCGTCACCGGCCGAGGCGGATGGACGAGAACGGCCCTTCGGGGCCTTCCCGCATCGAACGATCGACTCAGGGCCCGTACGGACAAGGAAATCATTATTTAATTAAAACAAGCGATGGTCCTGCGGATGTTAACGCAATGTGATTTCGCGATTGCTCAATGTCAAAGTGAAGAAATTCAACCAAGCGCGGGTAAACGGCGGGAGTAACTATGACTCTCTTAAGGTAGCCAAATTCCTCGTCATCTAATTAGTGACGCGCATGAATGGATTAACGAGATTCCCACTGTCCCTGTCTACTATCCAATAAACCACGACGAGAAAGGGCTTGGCGAGAATCGTGAGGAAAGAAGACCCTGTTGAGCTTGACTCTAGTCCGACTTTGTGAAATGACTTGAGAGGTGTAGCATAAGTGGGTGCTTCGGCGCATGTGAAATACCACTACTTTTAACGTTATTTTACTTACTCCGTGAGTCGGAGGTGGGGCATTGCCCCTCTTTTTGGACCTAAGGCTCGCTTTGCACACAATCTAAGGGTTGATCACATTACACACAATCTAAGGATCTTTAAAAACGAAGATAGGAATCTCCCTTCTCAAAGTTCCAAAGAACCAAAAACGGAAAAGAAATGGATGAAAAAGATGGAAAGAACTATGAGAGATGGTTACCAAATGAATGGAATGATAGAATGAACGAATGAATGATGAATGAACGAACGAATGAATGATGAATGAACGAATGTAGGAATGTTGACAACGAATGGATTGATGAATCTATCTTGTGAATTAGCACTTTAGACGTGTAAATGAAAGATAGAAACAATGAAAATGCAATTGAAAGAATTCTAATGAATCAAACAAAACTCACTAGAACAATAGAATGATAATGGCTTTTGAAGATTCTTGGAGGATACAGCCACACCACCTTCAAGAGACCTTCAATTCCTTCCTATCACCACCAAGGACGCCAACCTTGGATAGAAGAAGGGGATAGTTTCCGTCCTCCCTCAAGAGAAACGAAGAGACTAGCACAAAGCTAGAGAGAACAACACATCATGTGTTTGATTTGTATTTGATATAAGATGTAATGAATGAATACAATGGCACCTTAGGGGGTCTATTTATACTACTCTAGGACCCCTTGGACGTGTACCTAGGGTTCAAGAAACCAAGAATCAACTATTACATCATATATCCTATTTATGACATCATAAACTCTAAAATACAACTCTAGAAAGAAATTGCTATAACTCCTTCAATACTTGTCCGTTTTCAATGATTCAAAAACCATTCGAAAGCTTATTGAAAGATCTCCAATCTACCTTCTGATGATTTCCTTAATAGACGTATGGATCTAGAATTATAAAGCAAAATATCCAACTGTACTTGATGGAGTCTTTTGCTGCCGTGAGAGATGACTTCTCAATAAGGACTTGAGAATGATTTAAGCTCATTGATGTCCTCCAAAAGTGAGAGTAACTCCATATAAGCTTAGAAGTGTGAGGACAAAGCTTAGAGTACCTTCAAGGTCCTTTACGCCTTCTACCTTGATAAACCCAAGACGGCATTTGTAGCTTCAAACTGGATTAAGGTCCTTGTAGCTAGACCTTGATGTATATAGCTTGGCAAATATACATCATTCTCCCCCGGTTGAAAAAGTTTGTCCTCAAACTTAGACAAAAATTCTTCTAAACCAGTACATAACACTTCTTCTTCCTTGTTTTCCTTCTATCTTTATAAGATGTCTTCCCATATGTGTTATTGACATCACTTCACTTGTTCCTTCTTATGAGTTTACAACTTCTCTTCTTGATTGCCTTGAAATCATCATAGATTCCTTTGATGCTTGACTTGAACTTCAACTTTCTTCCAAGTTTTCTCATGACTAATCCAATGACATCATGGAACTTCAAATCTCGTTTATTCATAGAGAATGTGGAAATCTCGTATAACTTCTCAACATCAAAGTATAGATTCACAAGCTTGTAACTCATGATGAAGACAATAGTAAGACTTCCTTGAATCCATGGTACTTCAACCATAGAATTCAAGCTTTCATCTCCATATAGTATAGAAGGATTGCAAATATCACAACATTGTAACGTTTGCTCAATGTCAACGATCATGCTAGGCCAGAAATAATACTCCTTCATCTTGTAATACATATTGAGAAGACCCAAATGATCAAAAGAACTTCCATGTACTTCCATAATTAAGAAGTCACGAATTCCACTCCTTGGAATACACAATTGATTCCCTTTGAAAAGAAATCCATGATTAATATGGAAGGGTTGTTGATGATGCTTCTTACATACCTTGAATACTTCTTTAAAATCATCCAAGCTCAAGTAATTTTGAATCCAAGCTCAAGTAATTTTGAATCCAAGCTCAAGTAATTTTTAATCAGACATGTGTCTCCTCGTTAGAAAACTTCCTTTAGTCAAAGGACTTGGTTCCTCCAAGTGACTTGATTTTGATGAACGATTCAAGTACTTCATCTCAAATTATAATGATGGCTTGATCTCCTTATCATATGATGATGCATAATGGGACTAAGGAATGATCACATTACACACAATCTAAGGATCTTTAAAAACGAAGATAGGAATCTCCCTTCTCAAAGTTCCAAAGAACCGAAAATGGAATAGAAATGGATGAAAAAGATAAATGATAAACGAAAAGAAGAATGGATTCGTTTACCAAAGTGACGATGAACGCTTAATGTTTGATGAATGAAGGATGAATGGCGAATGAATGGTTGAACGAATGATGAACGTCACTTTGATGAATGGACGAATGCTCCTTGAACAATCCAATGTTGTTTGATACTTGAAAGAACACTCAAAGTTGGATGAATGTAGATGAACGTTTGAATGGATGAATGAATGAATGATAATGGCTTTGAAGATTCTTGGAGGATACAGCCACACCACCTTCAAGAGACCTTCAATTCCTTTCTATCACCACCAAGGACGCCAACCTTGGATAGAAGAAGGGGATAGTTTCGTTCTCCCTCAAGAGAAACGAAGGGAAACTAGCACAATGCTAGAGAAACAAGACATCATGTGTTTGATTCTATTTGATATATGATTGAATGATGATACAAGGCACCCTAAGGGGTCTATTTATACTACTAAAGGTCCCCTTAGGCGTGTCATATGAAAGAAACTACAACCATCTAGCCTAGATCATCCTAATCAAATGATTACATCATAAAGAAACAAATGAACTAAGCTAGATTACAAATGATGATAACTTGCTCAATACTTAACCAAATCTAAAGATTCTTGAACCATTGGAAAGCTCTTGGAATGTAGATTAATCCACTCTAGGACACCTTCCATGATAGCTTGATGGTTCTTGAGTTAAGGAGCAAATTACTTGAGTACCCTTGTAGATTTCTTCCAAATAGAGAGATATGTGAGAGATGTGAGCTCTTCTTCCATATAGGTGTGTATTTGATGTTTCTCTAGTTGACCTTGATGTATATGGCCATTCAAATATACATCATACTCCCCTGGTTGAAAAAAGTTTGTCCTCAAACTTGGAGCATCACTCTCTTACTCGCCACCTTCACAAAGAATGTCAAGCTTTCTTCTTAAAGGCTTTGAAATCATCATATATCCCTTTGATGAACTTCTTCATCTTTCTCCCAAGTAATCCATGGGCACTACAAGACTTGGATCCTCGAACTTTCATCATGGATGTAGATATCCCATGTAGCTTCTTAATTCCCAAGTCAAGTTTCACCACTTGGCCCTTATCATTTAGCATGAAATGATCCACTTTGATGACTTTAGCTTCTTGGCTCCTTCGAATCCTTGGCTCTTCAACCATAAGATTCAAGTTGATTTCTCTTGGGTACACATGGAAGATACGCTTCATAGGAGAATTCAGAATTGGGTGCTTGCTTGGATCCGTTTTGTTTTCCTCCAAATTTGTAAGAGTAAGATTCTTATGCCTTTCATGCTCATGATCAACCTTCATAGTCGACACAATATGGCTTTCTTCCTCCTTAGGCCGAGAAGATGGTGCTAGAGGTGTCAAAGTGATCTTCTTTTTATTGAGAGTGAAAGTATAAGTGTTGGATCTCCCATCATGAATGACACTCCTATCAAATAACCATGGCCTTCCCAACAAAATACGACAAGTATCCATAGGAACAATATCACACCATAAGGAATCTTTATAATTCCTCCCAATTGAAAGACTTACCAAGACCCTTTGATCCACATGAATGTCTTGGCCTTGGCTTAGCCCACGTACGGTGTAAGGCGTGGGATGAGGGATATCTTCCAATTGCAACTTGTTGACCATTGTTGTAGAGGCCGCATTGGTGCAACTTTCTCCATCTATGATTAATGAGCACACTTTTCCATTGATTGTACAACGAGAGCGAAAGATAGCCTCCCTTTGCACTTGGACATTCGGCACATGAAGCACATCTAAGTCTCTTCTTACAACAAGTAACTCTCCTTCATCCGGCTCTTCTACACATTCCTCTTCCACACTTTCTTCCTCATTCACGTCAATAGGGCCAACTACTTCCTCTTCATTCTTTCTTTCATTATACTCCGGTTCTACATACAAAGTAGTTTGATATTCCACCAAAGATACTACTCTCTTATTTGGGCACTCCGAGGCATAATGACCTAACCCTTGGCAACGAAAACACCTTCGTGGGGCTAGAGTTTTGGCTTCTTGGACGGGGGGTTTAGGGATGGATGGGGGCTGATTTTGTGGAGTTCTTTTTGTGGAGACTTGGGGTTTTTGTTGTGGCGTGTGAGGGAATGTAGAGTAGGATGATTCTTGTGGAGTTTGGTATTTGTTTAGAGCTTCTTTTCCCTTATTTCTCCTTTGCCTTTCAAATTTAAGGGACAAAGAACTCAACTCATCCAAGGATTTATAAGGTTGCAACTCAACAACATGTCTAATCCAATCATTAAGACCAAAAAGATAACGTACCAAAGTTTGTGGCTCGTCCTCTTTAAGATCACACCTCCAAAGCAAATGCTCAAATTTTGTGGTGTACTCCTCTACGCTTCTACCTCATTAGACCAACTTTTGTAGCTTGTAGTAGTTGTCACGTAGGTAGCTAGGTGGTAAGAACTTCTCTTGAAGTTTCTTTTTCATTTTTTCCCATGTACGCACCTTGACCTTTCCTTTAGCTTCCTGCTTCTTTTGCAAGTTTGTCCACCAAATACTTGCATGTTTTCGTAGCTTCAAGGCAACATACTTGACCTTCTTGTTATCATCCACGTCTTTGAGATCAAAGACTATTTCCATGGTTTGCATCCAATCCAAGAAAACCTTCGGATCAAGATTTCCAACAAATTCCGGGATCTCTAGTTTGAAGTCAAATCTCTCCTCCTTTGGGGAACGTCTTCTTGGAACATCCTCATCACTATCATTGGTCTCACTTTCACCATGGGTTACTCTATGATGTAGATGCATGTATTTCTTTAGTTGATCGTTGAGATAAACGATTCTTTGCTTCATCGCTTCAACATCTTCTTGAGACGTTGTTGGAGACTTCGTAGGAGAACTTGAACCAGCCATTAGAACCAATCTTGCAACAAAAAGATCACAAGAAACTCATGGTTGTGGGTTAGCACATAAGGGACGAGAGGTAGGATGTGTTTGGGTTGATCGTGTTTGGGTTTGTGGGGTTCTTTGTGGAGCTAATGGTTCTTTATGAGTTCTTCATGAGTTCTTGAAGAACTTATGGGTGGCGTGAAGTGTAGGGATGGTGGGGGATGAATTTGTGATGGAAAGATGGGTAAAAGATGGTTCAAGAACTTAGAGAATCAATCTCCTTGGCTCTGATACCAACTTTGATGCATAATGGGACCAAGGAATGATCGCATTACACACAATCTAAGGATCTTTAAAAACGAAGGTAGGAATCTCCCTTCTCAAAGTTCCAAAGAACCAAAAGTGGCATAGAAATGGATGAAAAAGATGAATGATAAACGAAAAGAAGAATGGATTCGTTTACCAAAGTGATGATGAATGCTTAATGTTTGATGAATGAAGGATGAATGGCGAATGAATGGTTGAACGAATGATGAACGTCACTTTGATGAATGGACGAATGCTCCTTGAACAATCCAATGTTGTTTGATACTTGAAAGAACACTCAAAGTTGGATGAATGTAGATGAACGTTTGAATGGATGAATGAATGAATGATCGAATGATAATGGCTTTGAAGATTCTTGGAGGATACAGCCACACCACCTTCAAGAGACCTTCAATTCCTTTCTATCACCACCAAGGACGCCAACCTTGGATAGAAGAAGGGGATAGTTTCGTTCTCCCTCAAGAGAAACGAAGGGAAACTAGCACAATGCTAGAGAAACAACACATCATGTGTTTGATTGTATTTGATATATGATTGAATGATGATACAAGGCACCCTAAGGGGTCTATTTATACTACTAAAGGTCCCCTTAGGCGTGTCATATGAAAGAAACTACAACCATCTAGCTTACATAATCCTAATCAAATGATTACATCATAAAGAAACAAATGAACTAAGCTAGATTACAAATGATGATAACTTGCTCAATACTTAACCAAATCTAAAGATTCTTGAACCATTGGAAAGCTCTTGGAATGTAGATTAATCCACTCTAGGACACCTTCGATGATAGCTTGATGGTTCTTGAGTTAAGGAGCAAATTACTTGAGTACCCTTGTAGATTTCTTCCAAATAGAGAGATATGTGAGAGATGTGAGCTCTTGTTCCATATAGGTGAGTATTTGATGTTTCTCTAGTTGACCTTGATGTATATGGCCATTCAAATATACATCATACTCCCCTGGTTGAAAAAAGTTTGTCGTCAAACTTGGAGCATCACTCTCTTACTCGCCTTCTTCATAAAGAATGTCAAGCTTTCTTCTTAAAGGCTTTGAAATCATCATATATCCCTTTGATGAACTTCTTCATCTTTCTCCCAAGTAATCCATGGGAACTACAAGACTTGGATCCTCGAACTTTCATCATGGATGTAGATATCCCATGTAGCTTCTTAATTCCCCAGTCAAGTTTCACCACTTGGCCCTTATCATTTAGCATGAAATGATCCACTTTGATGACTTTAGCTTCTTGGCTCCTTCGAATCTTTGGCTCTTCAACCATAAGATTCAAGTTGATTTCTCTTGGGTACACATGGAAGATACGCTTCATAGGAGAATTCAGAATTGGGTGCTTGCTTGGATCCATTTTGTTTTCCTCCAAATTTGTAAGAGTAAGATTCTTATGCCTTTCATGCTCATGATCCACCTTCATAATCGACACAATATGGCTTTCTTCCTCCTTAGGCCGAGAAGATGGTGCTAGAGGTGTCAAAGTGATCTTCTTTTGATTGAGAGTGAAAGTATAAGTGTTGGATCTCCCATCATGCATGACACTCCTATCAAATAACCATGGCCTTCCCAACAAAATATGACAAGTATCCATAGGAACAATATCACACCATAAGGAATCTTTATAATTCTTCCCAATTGAAAGACTTACCAAGACCCTTTGATCAACACGAATGTCTTGGCCTTGGCTTAGCCAACGTACGGTGTAAGGCGTGGGATGAGGGATATCTTCCAATTGCAACTTGTTGACCATTGTTGTAGAGGCCGCATTGGTGCAACTTCCTCCATCTATGATTAATGCGCACACTTTTCCATTGATTGTACAACGAGAGCGAAAGATAGCCTCCCTTTGCACTTGGACATTCGGCACATGAAGCACATCCAAGTCTCTTCTTACAACAAGTAACTCTCCTTCATCCGGCTCTTCTACACATTCCTCTTCCACACTTTCTTCCTCATTCACGTCAATAGGGCCAACTGCTTCCTCTTCATTCTTTCTTTCATTATACTCGGGTTCTACATACAAAGCACTTTGATATTCCACCAAAGATACTACTCTCTTGTTTGGGCACTCCGAGGCATAATGACCTAACCCTTGGCAACGAAAACACCTTCGTGGGGCTAGAGTTTTGGCTTCTTGGACGTGGGGTTTAAAGATGGATGGGGGCTGATTTTGTTGAGTTCTTTTTGTGGAGACTTGGGGGTTTTGTTGTGGCGTGTGAGGGAATGTAGAGTAGGATGATTCTTGTGGAGTTTGGTATTTGTTTAGAGCTTATTTTCCCTTATTTCTCCTTTGCCTTTAAACTTTAAGGGACAAAGAACTCAACTCATCCAAGGATTTATAAGGTTGCAACTCAACAACATGTCTAATCCAATCATTAAGACCAAAAAGATAACGTACCAAAGTTTGTGGCTCGTCCTCTTTAAGATCACACCTCCAAAGCAAATGCTCAAATTCTTTGGTGTACTCCTCTACGCTTCTACCTCCTTGGACCAACTTTTGTAGCTTGTAGTAGTTGTCACGTAGGTAGCTAGGTGGTAAGAACTTCTCTTGAAGCTTCTTTTTCATATTTTCCCATGTACGCACCTTGTCCTTTCCTTTAGCTTCCCGCTTCTTTTGCAAATTTGTCCACCAAATACTTGCATGTTTTTGTAGCTTCAAGGCAACATACTTGACCTTCTTGTTATCATCCACGTCTTTGAGATCAAAGACTCTTTCCACGGTTTGCATCCAATCCAAGAAAACCTTCGGATCAAGATTTCCAACAAATTTAGGGATCTCTACTTTGAAGTCGAATCTCTCCTCCTTTGGGGAACGTCTTCTTGGAACATCCTCATCACTATCATTGGTCTCACTTTCACCATGGGCCACTCTATGTTGTAGATGCATGTATTTCTTTAGTTGATCGTTGAGATAAACGATTCTTTGCTTCATCGCTTCAACATCTTCTTGAGACGTTGTGGGAGACTTCGTAGGAGAACTTGAACCAGCCATTAGATCCAATCTTGCAACAAAAAGATCACAAGAAACTCATGGTTGTGGGTTAGCACATAAGGGACGAGAGGTAGGATGTGTTTGGGTTGATTGTGTTTGGGTTTGTGGGGTTCTTTGTGGAGCTAATGGTTTTTTGTGGAGCTAATGGTTCTTTATGAGTTCTTGATGAGTTCTTGGAAGAACTTATGGGTGGCGTGAAGTGTAGGGATGGTGAGGGATGAATTTGTGATGGAAAGATGGGTAAAAGATGATTCAAGAACTAAGAGAATCAATCTCCTTGGCTCTGATACCAATTTTGAAGCATAATGGGACCAAGGAATGATCACATTACACACAATCTAAGGATCTTTAAAAACGACGATAGGAATCTCCCTTCTCAACGTTCCAAAGAACCAAAATTGGAATAGAAATGGATGAAAAAGATGAATGATAAGCGAAAAGAAGAATGGATTCGTTTACGAAAGTGATGATGAACGCTTAATGTTTGATGAATGAAGGATGAATGGTGAATGAATGGTTGAACAAATGATGAACCTCACTTTGATGAATGGACGAATGCTCCTTGAACAATCCAATGTTGTTTGATACTTGAAAGAACACTCAAAGTTGGATGAATGTAGATGAACGTTTGAATGGATGAATGAATGAATGATAATGGCTTTGAAGATTCTTGGAGGATACAGCCACACCACCTTCAAGAGACCTTCAATTCCTTCCTATCACCACCAAGGACACCAACCTTGGATAGAAGAAAGGGATAGTTTCGTTCTCCCTCAAGAGAAACGAAGGGAAACTAGCACAATGCTAGAGAAACAACACATCAAGTGTTTGATTATATTTGATATATGATTGAATGATGATATAAGGCACCCTAAGGGGACTATTTATACTACTAAAGGTCCCCTTAGGCGTGTCATATGGAAGAAACTACAACCATCTAGCTTCCATCATCCTAATCAAATGATTACATCATAAAGAAACAAATGAACTAAGCTAGATTACAAATGATGATAACTTGCTCAATACTTAACAAATCTAAAGATTCTTGAACCATTAGAAAGCTCTTGGAATGTAGATTAATCCACTCTAGATTACAAATATGTTGTATATTATGAGAATCAAAACTGTTGTTGTAGTTATCCACGAATTGAGTTTGATCCCAAAGAGATAAGTGAGAGAGGTCACTTGTCGATGGTGCTTGTCTTTCATCCAAATATTCACAAATGAAAATAAGTGATGGCATAGGATCTTGATCCTTTATAGGCTCACGGTTTCCAACCTCCATTGGTGTAAGAATGAGACTCCTTGGTTCTTCAAATTCATGATACTTATTCTCCATAAGTGTCATAAGAATGATTTGACCCTCTTTGAGCCGTGAAACACAAGGTGGTAATAAGGACGCCTGTTGGAGCTTGATACTCCTATCCTACAACTTTCATTCTTCCAACAAAGTATAGCTAGAATCCATAGAAGTAATATTACAATACAATGAATCTTTGCAAATATTGTAAAAACAAAGACTTACTAAACTTCTTGGATCAAAATGAATGTCCTTGTCATGAAGTGAATGACCGTATGAATAGCTCTCCATTTGCAATGTTTGGACCCTCGTTGTAGTAAGGCTAATATCATTGCCATGGTCCTTATCAATGCCAATGCTAGCGTTAAGATCCTCATAGATGGCACTACTTCCTCCTTGGAACAATGAACACATCTTATCACGTTGCTCTTCTTCATTTACGCCTTCCTCCTCATACAATGGGTTGGCATATACTCAAAACTCATCATTATTCTCCTCATACAAGGGATTGTCATACACCTTAAACTCTTCTTTAGGCATGCTAAAAACTACATTAGCTTCCTCATTCATGCCAAGGTTATCACATACTTCATGAGCATCCACATACACGTCAAATACATCAAATGATTAACTTTCAAATTCTAGTTGCTCATAGGATGACGTTTGACTTGCACTTACAACATGATCAAAACTTTGGCAAGATAGACTTGTACTTTGGTCAATGATTTCTTCGTCTTGGACAATGGGAATGGGGAGGTTTATGGGCTGTTTTGAGGAGCTTTGGATAGTAGGTGTGAGGTGGGATGGGGGCTGATTTTGTGGAGTTTGTGTGTGTGTACGGGTTTTGTCCAAGAGTTCTTTACTCTTTACTTCAACATAAAAAGCTAAAAAACTTAACTCTTCCAAGTTTGTGTAAGGTTGATTTACAACAACATGTCGAATGTAATCATTAAGACCAAGAGAGTAACATACCAAAACTCGTTGATCATTCTCCTTAAGACCATACTTCCATAATAGCCGCCTGAATTCTATGGTGTATTCAACCACATCCTTGCTCCCTTGCTCCATTCTTGCAAGTTTGTTGATGTATTCTCCTTTGTAATTGAATTGTTCGAACTCTTCTTGAAATTTATTCCCACTCTTCTTGTTGGAATGTTTACTCCATGCAGAAGGCGCTTCATATTCAACCTCATACGAACGTACCATACGTGAACTTGCGCTTCTTGATCCCTTTGGAAGGATCCCAAATTCTTCCATTTGTTCGGTGAGATCATCAATTTGTTGCTCCAAGCGTTGTAATTCACGTTGAGAACTCATGGTAGATCTTTTGCAAGCCATAGAATATGAATCTTAATACAAAAAGATCACAAGAAACTTGCAAAACAATGGGGTTAGATTGTAGGGACGAGAGCGGGGGTGTGTTTAGGTGCGGATTGTGTTTGGGCTATGGGTTTTTTTGTGGAGCTAATGGTTCTTTATGAATTCTTGATGAATTCATGATGAATTCTTGACGAGTTCTTGGAAGAACTCTAGGGTGGCGTGTGATGGAGAGATGGTAGGAACGTTTTTGTGATGGAAAATGGTAAAAAGATGGTTCAAGAACTAAGAGAATCAAACTCCTAAGCTCTAATACCAATTTTGATGCATAATGGACCAAGGGTTGATCACATTACACACAATCTAAGGATCTTTAAAAACAAAGATAGGAATCTCCCTTCTCAAAGTTCCAAAGAACCAAAAATGGAAAAGAAATGGATGAAAAAGATGGAAAGAACTATGAGAGATGGTTGCCAAATGAATGGGAATGATAGAATGAACGAATGAATGATGAATGAACGAACGAATGAATGATGAATGAACGAATGGACGAATGTAGGAATGTTGAAAGCGAATGGATTGATGAATCTATCTTGTGAATTAGCACTTTAGACGTGTAAATGAAAGATAGAAACAATGAAAATGCAATTGAAAGAATTCTAATGAATCAAACAAAACTCACTAGAACAATAGAATGATAATGGCTTTTGAAGATTCTTGGAGGATACAGCCACACCACCTTCAAGAGACCTTCAATTCCTTCCTATCACCACCAAGGACGCCAACCTTGGATAGAAGAAGGGGATAGTTTCCGTCCTCCCTCAAGAGAAACGAAGAGACTAGCACAAAGCTAGAGAGAACAACACATCATGTGTTTGATTTGTATTTGATATAAGATGTAATGAATGAATACAATGGCACCTTAGGGGGTCTATTCATACTACTCTAGGACCCCTTGGACGTGTACCTAGGGTTCAAGAAACCAAGAATCAACTATATTACATCATATATCCTATTTATGACATCATAAACTCTAAAATACAACTCTAGAAAGAAATTGCTATAACTCCTTCAATACTTGTCCGTTTTCATTGATTCAAAAACCATTGGAAAGCTTATTGAAATATCTCCAATCTGTCTTCTGATGATTTCCTCAATAGACGTATGGATCTAGAATTATAGAGCAAAATATCGAACTGTACTTGATGGAGTCTTTTGCTGCCGTGAGAGATGACTTCTCAATAAGGACTTGAGAATGATTTAAGGTCATTGATGTCCTCCAAAAGTGAGAGTAACTCCAGATAAGCTTAGAAGTTTGAGGACTAAGCTTAGAGTACCTTCAAGGTCCTTTACGCCTTCTACCTTGATAAACCCAACACGACATTTGTAGCTTCAAACAGGATTAAGGTCCTTGTAGCTAGACCTTGATGTATATAGCTAGGCAAATATACATCAAAAGCGAACACGTCCATGAGGAGACAGTACGGAGCCTAGGCCCGGGACGGCCGCCCGCCGCGACCCGGAGTCGTCTCCAGCGAGGCACGGGTGAGCACCGTGACCGACAAAGCGCCGCATGCCGAGACAAGGCGACTGTCGACGGACAAAGAAGGGGTCCGGTGTCGGATGCGAAGTGTCCCGCCCGGGCAACGCACTATACGACGGCGGCGACGATGCGTCGCCGACGCCCGCCACGATGTCGGCGCTATTGCGGCAGCGTCGGCCGACGGCGGCGGCGATGTCGACAACACTACGACAATGTCGTCGGCAGCCAGCGAAGCTGTTGACGACACTGCGACAGAGTCATCGATAGTGTCGACGCCATTGCGCGGCACGTCGGCGGCGGCGATGGCGATGTCGGCGCCATTGCGGCGGCGTCGGCGGTAACGGCGGCGATGTCGCCGGCGCCATTGCGGCGATGTCGTCGGCGGCCGACGCGGCGACGCTGATCGGCGACGGCACGTCGGCAGCGGCCGAAAGTGTCATCGGCAGCGGCGGCGGCCGGCACGACGACACGATGTCGGCGGCGGCCGACGGCGATGTGCCGACAACGCTGCGGCGATGTCGTCGGCGAAGGCGGCTATCGAGACGGCCGGCGGCGATGTCGGCGGCAGGCAACGACGCTCGCGACATTGCGGCAGAGTCAGCGGCGGCCAGGCGATGTCGGCGGCGTCACGGCGACCGGCGATGTCGGCGACATGCGTATGATGTCGTCCGCGGCCGGTATCGGCGACGACCGGCGACAATGTCGGCGACATCTGCGGCGATGTCGTGGCGGCCCGGCCGATGTTGTCGACGACTGCGGCGATGTCGACGGCAGCCCGGCGACGTTAGTCGACATCTGCGACAATGTCGACGGCGGCGATGTCTGTCTTGCAACCAGCTGATGCATAATGAGACTAAGGGATGATCACATTACACCACAATCTAAGGATCTTTAAAAATGAAGATAAGAATCTCCCTTCTCAAAGTTCAAAAGAACCAAAAAATGGAATAGAAATGGATGAAAAGAATGGAAAGAAATACGAAAGATGATTACCAAATGAATGGAAATGATGAACGAATGAATGATTGATAAATGTAGAATGAATGAACGAATGAATGAATGTTTGAAACGAATTGAATGATGAATCTATCTTGTGAATTAGCACTTTAGACGTGTAAATGGAAGATAGAAACAAAGGAATACAATTGAAAGAATTCAAATGAATCAAACGAAACTCACTAAGAATGATAGAATGATAATGGCTCTTTGAAGAATCTTGGAGGATACAACCACACCACCTTCAAGAGACCTTCAATTCCTTCCTATCACCTCCAAGGACGCCAACCTTGGATAGAAGAAGGGGATAGTTCTCGTCCTCCCTCAAGAGAAACGAAACACATCATGTGTTTGATTGTATTTTGATATATGATTGAATGAGTACAGTGGCACCCTAGGCCTCTATTTATACTACTCTAAGGCCCCTTGGACGTGTACCTAGGGTTCAAGAAACCAAGAATTAACTATTACATCATATATCCTATTTATAACATCATAAACTCTGAGATACAACTCTAGAAAGAAAATGCTCTAACTCCTTCAATACTTGTCCGTTTTCAATGATTGAAAAACCATTGGAAAGCTTATTGAGAGTTCTCCAATCTGTCTTCTGATGATTTCCTCAATAGACGTATGCATCTAGAATTATTGAGCAAAATATCAAACTGTACTTGATGGAGTCTTTTGCTGCCGTGAGAGATGACTTTTCAATAAGGACTTGAGAATGATTTAAGCTCATTTGATGTCCTCCAAATGTGAGAGTAACTCCATATAAGCTTAGAAGTGTGAGGACTAAACTTAGAGTACCTTCAAGGTCCTTTACGCCTTTTAGCTTGATAAACCCAAGACGACATTTGTAGCTTCAAACTGGATTAAGGTCCTTGTAGCTAGACCTTGATGTATATAGCTGGGCGATTATACATCATTCTCCCCCATTTGAAAAAGTTTGTCCTCAAACTTAGACAAAACTTCTTCTAAACTGTTGCATAGCACTTCTTCTTATAAGATGTCTTCCCAAAAGTGTTGTTCCCGTCAATTTGCTTCTTCCTCTTACGTTTCTTGAAGAGATTACAAACTCTCTTCTTAAACGCTTTGAAATCATCATAGATTCCTTTGATGCTTGACTTGAACATCCACTTTCTTCCAAATTTTCTCATGACTAATCCAATGACATTATGGAACTTTAAATCTCGTTTCTTCATAGAAAATGTAGGAACCTCATATAACTTCCTTGAATCATGATGAAGACAATAGTAAGACTTCCTTGAATCCATGGTACTTCAACCTTAGAATTCAAGCTTTCATCTCCATATAGTATAGAAGGATTGCAAATATCACAACATTGTAACGTTTGCTCAATGTCAACGATCATGCTAGGCCAGAAATAATACTCTTTCATCTTGTAATACATATTGAGATGACCCAAATGACCAAAAGAACTTCCATGCACTTCCATGATTAAGAAGTCACGAATTCTCCTTGGAATACACAATTGATTCCCTTTGAAAAGAAATCCATGATTGATATGGAAGGGTTGTTGATGATGCTACTCATATACCTTGAATACTTCTTTAAGATCATTATCATCTTCATATAACTCCTTGATATAACCAACCTCAAGTAATTTTGAATCAAACATGTATCTGCTCGTTAGAAAACTTCCTTTAGTTAAAGGACTTGCTTCCTCCAAGTGACTTGATTTTGATGAACGAATCAAGTACTTCATCTCAAAGTATAATGATGGCTTGATCTCCTTATCATATGAAGCATACTCCAATACTTTGTAAGAATCACAAAGCTTAAGGATGAATCCTCCATGATAATAATCCTTTTGCTCAAATACCCTCATGATAACAACAAGTATGAATGCAAAGCCATAAGCATGTAGCTTCTCCTTTTCTCCAATTAGTATATCACCAAAATAATCCATGTGACAACTTCCTTGAGATAGGACTTCACCTTTCTCAACTCCATTTGTAATGAACAAATATGATGCGAGAATAAGAAATAAAAGAATATGATGATCTTTAGCATCCTATAAGAGACATAGTACCTCAAGTATAGATGCAAGTATGGATCCTTCTTGATAGTTCCTTTCTTCCTTTTGTCCACTTGAATTACTCCATTTTATGAGATATGTTGAGATAGCTCATTCTTGGACGAGAGGTAAGGACAATTCTCCAAGTACTTCTCCAATTCTCCTTGTGGCTCCTCATGCTTCGTCATGATCAAGACTAACTCCAAAGGATTTACATGCTCATTTCTACTTTTACTACATACAAAAATGTTATCAAAGTATACAAATACAATCTCTTTACATTGCAATGGTACATACTCTTTCAAAATATGTTGTATACTATGAGAATCAAAACCGTTGTTGTAGTTATCCACGAATTGAGTTTGATCCCAAAGAGATAAGTGAGAGAGGTCACTTGTGGATGGTGCTTGTCTTTCATCCAAATATTCACAAATGAGAACAAGTGATGGCATAGGATCTTGATCCTTTATAGGCTCACGGTTTCCAACCTCCATTGGTGTAAGAATGAGACTCCTTGGTTCTTCAAATTCATGATACTTATTCTCCATAAGTGTCATAAGAATGCTTTGACCCTCCTGGAGCCGTGAAACAATAGGTGGTAATAAGGACGCCTCTTGGAGCTTGATACTCCTATCATACAACTTTGTTTCTTCCAACAAAGTATTACAAGAATCCATAGAAGTAATATTACAATACAATGAATCTTTGCAAATATTGTAAAAACAAAGACTTACTACACTTCTTGGATCAAAATGAATGTCCTTGTCATGAAGTGAATGACCGTTTGAATAGCTCTCCATTTGCAACGTTTGGACCCTTGTTGTAGTAAGGCCAATATCATTGCCATGGTCCTTATCAATGCTAGCGTCAAGATCGTCATAGATGGCACTACTTCCTCCTTCTTGGAACAATGAACACATCTTATCACGTTGCACTTCTTCATTCACGCCTTCCTCCTCATACAATGGGTTGACATATACTCGAAACTCATCATTATTCTCCTCATACAAGGGATTGTCATACACCTTAAACTCTTCTTTAGGCATGCAACAAACTACATTAGCTTCCTCATTCATACCAAGGTTATCACATACTTCATGAGCATCCTCATACTCGTCAAATACATCAAATGATTCACTTTCAAATTCTATTTGCTCATAGGATAGACTTGTACTTTGGTCAATGATTTCCTCATCTTGGTTATTGGGAATGGGGAGGTTTATGGGCTGTTTTGAGGAGCTTTGGATAGTAGGTGTGAGGTGGGATGGGGGCTGATTTTGTAGAGTTTGTGTGTGTGTACGAGCTTTGGAACGTTTACTCCATGCATAAGGCGCTTCATATTCAACCTCATACGAACATACCATACGTGAACTTGCGCTTCTTGATCCATTTGGAAGGATCCCAAATTCTTCCATTTGTTTGGTGAGATCATCAATTTGTTGCTCCAAGCGTTGTAATTCACGTTGAGAACTCATGCTAGATCTCTTGTAAGCCACAAAATATGAATCTTGATACAAAAAGATCACAAAAAACTCATGGGTTTGGGGTTAGCACGTGGGGATGAGAGGGGGTTGTGTTTGGGTTCGGATTGTGTTTGGGCTATGGGTTTTTTTTGTGGAGCTAATGGTTCTTTATGAGTTCTTGATGAATTCTTGATGAATTCTTGATGAGTTCTTGGAAGAACTCTAGGGTGGCGTGTGATGGAGAGATGGTAGGAACGTTTTTGTGACAGAAAGTTTTGTAGAAAGATGGTTCAAGAACTAAGAGAATCAAACTCCTAAGCTCTGATACCAATTTTGATGCATAATGAGACCAAGGGATGATCACATTACACACAATCTAAGGATCTTTAAAAACGAAGATAGGAATCTCCCTTCTCAAAGTTCAAAAGAACCAAAAAATGGAATAGAAATGGATGAAAAGAATGGAAAGAACTATGAAAGATGATTACCAAATGAATGGAAATGATGAACGAATGAATGAACGAATGAATGAATGTTTGAAACGAATTGAATGATGAATCTATCTTGTGAATTAGCACTTTAGACGTGTAAATGGAAGATAGAAACAAAGGAATACAATTGAAAGAATTCAAATGAATCAAACGAAACTCACTAAGAATGATAGAATGATAATGGCTCTTTGAAGAATCTTGGAGGATACAACCACACCACCTTCAAGAGACCTTCAATTCCTTCCTATCACCTCCAAGGACGCCAACCTTGGATAGAAGAAGGGGATAGTTCTCGTCCTCCCTCAAGAGAAACGAAGGGAAACTAGCATAAAGCTAGGGAGAACACATCATGTGTTTGATTGTATTTTGATATATGATTGAATGAGTACAGTGGCACCCTAGGCCTCTATTTATACTACTCTAAGGCCCCTTGGACGTGTACCTAGGGTTCAAGAAACCAAGAATTAACTATTACATCATATATCCTATTTATAACATCATAAACTCTAAGATACAACTCTAGAAAGAAAATGCTCTAACTCCTTCAATACTTGTCCGTTTTCAATGATTGAAAAACCATTGGAAAGCTTATTGAGAGTTCTCCAATCTGTCTTCTGATGATTTCCTCAATAGACGTATGGATCTAGAATTATTGAGCAAAATATCAAACTGTACTTGATGGAGTCTTTTGCTGCCGTGAGAGATGACTTTTCAATAAGGACTTGAGAATGATTTAAGCTCATTTGATGTCCTCCAAATGTGAGAGTAACTCCATATAAGCTTAGAAGTGTGAGGACTAAACTTAGAGTACCTTCAAGGTCCTTTACGCCTTTTAGCTTGATAAACCCAAGACGACATTTGTAGCTTCAAACTGGATTAAGGTCCTTGTAGCTAGACCTTGATGTATATAGCTGGGCGATTATACATCATTCTCCCCCATTTGAAAAAGTTTGTCCTCAAACTTAGACAAAACTTCTTCTAAACTGTTGCATAGCACTTCTTCTTATAAGATGTCTTCCCAAAAGTGTTGTTCCCGTCAATTTGCTTCTTCCTCTTACGTTTCTTGAAGAGATTACAAACTCTCTTCTTAAACGCTTTGAAATCATCATAGATTCCTTTGATGCTTGACTTGAACATCCACTTTCTTCCAAATTTTCTCATGACTAATCCAATGACATTATGGAACTTTAAATCTCGTTTCTTCATAGAAAATGTAGGAACCTCATATAACTTCCTTGAATCATGATGAAGACAATAGTAAGACGTCCTTGAATCCATGGTACTTCAACCTTAGAATTCAAGCTTTCATCTCCATATAGTATAGAAGGATTGCAAATATCACAACATTGTAACGTTTGCTCAATGTCAACGATCATGCTAGGCCAGAAATAATACTCTTTCATCTTGTAATACATATTGAGATGACCCAAATGACCAAAAGAACTTCCATGCACTTCCATGATTAAGAAGTCACGAATTCTACTCCTTGGAATACACAATTGATTCCCTTTGAAAAGAAATCCATGATTGATATGGAAGGGTTGTTGATGATGCTACTCATATACCTTGAATACTTCTTTAAGATCATTATCATCTTCATATAACTCCTTGATATAACCAACCTCAAGTAATTTTGAATCAAACATGTATCTGCTCGTTAGAAAACTTTCTTTAGTTAAAGGACTTGCTTCCTCCAAGTGACTTGATTTTGATGAACGAATCAAGTACTTCATCTCAAAGTATAATGATGGCTTGATCTCCTTATCATATGAAGCATACTCCAATACTTTGTAAGAATCACAAAGCTTAAGGATGAATCCTCCATGATAATAATCCTTTTGCTCAAATACCCTCATGATAACAACAAGTATGAATGCAAAGCCATAAGCATGTAGCTTCTCCTTTTCTCCAATTAGTATATCACCAAAATAATCCATGTGACAACTTCCTTGAGATAGGACTTCACCTTTCTCAACTCCATTTGTAATGAACAAATATGATGCGAGAATAAGAAATAAAAGAATATGATGATCTTTAGCGTCCTATAAGAGACATAGTACCTCAAGTATAGATGCAAGTATGGATCCTTCTTGATAGTTCCTTTCTTCCTTTTGTCCACTTGAATTACTCCATTTTATGAGATATGTTGAGATAGCTCATTCTTGGACGAGAGGTAAGGACAATTCTCCAAGTACTTCTCGATTCTCCTTGTGGCTCCTCATGCTTCACATGATCAAGACTAACTCCAAAGGATTTACATGCTCATTTCTACTTTTACTACATACAAAAATGTTATCAAAGTATACAAATACAATCTCTTTACATTGCAATGGTACATACTCTTTCAAAATATGTTGTATACTATGAGAATCAAAACCGTTGTTGTAGTTATCCACGAATTGAGTTTGATCCCAAAGAGATAAGTGAGAGAGGTCACTTGTGGATGGTGCTTGTCTTTCATCCAAATATTCACAAATGAGAACAAGTGATGGCATAGGATCTTGATCCTTTATAGGCTCACGGTTTCCAACCTCCATTGGTGTAAGAATGAGACTCCTTGGTTCTTCAAATTCATGATACTTATTCTCCATAAGTGTCATAAGAATGCTGACCCTCCCAGCCGTGAAACAATAGGTGGTAATAAGGACGCCTCTTGGAGCTTGATACTCCTATCATACAACTTTGTTTCTTCCAACAAAGTATTACAAGAATCCATAGAAGTAATATTACAATACAATGAATCTTTGCAAATATTGTAAAAACAAAGACTTACTACACTTCTTGGATCAAAATGAATGTCCTTGTCATGAAGTGAATGACCGTTTGAATAGCTCTCCATTTGCAACGTTTGGACCCTTGTTGTAGTAAGGCCAATATCATTGCCATGGTCCTTATCAATGCTAGCGTCAAGATCGTCATAGATGGCACTACTTCCTCCTTCTTGGAACAATGAACACATCTTATCACGTTGTACTTCTTCATTCACGCCTTCCTCCTCATACAATGGGTTGACATATACTCGAAACTCATCATTATTCTTCTCATACAAGGGATTGTCATACACCTTAAACTCTTCTTTAGGCATGCAACAAACTACATTAGCTTCCTCATTCATACCAAGGTTATCACATACTTCATGAGCATCCTCATACTCGTCAAATACATCAAATGATTCACTTTCAAATTCTATTTGCTCATAGGATAGACTTGTACTTTGGTCAATGATTTCCTCATCTTGGTTATTGGGAATGGGGAGGTTTATGGGCTGTTTTGAGGAGCTTTGGATAGTAGGTGTGAGGTGGGATGGGGGCTGATTTTGTAGAGTTTGTGTGTGTGTACGAGCTTTGGAACGTTTACTCCATGCATAAGGCGCTTCATATTCAACCTCATACGAACATACCATACGTGAACTTGCGCTTCTTGATCCATTTGGAAGGATCCCAAATTCTTCCATTTGTTTGGTGAGATCATCAATTTGTTGCTCCAAGCGTTGTAATTCACGTTGAGAACTCATGCTAGATCTCTTGTAAGCTACAAAATATGAATCTTGATACAAAAAGATCACAAAAAACTCATGGGTTTGGGGTTAGCACGTGGGGATGAGAGGGGGTTGTGTTTGGGTTCGGATTGTGTTTGGGCTATGGGTTTTTTTTGTGGAGCTAATGGTTCTTTATGAGTTCTTGATGAATTCTTGATGAATTCTTGATGAGTTCTTGGAAGAACTCTAGGGTGGCGTGTGATGGAGAGATGGTAGGAACGTTTTTGTGACAGAAAGTTTTGTAGAAAGATGGTTCAAGAACTAAGAGAATCAAACTCCTAAGCTCTGATACCAATTTTGATGCATAATGAGACCAAGGGATGATCACATTACACACAATCTAAGGATCTTTAAAAACGAAGATAGGAATCTCCCTTCTCAAAGTTCAAAAGAACCAAAAAATGGAATAGAAATGGATGAAAAGAATGGAAAGAACTATGAAAGATGATTACCAAATGAATGGAAATGATGAACGAATGAATGAACGAATGAATGAATGTTTGAAACGAATTGAATGATGAATCTATCTTGTGAATTAGCACTTTAGACGTGTAAATGGAAGATAGAAACAAAGGAATACAATTGAAAGAATTCAAATGAATCAAACGAAACTCACTAAGAATGATAGAATGATAATGGCTCTTTGAAGAATCTTGGAGGATACAGCCACACCACCTTCAAGAGACCTTCAATTCCTTCCTATCACCACCAAGGACGCCAACCTTGGATAGAAGAAGGGGATAGTTCTCGTCCTCCCTCAAGAGAAACGAAGGGAAACTAGCATAAAGCTAGGGAGAACACATCATGTGTTTGATTGTATTTTGATATATGATTGAATGAGTACAGTGGCACCCTAGGCCTCTATTTATACTACTCTAAGGCCCCTTGGACGTGTACCTAGGGTTCAAGAAACCAAGAATTAACTATTACATCATATATCCTATTTATAACATCATAAACTCTAAGATACAACTCTAGAAAGAAAATGCTCTAACTCCTTCAATACTTGTCCGTTTTCAATGATTCAAAAACTATTGGAAAGCTTATTGAGAGATCTCCAATCTGTCTTTTGATGATTTCCTCAATAGACGTATGGATATAGAATTATTGAGCAAAATATCGAACTATACTTGATGGAGTCTTCTACTGCTGTGAGAGATGAGTTTTCAATGATGACTTGAGAATGATTTAAGCTCATTTGATGTCCTCCAAATGTGAGAGGACTAAACTTAGAGTACCTTCAAGGTCCTTTACGCCTTTCACCTTGATAAACCCAAGACGACATTTGTAGCTTCAAACTGGATTAAGGTCCTTGTAGCTAGACCTTGATGTATATAGCTGGGCGATTATACATCACCAGCGATGTTGTCGACGACACTGAGACGATGTCGGCGGCGACAGGCGATGTCTTGGCGGCGACACTGCCGACGGCGACTGCGACATCGTCGGCGACGCCCGGCAACGATGTCTTGGCGGCCAGCGGCGACGATCGCGATGTCGACGACACTCAGTGACAACGATTTTCCATTTTTCGTCGTTCTTGCGCTGGGGATGAAACTTGGCGGGCTGCTTCCTTATGTTTTTTAAGGGTTTTCCGTGATTTTTCCGGATTTTTTCGGGATGGTATCGCCGGGCCTCGGGACGCTCGAAGTGGCCCCAGTACCGGGACACTCCTTCAACTTCCACTCCTCTGTTTTCCCTCAAATTTTGCAGATCATTTCCTTGTGCCATTTAGCTATTTTACAGTATTTTTTATGATTTTTTGGAGCCTTCCTTCGTCTCCTCCCGTGCCCGCTCGGGAAAAGGCGATCTCGGGCCTAAAACCCGAGGCATCCGACGTCGGATGTGCAAAATAATTTGCAGTCCACTTCCCCTTGATTTTTAAGGATTTTAGAAACTTTCCTTGCATTTTTTTGATTTTTCTACGATTCTTTGGAATTTTTTCCGTTTTCGCAAAAAAAAAAAATATAAAATATTCCGGGCTGCGAAAAAATTCCGAAAAATGTTTTTTAGTAAATTAACATTATTATCCACCCAGGGGTATCCTCGGAAAATATTGGAAAAATGTAGAACTCAAAAAAAAGCCATGCCCATTTATTTGTCAAAAGTGTATACACTAGCCGTAGATGGAGTTATTCAAATAAACCTCTTTAGAGCGGAGGTGTTTGGCATGGGGCTGGGCAGCGACAATGCCAACGACTTTCGACGATAGTGAGCGACACTGTTCACCGTGTCATTTGTCCCGTCCGCAATCCTCGTACGCCCACGCGTATGCTCGAGCGAACGTGGTTCGACATCGATCCCGCGTTCGAGCCCGGCTCCCAGACATGCTCGGTGCCCACGCGCGCGCATTATAATCAAAGACACAGGGAACAGGGCACAGGGCACAGGCACACAGGGGCGCGGGGGCAGACTTGGCGGAACTTGGCGGAAAAGGCGAAGAAAGGGGGCGCACGTGCCCCTCGTGCGAGGCGCGGGTGGGCTCCGCGACCGTTGAAGCATCAGACGCCGACACGAGGCGGCGTGGCAAATCGAGTGTCGGCTAATGAAACGTGAGCCGGGCAATGCCGGCGACTGTCGAAGGACAATGCATGCGTCCTTCGTCGGATGCCAAGGGTCCCGCCCGGGCAACGCGTCATACGACAGCAAGCGACACATTCGTCGACAGCCCGCCCGCGACAGTGTCGACGCCATTGCGACAGCGTCGACGGTAGCCAGCGAAAGTGTCGACGACACTGCGACCTTGTCGTCTAATGTATTACCGGGTCAAGAAAGGTTCTTGATTCCAGTAATACACGAAACACGTGTAACCAAGCAATGAGGATGGGATGGTTCACGAGATTAGGGTAAAAGAAAGGGGAAGGTTCTCGTGAATTAGGGTTTAATGGAGGTTATTTTGCCGTGAGGGCTTTTGTGGTTTCAAGATTCAAGCGATGATGAATCTTGAATGGGAAAGAGGACAGGTGGATGATTCTTGGATGGGGGGGGGGTTTGAAGGGGGATGACGTGAACAAGGGAGGTTAGAGAGGGAGAGGGTGACGTTAGGATGGGGGTGAGAGAGTGAGAGGGTGGCGTTTGATGGGAGAGAGAGTGTGAGGTTGTTAGGTTGTTGGAAGAGAGAGAAGGTTGTTATGGAGAGAGAAAAGAAAGGAGGTGGTGTGTATTTGAGGAGGTGGGAGACGTTTGAGGGGACGAGGGTAATGGGAGGTGGCGTTGAGAATGAAGGGGTAGGGTATAGGATTAATGTGACTTAATTGTATTGACAGAAAGCTCACAGGGTAATTACCTTAACTATATTGATAGAAAGGTAAGAACGGATAGATCTAGGTTTCCTAATTGAATCCACAAAAAGGACAACATAGGCCTAACTTGACCTAGACCGCAACCTAGGGTCAAGCTCTTCCTAACCACTTGGGTGCCAAACCAAGATACAATAGAAGAAAAGGGGTGAGAGTTTATCCAAACACTCGAGGGAAAGCTAAAAGCTTAAGGGGTTTCATATTTCTGAATTGATTGTTTGCCATGAGAGGCTACATCCCTATTTATACTATGAAAGTCCTAAAGGGACTAGAACTCTCCAACTTGGCGTGCAAGCCAAGGAGTTCTACTACTAGATGCCTAATCTATTATACTCCTCCTTGGATTAGGATTCCTTATCCTAGGGGGAGTTGGTTGTAACAAACCTTATCCTAATTATCTTGGCTTTCCTAATCCGGATTGGATTAGTTACAAAATTAGCCAATTCCTAACTAGGAGTTAAATCACACGACTATTCTAGCCTAATTAAAATAAACACACCAAAAAAAACTAATTAAGCTGAAAATAATTAAATTACATCCAAAAATCAAGATCATAAAATTTAACTTGGACCCTTGACTTTGGACGTGTAATGCTCCTCCTTCGCTGGGCTTGGCGTGTGGCTTTGGCCCATCTAGGATGTTTGGACAACCTCTTGAAATATGAAGCACACCATATGAATGGGCCTTCGTAGTTCAACTTTGTACCTTTCTTCGTTGGCCCATTTGATGTAGTTGAACCAAATATGCCCTGTTGGCCCCGTATGAGTTGAAGTCCTTTGATGAAGGACCCTATGTATATGATGGACCTTTAATTGGGCCTTCTTGATTGGGCCTAGGGGAACAAGCGTGGGTTGATTTCCATCATTCCCCCTAGTTGAAAGAAGTTTGTCCTCAAACTTGGAGGTTCAAGTTCAAAGACTTCAAATTTCCAATTAGAGTCTTCACGCAGATCAGGACCCCCACATTAACTATAGTTGTGTCAATGACCTCCACGTGAATCAGGACCTTCACATGTACCTCTATGTGGTGAAAGATTCGATCTTTCACAGTCTTACTGTGTAGGAACGTGCCATGGACACACTTGCTGATGAAGGAACTTAGAACCTGATTCATAAGCCTCATAATAGTATAAAGAACATAGATTAGATCACAAGGTGTGACTAACCATACAGGGAGGCTTCTTGTGATCACTAGGGAACTTAGAAGAACAATTTCCTTCTTAACCATACCCTTGGCATGACCATCAGCTGTATTTCGAACCCTTGGGGCAGTATTAGGGTTCACGTGATCTTCCACAGATTGAAGCTCACGTTGACTGGACTCCTTTGAGATTTGCACCACTGAATTCTCATGATTAGCGTTAATAGGAGAATTCTTTTCAGTTTTTGCGTGGTCAAGACGTGACAGAACAATTTCCTTTCGTTCACTGATCTCAGGGCGTTCAGTGACCATGAAGGATATGATCTTTGAGTCGTTCTTAGGAGCCGTTGGTGATGTCTTTAGGGGAGCTAACGTGACCTTCTTGTTTTTCACCATTAATGTGTAGGTGTTAGCTCTTCCTTCATGTGTTACACTACTGTCAAATAACCATGGTCTTCCAAGCAGAATATGACAGGCTTCCATAGGTAATACATCACACCAGATAGAATCCTGATAAGACTTTCCGATAGAAAAGCTTACCAAACAGCGTTGAGTTACCTTTAAGCCTTTACCCGAGCTGATCCATTGGACTGTGTATGGCGTTGGATGTGGGCTTGTAGGTAGCTGAAATTTGTTCACCATAGTAGTTGAAACTGCATTAGTACAACTTCCACCATCGACGATCAAAGAACAAACTTTCCCTTGCACAGTACAGCGGGAATGGAAGATAGCTTCCCGTTGTTGCAGATCTTCATGGACTGGAGAACTATTCAGTATTCTCCTTACAACAAACATCTCTCCTTGATCTGGTTCTTCCACGACCTCTTCTTCAGAATCGTTATGGCAGGCGTGGGTTTCTTCCTCGACATCCGTCGGTTCGGGTTCAAACAGAGCGTTCTGAAATTCTAACAATGTGATAGCCCTCTTATTTGGACACTCTGAAGCAATATGACCGAGCCCTTGACACCTAAAACACCTCTTTTTGTCCGTGGGTGGAGCTGGGACGAATCTAGGGGCGGTTTGAGGGGTAGGAGTGGGCGTTTTTGTGGCGGACGGATAGGAGTGGGTTTGGCTTTTTTGTGGAGTGTATGTTTGAGGCGAGTAGTTGACCCTTTGAGAGCTAGGGTTTCTAGTTGGCGCCTCTTTGCCTCTTCTATTCTTTTGTTGTTCCACTTTGTTAGCCAAAGTACTCAATTCATCAAGAGTTTCATAAGGTTGAAGTTCCACCACATACCTTATGTTTTCGTTCAAGCCAGCAAGATGCCTCACAAGAGTTTGAGGTTCATCTTCTTTCAAGTTACACCTCCAGAGTAGGTGTTCGAACTCCTTAGTATATTCTTCAACAGATTTAGATCCCTGGGATAGCTGTTGTAGACGGAAGTAGTTGTCTTTGAAGTAGCTTGCAGGAAGAAACTTTGAATGAAGTTTCTTTCCCGGCATGCTGTCTCTTTTTCTGTAAATTAGTCCACCATATACTAGCATGCTTTTGAAGTTTTAAAGCAATATACTTAACCTTCTTGTCATCAGCGACATCTTTCAAATCAAAGACTCGTTCGACAGTTTGGATCCAATCGAGGAAGATTTCAGGATCAAGATTACCGTCGAATTTAGGGATGTCAACTTTGAAGTCGTGTCTTTCTTCCCTTGGAGGGGGTCTAGGGCGACATGACCTCCTGCTTGAGCTAGTAGATTACTCAGTTTCGCTGGGACTGCTGGGGACGGCTTCTTCTTCTTCTTGCCCTCGTAGTGTCCTGAATTGCAGGTCCATCTATCGCTTTAGTTGATTAGAGAGATAAGCGATTCTGGCTTCCAGTACTGCCTTTTCTTGTTTCCATTGCTCCGTAGGGTTTCCATCTTCGTGACTGTTGCTGTCAGATGCCATGGAAGGGGTTTGGAACGTCCAACTGACATTAGGTAAGGGAGGGTAATGTGTTTGGGCTGTTTGTGGAGTTTCGTATTGCAGGTTGGTACTGAAGGTTTGAAGGTTATGTGTTTGGATTACACTCAACCTCAACCTAGAGCTCTAATACCACTTTTGATGTATTACCGGGTCAAGAAAGGTTCTTGATTCCAGTAATACACGAAACACGTGTAACCAAACAATGAGGATGGGATAGTTCACGAGATTAGGGTGAAAGAAAGGATGGGATGACTGTAACAACCCGCCCTAAAACTGTATTAATTAATGTACTAATTGTCGTAATTATCTAAATTACGTTCTAATTTTTTTCGATTTTATTTAATTTATTTATGTAGCGGTGACAAGTCTCGAGTAGGAGATGGCAAAAGGGTGTCGGGTTATCGTTTTAAAAATCTTTGAGTTACTTAATTCACCCGTTAAGTTAAACTATTTCGGGTTTTATCGGTTACGTTATTTCCTTAACCAAAAAGGGGTTTAATTATTTTACTCCTTAACATTTATATTTTATTATCCAAACCTTAATTTATTTAGGTTGTACTCTTTTTATTTATTTACAAGTAATACTTATATTGTACCTATTTAATTTCTCTTTAATTTAAGGTTCCAATTTATTGTACCGATTTGTTATCGATTAATTTTATTTAATACAAACTAATTATTTCAATCTAGTGTACTTACACTTATTTTATTTTATTACTTGATGTTTCTAATGTCATTAAGCTCTAATTGTTGTCCTAATTAATTTAGTTGGGTTATATATTAAGTTAGAAAGGGGTAGGGGGCCATTTTTAAACTTTCTATTTCTCAAACACCCCCACACTCCTCCTCCCTCTTCCCTCTTCCTCACTACCGAGCCAGCCCCCTCCCCCCCTTTGCTGCGTTTTCCAGCCACCGGCACCGGCCTCCACCACCGTCCAAGGGTGGCCGCCGGCCACTCCTTCCCCTCTCTTGTGTTTTCATCAATTTTCTTCCCCAAAGGTAATCTCTCAAACCCCCAATTCGAATCCAATTAAACCCTAATCTGAAATTCATGTTCTTTTTATGTTATTCTTGCAAATTCTATCTCCTTTATACTCCTTTAGCATGAATTCAAAGTTGTGTTGTAATTGCTAAGTTAGGGTTTGAGTTTTGAGTTGTTCTTGAGGTGTTTTGATTGAAATTATGTTGAATAATTATTTTCCTCTTTATACATGTGGGTTTATTGAAGAAACAGTGAGTTTAGGGACTGATTATAAGTATTGATTGTGTTAAGTAAGTGTTTTTATGCTCTAGCGTTGTAAATTGGAGAGTTTTCATGAAGAAGGTGCTAGTTTAAATGTTGTTTCAAATAGCATGTTGTAATCTATGGTTGCATGTGAAGTTTATGGCTGCATTTGAGTAATTTGGGAGTGTTTATTTCTGGAAATATGATGAAAGTTAGCTAATTTGAGGTTTGATTGTGAATTGGTATGATTTAGGAGCTGAAACAAACATTAGAAATGAGATTAAGGAGTATTAAGGTTCTGTTTGGGAATCTGATTTTTAAAGAGAATTTAGAGTATTATTTTAGCCCAGAATTTTACTCCATATGATAGTCCAAGGTGTTAGCTAACTATAGGCTTTGGAATTTCAAGTTTCCGACTTGTATAGACCGAGTTATGGCCAAAACCGTGACGACACGAAATTAATTATGTTTTTTGAGTCAGTGACTTGAGAGCAGATTTTCGTCCACTTGGAAACTTTATTAGTTTCTGGGGTAAACATGAAAGTTTTAGGCCACGTTGCAAGCTTTCCGGAAAAGTATGGTTTGTAGAAATCTGATGTCGGGAGTGAGAGTTATAGGGTCGCGAATCAGGGCTGTCCATAGAGGTTCTGCCTAGAAAATTTAGTAATAAATTGAGATTTTGGGATCCAATGTCAATCTTTTAAGGGATTCTTTTTATTGGAGACTCATTTGGTCAATATTAGAACATCCAAGAAGTGACTCCTAAGTTGGAAATGCTATCTTTCAAAGGTTAAGGTTATTTATCAAAGTTATGATTTTTATGATCAAGTGTTAAAGTCTAAATCATATAGTGAGAATCGATCTTAGATTGGGTTGCGGATTGTTTCAATAGCACAAGAGCTCTTTGAGGTCTAATGATCCTAGGAGTTAGTCCTTCACCAATTCTTAAATCCAATTCATCCTTCAAACACTTCCAAAGCTCATCAATCTATCTCTATAAGTTTTCTTCGTTGCTTAACGACATACCAAATTAAACCCAAGGCACTCCGTAATCTTTATTCTAGCCTCTCGTTTCTTTAATTTCTATTTTCCATCAATATAATTACTTTAAGCCTTTTCTCATATTAAGTTGCCTTTCGTTCTTGTTCAAGCCTCTTTATGAGTTCATTCAAGAAATCAAACCGAAGGTTTTTAATTTCCAAATTCCAGCTTCAGCTTCTGTCCGGGCTATTTTTCAGGCCCTTACCTTCATTTTTAGAACTCAATCATGTTGACAAAGTTGTAGATCATGATTTTCCTATTCCGAGAAGTACTCGTTTGCTTAATTTCGAGTTTTCCAGCCCGAGTTATGCTAAAAACTTTATTCCTTAAAAACCTGAAATTTTCTCTTTAAGTTATTTCATTCTTAGTTCTTATTTTACTTAACTTTTTGAAACTCACTAAGAACTTTATTTGGTTCTCCATTCTATACTTTTCTTATCTTAGTTCCCAAGCTGCCCGAGCCATCCCAAGGCCGAGACGCACCGCCTAACATCGCATCGATTCAATGTACGCAAGTTGTCCAACTTTTATTATTCAAGCACGTTTCGATGCTTATTCATTCAATTTATATCGTGATATATGTTATACAATAATATTTTCAAAGGTTGTCCCGCCTTATTAGTATCTTTCTAGCTAGTCGTGTAATGCTAGCCTTTATTCATCTATAGGGTGCTCCTGATCAGAGTACCAGACCTGGCCAGTGTCCGACTGCATAGCAGTCACCCACCCAAACACCATATCAGTTTGGGGCGTGCGCGTGTTAGGTGCTTTGCACCAGATCGTAAGGGATACCACTCTATTTTCATATATATATATATACCACATTCACTTTTATATGTTTGCATCTCTGTCAAATCCATTTTAATGTTTATTTAGCCCCGTTCCCGTTTTCAAAATGATTTTAAATGTCGGCACCGAAAATCGTTTTCGAACGGTTTGACGTGTTGGAGGTTTGTGTACTGAGTGTTTCCCCACTCACTTTTTGCGCCAGTTTTAAATGTTTTGTTTTAGGAGGTTCGAGCTCCCAAGGCAAGGGTAAATCTAGTCAGAAGTAATCCGACCCAAGCAAGGTAGACTCTAAGGTCTTTCGCAAATAGGAAAGGGCGTTCAGGAAATTGAAGAAGTTGTGGAACCTTTCTATTTATATGATTATGTACCTAGTTCAAGTGTTGTATAAGTTGTATTATAAGTTGGCTTATGTTGGAGTTAAGCTTATCCTTTCCTTGTGGTTTTGAAGTCTTTTTGGTGGTTGTGTTGCCTTGTCCCGAGTGGGGACGGCGGTAAGACACCAGCTTAAGTGTACCGCTGCGCTAATCACAGGTTTGGGATCATTATTAGTGGTTTAATCTTGTGGTTAAAAGTTGGGGTGTTACAGTTTTTGGTATCAGAGCGGTGTTATAAGTGGAATTTGGGATTGTAGAATTCCCTAAGATAGTGAGTATTATGCTTTAGACTTGAGAAGGAAAGTTAAGTATGCGTGAATTGTGTATCTCTTATGGTCAGTTTGGGAAAAATTTGTGATTATGTGGGATTTGTTGAAGAGCATGAAGCTCTAGGTGTTGTATAGAGTATGAATTGTTTTCCTTGCAGGTATACAAGATTATGTAAATTTGGGGATAACTCTATTTACAGGGGAAGTCCTGCCGAAATTTCCCCAAGATTTTAGAGAACTCTAGTCAAATCTTAAGGAGAATTTATGTGAAATTGAGTTGAGTCTACTGGTTTATGCAAGTAAAACTTGATTAGTATATTGGGAATAATGAAGCATGTTAAGGTATTCTCTTTAAAGGTTTGGAATTGTTAATGTAAAGCTTATAATACAAGTCCCAAGTGGGTTTGGTGTAGGGTGAAATGAGTATTTGGGCATTGTGTGGGGAGAAATCAGTAAAGACGTCCAAGATGACGCGATTAAGGGGTACAAGAGATAGCTAAAAAGAAATTGAACAAGAGCTTTTTAATTGCTCATAAGGGGTTAACTTGGTCGAGACTCGAACCTTGCCATGTATTTTGTTTCTTTTATTTACGTCATCAAGTTTTCTTTAATTTATAAGACTTTTAAGACCTTGCGTTTACACTTTATGTATGATGTAGATGGACGCCAACGGCAACCCTCTCCCAAATCCTTTCGCGATGTTCATGGAACCTTCTACGAACGTTCAAGCCCATCTCAAAGTCTTGCAAGATGCTTTCGAAGTTCATTGCGCCGCAAATCCAAAATCGGAATACCATGACGATGATTGTCGAGCCCGATGCTTACCCGCCACTCTTCCCCACGAGAGCCCGTGGGATGATATTAGAGACAGGTATCGCCAACTGCTCCTTCGAGGAGAACCAGGACGTCATGCGTGGTGCCTTAATTACGTTGGAGCTTGCAACCAAATAGCTATGGAGGCAGTTATCACAAAAACTGCGTAATCACTAGGCCTCCATGTCAGCAAGCTAGGGCCCTACCTACACGAGATGCTAGCGTTGCCCGCTCCTCCTAATGCAGGAGTGACTCCAATGCATGTGTTTTCTCCACAAGCGGATGAAGTACGGTTGCACTTTACCCCTCTCATCACGGGACGCCCGATCGTTCCGAGATCGCCTACTCACGGGGAGACTACGCCCACAGCCCGAGAGGCCGGGGAGGAAGAAGATGATCCTAGCATGGATCGGGACCAAGAAGTGGAATGCCCAGAGCCTTGGCACGCCAAGAACCGCGACGAGGGAACATCTACTCATGTAGTGTCGGTAGCGCTGACTGACCGACTTGGGGCCCAAGATCCGTCGCACCAAGCGCAAGAGTGTTCGTCCCTTGCGACTACGACACGTGGAGGAAGCTAGGGAGCAGGAAGGGTCCAACTCACAAGTTTGAAGAAGTCTGAATATAACTAACTTTTGTGCAGGGATAGCTAGGAAGCTAACCTTAGATTAAGCTAGATGACTACATACACGTTGCGGGTGACTATATATTTTGCCTTGGGTCACCTTTGTAATTAGTCAAACTATGCTGATTTTGTGATCTCCCTTTGTTTATTTTGCGAAAGGGAAGCATTGGTTGTAACTCGAGAAAACCTTAGAACTTGTTTATTTGCTATCGGGCTGTTTTATGAATGAAGGGCGGAAAAGCCTGCCGTAGGACAATTAAAAAGGGGTTTTTATTCTCGCAATTGGTTGTGATTGGGTGCATTAGTACTATATATGTTGGGTTTTCTTTTTCTTTACTGCATAGGTCGATGTGTTTTATGATATTATGGGATTGTGAGGATTTTAGTCGGGGTTTCTAATATTACATGCATGTATGTGGGTGTTATAACCTAACGAAGTAACAAGGGTCCTATAAGGAGACGCTTGATAAAAACTTAAGACTTCTATGGCTGAGTTATAAAAAGGGGGAAACAGTGTTAAATTATGTGGAATAATAATATGCTTTGTTGTTATATTGTAGCATGTCGCAAAGTTCGGGGAATTCACCACCACTAGGAGGGTCCGAGAATGAAGCTTCGAGAAGAAACCAACTTGAGATACAAGGGCCTCAAATTAACCCAGGATTAGTTACCCGTCCTGAGTCGTCTTTAGGTTCCGCTCCTCCTAATCCACCACCATATCCTGACCCCTTTAGGATTCTAGTTCAAGAATTACTCAAGCACATACCCATTCCCTCTGTGGGTCAAGTAAGTTAGCCTAGGGAAGAGAATTACGCAGATAGGGTAGCCAGGAGGAACCCAACCTTTTACACGGGAAGTTATAACCCCGTAGTGCTAGAAGAATGGATTCGAGAGATGGAGAAAATCTTTGAGGTAGTTGAGGTGCCCGAAGGAAAAAGGTTGACCATAGGGACCTATTACCTAAAAGGAGAAGCTGATATCTGGTGGAAGACCATTAAGGATGCATACCAGGGGACTGATAAGACTTGGAACGATTTTCTAGGCGATTTGAGAGCCCAGTTCTACCCCCTCTCCCTTAAACGTCAAAAAGAAAAGGAGTTTCTAGAATGGAGTATGCTCAATAGGGATATCACGGTGGTGCATTACACGGCGAAGTTTAATGAGCTGGCCCGTTTTGCCCCGGACTATGTGGCCTCGGAGAGGTTGAAACTGACCCGGTATGAGGCAGGCCTAGCGCCATACATTCGTAGCCAGTTGTCGTCTCATTACTTTCTAACCATGCAAGAAATGTACGAAAGGGTTGCTGAGGTAGAAAGGGTAAGAAAAGAGCTGAGAGCCCTGAACCCGGGAAACCAAGGGAATACAAAGAGAAAATAGAATGATAGGGGAGTGACTAATGTGCCTACCGTGGAGGGTAGTCAGGTCAAGCGACCAATGCCTCCGACTCCAAAGAATCAGCGCCGGCTTTGTTGAGAACCTGCGAAGTGCGCGAACAAACCACACTACCGCCCAATGTCGGGTGGGCACCAGCAACTACTTGTGGTGCGGGGCATCAGATCATAAGACTCTGGAGTGTCCAAGGATGTCACGAAGACAGGAACCGGGTACCACACGAACAGCACCGCCAACGAGGACCACGCCACAGCAGGGTAGTGTGGGTCAAGCATATGCCATGGGCAGGAAAGAGGCAGCAACATCTGGTATGGTCGTAACTGGAACTGTTAATATAGGTGCACAACCTTTAATTGCATTGTTTGATTCTGGTGCAACACATTCTTTTATCTCAACAAAAGTTGTCTCGAAATTAAGTTTGCAAAGTCTAGCCTGCGCGGTGAAATATTCCATCTGTTTACCTAACGGTCAGACCATGTTGTGCACAAATAGTTTTGTGGGTGTACCACTTATGTTGAATAAAGAAATATTTCCAGTTAATCTTATACAGCTAGATCTAGAGGAATTTGATATTATCCTAGGAATGGATTGGTTGAGCTTCACTGAAGCGCAGATTAGATGCGGGGAAGGTATAGTTATCCTTAACAACGCTTCAGGTAGAGAAGTTCGTTTCATTGGGGACTTAGGAGTTAAACCGTGTCCCACCATAACTTATGTGAAGGCCCGAAAGCTGCTAAATCACGGGTGCGAGGGTTACCTGTGTTCGATAAGTGAAAGTCTGAAGAGTCCACCCAAGATAGAAGAAATCCCCGTGGTGCGCGATTTTCTAGATGTTTTTCCCGAAGAAGTTGCAGAGTTACCCCCGAGGAGGGAGATCGATTTTGTGATTGAGCTAATTCCGGGAACTAAACCTATATCTAAGGCACCTTACAGAATGGCACCTGCAGAACTTAAGGAGTTAAGGGTACAATTGGATGATTTGTTGAGTAAAGGATTCATCAGACCTAGTACATCACCCTGGGGAGCTCCAGTGCTATTTGTGAGGAAAAAGGACGGTAGCTTAAGGCTATGTATTGACTACCAGGACTTGAACAAGGTTACCATCAAGAACAAGTACCCTCTCCCGAGGATCTAAGATTGATCTAAGGTCAGGTTACCACAAGCTCAGAGTTAGGGCCGAGGACATTCCCAAGATACGGGCATTATGAATTTACAGTGATGCCGTTTGGGCTTACAAATGCACCAGCAGTCTTTATGGATCTGATGAACCGAGTGTTCAAACCTTATCTGGATAAGTTTGTGGTAGTATTTATAGATGATATTCTAGTGTACTCAAAGAAGCAGGAAGAGCACGAGAGTCATCTAAGGATTGTTCTTCAAACCTAAAGAGAACGACAATTGTATGCTAAATTTTCGAAGTGCGAGTTTTGGCTTAAGGAAGTGGCATTTGTAGGGCATATAGTTACTAGTGAAGGGATCAGGGTGGACCCTAACAAAGTTTCTGCTGTTCAGGATTGGGCAAGACCCACCACGGTCAGCGAAGTTCGAAGCTTCTTAGGTATGGCAGGATATTATAGGAGATTCGTTCTGAATTTCTCGAAGATAGCTCTTCCGCTGACTAACCTTCTCAAAAAGTCAACCCATTTTGAATGGACCGGTAAATGCGAGGAAGCGTTTCAGGCGCTCAAGAAGAGATTAACGACCGCAGCGGTGTTATCCCTTCCCGAGGAAGGAAAGGAGTATGTGGTATATAGTGATGCATCCCATCAAGGGTTGGGATGTGTGCTGATGCAGGACAATAAGGTAATAGCCTATGCGTCACGGCAACTGAAGCCTTACGAAAAGAATTACCCAACGCATGATCTAGAACTCGCAGCAGTGGTGTTTGCCCTGAAAATTTGGAGGCATTATCTTTATGGAGTTCCTACAACTATCTTTACGGACCACAAAAGTCTCAAATACAAATTCACTCAAAGGGAGTTGAATTTAAGGCAATGAAGGTGGTTAGAACTCATTAAGGATTATGATCTGAATATCCAATACCATCCTAGTAAAGCAAATACTGTGGCTGACGCTCTGAGTAGAAAGACTCAGCATGGGAGGTTGACCTGCCTCGAAATCCATCTGAAATTACAGCAAGAGTTGAGTAAAGAGAGCGTTGAGCTAGTTAAGCAAGGGGAGGTGATTAAGAGATTGGCTGCATTGTCCCTACAACCGTCCATTATTGAGGAAATTAAGACAGAACAGTTAAACGATCCCGAGCTTAAGAGGATCATGGATAATCTAGTAGTGAAGGGGATGCCGGGATTTTTGATTCAAGAGGACGGGACTTTAAGGTTTCAGAATAGGTTATGTGTACCCAACAGGGGAGATTTAAGGCTTAAGCTGTTGGAAGAAGGCAACAGTTCATCCTATTCCGTACACCCTGGAGGTACAAAAATGTATAGGGATTTAAGGGAAAACTTTTGGTGGCCGAATATGAAGAGGGACATAGCCAACTTTGTGGATAAATGTTTAACATGCCAAAGGGTCAAGGAAGAGCATCAACGACCATCAGGTGAACTTAGACCCTTGGAAGTTCCCACATGGAAATGGGATTCGATTTCTATGGATTTCATTATGGGATTGCCCCTCACTGTATCTAGAAGGAATGTCATCTGAGTGTTTGTGGATCGCCTTACAAAGTTGGCACATTTTATTCCTATCCATGAAGGGTGGAGGGTAGATAAGTTGGCTGATATATACATTCAAGAGATTGTCCGGCTGCACGGAATCCCAAAATATATAGTATCTGATCGAGACACAAGATTTCAATCGAGATTTTGGAGCGCGCTACAGAAGGCTTTCGGTACTAAACTCAACTTTAGTAGCTCCTACCATCCGGAGAGTGACGGTCAAACCGAAAGAGTGAACCAAGTCGTAGAAGATATGTTACGTGCGTGCGTTTTAGATTTTCGTATAACAATAGCTATCAGTCCACCATTAGAATGGCTCCTTTTGAAGCTCTTTATGGCCGAAGATGTCGTACCCCGTTGTGTTGGGGAGATTTAGACGAAGCATTAGTCATAGGTCTAGAGTAAATCCAGGACACCACGGATAAGATCAGAGTCATTCAGCAACACATCAAGACCGCCCAGAGCAGGCAAAAGAGTTATGCGGATAACAGGCGAAGACCGCTCGAATTTCAAGTCGGAGACCAAGTTTTTCTTAAGGTTTCTCCAACTAAAGGGGTCCGGAGATTTAACATCATAGGGAAATTAAGCCCTCGCCATATCGGGCCATACCCTATTGTGGAAAAGATCAATCCAGTGGCATATCGGATAGAATTACCCTCTAGCTTAGGGAAGACTCATGACGTTTTTCACGTTTCCCAACTCCGGAAATACGTGCGGGACCCGACGCATATTCTTGATGAAGAACCCCTGTTATTAGCCGAAGATCTAACTTTCGAGCAGCAGGCGATTCAGATTTTAGATCACAGAACTAAACGACTACGTTCAAAGGAAGTTTCCTTAGTCAAGGTGCTTTGGGCAAATCAAGACACCTCAGAAGCTACATGGGAAACCAAGGAAAGCATGAAGAAACAATACCCTCATCTCTTTGGAGGTAAATCAACCGCAATCGCTACCAACAGCAAGTTTCGGGGATGAAACTTTCTTTTAGGGGGGGAGGGTGTAACAACCCGCCCTAAAACTGTATTAATTAATGTACTAATTGTCGTAATTATCTAAATTACGTTCTAATTTTTTTCGATTTTATTTAATTTATTTATGTAGCAGTGACAAGTCTCGAGCAGGAGATGGCAAAAGGGTGTCGAGTTATCGTTTTAAAAATTTTTGAGTTACTTAATTCACCCGTTAAGTTAAACTATTTCGGGTTTTATCGGGTACGTTATTTCCTTAACCAAAAAGGGGTTTAATTATTTTACTCCTTAACATTTGTATTTTATTATCCAAACTTTAATTTATTTAGGTTGTACTCTTTTTATTTATTTACAAGTAATACTTATATTGTACCTATTTAATTTCTCTTTAATTTAAGGTTCCAATTTATTGTACCGATTTGTTATCGATTAATTTTATTTAATACAAACTAATTATTTCAATCTAGTGTACTTACATTTATTTTATTTTATTACTTGATGTTTCTAATGTCATTAAGCTCTAATTGTTGTCTTAATTAATTTAGTTGGGTTATATATTAAGTTAGAAGGGGGTAGGGGCCATTTTTACACTTTCTTATTCTCAAACACCCCCACACTCCTCCTCCCTCTTCCCTCTTCCTCACTGCCGAGCCAGCCCCCCCCCCTTTGCTGCGTTTTCCGGCCACCGGCGCCGGCCTCCATCACCGTCCAAGGGTGGCCGCCGGCCACTCCTTCCCCTCTCTTGTGTTTTCATCAATTTTCTTCCCCAAAGGTAATCTCTCAAACCCCCAATTCGAATCCAATTAAACCCTAATCTTGCAAATTGTAGAACAATTTAGAATTCAAAGTTGTAGAACAATTCTAGAACATTGTAGAACAACTCTACACCTACCACACGCCCAACACACTTCTAGAACATTGTAGAACAATTTAGAATGTTCTAGATTTATCTACTCCTAATTAAAAATTAAAACACACCAAAAAAAAAAACTAAAGATAAAGTTGCATCCAATAGAATTAAAACTATGATTGAAGCTCCTCTTGGACGTGACTTGGGCCTTGTTCTTGGGCTGGTTGGCGTGATCTTGCATGCCCTAGGATGTTTGGACATCCTCTTGCCATAAAGAGCATACCATATGAATGGACCTTTGGGCCTCTATGCTCATCTTTTCCTTCATAGTTTGTGTTATCTCCTTGCAAAAGTAATGGGCCTTCTTTGATGTTTTTGGTGTGAGCCAAAATACATCATTCCCCCCTTGTTGGAAGAAGCTTGTCCTCAAACTTGGAGATTCAAGTCCAAAGACCTTGATTAGCCCAACTGCAATCTCAACATGGATAAGGACCTCCACGTGAGCCATGGTTTCTCCATTACTTTTCACATGAACCAGTGTCTTCACGTGACCTATGATCTCCACAGTAGATGCTTCTGACTGCCCTCCATTATTCTCCATGAACCTTGGGTCCCCAAAGGTGAGACCAAGGTCACAGATCTCCAGCATTCTTCCCTGGTGACCAAGAATTTGGCTTTGAACTTGATGGACTGAAAGAGATCTTCTTACTATACAAGCAGAGTTGGCTTCCATTCTCTTCCATGAATCTAGGGTCACCAAACTTCTCACAGTAATAAGTTAAAGGACGACCCTCTTGAGATGGAACTGATAGGACAGTTCTAGTACTAACTCCAGAAGCAGCACACTCAGCCTCAGACTTCTTATCAAAGTTCTGTAGGGTTAGGACAGGTGTGGCGCAGAGTTTTCTTTTGCTGGTGTTGAACACTTGTTGGATTGTTGGAGCCCATGAAAACTCCTTAGACTTTGGTAGCTCGGCCATAGGTGATAGAATTGTGCTGAAATTCTTCACAACCCTCTTATCGAAAGAAGTCAAGCCGTGGAAGATTCGATCACCAAGAATATTAGTTGGAGTAGACCACTCCTTGCTAGCTTTGACCTTTTCTTCATCAAGCTGGATCACTTCAGCTGAGAGTACATAGCCAAGAAGGACTATGTTGTTAATGAAGAAGTAACACTTGGATAGTATCACATGCATCTTTTTTGTGAGCCAAGATCTCCAGCACAGATTGGAGGTGAAAAGTATAATCTTTCTCACTCTTGCTATTCACAAGTATGTCATCAAAGTAGACAACAACACACTTACTAAGAAGGGGCTTCAAAACCTGATTCATCAATCTCATTAAAGCATAAAGAACATTAGTTAGTCGGATAGCCATGACTAACCATTCATAGAGATCTCCCTTTGGTATTGATAGAAGTATCCCCTTCTTGAATTCGAACTGGATCAAGATACCCACTTCTTGGACTAATCACTGAAATGACTCGGGTATTATCTAGTTCGTCCATTAGATCTTCAATTTTAGGAAACCTGTACTTGATTGGACTCTTGTTGATGCACAGACGTTGGTTTCCAACTTCCTTTGCTTCCACAAGGGTAGGGGCGTCACATGGACTGCAACTTTCCTTAATCACACCCTTGGTTTGAAGATCGTCACCCTGCCCTTGAACCCCTTGAACGTCACTAGGGTTTACGTGACATGCTGCCTCGTCATGTTGAATAGATACAGGAATAAGATCATGTTGGAGGAGCACTCCTAGTAATATCTCTTCTTGGACACAGGAGAAGGTTGTCCCAACTGAGGGGTGACGAGAGGATGGGGGATTTCGTGGCTTTGGTTTTCGTGGTTAGGGTTTGTGTTTAGGTCTGAAGGAATGATCTCCTTATGCTCACTAAACTCAGGGCGTTCAGTGGTCATAGAGTTGACGAGGTTTTGATCATCCTTCTTGGGTGGGGACGGTTGGGAGATTTTAAGTGGAGCTAGGGTTATCTTCTTGTTCTTCATCACAAGAGTATACGTATTTGCTCTCCCGTTGTGTGTTACGCTCCCGTCAAATAACCAAGGTCGTCCAAGCAGAATATGGGAAGCATCCATAGGCAATACATCGCATCATAAAGAATCTTGATAGGATTTTCCAATAGAAAAGCTTACCAAACACCGTTGACTAACTCGTAATCCTTCACCCTGATTGAGCCATCGAATGGTGTAGGGTTTGGGATGTGGACTAGTCTCTAGCTGAAGTTTGTCCACCATAGTTGTAGAAGCTACATTGGTGCAGCTTCCTCCGTCAACGATCAAGGAACAAACTTTCCCCTTGATTGTGCAGCGAGACTGAAAGATAGCTTCTCGCTGTTGCTGATCTTCTAGAACAATCGAACTGTTGAGGATTTGCCTCATGATGAACAATTCGTGAGCCATGGAGGAGGTTGGAACGTCTAGAGTGACGTGGGTAGGGAAGGGTTTTGTGTTCGGGCTGTTTGTGGAGTTTAGGGTTGCAGGTTGGTACTGAAGGTTTGAAGGTTATGTGTTTGGACATCCTCTTGCCATAAAGAGTATACCATATGAATGGGCCTTTGGGCCTCTATGCTCATCTTTTCCTTCATAGTTCGTGCTATCTCCTGGCAAAAGTAATTGGCCTTCTTGGATGTTTTTGGAGTAGGCCAAAATACATCAGAGTTGTTTTCGTTGCCAAGGTTTAGGTCACTATGCTTCGGAGTGTCCTATCAAGAGGGTAGTATCTTTGGTTGAATACCAAACGTCATTGTATGTTCAACCCGAAGGAGATCATGATGTTTGTGTGGAAGTGATGTATAATGGGATCAAGGGTATGGTTGATCAATTACACATCATAGGGGAGACGTGCAACCAATCTAAAGTGGGATGCTTCACGTGAAATTAGGGTTAGGGTTAGGGTTAGGGTGGTTCACATGAGGTAAGGGAAAAAGAGAGATGGAATTTTGCCGTAAGGGCTTTTGTGGTTTCAAGATTCAAGAAGGGTTGAATCTTAAACGGGAAAAGGTTGATTCTTGGATGGTGAAAGGGGAGGATTTGACGTGAAAGAGAGGGGAGAAAGAGGGGAGTGGCGTGAGAATTGGAGGGAGGTTGTGAGTTGAGAGGTTATTGGAGGAGAGAGAAAGTTGTTATGAGTTTGTTATGGAGGGAAGGGAGTTGGTTGAGCTATTTTTTGAGAAGGGAGGAGGGGGTGGACGAATTGGTTGAGTATGGGGGAGACAGGGTGGCGTTGGTTTGGGTCAGATGGGGTAGATATTATCTTCCATTAGATAGAAAGATAATAAGGATAGAGCTAGGTTTCCTACTTGAATCCACAAGAAGGACAACCTAGGATTTCTTGATCTAGACCGCAACCTAAGATCAAGTTCTTCCTAACCACTTGGGTACCAAACCAAGATACAATGGAAGAGGGGTTAAGGGTTTATCCAAACACTCGAGGGAAAGCTAAAAGCTTAAAGGGTTTCATATTTCTGAATTGAATTGTTGAAAAGATTACAAGCCTAGGCTATTTATACTAGACTCGAACCTAGGGTTTCTAATAAACCCTAGCTTGGCGTGCAAGCCAAGTCTTCTACACGCCTACTACTACTCCATCTTCCTCTTGGATTAGGATTCCTTATCCTAAGAGGAGATGGTTACAATCACCTTATCCTAGTTTGATTTGGCTTTCCTAATCCAAGATGGATTAGTTACAAAATAAGCCATCTTAATCTAGGATTTCATAACTTGACCACTCCTACCACACGCCTAACACACGCTTCTAGAACATTCTAGAACAATTTAGAATGCTCTAGATTTATCTAACTCCTAATTAAAATTTAAAACACACCAAAAATAAAACTAAAGATTAAATTACATCCAAAAGAATTAAAACTAAGAATGAAGCTTCTCTTGGACGTAACTTGGGCCTCATCTTGGGTTTGGTTGGCGTGACTTTGCAGGAATTAGGATGTTTGGACATCCTCTTTCCATAAGGAGCATATCATATGAATGGGCTTATGGGCCTCTATGCTCATCTTTTCCTCTATAGCTTGTTCTACCTCCTTGTAGATGTATTAGGCCTGTTGGGATGTATTTGGCGTGGGCCAAAATACATCATTCTCCCCTTGTTGGAAGAAGTTTGTCCTCAAACTTGGAGGTTCAAGTTGAAAGACTTTCGTTGACCCAACTGTAATAATCACATGAATCAAGACCTCCATGTGAACCATGATTGCTCCAATAAGTCTCACGCGAACCAGTGCCTTCACATGAACTGTGATTTCCTCAGTAGATGGTTTTGGTTACCCTCCGTTATTCTCCATGAACCTTGGGTCCCCAAAGGTGAGACTAAGTTTAGACAGATCTCTAGCATTCTTCCCAGGTGACCAAGAATTTGGCTTTGAACTTGATGGACTGAAAGAGATCTTCTTATTGTACAAGCGGAGTTGGCTTCCATTCTCTTCCATGAATCTAGGGTCACCAAACTTCTTACAGTAATAAGTTAAAGGACGACCCTATTGAGATTGAACTGATTGAACAGTTCCAATACTAACTCTAGAAACATCACACTCAGCCTCAGACTTCTTCTCAAAGTTGTGTAGGGTTAGGACAGGTGTGGTGCAGAGTTTTCTTTTGCTGGTGTCGAACACTTGTTGGACTGTTGGAGCCCATGAAAACTTCTTAGACTTTAGTAGCTCTGCCATAGGTGATAGAATAGTGCTGAAATTCTTCACAAACCACTTATAGAAAGAAGTCAAGCCGTGGAAGATTCTATCACCAAGAATATTAGTTGGAGTACACCACTCCTTGCTAGCTTTGACCTTCTCTTCATCAACTTGTATCCCATCAGCGAAGAGTACATAGCAAAGAAAGACTAATTTGTTGGTAAAGAACTGACACTTGGCGAGATTGTCGTATAGTTGTTCGTGAGCTAGGATCTCCATAATAGATTGGAGGTGGAAAGTATGATCTTTCTCACTCTTGGTATTCACAAGCATGTCATCAAAGTAGACAACAACACACTTGCTAATAAGGGGTTTCAAAACCTGATTCATCAATCTCATTAAAGCATAAAGAAAATTAGTTAGTCGAATAGCCATGACTAACATAGAGATCTCCTTTGGTTTTGACAGACGTGTCCCCTTCTTGAATTCGAACTGGATCAAGATACCCACTTCTTGGATCAGTCTTTGAAACGATTTGGGTACCATCTAGCTCGTTCATTAGATCTTCAATTCTAGGAAACTTGTACTTGATAGGACTATTGTTGTTGTACAGACGTTGGTTTCATTCTTTCTTTGTAACCACAAGGGTAGGGTTGGCGCATGGACTGACCATTTCCCTGATCATACCCTTTGTTTGAAGATCTTCATCTTGCTTTTGAACCTCTGGAACATCACTAGGGTTCACGTGATGTGCTTGCTCATCTTGCAGAATAGATCTAGAAATAAGATCAGATTTGTGTTGGATATCACGTTGGAGGGGCAACATTGGTATTTTCTCGTCTAGGAACACTTGAGAGTCTTGTTCCAACAGAGGGATGACGAGAGGGGTGGAGTTGCCATGGCTAGGGTTCTCGTGGGTGGGCTCTTTGTGGCTAGGGTTTATGTTTGGGTTTGAAGGAGTGATCTCCTTATGTTCACTAAACTCAGGGCGTTCAGTGCTCATAGAAGTGATGGGATTTGGATCACTCTCTTTAGGTGTGGACGGTTGGAAGACTTTTAGTGGAGCTAGGGTGATCTTTTTGTTGTTGAGCCTGAAAATGTAAGTATTGGCTCTTCCATCGTGCGTCACGCTCCTAACAAATAACCATGGTCTTCCCAGCAGAATATGACAAGCATCCATTTGCAAAAAGTCACACCATAAAGATTCTTGAAAAGATTTGCCAATGGAAAAGCTTACCAAACATCGTTGAGTAGCTAGTAAATCTTCACCCTGATTGAGCTACTAGTTGGAGTATGGCTTAGGATGTGGACTCGTTTCCAGCTGAAGTTTGTCCACCATAGTAGTTGACACCACATTGGTGCTGCTTCCTCCATCAATGAACAAAGAACAAACTTTCCCTTGCACAGTACAACGAGAATGGAAGATAGCTTCCCGTTGCTGCAGATCTTCAGGAATTGGAGAGCTATTTAGTACTCTCCTCATAACCAGCATCTCGCCCTGATCTGTTCTTCCACGACCTCTTCTTCAGATTCATTGGGAATGGCGTGGGGTTCTTCATCTACATCCGTTGGTTCAGGTTCAAAGAGAGCATTTTGGAATTCCACAAGAGTGATGGCTCTCTTATTCGGGCATTCAGAAGCAATGTGCCCGAGTCCCTGACACTTGAAACACCTCTTCTTATCCATTGGCGTGACCTGTGGTGGTTTTGTCACGGTTTGGGGCGTAGGGTTGGGTGTTTTTGTGGCGGACGGATAGGAGGGTGTTTGGCTTTTTTGTGGAGTGTATGTTTGAGGCGTGTAGGGAGTTCTTTGGGAACTAGGGTTCCTGTTTGGCGTCTCCTTGCCTCTTCTTTTCTTTTGCTGTTCCACTTTGTTAGCCAATGTACTCAATTCATCAAGAGTTTCATAAGGTTGAAGTTTCACCACATACCTTATGTTTTCGTTTAAACCAACAAGATACCTCACAAGAGTTTGAGGTTCATCTTCTTTCAGATCACACCTCCAGAGTAGGTGTTCAAACTCCTTAGTATACTCTTGAACAGATTTTGATCCCTGGGACAGTTGTTGCAGTTTGAAATAATTGTCCTTGAAATAACTCACAGGAAGAAACTTGGATTGGAGTTTCTTCTTCATCTTCTCCCAAGTACGGATCTTTCCTTTTCCGGCAAGCTGTCGCTTCTTCTGTAGGTTAGTCCACCAAATACTAGCATGCTTCTGCAGTTTAAGAGCAATGTATTTCACTTTCTTATCATCAGCAATATCTTTCAAATCAAAGACTCGTTCAACAGTTTGAATCCAATCAAGAAAGATTTCAGGATCAAGATTACCATCGAATTCAGGAATTTCGACCTTAAAGTCGAGTCTTTCTTCTCTTGGTGCACGCCTAGATTGACGTGACCTCCGGGTTGAGCTAGCAGAATGCTCAGTTTCGCTAGGACTGTTGGGGACGGCTTCTTCTTCTTCTTGCCGCCGTAGTGTCCTGAATTGTAGATTAATGTATCGCTTCAGCTGATCAGAAAGATAAGCGATTCTTGCTTCAAGTTATGCCTTTTCTTGCTTTCATAGTTCAGTAGGGTTTCCATCTTCTTGACTATTGCTTCCTGACGCCATGGTAGGGGTTTGGAACGTCTAGTGGACGTTGGGTAGGGAAGGGAATGTGTTTGGGCTGTTTGTGGAGTTTAGGGTTGCAGGTTGGTACTGAAGGTTTAAAGGTTATGTGTTTGGATTGCAGGTAAGGCCTGTGGAATAGCAGGTTAAGCTATTGGATTAGCAGGTTTGGGAATTAGATTGGAAAGGTCATGTGTTTGGTTTGCACTCAAATAGAGCTCTGATACCAAAATTATGATGTATAATGGGATCAAGAGTATGGATGATCAATTACACATCATATGGGAGACGTGCAACCAATCTAAGAGTGGGATGCTTCACGTGAAATTAGGGTTAGGGTTAGGGTGGTTCACGTGAGGTAAGGGAAAAAGGGAGATGGAATTTTGCCGTGAGGGCTTTTGTGGTTTCAAGATTCAAGAATGGTTGAATCTTGAACGGGAAAAGGTTGATTCTCATATGGTGAAAGGGGAGGATTTCACGTGAAGGAGGGGAGAGAAAGAGGGGAGTGGCGTAAGAATTGGAGGGAGGTTGAGAGTTGAGAGGTTGTTGGAGGAGAGAGAAAGTTGTTATGAGTTTGTTATGGAGGGAAGGGAGTTGGTTGAGCTATTTTGTGAGAAGGGAGGAGGGGGTGGACGAATTGGTGGAGTGTGGGGGAGAGAGGGTGGCGTTGGATTGGGTGAGATGGGGTAGATATTATCTTCTACTAGATGGAAAGATAATGGGGATAGAGCTAGGTTTCCTACTTGAATCCACAAGAAGGACAACCTAGGGTTTCTTGATCTAGACCGCAACCTAGGATCATGTTCTTCCTAACCACTTGATGGAGACCATCCACCAAATCCAGCAACAGCTCAAGTGCCACCAATCAGTTTAGATAAGGAGATGGAAGATGATTCTGCAATAGTAACAGCACGAGTAACTTCTTCATCATCTTCATCACCCAAGGAAGATCAGCAAAGAAGCCCAAAGACCAGCGATACCACAAGCCTTGCTAAACCACACTCAGCAACTGTTGGAACATTTCCAGCAGAAACAGCAGGCTTCCATCCAGCTCAACAATAGTTCAGGAGTTCTACAGTAACCACCAGCCCACCAACTTCATCCATCCAGACTTGCTACACCTTGGTAAGACAAGTCCTGGCCAGCACATCCACTCATCCCACCAGCATTGGCCATCCAGGTCAATTTCAGTTCCCAGCACAAACAGTCCAAGCAGGCCTCTTTCTCAATTTTGTATCTATGAATTGAGTAAGATTCAGCACAAGTTCCCCAGGAGTTTTTGTTCCTTGACATGCATTCTCCTAGGACAAATCAAGTCCCAGCATGATCGAGTAAGAAAGCTCCGAGTTACAGGCACCAGAACAAGCAACCCTGCAAGGTTGTTTGTTATCAGTTTTTCCAGAATCTCAGTCCTGTGGCTAACTTGTTTTGATGCAGCTACAATGAGGGTTAACTAAGTCTTTTACAGCCTTCCTTAAGCTATTGAGGTTATATCTAGCTTAAGAAAGCCCCGGAAAGTTACTGAGATAACTTAAGTTTTACCCCCCCCCCAAGCTAGGAAAGGTTCTGATTGGCTGAAATTGCCAACCCTTGGGAGTTTGGTCCAACCAGAAGCAAGCTTTGTTTTTCTTTTCATTTTTAATTGTATCCGGATAATATTAGCTAGACTAAGATGTAATATGATGTATTTGATTTAGTTCTGCAGCTAGCTTAGAAGGGAGATTAGCAGGTTGATTAAATTAAGTGCCTCTAATCAAACTGCTTTAGATTAGCTATATACAGTGATGTATTCAGCTGCTTAAGAACACAATCGGTGATATTTCAATAGCATTCTGAGTGCCAAAGTTGAGCCTCTCGTTTGTGGGTGTCCTTAAACTCTCAATTGGTTAAATCTACTTCAGTATCCAGGAGCTGGCAAGCCTAGTGGTGTGTGTAGAGCTTGCTTGCTTCAATGGTGGTGTGTCTGTAGCTGTTGAGGTAACTAAGCCCTTACCCTTGTGATCATTCTGTGGTGTGTCTGTATCAGATTGAGCGTAAGTCTATCCTTTTATTTCCTTATTGGGTTGTCATAAATTTCAGCTAATTGCATCCAATTAGCTTAGTTTTAAAGCCTTTATCGCAAGTGTGATTCTGTGTGGTGTATTATAAGTTCTATACTCTGATCTTTGGGAGCTTGCATACATCAAATCTTGATCCCGAAAACTTCTTAGATTGGATGCAAACTATTGAACGTGTTTTTAATCTTAAAGAAGTTCATGATGAGAGGAAAGTAAAGTGTGTGGCTCTTAAGTTGCGAAAACATGCGTCCATTTGGCGGACTAATTTGCAAAAGAAGAGGCAAACTAAAGGGAAGGACAAGATTAAAACGTGGATTAAGATGAAGAAGAAGTTGCAAGAAAAGTTCCTACCACAAAGTTATCTCCAAGATAACTACTACAAAAGTGTTGAGGAGTACACAAAGGAATTCGAACATCTTCTTTGGCGTTGTGATCTCCAAGAAGATGAACCACAAAATTTGGTACGTTTTTTGTATGGTTTAAATGATTGGATTCGTAATATTGTAGAGTTACATTCTTACCAATCTTTGGATGAGTTGAGTTCTTTGGCCTTGAAAGTAGAAATCCAAAGAAAAGAAAGAGGTAAGGAAACCATGAAAAAGTACCAAACATCTTACAAACCCCCACAAAACACACGCCCCTACACTCCACAACAAAAACCCACATTCCCCACAAAACAACGAAAGACAAAAGCACCACAAAATCAACCCCCATCCATTCCCAAACCCCACGTCCAAGAACCAAAACCCTTAGCCCCAAGAAGGTGTTTTCGTTGTCAAGGCTTAGGACATTATGCCTCGGAGTGTCCTAACAAAAGAGTTGTATCTTTGGTGGAATATCAAAGTGCTTTGTATGTTGAGCCGGAATATCATGAAAGTGAGAATGAGGAAGAGGTAAATGACGTGAATGAAGAAGAAGTAGAGGAAGCGGATGAAGGTGAAACGCTAGTAGTAAGAAGGGCCTTAAGCGTTGCTTGTGTTCCAAATGAGCAAGAGCAAAGGGAGAACATCTTTCATACAAGGTGTACAATTCAAGGCAAGGTGTGCTCTCTAATCATTGATGGAGATAGTTGCACAAACGTCGCTTCAACAACCATGGTGAACAAACTACAATTGGAGGTTAGTCCACACCCATCCCCCTACACAATTCAATGGTTAAGTCATGGGAAGGGTATTCGTGTGGTTCACCATGTTCTTGTAATTCTTTCCATTGGTAAAAGCTACAAAGATTCTATTTGGTGTGAATGTAATTCCAATGGATGCTTGTCATATTTTGCTTGGGAGACGTTCGCTTTTTGATAAGCATGTCATACATGATGGGAGAATGAACACCTACACGTTTGTTCTCTAGAAAAAGAAGATCACCTTGGCTCCTCTCTCACCATCATCGATCATACGTTCCCAACAACAACAAAAAAAGGAGGAGACTAATATTGTGAGCTTTATGAAGGTCGAATATCATGAGTTCCAAGAGCATAAAGATCTTATTCTAGCTAACTTGGAAGAGGAGGAAGCGTCCCCAATGCATGAGCATGCACGCCTCAAACCTCTTTTGGAACATTTCAAGCATTTGTTCCCAAAAGAGATGCCAAAGGGGTTGCCTCCAAGAAGGGATATTGAGCACAAATTGATCTTGTTCCAGGTTCTATGATGTCCAACAAACCGGCCTATTGAATGAATCCAAAAGAAGCTCAAGAAGTTCAAAGGCAAGTAGATGATCTTTTGTCAAAAGGCTTGGTACGTGAAAGTATGATTCCATGTGCTGTTCCGATTTTACTTGTTCCAAAGAAAGATGGGACTCAACGAATGTGTATGGATTGCCGAGCTATAAACAAGATCACAATCAAGTATAGATTTCCAATCCCACGTCTTGAGGATCTACTTGATGAACTTCATGGGAGTGTTGTGTTCTCCAAAGTTGATTTGAGAAGTGGATATCATCAAATAAGGATTCATGAAGAAGATGAGTGGAAAACGACATTCACGACGAAAGATGGGTTATATGAGTGGCTTGTGATGCCATTTGGTCTTACAAATGCACAATCTACTTTTATGCGTTTAATGAATCATGTATTGAAGCCTCTTATTGGCAAATGTGTTGTCGTTTACTTTGATGATATTCTTGTATATAGTAGAAGTGAAAAGGAGCATGTGACGCATCTAGAGTTGGTCATGTATATTTTGGAAAAGGAACAACTCTACGCCAACATGGAGAAGTTCCACTTTTTCTCACCCAAGATCGTGTTCCTTGGGTATGTCCTTTCGAAAGATGGCATTCAAGTTGATAAGGAGAAGGTGAAAGCAATTCAAGAATGGCCTACACCCACGTCTATTCATAAGGTACAAAGTTTTCATGGTTTAGCTTCGTTTTAGAGAAGATTTATAAGGATGTTTAGCTCCATTCATGCACCTATGACCGAGTTGTTGAAAAAGAAAGAGTTTTCATGGAGAAAGGGTGCTAATGAAGCTTTTGAGTTAATTAAGGAGAACTTGTATCATGCACCTATTCTTGCATTACCATGTTTTGAAAAAGTCTTTGAAGTTGATGTTGATGCAAGTGGAGTTGGAATTGGAGCCGTGTTATCTCAAGAGGGCCGACCTCTTGCTTTCTTCAGTGAGAAGTTGAAAGAAGCCAAAAGGAAGTATAGTACATATGACCAAGGTTGTTAGAATCGGGATCCTAGTTAATATCGATGGGCGTAGTTAGGATCAAAATCGTAGAATCAGATCGTGGATCGTAAGATTCTAATACAATAAGAAAATATCAAATAAAGTTCAACGATTGTTAAAATCTTAACATTTTATTCACTAGTAATGAAGCAATACGTTAAATTGTATATCAGTTGATAACAACAATACAAAATTTAAATTGTTATGACAAAATTTTAAAGATGATATTGTGTGCAAACATTATCAAATTCAGGTAGGATCCTGGATTGATTCGCATGATCGTAGAATCGTATTGCGATTCTAATATATAATATTCAGGCAAAACCAGGATCGTACAATCCTTACTACTTTAAGATCCTAGTAAGAGTTGGATCGATGGAATATTTTTGGATCGTAAGCTCGTAGAATCGTTGATCCGGATCGGGATTTTAATAACTATGCATATGACAAAGAGTTCTATGCAATTGTAAGATCTCTGGAGCATTGGCGACACTATCTTCTAAGTGGTGAGTTCATTCTACATAGTGATCATGAGGCTCTTAACTTCATTCAAGGGCAACATAAGTTGAATCCAAGACACGCCAAATGGGTGGAGTACATGCAAGCATTTCATTTTGTGATAAAACATAAAGCGGGTCATCTTAACAAAGGAGCGGGTGCTTTATCAAGAATGTACTTACTCACTCATGATGTATGCTAACTCACTAATCAGAGTGTTGAGCTATAATACACCATACAGTCACACATACACACAGCTGGATGCTTGAACTTACAACAACTGATAGAAAGCAACAAGCTGGAATAGAAGATAACCCAATAACAGATTAAAAGGATACGCTTGCTTACAGCTGATACAGGCACACCACAACTGCAATCAAGGGCAATGGACTCTCACACACATGCCTCTACAGATACACCAAAGCATGAATGATCAAGCTCAGCTTTCACAAACTTTCAGAGGTACTAAGACACTCAAGAATACTATTGAATGAACACTGAGATGTCCTTCATTGATAGAAAACATCATAATATAAAGAAGACTAATAGTTTGATTAGCAGCTGCTTAAGCATAAGCATTCTACCTAATCTCCCTGGATTATCCTAAGCTACAAAGGTTAAGACAAATACAACTGATTACTCCCTAATGATCTCGAGTACATATTGTAAGAAAATAAAAGGGAAATACTAGACTAAGCTTTGATTGGACCAAATGCCCAAAGGGTTGCAAAATGGACCAATGAGAGGCTTTCCTCTCCTAAGGGGTAAAAATAAGCTTACTGTGGTAATTCTCGCGCCAACACTAACCTGGAACTGATCTCAACAGGTTAATATCATGCTGGAAAGACCAAAATAACCCCTGTGAACAGAAATCGGAACATATCGCCCCAGAGCTGGGGTTTTGGAAAAACTGATAAAACAATCCTGTTGGGATTGCCTGCTCTGTCTTCTGAATCTTACTGTGCCATGCTTTATCATGCGGGAACTTGACTTGGACTTGAAAAGGGCATGGCAAGGAACAAAAAACTCCTAGGAAACATTAGCTGGCTTTTTCCTCAATCAATAGATACAACATTGAGAAAGTTAGTTGTTTGGACTGATGTTGCTGGGAACTGGAATTGGTCTGGATGACCAATGCTGATGGGCTGAGTGGCTGTAGATGCCAAGACTTGTTTTACCATGGTATAGCAAGCCTGGATGGATGCTGTTGGTGGCGTGGTGGCTGCTGTAGATGCTGAGAACTTCTTGTTGGAAGTTGGAACTGCTGAGAAGTCTGCTGTGTATGCTAGGGCTTGGAAGCCTGCTGTTTCTGCTGGAAAGGCTTCCCTAGTTGCTGAGTTGTGTGAAACAACAAGAACTCCTCCTTGTGCTGCTACTACAATTGCTGGTGAAGCTCTAGGAGATGCCTCATTTGCTGATGAAGTTGTTGCTGCTGATTGTTCTCCTTGATGGTCTCCATCATCCTCCCTAGGTTGAGGAAAGTTTGTCCTCAAACTTGGAAGGTCTTCATCTTCTGGATAGTATGGTCGAAGATCTGCAACATTGAATGTTGCTGAGCCTCCATATTCCGTAGATAGGTCCAATCTGTAGACATTATCTCCAATTTTCTCAAGCACTTCAAAGGGGCCATCTGCTCTTGGTAGTAGCTTGTCTTTTCTCTTGTTGGGGAACCTGTCCTTCCTGAGGTAGATCCAAACTAGATCTCCTGGCTGGAAAGTCACCTTCTTCCTATGCTTATTTGTTGAAGTAGACACCTGTTCAGTATATTTGCAAATTTTCTCCTTCACTTGCTGATGAAGCTCCTTAATTTGATCTGCTCTTTTACCTTCTTCAAAACTAAATTTGACAGGAGTAGTTAGTGGAACTAAATACAAAGGGGAAATTGGATTTTTACCATAGACTACTTAGACTACTTAGAATGGAGAGTAACCTGTGGCCTTGGATTGTGCTTTGTTGTAAGCAAACTCAGCATGGGGCAATAGAGAATCCCATCCTACTTTATGTTTGTAGATCAGTGCTCTTAATAGGACTCCAAGTGTTCTATTAGTAACCTTTGTCTGGCCATCTGTCTGTGGGTGGCAAGTGGTGCTATACTTGAGTTGGGTGCCCAATTTCTTCCATAAGGTAACCCAAAAATGGCTTAAAAACTTGGTATCCCTGTCAGACACCATTGTTTTTGGGATTCCATGTAATCTAACAATCTCCTGGAAGAATAACTCAACTACTCTTGTGGCATCAAAGGTGGTATGGCATGGGATGAAATGTTCCATTTTTGAGAATATATCAACCACAACCATGATTGAATCCTTCCCTCTCTGAGTTCTTGGCAAACCTACAATGAAATCAAGGCTGACATCTTCCCAAGGGCTGTTGGGAACTGGCAATGGTGTGTACAAGCCCTGAGGTAGGCTATGAGACTTTGCCAACTGACAGATATTGCACCTCTTGAGTAAGTGCTCCACATCCTTCCTCATCTTTGGGCAACTATAATGCTCTCTCAACATCAACAATGTTTTCTCAACTCCAAAATGCCGTGCTAAGCTCCCTCCATGGACTTCTGAAATCAACAATTCCCTGAAGCTGCTCTTAGGGACACACAATCTGCTTCCTTTGAACAAATACCCCTGGTCTATATGGTACAGACCCTAGGATTGCTGCTGGCACTTCTGGTACACCTACTTAAAGTCTCCATCCTCCTGATACAAAGCTTTCAAATGCTCAAAACCAATAATTCTATAATCAAGCATATGAAGCAACATGTACCTTCTACTCAATGCATCTGCCCTTGAATGAACTTCAATGCCTCATGATCACTGTGAAGTATAAACTCTGCTCCAATAAGATAGTGCATCCAGTGTTGAAGAGCTGTGACGATGGCATAGAACTCTTTATCATAGGTGTTGTATTTCTTCTTGGCGTCATTTAACTTTTCACTGAAATAGGCAACTGGCTTGCCCTCCTGGGTTAATACTGCTCCTATGCCAACTCCTGAAGCATCACACTCTACCTCAAAAACTTTGCTAAAGCAAGGTATTGCTAGGACTGGTGCTAAAGTGAGCCTTTCTTTGACTTATTCAAAGGCTTTCTGGGCTGCTGCTGTCCAAATAAAGGATTTTCCTTTCACCACTTCAGTTATTGGTGCCAAAATGGTGCTGAAATTCTTGACAAATCTCCTGTAAAATGAAGCCAGGCGTTGGAAGCTCCTGACTTGATGAATAGAAGTGGGCACAGGCCACTCCCTTATTGCTTGAATCTTCTCATCATCAACCTGAATACCTGCTGCTGTAACAATGTACCCCATGAAGTTCACTTGGGATGTAAAGAAGTGACACTTCTTGAGATTCCCAAATAACTCCTCCCAGCTCAGAATAGTTAGAACCTCCTGCAAATGCTTGACATACTCTTGCTCAGACAAGAATATCATCAAAGTATACCACAACACTCTTGCCTATGAGTGGCTTAATGACCTGATTCATGAGTCTCATGAATGTAGATGGGCATTAGTCAGACCAAAAGGCGTGACCAACCATTCAAACAAACCTCCCTTGGTCTTAAATGTTGTTTTCCACTCATCTCCCTCATTGATCCTTATCTGGTAGTATCCAATCCATAAATCAATCTTAGAAAAGATTACTGACCCATGTAACTCATCCAACATGTCTTCAAGTCTAGGTATAGGGTACCTATACTTGATAGTGATCTTGTTAATAGCCCTACAATCAATACACATTCTTTGGCTTCCATCTTTCTTAGGCACTAACAAGGCTGGGACTGCACATGGACTTAAGCTCTCCCTAATCATTCCCTTCTCCAATAACTCATCCCCCTGCCTCTGTATCTCATTGGTATCTGCTGGTGTCATCCTATAAGCTGGCTTATTAGGTAACACTGATCCAGGCACTAAGTCAATTTTTTGTTGGATATCTCTTTTAGGTTGTAAACCAGGTGGCATTTCATCAAGAAATACATGCTGAAACTGTTGGAGTAAAGGTAGGAATAAAGGGTGGTCATTTTGTGGTGCTGAGGGTTCTTCAAGGTCTAAAAGGATCAAGTCTTTCTGTGTGCTAAACTCATGATGATCAGATAAGAGCAACACATCAAGACTAGGTTCAAGATATAGGGTTTTGGCTTTTTTAGTTAACTGTGAGGGTTTCATGGGGGTTAGGACAATCTTTATGTGGTTTAGGGTCAGGGTGTAGGTATTAGCTCTTCCACAGTGGTTTAGTGATCTATCATACAGCCAAGGTCGACCCAAAAGCAAATGACATGCATCCATGGGTAAGACATCACACCAGGCCTCATCTTTGTATGACTGACCCATTGAAAAAGCAACAAGGCACCTAGTAGAAACTTTGATACCTTTGCCTGAATTGAGCCATTGGATGGTGTATGGAGCTGGGTTGGGCTTGGTGGCCAGGTTTAGCTTCTTCACCATGGTGATAGAAGCTGCATTGGTACAACTCCCACTGTCTACTATCACTGAGCATACCTTCCCTCCAATAATGCACCTTGTAAGAAAGATATTCTCCCTCTGCTCTTCTGCTTCCTCTACTGCTGAGCTGCTCAAAACTCATCTGATCAGAAGCAGTTCTCCCTCATCTGGACCTTCTTCTATAACCTCATCATCATAGATAGGGTCATGTTCATGCTCTTCACACTCCTGTTCTTCTCCCTGCACATGTTCAGGATCAACAAATAAAGATGCCTGGTACTCAGCAAGAGTAACCATTCTCTTATTTGGACATTCTGAGGCAATGTGCCCTAATCCTTGACACCTGAAGCATCTTCTTTCTGAATAAGGTCTACTGATAGGGGCTGGGGTTCTTTGTGGGGGATTTTGTGGCTGATTTTGTGGGGGTCTTGGGATTGGATTTCTGGCTTGAGGTAGGGGTGGGGGTGGATAAGCTCTTTGTGGGGGATTGTAAGGTTTGTAGGGGTTTGGTTTGGCTGGTGCATAGGGTTTGGCAGGATATCTGCTGCTGCTGTAGTCCTTTGCTCTAGACTTTTTCTACTGTTCCACTTTGTGAGCTAAAGAGCTTAGCTCATCAAGGGAATCATAGATCTGCAACTCCACAACATTCTTGATCCCTTCATTTAAGCCTACAAGGTACCTGATATAGGTTTGTGCCTCATTCTCCTGCATATTGCACTTCCAAAGCAAATGCTCAAACTCCTTGGTATATTCTTCCATTGTCTTGCTTCCCTGCACAAAATGCTGCAACTTGTTGTAGTTCTCCTTCATATAGTTATCTGGAAGGAACTTCTCCTTTAACTTCTGTCTCATCTCAATCCAGGTGCTCACTCTGGCTTCCCCAATCTCCATTCTCCTTCTCTGCAGATTAGTCCACCAAGTAGAAGCATATTTTTTTAATTTTAAGGCTACTAACTTCACCTTATTTTCTTCTGAAACCTCTTTCAAGTCAAAAACTCTTTCTATTGTCTGTAACCAATCTAGGAAAACATAAGGATCTAGTTCTCCTGTATACTCAGGTATATCAATCTTGAAATCATGTTTCTCAACCCTCGTATCTTCCCTTCTTACTTCTCTTTCACTTTCACTATTTTCCTCAGGCTCACTGACTCTAGGTGATCTTATTATCCTTCTCCTTCTCCTGGTGTAGGTCTAGGACCTCGACCTCCTCTCCCTGTCCTACTGAAAGGATTCTCACCTTCTCCTTTCTCCATCTCATCATCAGTCTCCCTATTCAACTCATGTCTATGCAATCTCATGTAATAATTCAACTGCTCACTTAAAAACTTCATTTTATGTTCTACTTCTTCTTTCTCTTTCAGAGTTTGTTCTAAGACTTCATGTAGTGTTTTACTAGTTCCGACCATTTTAACAAGCAAACACACTCCAAGAAAGAACACAATGCTCTGATACCAAGATGATGTATGCTAACTCACTAAGATCAGAGTATTGAGCTATAATACACAATACAGTCACACATACACACAGCTGGATGCTTGAACTTACAACAACTGATAGAAAGCAACAAGCTGGAATAGAAGATAACCCAATAACAGATTAAAAGGATACGCTTGCTTACAACTGATATAGGCACACCGCAACTGATAGAAAGCATGGATGATCAAGCTCAGCTTTCACTTGCTGGATTTTGCCAATTTCTAGTGATAGGAACTGATTGAACCAAGGTTGAGAGTTATAGGACACTCACAAACTTTCAGAGGTAATAAGACACTCGGGAATACTATTGAATGAACACTGAGATGTCCTTCATTGTTAGAAAACTTCATAATATAAAGAAGACTAACAGTTTGATTAGCAGCTGCTTAAGCATAAGCATTATGCCTAATCTCCCTGGATTATCCTAAGCTACAAAGCTTGAGACAAATACCACTGATTACTCCCAAATGATCTCGAGTACATATTGTAAGAAAATAAAAGGGAAATACTAGACTAAGCTCTGATTGGACTAAATGCTCAAAGGGTGGCAAAATGGACCAATGAGAGGCTTTCCTCTCCTAAGGGGTAAAAATAAGCTTACTGTGGTAATTCTCGCACCAACACTAACCTAGACCTGATCTCAACATGTTAATATCATGCTTGAAAGACCAAAATAACCCCTGTGAACAGAAATCAGAACATATAGCCCAAGAGTCGGTTCAGAAAATCGATAAAACAATCCTGTGGATTGCCTCTTACGAATCTTACTGTGCCATGCTTGATCATGCTGGAACTTGGCTTAGACTTGAAAAGGGCATGGCAAGGAACAAAAAACTCCTAGGAAACATTAGCTGGATCTTCCTCAATCAATAGATACAACATTGAGAAAGTCAGCTGTTTGGACTGATGTTGCTGGGAACTGGAATTGGTCTGGATGACCAATGCTGATGGGCTGAGTGGCTGTAGATGCCAAGACTTGTTTTACCATTGTATAGCAAGCCTGGATGGATGTTGTTTGTGGTGTGGTGGCTGCTGTAGATGTTGAGAACTTCTTGTTGGAAGTTGGAACTGCTGAGAAGTCTGTTGTCTGTGTTGGGGCTTGGAAGCCTGCTGTTTCTGCTGGAAAGGCTTCCCTAGCTGCTGATTTGTGTGAAACAACAAGAACTCCTCCTTGTGCTGCTATTGCAATTGCTGCTGAAGCTCTACGAGATGCCTCCTTTGCTGATGAAGTTGCTGCTGCTGATTGTTCTCCTTGATGGTCTCCATCAACTCATGTTCTTGATTCAAGAGTCCTTGGTTTTGAGCATATTAAAGAGTTGTATGTGAATGATGAGGATTTCAAGGAGGTTTATGAGCTTTGTAAGAAGCATTCCCACCAACTCTTTCATATTGAGCATGGATTTCTTTTTAAGGGAAATCAACTTTGTATTCCAAAGAGTAGCATTCGAGAGTTGTTGATCATGGAGGTCCATGGAGGATCTTTGGCGGGTCATTTTGGTATTGAGAAGACATATCTTATGATGAAGGAGCATTATTTTTTTGGCCAAGCATGATTAAAGATGTTGAGCATATGGTAAAGAGGTGTAATACTTGTAATATTTCGAAGGCTCACGCTTTACCACAAGGGTTGTATACTCCCTTTCCTATTCCACATAGTCCATGGGAAGATGTGAGTTTAGACTTCGTTGTTGGTCTACCAAGAACTCAAAGAGGCAAGGATTCTATCATGGTGGTTGTTGATAGGTTTTCAAAGATGGCTCATTTCATTTCATTCCATGCCATACCACCTATGATGCTACTAAGGTTGCAAATCTATATTTTGAAGAAGTGGTGAAGTTACATGGTATCCCCAAGACCATGGTGAGTGATAGGGATTCAAAGTTCCTTAGTCATTTTTGGCTTACATTATGGAAGAAGCTTAGAACAACATTGAAGTTTAACACCGCATGTCATCCACAAACAGATGGACAAATCGAAGTAACCAATCGTACTTTGGGACCTCTACTTTGAATCTTGGTGAGCAAACACAAGAAAGGGTGGGATACTCTTCTATGTCACGTTGAATTTGCTTTCAATCGGAGTCCAAGTAAAGCCACGGGGTTGCCACATTTTCAAGTGGTATATGGAAGGAACCCTCTCCAACCTATGGATCTAACGCCCATTTCTACATCAACAAAGTTTAGTTTTGAAGCTAACAAAAGGGTGGAAGAGATTAAGAAGCTACATGAAGAAGTTCGTGAGATAATCTTGAAGTATACGCAAGATGTAGCTAGTAGAGTGAATAAAACAAGGAAGAAGGTTGTGTTTGAACCTGGAGATCTTGTTTGGATTCACTTAAAGAAAGAAAGATTTCCTTCTAAAAGGAAAGGTAAGCTTGCACCGAGAGGAGATGGTCCTTATGAGGTTTTGGAAAAGATTGGTGACAATGCTTATAAGTTACAACTTGGTGAAGACTATGAAGGGAGATGTACTTTCAATGTGAGTGATCTTAAGCCCTACTATGGAGATAGAGAAGAACTTCCTAGTTTGAGGACAAACTCTTTTCAACTAGGGGGGAATGATGTAGATTTGGTCCCAAGTATACATCATGGGAGCCAAATGCTTGATTTCATGCAAAGGGAGCTTGAATCACTCATGCATATCACACGTCCAAATAGCTTCATCAAGGGTGGATTGGTAATTTGCTCTATATCTCAAGAACCATGAAGATATTGAGGAAGTCGTCCAAGGGTCAAATGATCTACATCAAAGGAGCTTCATAATGGTTTTTGAATCTTTAAGTTTGGACAAGAAATGAGCAAGTTATCATAGTTTTTATCTAGCTTATGTACATTTGTTTATTTATGATGTTACATTTGTATAGAATGATGTAAGCTAGGATCCTTTGTAATCTTTCATTCCACATAACTAAGGGGGCCTTCATTTAGTATAAATAGACCCCTTGGGTGCCTTGTAAACACATTCATTACATTCAATAATCAAATACAAAGTAAACACATGATGTTGTTTTCTCTCTAGCTTTTGTGCTAGTTCTTTTCGTTTCTCTTGAGGGAGTTTCGAATACATCTCTACTTCTAGCCTTGGGTTGGCATCCCTTGGTGGTGAAAGGTAGAATTGAAGAGTTCCTTGAGGTGGTGTGCCTATATCCTCGAGGAGTCATCAACGCCATTATCAATTCTTTCGTTCATCCAATCGTTCATTCATCCATTCGATCATCATTCATTCTTCAAACATTCATCAAGCAACATTCAAACGTTCAATCATCAATCATCCATCATCATCTTGGTAAACGAATTCCATACACTTTTCGTTTTCCATCTTCTTTTCATTGAGTTTAGTTGATCCTTGAGAACTTAGAGAAGATAGATTCTTATCTAGTTCATAAAGATCCTGAATTCTATGTGTAATGAGATCTCTTCGATCCCATTATACATCAACATCCCAAGCCCTACACCATCCAATGGCTCAATCAGGGTGAAGGATTGCAAGTTACTTAACAATGCTTGGTAAGCTTTTCCATTAGCAAGAACTATCAAGATTCTATTTGGTGTGACATATTGCCTATGGATGCTTGTCATCTTTTGTTGGGAAGACCTTGGTTATTTAACAAGAGTGTGATACATGATGGAAGAGCCAACACCTACACCTTCAGGTTCAACCACAAAAAAATCACCCTAGCCCCACTTAAAGTAACCCTTCCGTCCCAACCCAAAGAGATTGATCCGAACCTAATCCCTTCTATGTCAGCCGAACATCATGAGTTCAGCGAACATAAAGAGATCATTCTCTTAGACCTAAACACAGATTCTAGCCACAAAATTCCCTCACCTGACGTCCCAACTCACGAAACAGACGTCCATCCCCTTGTCACCCCTCTTTTGGAACAATATTCTCATGTGTTCCCAGAAGAGATGCCGCCAGGTTTACCACATGAGCGAGATATTCAGCATAAGATTGATCTAATCCTGGGGTCAGTCTTACCAAACAAACCTGCATGCCGCATGGACCCTAGCGACACACAGGAGATTCAGAGGCAGGTTGATGATCTTCTAGCAAAGGGTATGTTACGGGAAAGTCTCAGTCCGTGGTCCGTTCCCGCATTATTGGTCCCAAAGAAAGACGGAAGTCAATGAATGTGTATTGACTGCAGGGCCATTGATGTATATTTGATGACCATATACATCAAGGTCATCAAGGAAGACATCATATATACATCATGGGAGCTAAATACTTAGCAACATGGAAAAGGAGCTCCATTCCCTCAAGTCACTCTCACGTTTGAATGGTTTCATCAAGGGTCGTTTGGTAATTTGCTCTATATCTCAAAAACCATGAAGATATTGAGGAAGTTGTCCAAAGGTCAAATGATCTACATCGAAGGAGCTTTCCAATGGTTTTTGAATCTTGAAGTTTGGTGAAGAAATGAGCAAGTTATCATAGTTTTAATCTAGCTTATGTACATTTGTTTCTTTATGATGTCACACTTGTATAGAATGATGTAAGCTAGATCCCATGTATTTCTTGATGTTGTGCACGCCTAAAGGGTCCTAATTTGCTATAAATAGACCCCTTGGGTGCCTTGTTATCTCATTCAATTCAATAATATCAAATACAAAGTAAACACATGATGTTGTTTTCTCTCTAGCTTTTGTGCTAGTTCTTTTCGTTTCTCTTGAGGGAGTTTCGAATATATCTCTACTTCTAGCCTTGGGTTGGCATCCCTTGGTGGTGAAAGGTAGAATTGAAGAGTTCTTTGAGGTGATGTGTTTGTATCCTCGTGGAGCCTTCAACGCAAATATCATTCCTTTCGTTCATCCAGTCGTTCATTCAACCATTCAATCATCAAACATTCATCAAGCAACATTCAAACATTCAATCAACAATTGTCCATCATCATCTTAGTAAACGAATTTCATTCATCTTTGATTCGTTTTTCCATCTTCTTTCATTGAGTTTAGTTGATCCTTAAGAACTTAGAGAAGAAGATTCTTATCTTTGTTCATAAAGATCCTGAATTCTATGTGTAATGAGATCTCTTTGATCCCATTATACATCAAAATTGGTATCAGAGCTTAGGAGATTGATTCTCTTAGTTCTTGCACCATCTTTTTGCAATCTTTCCATCACAAATCTATCCCCCATCATCTCTCATATACACGTCCACCATTAGCTCCACAAAGAACCCCATAGGCCAAACACAATCAAACCAAAACACAAACCCCCCCCCCATGTCAACTACACCCAAAACCCCAAACCGAGAGTCTTGCATATCTTTCTTCATCAAAGATTGATACTACATGGCGTGCGTGAGTTCTTTAATGGATTCACAAGATGATATGCAACAAATGAAGCACAAACTTGATTATCTCACAAAACAATTGGAGAAACTTATGCCCCTTCAAAAGGGAGGAGCACGAACTGAGTTTGATTCACGTATGGTGGATCTTTATTATGCCGAGTATGAAAAACAATATGAATGGAGTACATGTCCAAAGAAGGAGGACATAATTGGTTTCAATGAAGAGATACCGGAGTTCTATGGGAGTCATGATCCGGAAGAATTCTTGGAATGGATGCATCAAGTGGAAAGGGTCTTTGATCTCAACACCATCCATGATGACCAGAAGGTCAAAAGTGTTGCATTGAAGCTACAAAAGCATGCTAGCAAATGGTGGTCAAGCAAGCAAAGCAAGCGGCAATCAAAGGGCCAAGATAAGATACGTTCATAGGTTCAAATGAAGAAGAAGCTCCAAGAGAAGTTTCTGCCCCTTAACTATCTAAGCGACAACATCAACAAGCTTCAAAGAATTGCCAAAGGAAGCAAAAGTGTGAAGGAATATACAAGGGAGTTCAAACATCTACTTCAGAAGTGTGATCTTAAGGAGGAGGATCCACAAACTTTGGTATGTTATCTAATTGTTCTTGATGATTATATTAGACATATTGTTGAATGGCAACCGTATAAGACTTTGGATGAATTAAGTTCTTTAGCTCTCGATGTTGAAAGACAAAGGAGATGTTGTCATTACCAAAGTTTAGGTCACATTGATTTGGAGTGTCCTAACAAGAAAGAAGTGTTTTTGGATGAGTACCAAACGTATGATAATGCATTATTTGAGGAGGACAATGTAGTAGAAGAGGAGTTTGTAGAAGAATTGCTTGTGGCAAGGAAAGTCTTGAAAGAAGTATGTGTGCCGAATGAACATCAACAAAGAGAGTGCAAGATCTCTCATTGTACCAACAAAGGAGAAGTATGTTCATTGATCAAGGAAGGAGAAAGTTGTGCCTCCTATGGTAACATTGACGCCCCTACACAATGGCTAAGCCATGACAAAGACATTCATGAGGATCCAAGAAGTTTAGTAAGTCCTTCCATTTACAAGAATTGTAGAGATTCATTATGGCGTGATATTACTTTTATGGATACTTGTCATACTTTGTTGGAAATACCAAAGTTGCTTGATAGGAATATCATGCATCAAGAGACCTCTCTACTTCCATCTTATACCACACGGCCAAAGGAGAATAAGAGCAACATTGTGACGATTATGAAGGCGGGATATCATGGGTATGAAGAGCATAAGGGTCTTGTTCTTGCAAACTTGGAGAAAAGCAAAACAAGCAACCATCCAAATTTGAATTCTCCAATGAAACGTATCCTTCATGTGCTCCCTAAAGATATGAACTTGGATCTCATGGTTGAAGTGCCAAGGATTCAAAGAAGTCAAGAGGCTATAGTAGTTGGTGATTATTCAAGAATGGATCGCTTCATACTAAATGACGAAGGCAAAATTGTAGACTTTGAAATTGTGAAGTGACATGGAATTCCTATATCCATGATGGAGTATCGAGAATCAAAGTCCAATAATGTCTATGGGTCATTTTGGAAGAAGTTGAAGAAATTTAGTAAAGGAGTCTATGATGACTTCAAAGCCTTTAAGAAGAGAGTTGATGTTCAAAGTTTGAGGACAAACTTTTTTTCAACCGGGGGAGTATGATGTATATTTGATGGCCATATACATCAAGGTCATCAAGGAAGACATCAAATATACATCATGGGAGCTAAATACTTAGCTACATGGAAAAGGAGCTCCATTCCCTCAAGTCTCTCACACGTTTGAATGGTTTCATCAAGGGCAGTTTAGTAATTTGCTCTATATCTCAAAAACCATGAAGATATTAAGGAAGTCGTCCAAAGGTCAAATGATCTACATCAAAGTAGCTTTCCAATGGTTTTCGAATCTTGAAGTTTGGTGAAGAAATAAGCAAGTTATCATAGTTTTAATCTAGCTTATGTACATTTGTCTCTTTATGATGTCACACTTGTATAGAATGATGTAAGCTAGGATGCCTTGTAATTCTTGATGTTGTGCACGCCTAAAGGGTCCTCATTTGCTATAAATAGACCCCTTGGGTGCCTTGTAATCTCATTCAATTCAATAATATCAAATACAAAGTAAACACATGATGTTGTTTTCTCTCTAGCTTTTGTGCTAGTTCTTTTCGTTTCTCTTGAGGGAGTTTCGAATTTATCTCTACTTCTAGCCTTGGGTTGGCATCCCTTGATGGTGAAAGGTAGAATTGAAGAGTTCTTTGAGGTGGTTTGTCTGTATCCTCGTGGAGCCTTCAACGCCAATATCATTCCTTTCGTTCATCCAGTCGTTCATTCAACCATTCAATCATCAAACATTCATCAAGCAACATTCAAACATTCAATCAACAATCGTCCATCATCATCTTGGTAAACGAATTTCATTCATCTTTGATTCGTTTTTCCATCTTCTTTCATTGAGTTTTGTTGATCCTTAAGAACTTAGAGAAGAAGATTCTTATCTTTGTTCATAAAGATCCTGAATTCTATGTGTAATGAGATCTCTTTGTTCCCATTATACATCAGCCATAAACAAGATCACCATCAAGTACAGGTTCCCAATTCCTAGACTTGAGGATCTACTGGACGAGTTACATGGTGCCCAGGTCTTTTCGAAAATAGATCTCAGAAGCGGGTACTATCAAATTCGGATTCAAGCCGAAGACGAGTGGAAAACAGCATTCAAAACTAAAGGAGGTCTCTACGAATGGTTAGTCATGCCTTTTGGACTAACTAATTCCCCTTTTACCTTTATGAGACTAATGAATCAGGTTCTGAAGCCCCTTATCGGCAAGTGTGTTGTTGTCTACTTCGACGATATACTTGTATACAGCAATAGTGAGGAGGAACATCTGCGACACCTCACGCTAGTCCTTGATTTTCTAGATCACGAGAGGCTCTATGGGAATCTCGCCAAGTGCCACTTCTTCACCAACAAATTACTCTTTCTTGGCTATGTACTCTTGACTGATGGGATACAGGCTGATGAAGAGAAAATCAAAGCAATCAAAGAGTGGCCTACACCAGCTACTATTCACGACATCAAGAGTTTTCACGGCCTAGCTTCCTTCTACAGAAGGTTCGTGAAAAACTTCAGTTCAATCATGGCGCCCATGACTGAATTATTGAAAAGTAAGGAGTTCAGTTGGACGTCATCAGCACAACAGGCGTTTGATTCTATCAAAATTTAACTCTGCATCGCCCCTGTTCTTGCCCTACCAAGCTTTGACAAGAAGTTTAAAGTGGAGTGCGATGCTTCTGGAGTTGGAATTGGAGCAGTGTTATCACAGGAGGGTCGTCCCTTAGCCTACTACAGCGAGAAACTCAATGATGCCCGGAAGAAGTACAGCACGTACGACAAGGAGTTCTATGCTATTATTCATGCCTTAGAACATTGGCGACACTATCTCATCGATCACGAATTTATTTTGCATAGCGACCACGAGACATTAAAGTATATTCAGGGCCAACATAAGTTAAACCCGCGTCATGCTAAGTGGGTTGAATTTATGCAAGCTTATCACTTCGTCATACAGCACAAAGCCGGCCACCTGAACAAGGGAGCAGACGCCCTTTCTCGCCGTTATTTGCTCCTTCAAGTCCTTGATTCACGTGTGATAGGGCTTGAATACATCAAGGATCTCTATGAAGAAGATGGAGATTTCAAGGAGATCTATGGAGACAGCAAGAACCGCCCCAACAAGCAGTATCATGTGAAGCATGGTTTTTTATTTCATGGGAATCAGCTGTGTATTCCTAGAAGCAGTCTTAGAGAACTTCTTATCTTAGAAGTTCATGGAGGGAGCCTAGCAGGACACTTCGGTATTGAGAAGACTTATCTGATGTTGAAAGAACACTATTTTGGCCTCACATGGTCAAGGATGTCGAGCATATGGTTAGAAGGTGTTCTACTTGCAACTTATCGAAGAGTCATGTGCTTCCCCAAGGGTTATACACACCCTTACCCATCCCTGAAGGTCCTTGGGAAGATATTAGTCTCGATTTCATTGTGTGACTTCCTAGGACCCAACGCGGGAAGGATTCTATCATGGTGGTTATTGATCGATTCTCGAAGATGGCTCACTTTATTCCATGTCACACCACCTATGATGCAGTCAAAGTGGCAGAATTATATTTCCAAGAAGTCGTTCGACTCCATGGAATACCTAGGACTATGGTCTCAGATCGGGATGCAAAGTTCCTTGGCCACTTTTGGGTTACTCTTTGGAAGAAGATGGGAACCAAACTCAAATTCAGCACTGCCTGTCACCCACAGACCGACGGCCAAACGGAAGTCACCAATTGGACTCTTGGATCATTATTAAGGTCTTTGGTGAACAAAAACAAGAAAGGGTGGCACACTCTTCTCCCACACGCTGAATTTGCATTCAACATGGCTCCAAGCTAGGCAACGGGTTCACCCTTCCAAGTTGTTTATGGCAGAAACCCCACTACACCTATGGAACTCACGCCCATCAATAGCTCCATAAGGTTCAGCCACGAAGCCCAAAAACGAGCCCAAGAAATACAAAAGCTCCATGAGGAAGTTAAAGAGAAAATAGCTAAGTACACTCAATCTGTTTCAGACTTAGCTAACAAGAAGAGGAAAAGAGTCATCTTTCAACCAGGAGATTTAGTATGGGTTCACTTGAAGAAGGAGAGGTTCCCCTCCAAAAGGAAAGGAAATTTAGTCCCTAGGGCTGATGGTCCTTTTGAGGTTCTAGAAAGAGTTGAGATAATGCATACAAGCTAGCACTGAATGAAGACTATGGAGGAAGTGCTACTTTCAACGTTGCTGATTTAAAACCCTACTATGATGAAAACGAAGACCTCCCTAGTTTGAGGACAAACTCTTCTCAACAAGGGGGGAATGATGGAAATCAGCCCACTTCCAATCAGGAAGTCCAACTTATTTACAAAGAAGTGGAACGGGCCATAGAAAAAGGGTACAACGTGAAAGTCCAAAGGCCTACTCATATGGTGTGTAGCTTATTTCAAGAGGATGTCCAAACATCCTAGAGTTGGGCCAAGTCACACGCCAAGCCCAAGGGAGACGTCCAAGTCAAGAAGTCAAGTTAGATTTTATGATCTTGATTTTGGATGTAATTTAAATTAATTATAGTTTAATTAGTTTTTGGTGTGTTTCTTTTATTAGGTTAGATTATGCGTCAAGTTAGCTATTCTAGATTAGGATGGCTTATTTTGTAACTAATCCTTCTTGGATTAGGAAAGTGATGTATGCAAGGTCGCTAAGATCAGAGTGATGACCTCACAAACACCAAACAGACACACAACACTTGAAATCCGACACCTCACAACTGATAATCGAATGCAATCAACTCAAAATAGGGTTCAAATCAACAAGGATCAGATGGATGAAATGGGTGAGGTGTGAAATATGATCGGATGAGTGAGAACAACACAAATAACCTCCACCAAGATAGAACCCAATTCACCACGCACCAAGTAACATCAAATGGATTGAAATGGATAATGAGGGATGGAAAAACAGAAAAGGAAAGATAGACTTGAGCTCAAGCTGATACAGGCACACCACAGCTAGAACACAAGGGCAACTGACTCGATTACCTCAATGGATACAGGCGCACCACCATTGAAGCTACCAAGCTCTACAACCACCACAAGGATTGCCAAATCCTTGATACTGTAGTAGAATTAACAAAATTTGAGAGTTTAATGTCACTCACAAACAAGAGGCTCAATAAGGCACTCAGAGTGGACATATATAAGCCCAGCTGAAATATCTAACTAGGAGTTTCTTGAGCAAAAAGAAAACGTCCTAAACCTGCTTAATTAAACTAATTACATCAAAATAAGATAAAATGTAATTAACTTATGAAGCTTCTTGATGTATAATGGGATCAAAGAGATCTCATTACACATAGAATTCAGGATCTTTATGAACAAAGATAAGAATCTTCCTCTCCAAGTTCTTAAGGATCAACTAAACTCAATGAAAAGAGATGGAAAACGAATCAAGATAGGAAATCGTTTACCAAATGTGATGAACGTTTGATGTTTGAATGATGAAAGCTTGTTGAACGAATGATGGATGATTGAATGAATTGATGAATGAACAATAATGGCGTTGAAGACTCCCACGAGGATATAGGCACACCACCTCAAGGAACTCTTCAATTCTACCTTTCACCACCAAGGGCTGCCAACCCAACGCTAAAAGTAGAGATAGGACGAATCTCCCTCAAGAGAAACGAAAACTAGCACAAAAGCTAGAGAGAAAACAACATCATGTTGTGTTTGATTTGTATTGAAATTATTGAATGAGATGTGTTTACAAGGCACCCAAGGGGTCTATTTATAGTAAATGAGAACCCCCTTGGCGTTTGAAAATCAAGAATTACAAGGCATCCTAGCTTACATCATCCAATACAAGTGTGACATCATAAAGAAACAAATGTACATAAGCTAGATTAAAACAATGATAACTTACTCGTTTCTTATCCAAACTTCAAGATTCAAAAACCATTGTGAAGCTCCTTTGATGTAGATCATTTGACCCTTGGATGACTTCCACAATATCTTCATGGTTCTTGAGATATAGAGTAAATTACCGAGCTACCCTTGATGAAGCTATTCAAACGTGAGAGACTTGAGGGAAAAAGGCTCCTTTTCCTTGTAATCAAGTATTTGGCTCCCATGATGTATATTTGATGCCTTCCTTGATGACCTTGATGTATATGGCCATCAAATATACATCATACTCCCCCGGTTGAAAAAGTTTGTCCTCAAACATAGACAAAACTTCTTCTAAATCGTTACATAGCACTTCTTGTAAGCTCATCCTTCTTCTTGTAAGAGATCTTTCCAAAAGTATTGTACACATCAACTTGCTTCTTCCTCTTGCGTTCCTTGTACAAACTCTCTTTTTAAATGCTTTGAAATCGTCATAGATCCCTTTGATGAACTTCCACTTTCTTCCAAGTTTTCTCCTGAATAATCCAATGACATCATGGTGCTTCAAATCTCGTTTATTCATGGAGAATGTAGAAATCTCATATGACTTCTTAACTTCAAAGTATAGATTCACAAGCTTGTAACTCATGGTGAAGTCAATAGTAATATGACGTTCCATCTTTGAAGAACGACCTTCCACGATCATAATATCATCTTCATACAACTTTGATTCTTCCTACAAAGTATAACAAGAATCCATAGAAGTAATATTACAATATAATGAATCTTTGCAAATCTTGTAAAAACAAAGACTTACTAAACTTCTTGGATCAAAATGAATGACCTTGTCATGAAATGAATGACCATGCGAATAGCTCTCCGTTTGTAATATTTGGACCCTTGTTGTAGCGAGGCCAATATCATTGCCCTGGTCCTTATCAACGCCAATGCTAGCGTCAAGATCCTCATAGGTGGCACTACTTTCTCCTTCTTGGATGGTATAACGAGAGTAAGAAATAAGCTCTCTTTGTTCTTGCTGTACACTAGCCTCTTTCAAGACTCTACTTACAACAAGCAACTCTTCTCCACTTAATTCTTCTACATACATCTTTTCTAGTACAATATCCTCTTCCTTTTCTTCCTCGTGTACTTCATGAGACACGCTACATACCTCATTCATGCCAAGTTTATGAACATCCTCATGCTCGTTAAATACATCAAATACCACACTTTCAATTTCTGGTTGCATGCTTAATGATGTTTGACAATCAACCAAAGATACTTCTTTCTCCTTAGGACATGCACTCTCAACATGATCAAAACTTTGGCAACACAGACATGCACTTGGGATAATGGGAGTGGGGAGGTTTATAGGCTGTTTTGAGGAACTTTGGATTGTAGGTGTGGGGAGGTTTAGTCGCTTGGTTTGAAGGTCTTTGGCGTGGGATTGTGGGGATGGTTTGTGACGTCTTTGTTGTATATGGGTTTTATCCCAAAGTTCTTTACTCTTTACTTGTATTTCAACGTAAAGGGCTTAAGAACTTAACTCCTCCAAGTTTGTGTAAGATTGATATACAACAACACGCCGAATGTAATCATTAAGACCAAGAGAGTAACATACCAAAACTCGTTGATCATTCTCCTTGAGAGCATATTTCCATAGTTGCCGCCAGAATTCTATTGTATATTCAACCACATCTTTGTTCCCTTGCTCCATTCTTTCAAGTTTGTTGATGTAGTATCCTTTGTAATTGAATGGCAAGAACTCTTCTTGAACTTTATTTCCATTCTTCTTGCTGGAACGTTTACTCCATTCATAAGGTGCTTCATATTCAACCTCATAAGGATATATCTCACATGAATTTGCGCTTCTTGATCCCTTTTGAAGGATCCCACGTTCTTCCATTTGTTTGGTAAGATCATGAATTTGTTGCTCCAAACGTTCTAAATCACGTAGGGAATTCATGCTAGATGTTTTGCAAGCCATAAAATATGAATCTTGATACAAATAGATCACAAGAACTCACGATTTTGGGGTTAGCATGTAGGGACGAAAGGGGGTTTGTGTTTTGATTTGATTGTGTTTGGGTTTTGGGGTTCTTTGTGGAGTTTATGGTTGACATGTATATAAGCGATGATGGGGGTTGGATATGTGAAGGAAAGATTGCAAAAAGATGGTTCAAGAACTAAGAGAAACAAACTCCTAAGCTCTGATACCAATTTTGATGTATAATGGGATCAAAGAGATCTTATTACACATAGAATTCGGGATCTTTATGAACAAAGATAAGAATCTTCCTCTCTAAGTTCTTAAGGATCAACTAAACTCAATTAAAAGAGATGGAAAACGAATCAAGATAGGAAATCGTTTACCAAATGTGATGAACGTTTGATGTCTAAATGGTGAAAGCTTGTTGAACGAACGATGGATGATTGAATGAATTGATGAATGAATGAAAATGGCGTTGAAGACTCCCACGAGGATATAGGCACACCACCTCAACGAACTCTTCAATTCTACCTTTCACCAACAAGGGATGCCAAGCCAAGGCTAGAAGTAGAGATAGGACGAATCTCCCTCAAGAGAAACGAAAACTAGCACAAAAGCTAGAGAGAAAACAACATCATGTTGTGTTTGATTTGTATTGAAATTATTGAATGAGATGTGTTTACAAGGCACCCAAGGGGTCTATTTATAGTAAATGAGAACCCCCTTGGCGTGTGGAAATCAAGAATTACAAGGCATCCTAGCTTACATCATCTAATACAAGTGTGACATCATAAAGTAACAAATGTACATAAGCTAGATTAAAACAATGATAACTTGCTCGTTTCTTATCCAAACTTCAAGATTCAAAAACCATTGTGAAGCTCCTTTGATGTAGATCATTTGACCCTTGGATGACTTCCACAATATCTTCATGGTTCTTGAGATATAGAGCAAATTACCGAGCTACCCTTGATGAAGCTATTCAAACGTGAGAGAGACTTGAGGGAATAAGGCTCCTTTTCCTTGTAATCAAGTATTTGGCTCCCATGATGTATATTTGATGTCTTCCTTGATGACCTTGATGTATATGGCCATAAAATATACATCACTTCTAGAACAATAAAAATGAAGGCTAATAAAAGTGTCACACATGGCATCTTCATGAAGCTTCTAGAACAATTGGAAGGCTCTAAAACATCACACATGGCGCTTTCTTGTTGGAGCAGCATTACTCACGTGGGCAGGGTTAGATAATTACCTCACAAGCTGGAAGGACCTCAATAGCTCGAAATTGACGTCTTCATAGAGGGCCTCAATGACAAACACCTCACTGAATTGGAAAGACCTCAACAACTCAGGAAGTGAAGTAAAAAAAGGTGCAAATAGTCTTCCTCCAGTAGGGAATGTCCTTGGACGACCAAATTCTCAGCAGACTCAATATGGAGGTCCTCATACATATATTCAGATTGCATTGAAGATTTATGACCTCCAATAAATAGAAGATGACGCAACCCAAGTGAAAAGACCAAAAAGACCTTGCTGAAACACCAAAAGACAAGCTGATCCCGAATGAGGTCCTCATGCACGTACCCAGATTGCAATAGTTGTGCAGAATGCAAACGACCTCCAAATGGATCACCCTTGGGCATTTAAGAAAGCTCAATAATACACTTCCTTGGATGAAAAGAACAATAGCTCTAGATAAACGTCCTCAATGTCCAGATAAACATCCTCAATGCATACCCAGGTTGAAATAGTTTTGTGGAACCCAAATGACCTTCGGACCATGTAAGCTTGGACATTATGAACGACCCGCAAGGGACCAAATGTGAGTGAGGCCTCAATTATGAAGTATTGAGACAATAAGGATGGCCTCACATCAGGTGGATGACCTTTGATATAGTCAAGGACCTTCTGGGATTCATGGATGGCCTCAAAGCATGTTGAAACCAGATGAGGTTGTGAGGGCTGATCTCCATCATTCCCCCCAAGTTGAGCAAAGTTTGTCCTCAAACTTGAAAAGTCCTCTGCCTCACAATAGGATGGCCTCAAGGATTTACACCAGGAATAGTATGGCCTCAAAACAGTTACATGGAAGGTTTTACTTCCACCAAGTTCATCCGAAAATTCCAAATTGTAAACATTGTTTCCCACCTTCCCAAGGACTTCAAAGGGACCTTCAGCTCTTGGAACCAACTTCCCTTTCCTCTTCGATCGAAATCTGTCCTTCTTTAGGTAGATCCAAATAAGATCTCCCGGCAGAAAACCCAACTTCTTGTTTCTCTTGTTAGCAAAATCATGAAACTTAGTTGCCTTCTTCGATTCCTGGTGAAACTCATATTCAGGAGGAAAACCAGGGGGATTTTCTTCCGGAAACACATAAGGATAGTGTTCCAAAGGATGGGTAAGGAGGGGGTGGCTATTTGAGGAGTTTGGGTTTGTGTTTTGGTCTAGGAGAATAAGGTCCTCAACCTTGTTAAGGATCTTCAGAAACCATAGGTTCAAGGATGGAAACCTAGATTCGTGGGTTTTAAGGGTTGCCTCTTCTGTGGAGGGTAGTAATTTGGAGATAATGGGGTATGGAAAGTAGATTTGGGAACTCCCCTTGTTGAATAGGAAGTTATTTGGTATGAGGGGTTTTTGTGGGCTTTTGGGGCTGTTTTGTGGGCTAAGGACAGTGGTGGTTTCAGTGGTAGGTTGATGGTAGGATTAATGATGAACCGAGGTTGGTAAGGAGTGTGCATATCAAAGCTTGACTGTTTAGAGGACCTCAAGACAGAACATATGACAATTTGAGCAAAAGAGGATGCATCAGTAACACAACTTCCTTCATCAATGGTCAAGGGACAATCATTACCATTGTTAACACAACTCAAATAAATGTTGTCCTCCCTTTGCTTCTGACCTTCAGGCATAAAAGAACCACTAATGACTCTTCTCACTACTAGAATTTCATTCTCTTCATCATAAACCCGATCTCCCAAAAACCGTTTCTCACATTCATCTTCCAATTCTGGTTCATGTACATAAGAACTACCAAGGACCTTTCTCACAACAAGCATTTCTTTCACAATAAGCATCCAAGGCATACTTCCCAATATAGAACATCTGATCAAGGCCTTGAAATCATCATAGATCCCTTTGATGAACTTCCACTTTCTTCCAAGTTTTCTCATGAATAATCCAATGACATCATGGTGCTTCAAATCTCGTTTATTCATGGAGAATGTAGAAATCTCATATAACTTCTCAACTTCAAAGTATAGATTCACAAGCTTGTAACTCATGGTGAAGTCAATAGTAATATGACGTTCCATCTTTGAAGAACAACCTTTTATGATCATAATATCATCTTCATAAAACTTTGCTTCTTCCAACAAAGTATAACTAGAATCCATAGAAGTAATATTACAATATAATGAATCTTTGCAAATCTTGTAAAAACAACGACTTACGAAACTTCTTGGATCAAAATGGATGACCTTGTCATGAAATGAATGACCATGTGAATAGCTCTCCATTTGTAATATTTAAACCCTTGTTGTAGCGAGGCCAATATCATTGCCATGGTCCTTACCAACGCTAATGCTAACGCTAATTCTTTTGGGAGTAGAAGTCCTATAAGCAAAGCTTCGTTTGGGGTTTAGAAATTCCCGCCAGGTTAAATTTGCAAAATTCCTATCAGGCATGAGTATTGTTGAAAAAATTTTTTGTGGATAAAATTGCTTATGTGGGCTATTGTTTGGAATAGAAGCCCTCTGTCAGGGAGCTAGGTTATTGAATCTCCTATTGTTTTTGGGTTGTCTTAATTTTGGGATTTGAAGTCTATGTGCAAAGTACTTAGGGTTTAGGAATTCCTATTCTAGTCACGTTAGGTTTGCTATGTCTCTATGAAGTGTGAGTATGTCCTAAGAATTATTTTCTTTGAATAGAAATTGTAATGTCTTGTCCTATTAGGCATTGTAGTCTTCTGTTAAGAACCATAGCTAAGATCATAGACTGCAATCTCTTGAAAATTTCGTTCCCTTCTAAATTGTGTTTTGGCATTATCGTTGTTCATTTCTAGCTTTTAGACCTACCATTGTAGTCTTTCTTTCTAATAATTAGACACACTTATTTCTGTATGGATTCAACCTAGGTGAACTTTGATACATTCTGTAATCCCAATCAGTATGTTTAGTAGATGATTTGATAAGTTATGACTTATGAGCACTTGAGGCTTTTGGCTCGTAAAGTGGTTCAGGAATTCTTTGAGGCCAACATGGATTGTGTTTGGGCTTCGGTCGTTGAAGTAACCTCTTACATTTGGGATAGTATAAGGACCCGTTGATCTATCTTTTTGTGCCCAAACCTAAAAATTAGTGAAACTTTTGGCCCATATCTGTACCTATGAAATTCTTTAAGATCTATTGTGAGATATATCTTCTCTCTATTTTGGTCTTGATCATTGAAGTTACCTCTTACATTTAGATGGTTATAGGCGACTTCTGTTTCCCTTTTCATTTCGTAGATTTGTTACTATTTTGGTCGGTTCATAATCTTCTCAAGTTTAGTTCTCCTGACCGGCATTTTCTATGTTCATTCATATGCTCTATTTTCTTGAGCCTATTGATTTATGGTGTATTTTTATCTATGGGCTTACAAAAGGAGCTTGGAGCATTGTTTGACATATATAAGTTCGGTGTTTTATTATGTGGATATATGTTGCAATTTTGAAGCAAAGACTACTCTATACAGGTCTGACAATAATAGTACAACCCCTTTAAGGTTATGTTGGATATATGTGTTCTATTTGGGTCGTTGTTGAAAGAATTTGAAAGGGAGCATCCATATGTGTCAGCTTTGTTTTTTAAAATAAAGATTAGAGGTCAAAGAATTTTCTCATGATTGACATTGACTGATACAAAGGTTTGACATTACACATTTATGAGAAATCATCATAAGTGATCGTTATCTGAAATTGGGTTAAGTTAGTAGATTTTTTCAACTGTGGTTCATTATAGGGAGCAAAAGGTACAACATTATTTAGAAGTTTGAGAATATTGTGGACATATCTATTAGTTTCTATCAGAATAGGGGAATTTCGAAGATGTACTTGTGAGATTATGTCGTACATGGGATATTGACAAGTTTTGAGGACAAAACTTTTTAAAGGAGGGAAGCATGTAAGACCCGGTCCCAAAGAAAAAAAAGAAAAGAAAAAAGGGGGTTTATTGTATTATTGTTGTTTTTATTATTTATTTAAACTCTTTATAATTTTATTGGAGTCAAGACCCTAAATCTAGACCCTTCTATTTATTTATGACTCCCTACTATACTACTCCATACATCCGGCCGTCAGCCAAAACGAAAGAGAAAAGAAGGAAAGGAAGGCTCATTCATCTATGAAGTACTCTAAAGGTTTGTATCGTTTGATTATTTATGTTGTTTATCATTCATAGAACTAAAGTAGTTTATCCAGACATTAATTTTGGATTCAGTTATAACATTAATCGAATACAATGAAGGAAACTATAGGTTAAGTAGTTATATATGTTGACTTTGATTTATGAGTGGCGGTGGAGGAACAAATACAGAAAAGAAATATGGGAAAGTATAGTGTTTGGCTTTGTGATTAGGGCACATGATGATAAATTAGGATGATGGTGATCGATTATGATGATGATGATTCATGGATGATGGACTGTAACTAATGGAAGGAATTGGTGAGGCAACTCAGTCGCAGCAATACTGATATCACAACCTAGCGGAAGTATAGTAAACCTACTCGAAAATTAGTATTAGTTAACCCATTCATACGAGTCTTCTATATTAATAGTTTTAACGTTTTCGACTATTATAAGAAAGACATGATTTATGATATGTCATTTGGGTATTTGTTTTGGTAGCCGTATATTGACTCTTGCTGGACAATTAGTATGAGTATACTAATTATTAGGTGTCAGCTGCTATCTAGCTGATTCTGATTCGTTTGAGTAGATCATTCTTTTTGCTGTTTCAGGTAAGTGGTGTGATACTTCTTTAGTCCTTTTCGTGCTTAATACTTTATTTTGTAGTCTCCTTTTTTTCGTAAGTTTATTTTGTTAAATTGGGTTGGCATGCTATTGTTGAAGTATATTATATCTGGTTATATTTATGTCCGAAAGATTTGATTGACTCCGTATTGACTTATATGTTTACGAAGTGAGCATTTTGATGTCGATTTTATAAGTTACGTTCGTATTTTTGCACATATTTTATATTGGAACCTTTGTTTGTAATTTTAATTAGCATTTGTAAGTATATTGTTATTAAGTTGTTTCCGTACTGATTTATGTGTTTACAAAATACTCCTTTATATATTAATTCTATAAGTTCATTTGTATTTTCCCATTTATACACCAAAGTGAGATTTTTTGTAATAATTTGACTTATGTATTTGCAAAGTAACCGTTTCGAGTTATAGTTTTGGTATTTGAATTATTTGAACCTTCCGTAGTACAAGTGATTTGTGAGGTTGATTTATTTGTTATTCTAAATTACTTGACTTGGTATGGTTTGTACGTTTTGATTTTCAAGTTACTGGTTTTGTTTTTGGGCTATGTCTTCTGCCTTAGCCAGTTAAGGTATGCACTGGACTTGTCGATCGACTTGTATGCGCGCTATTGTGTGTTCCGATATGTGTATCTGTGTTCCGTTGGACCAAATTCTTTGTTGCCCCGCCACTGGGTCAATAGTGGTTTTCGTTGCCCCGCCACTTGGTCAATAAAGGTTTCTGTTGCCCATGTCACTTGGCTAGTAGTGGCCTTAGCCCCAAATTGTGTTTTGTGATTTTGATTGCTCAGTTTTGATAAACACTATGTTACTTTGACAGAATTCACTTGATCATTATTATTGTATTATTTTGGGGTTTGAGCTAATTAAAAGTGTTTGGAAACCCCATTCATGTTTTGTTATTAAATTATTTATTAACTATGACCCAGCCTAAGTTTTACCCGCATGTCTAGCCCAGCTAAGGGGGTGTTATGCTACTTACTGGGCTTTCACGCTCATCCCTTCATCTTCCTATTTTATTTCAGGTTATGAATTTTCGCTTCTAGGTAGTTGGATTCTTTATGGTATCAGAGTTTAGCAGTGAAGCGTAGTGGGCCAAGAGGTTGCGTGGGATAAGGTATTTGTTATTTTAGTTGCTTTGTGAGTTAGAAGATTTCAATATCTTTTGTTGTGGTGTCCGTTGTGTAATGAAGTATCCTCCCTAGTTGACTATTCAGTAAAGTACTCCTTTCCAAGTTAAGTCTATATTTATACATTGGCTTTGTTTCCGTCTTTTGAGCCTAGCATGCTTTTGGATCTTGTCCTACGGGTGTGCGGCGTCTGTCATTCCCTGGGTTCGGTGCGTGACAGATTTAGTGGTATCAGAGTCCTAGGTTCTTGGAATCCTATTAAGTGTGAGTGTTGTTCAAGAAAAACCTCGGGGAATAAAATTCTGTGTGACTATATTGTGTGGAGTGGGAGCCTTCTTTTAGGGAGTTGGGTTAGCAAAACTTTTATGGTGGTTGGGTAATTGTCTTGGTTTTTGGAGAAATTCTTTTGGGAGTAGAAGTCCTATAAGCAAAGCTTTGTTTGGGGTTTAGAAATTCCCGCCAGGTTAAATTTGCAAAATTCCTATCAGACATGAGTATTGTTGAACGAATTTTTTGTGGATAAAATTGCTTATGTGGGCTATTGTTTGGAATAGAAGCCCTCTGTCAGGGAGCTAAGTTATTGAATCTCCTATTGTTTTCGGGTTGTCTTAATTTTGGGATTTGAAGTCTGTGTGCAAAGTACTTAGGGTTTAGAAATTCCTATTCTATTCACATTAGGTTTGCTATGTCTCTATAAAGTGTGAGTATGTCCTATGAATTATTTTCTTTGAATAGAAATTGTAATGTCTTGTCCTATTAGGCATTGTAGTCTTCTGTTAAGAACCATAGCTAAGATCATAGACTGCAATCTCTTGAAAACTTCGTTCCCTTCTAAATTGTGTTTTGGCATTATCGTTGTTCATTTCTAGCTTTTAGACCTACCATTGTAGTCTTTTTTTCTAATAATTAGACGCACTTATTTCTGTATGGATTCAACCTAGGTGAACTTTGATACATTCTGTAATCCTAATCATTGTGTTTAGTAGATGATTTGATAAGTTATGACTTATGAGCACTTGAGGCTTTTGGCTCGTAAAGTGGTTCAGGAATTCTTTGAGGCCAACATGGATTGTGTTTGGGCTTCGATTGTTGAAGTAACCTCTTACATTTGGGATAGTATAAGGACCCGTTGATCTAACTTTTTGTGCCCAAACCTAAAAACTAGTGAAACTTTTGGCCCATATCTGTACCTATGAAATTCTTTAAGATCTATTGTGAGATATATCTTCTCTCTATTTTGGTCTTGATCATTGAAGTTACCTCTTACATTTAGCTGGTTATAGGCGACTTCGGTTTCCCTTTTCATTTCGTAGATTTGTTACTATTTTGGTCGGTCCATAATCTTCTCAAGTTTAATTCTCCTAACCGGCATTTTCTATGTTCATTCATATGCTCTATTTTCCTGAGCCTATTGAATTATAGTTTATTTTTATCTATGGGCTTACAAAAGGAGCTTGGAGCATTGTTTGACATATATAAGTTAGGTGTTTTATTATGTGGATATATGTTGTAATTTTGAAGCAAAGACTACTCTATACAGGTCTGACAATAATAGTACAACCCCTTTAACGTTATGTTGGATATATGTGTTCTATTTGGGTCGTTGTTGAAAGAATTTGAAAGGGAGCATCCATATGTGTCAGCTTTGTTTTTTAAAATAAAGATTAGAGGTCAAAGAATTTTCTCATGATTGACATTGACTGATACAAAGGTTTGACATTACACATTTATGAGAAATCATCATAAGTGATCGTTATCTGAAATTGGGTTAAGTTAGTAGATTTTTTCAACTGTGATTCATTATAGGGAGCAAAAGGTACAACATTATTTAGAAGTTTTAGAAAATTGTGGACATATCTATTAGTTTCTATCAAAATAGGGGAGCTTCGAAGATGTACTTGTGAGGTTATGTCGTACATGGGACATTGACAAGTTTTGAGGACAAAACTTTTTAAAGGAGGGAAGCATGTGAGACCCGGTCCCAAAAAAAAAAAAAAAGAAAAGAAAAAAGGGGGTTTATTGTATTATTGTTGTTTTTATTATTTATTTAAACTCTTTATAATTTTATTGGAGTCAAGACCCTAAACCTAGACCCTTCTATTTATTTATGACTCCCTACTATACTACTCCATACATCCGGCTGTCAGCCAAAACGAAAGAGAAAAGAAGGAAAGGAAGGCTCATTCATCTATGAAGTACTCTAAAGGTTTGTATCGTTTGATTATTTATGTTGTTTATCATTCATAGAACTAAAGTAGTTTATCCAGACATTAATTTTGGATTCAGTTATAACATTAATCGAATACAATGAAGGAAACTATAGGTTAAGTAGTTATATATGTTGACTTTGATTTATGAGTGGCGGTGGAGGAACAAATACAGAAAAGAAATATGGGAAAGTATAGTGTTTGGCTTTGTGATTAGGGCACATGATGATAAATTAGGATGATGGTGATCGATTATGATGATGATGATTCATGGATTATGGACTGTAACTAATGGAAGGAATTGGTGAGGCAACTCAGTCGCAGCAATACTGATATCACAACCTAGCGGAAGTATAGTAAACCTACTCGAAAATTAGTATTAGTTAACCCATTCATACGAGTCTTCTATATTAATAGTTTTAACGTTTTCGACTATTATAAGAAAGACATGATTTATGATATGTCATTTGGGTATTTGTTTTGGTAGCCGTATATTGACTCTTGCTGGACAATTAGTATGAGTATACTAATTATTAGGTGTCAGCTGCTATCTAGCTGATTCTGATTCGTTTGAGTAGATCATTCTTTTTGCTGTTTCAGGTAAGTGGTGTGATACTTCTTTAGTCCTTTTCGTGCTTAATACTTTATTTTGTAGTCTCCTTTTTTTCGTAAGTTTATTTTGTTAAATTGGGTTGGCATGCTATTGTTGAAGTATATTATATCTGGTTATATTTATGTCCGAAAGATTTGATTGACTCCGTATTGACTTATATGTTTACGAAGTGAGCGTTTTGATGTCGATTTTATAAGTTACGTTCGTATTTTTGCACATAATTTATATTGGAACCTTTGGTTGTAATTTTAATTACCATTTGTAAGTATATTGTTATTAAGTTGTTTCCGTACTGATTTATGTGTTTACAAAATACTCCTTTCTATATTAATTATATAAGTTCATTTGTATTTTCCCATTTATACACCAAAGTGAGATTTTTTGTAATAATTTGACTTATGTATTTGCAAAGTAACCGTTTCGAGTTATAGTTTTGGTATTTGAATTATTTGAACCTTCCGTAGTACAAGTGATTTGTGAGGTTGATTTATTTGTTATTCTAAATTACTTGACTTGATATGGTTTGTACGTTTTGATTTTTAAGTTACTGGTTTTGTTTTTGGGCTATGTCTTCTGCCTTAGCCAGTTAAGATATGCACTGGACTTGTCGATCGACTTGCATGCGAGCTATTGTGTGTTCCGATATGTGTATCTGTGTTCCGTTGGACCAAATTCTTTGTTGCCCCGCCACTGGGTCAATAGTGGTTTTCGTTGCCCCGCCACTTGGTCAATAGTGGTTTCAGTTGCCCATGCCACTGGGCTAGTAGTGGCCTTAGCCCCAAATTGTGTTTTGTGATTTTGATTGCTCAGTTTTGATATACACTATGTTACTTTGACGGAATTCATTTGATCATTATTATTGTATTATTTTGGGGTTTAAGCTAATTAAAAGTGTTTGGAAAACCCATTCATGTTTTGTTATTAAATTATTTATTAACTCTGACCCAGCCTAAGTTTTACCCGCATGTCTAGCCCAGCTAAGGGGTTGTTATGCTACTTACTGGGCTTTCAAGCTCATCCCTTCATCTTCCTATTTTATTTCAGGTTATGATATTTCGCTTCTACGTAGTTGGATTCTTTATAGTATCAGAATTTAGAAGTGAAGCGTAGTGGGTCAAGAGGTTGCGTGGGATAAGGTATTTGTTATTTTAGTTGCTTTGTGAGTTAGAAGATTTCAATATCTTTTGTTGTGGTATACGTTGTGTAATGAAGTATCATCCCTAGTTGACTATTCAGTAAAGGACTCCTTTCCAAGTTAAGTCTATATTTGTACATTGGCTTTGTTTCCGTCATTTGAGCCTAGCATGCTTTTGGAACTTGTCCTACGGGTGTGCGGCGTCTGTCATTCCCTGGGTTCGGTGCGTGACAGATTTAGTGGTATCAGAGTCCTAGGTTCTTGGAATCCTATTAAGTGTGAGTGTTGGTCAAGAAAAACCTCGGGGAATAAAAATCTGTGTGACTATATTGTGTGGAGTGGGAGCCTTCTTTTAAGGAGTTGGGTTAGCAAAACTTTTATGGTGGTTGGGTAACTGTCTTGGTTTTTGGAGAAATTCTTTTGGGAGTAGAAGTCCTATAAGCAAAGCTTTGTTTGGGGTTTATAAATTCCCGCCAGGTTAAATTTGCAAAATTCCTATCAGACGTGAGTATTGTTGAACAAATTTTTAAAATTGCTTATGTGGGCTATTGTTTGGAATAGAAGCCCTCTGTCAGGGAGCTAGGTTATTGAATCTCCGATTGTTTTTGGGTTGTCTTAATTTTGGGATTTGAAGTCTATGTGCAAAGTACTTAGGGTTTAGGAATTCCTATTCTAGTCACGTTAGGTTTGCTATGTCTCTATGAAGTGTGAGTATGTCCTAAGAATTATTTTCTTTGAATAGAAATTGTAATGTCTTGTCCTATTAGGCATTGTAGTCTTCTGTTAAGAACCATAGCTAAGATCATAGACTGCAATCTCTTGAAAATTTCGTTCCCTTCTAAATTGTGTTTTGGCATTATCGTTGTTCATTTCTAGCTTTTAGACCTACCATTGTAGTCTTTTTTTTCTAATAATTAGACACACTTATCTCTGTATGGATTCAACCTAGGTGAACTTTGATGCATTCTGTAATACCAATCAGTGTGTTTAGTAGATGGTTTGATAAGTTATGACTTATGAGCACTTGAGGCTTTTGGCTCGTAAAGTGGTTCAAGAATTCTTTGAGGCCAACATGGATTGTGTCGGGCTTCGATTGTTGAAGTGACCTCTTATATTTGGGTTAGTATAAGGACCCGTTAATCTTACCTTTTGTGCCCAAACCTAAAAACTAGTGAAAGTTTTGGCCCATATCTGTACCTATGAAATTCTTTAAGATCTATTGTGAGATATATCTTCTCCTTATTTTGGTCTAGATCATTGAAGTTACCTCTGACATTTAGATGGTTATAGGCTACTTCTGTTTCCCTTTTCATTTCGTAGATTTGTTACTATTTTGGTCGGTCCATAATCTTCTCAAGTTTAGTTCTCCTGGCCGGCATTTTCTATGTTCATTCATATGCTCTATTTCTTGATCCTATTGATTTATATAGTGTATTTTCATCTATGGGCTTACAAAAGGAGCTTGGAGCATTGTCTGACATACATAAGTTCGATGTTTTATTATGTGGATATATGTTGCAAATTTGAAGCAAAGACTACTCTATACGGGTCTAACAATAATAGTACAACCCCTTTAACGTTATGTTGGATATATGTGTTCTATTTGGGTCGTTGTTGAAAGAATTTGATAGGGAGCATTCATATGTGTTAGCCTTGTTTTTTAAAATAAAGATTGGAGGTCAAAGAATTTTCTCATGATTGACATTGACTGATACAAAGGTTTGACATTACACATTTATGAGAAATCATCATAAGTGATCGTTATCTGAAATTGGGTTAAGTTAGTAGATTTTTCAACTGTGGCTCATTATAGGGAGCCAAAGGTACAACGTTATTTAGAAGTTTGAGAATATTGTTGACATATCTATTAGTTTCTATCAAAATAGGGGAGCTTCGAAGATGTACTTGTGAGGTTATGTCGTACATGGGATATTGACAAGTTTTGAGGACAAAACTTTTTAAAGGAGGGAGGCATGTGAGACCCGGTCCCAAAAAAAAAAGAAAAAAGGGGGTTTATTGTATTATTGTTGTTTTTATTATTTATTTAAACTCTTTATAATTTTATTGGAGTCAAGACCCTTTTATTTATTTATGACTCCTTACTATACTACTCAATACATCCGGCCGTCAGCCAAAACGAAAGAGAAAAGAAGGAAAGGAATGCTCATTCATCTATGAAGTACTCTAAAGGTTTGCATCGTTTGATTTTTTATGTTGTTTATCATTCATAGAACTAAAGTAGTTTATCCAGATATTAATTTTGGGTTTAGTTATAGCATTAGTCGAATACAATGAAGGAAACTATAGGTTATATAGTTATATATGTTGACGTTGATTTATGAGTGGCGGTGGAGGAACAAATACAGAAAAGTAATATGTGAAAGTATAGAGTTTGGCTTTGTGATTAGGGCACATGATGATAAATTAGGATGATGGTGATCGATTATGATGATGATGATTCATGGATAATGGAGTGTAACTAATTGAAGGAATTGGTGAGGCAACTCAGTGGCGGCAATACTGATATCACATCATAGCGGTAGTATAGAAAACCTACTCGAAAATTAGTATTAGTTAACCCATTCATACTAGTCTTTTATATTAATAGTTTTAACGTTTGCGACTATTATAAGAAAGACATGATTTATGATATGCCATTTGGGTATTTGTTTTTGTAGCGATATATTGACTCTTGCTAGACAATTAGTATGAGTATACTAATTATTAAGTGTCGGCTACTTTATAGGTGATTCTGATACGTTTGAGTAGATCATTCTTTTTGCTGTTTCAGGTAAGTGATGTGATACTTCTTTAGTCCTTTTCGTGCCAAAAACATTATTTTGTAATCTCCTTTTTTTCTAAGTTTATTTTGTTAAATTGGGTTGGCATGCTATTGTTGAAGTATATTATATCTGGTTATATATATGTCCGAAAGATTTGATTGACTCCGTATTGACTTATATGTTTACGAAGTGAGCCTTTTGATGTCGATTTTATACGTTACGTTCGTATTTTTGCACATATTTTATATTGGAACCTTTGGTTGTAATTTTAATTAGCATTTGTAAGTATATTGTTATTAAGTTGTTTCCGTACTGATTTATGTGTTTCCAAAATACTCCTTTTTATATTAATTCTATATGTTCATTTGTATTTTCCCATTTATACACCAAAGTGAGATTTTTTGTAATAATTTGACTTATGTATTTGCAAAGTAACCGTTTCGAGTTATAGTTTTGGTATTCGAATTATTCGAACCTTCCGTAGTATAAGTGATTTGTGAGATTGATTTATTTGTTATTCTAAATTACTTGACTTGGTATGGTTTGTACGTTTTGATTTTCAAGTTACTGGTGTTGTTTTTGGGCTATGTCTTCTGCCTTAGCCAGTTAAGGTATGCACTGGACTTGTTGATCGACTTGTATGCGCGCTATTGTGTGTTCCGATATGTGTATCTGTGTTCCGTTGGGACAAATTCTTTGTTGCCCCGCCACTGGGTCAATAGTGGTTTTCATTGCCCCGCCACTTGGTCAATATTAGTTTCTGTTGCCCATGCCACTGGGCTAGTAGTGGCCTTAGCCCCAAATTGTGTTTTGTGATTTTGATTGCTCTGTTTGGATATACACTATGTTACTTTGACGGAATTCGTTTGATCATTATTATTGTATTATTTATGGGTTTAAGCTAATTAAAAGTATTTGGAAAACCCATTCATGTTTTGTTATTAAATTATTTATTAACTCTGACCCAGCCTAAGTTTTACCTGCATGTCTAACCCAGCTAAGGGGGTGTTATGCTACTTACTGGGCCTTCAAGCTCATCCTTTCATCTTCCTACTTTATTTCAGGTTATGATTTTTCGCTTCTAGGTAGTTGGATTCTTTATGGTATCAGAGTTTAGCGGTGAAGTGTAGTGGGCCAAGAGGTTGCGTGGGATAAGGTTTTTGTTATTTTAGTTGCTTTGTGAGTTAGAAGATTTCAATATCTTTTGTTGTGGTATCCGTTGTGTAATGAAGTATCCTCCCTAGTTGACTATTCAGTAAAGGACTCCTTTCCAAGTTAAGTCTATATTTGTACATCGGCTTTGTTTCCGTCTTTTGAGCCTAGCATGCTTGTGGGATCTTGTCCTACGGGTGTGCGGCGTCTGTCATTCCCTGGGTTCGGTGCGTGACAGATTTAGTGGTATCAGAGTCCTAGGTTCTTGGAATCCTATTAAGTATGAGTGTTGTTCAAGAAAAACCTCGGGGAATAAAATTCTGTGTGACTATATTGTGTGGAGTGGGAGCCTTCATTTAGGGAGTTGGGTTAGCAAAACTTTTATGGTGGTTCGGTAATTGTCTTGGTTTTTGGAGAAATTCTTTTGGGAGTAGAAGTCCTATAAGCAAAGCTTCGTTTGGGGTTTAGAAATTCCCGCCAGGTTAAATTTGCAAAATTCCTATCAGACGTGTGTATTGTTGAACAAATTTTTTGTGGATAAAATTTCTTATGTGGGCTATTGTTTGGAATAGAAGCCCTCTGTCAGGAAGCTAGGTTATTGAATCTCCTATTATTTTTGGGTTGTCTTAAATTTGGGATTTGATGTCTATGTGCAAAGTACTTAGGGTTTAGGAATTCCCATTCTAGTCACGTTAGGTTTGCTATGTCTCTATGAAGTGTGAGTATGTCCTAAGAATTAATTTCTTTGAATAGAAATTGTAATGTCTTGTCCTATTAGGCATTGTAGTCTCCTGTTAAGAACCATAGCTAAGATCATAGACTGCAATCTCTTGAAAATTTCGTTCCCTTCTAAATTGTGTTTTGGCATTATCGTTGTTCATTTCTAGCTTTTAGACCTACCATTGTAGTCTTTTTTTTCTAATAATTAGACACACTTATCTCTTTATGGATTCAACCTAGGTGAACTTTGATGCATTCTGTAATACCAATCAGTGTGTTTAGTAGATGATTTGATAAGTTATGACTTATGAGCACTTGAGGCTTTTGGCTCGTAAAGTGGTTCAAGAATTCTTTGAGGCCAACATGGATTGTGTCGGGCTTCGATTGTTGAAGTAACCTCTTATATTTGGGTTAGTATTAGGACCCGTTAATCTAACCTTTTGTGCCCAAACCTAAAAACTAGTGAAAGTTTTGGCCCATATCTGTACCTATGAAATTCTTTAAGATCTATTGTGAGATATATCTTCTCCTTATTTTGATCTAGATCATTGAAGTTACCTTTGACATTTAGATGGTTATAGGCTACTTCTGTTTCCCTTTTCATTTCGTAGATTTGTTACTATTTTGGTCGGTCCATAATCTTCTCAAGTTTAGTTCTCCTGGCCGGCATTTTCTATGTTCATTCATATGCTCTATTTCTTGATCCTATTGATTTATATAGTGTATTTTCATCTATGGGCTTACAAAAGGAGCTTGGAGCATTGTCTGACATACATAAGTTCGGTGTTTTATTATGTGGATATATGTTGCAAATTTGAAGCAAAGACTACTCTATACGGGTCTGACAATGATAGTACAACCCCTTCAACGTTATGTTGGATATATGTGTTCTATTTGGGTCGTTGTCGAAAGAATTTGATAGGGAGCATTCATATGTGTCAGCCTTGTTTTTTAAAATAAAGATTGGAGGTCAAAGAATTTTCTCATGATTGACATTGACTGATACAAAGGTTTGACATTACACATTTATGAGAAATCATCATAAGTGATCGTTGTCTGAAATTGGGTTAACTTAGTAGATTTTTCAACTGTGGCTCATTATAGGGAGCAAAAGGTACAACATTATTTAGAAGTTTGAGAATATTATGGACATATCTATTAGTTTCTATCAAAATAGGGGACCTTCGAAGATGTACTTGTGAGGTTATGTCGTACAAGGGATATTGACAAGTTTTGAGGACAAAACTTTTTAAAGGAGGGAGGCATGTGAGACCCGGTCCCAAAAAAAAAAAAAGAAAAAAGGGGGTTTATTGCATTATTGTTGTTTTTATTATTTATTTAAACTCTTTATAATTTTTTTGGAGTCAAGACCCTTTTATTTATTTATGACTCCTTACTATGCTACTCAATACATCCGGCCGTCAGCCAAAACGAAAGAGAAAAGAAGGAAAGGAATGCTCATTCATCTATGAAGTACTCTAAAGGTTTGCATCGTTTGATTTTTTATGTTGTTTATCATTCATAGAACTAAAGTAGTTTATCCAGATATTAATTTTGGGTTTAGTTATAGCATTAGTCGAATACAATGAAGGAAACTATAGGTTATATAGTTATATATGTTGACGTTGATTTATGAGTGGCGGTGGAGGAACAAATACAGAAAAGTAATATGTGAAAGTATAGAGTTTGGCTTTGTGATTAGGGCACATGATGATAAATTAGGATGATGGTGATCGATTATGATGATGATGATTCATGGATGATGGAGTGTAACTAATGGAAGGAATTGGTGAGGCAACTCAGTGGCGTACATCGATATCACAACATAGCGGTAGTATAGAAAACCTACTCGAAAATTAGTATTAGTTAACCCATTCATACTAGTCTTTTATATTAATAGTTTTAACGTTTGCGACTATTATAAGAAAGACATGATTTATGATATGCCATTTGGGTATTTGTTTTTGTAGCGGTATATTGACTCTTGCTAGACAATTAGTATGAGTATACTAATTATTAAGTGTCGGCTACTTTATAGGTGATTCTGATACGTTTGAGTAGATCATTCTTTTTGCTGTTTCAGGTAAGTGATGTGATACTTCTTTAGTCCTTTTCGTGCCAAAAACATTATTTTGTAATCTCCTTTTTTTCTAAGTTTATTTTGTTAAATTGGGTTGGCATGCTATTGTTGAAGTATATTATATCTGGTTATATATATGTCCGAAAGATTTGATTGACTCCGTAATGACTTATATGTTTACGAAGTGAGCCTTTTGATGTCGATTTTATACGTTACGTTCGTATTTTTGCACATATTTTATATTGGAACCTTTGGTTGTAATTTTAATTAGCATTTGTAAGTATATTGTTATTAAGTTGTTTCCGTACTGATTTATGTGTTTACAAAATACTCCTTTTTATATTAATTCTATAAGTTCATTTGTATTTTCCCATTTATACACCAAAGTGAGATTTTTTGTAATAATTTGACTTATGTATTTGCAACGTAACCGTTTCGAGTTATAGTTTTGGTATTCGAATTATTCAATCCTTCCGTAGTATAAGTGATTTGTGAGATTGATTTATTTGTTATTCTAAATTACTTGACTTGGTATGGTTTGTACGTTTTGATTTTCAAGTTACTGGTGTTGTTTTTGGGCTATGTCTTCTGCCTTAGCCAGTTAAGGTATGCACTGGACTTGTTGATCGACTTGTATGCGCGCTATTGTGTGTTCCGATATGTGTATCTGTGTTCCGTTGGGACAAATTCTTTGTTGCCCCGCCACTGGGTCAATAGTGGTTTTCGTTGCCCCGCCACTTGGTCAATAGTAGTTTCTGTTGCCCATGCCACTGGGCTAGTAGTGGCCTTAGCCCCAAATTGTGTTTTGTGATTTTGATTGCTCTGTTTGGATATACACTATGTTACTTTGACGGAATTCGTTTGATCATTATTATTGTATTATTTTGGGGTTTAAGCTAATTAAAAGTATTTGGAAAACCCATTCATGTTTTGTTATTAAATTATTTATTAACTCTGACCCAGCCTAAGTTTTACATGCATGTCTAACCCAGCTAAGGGGGTGTTATGCTACTTACTGGGCCTTCAAGCTCATCCTTTCATCTTCCTACTTTATTTCAGGTTATGATTTTTCGCTTCTAGGTAGTTGGATTCTTTATGGTATCAGAGTTTAGCAGTGAAGTGTAGTGGGCCAAGAGGTTGCGTGGGATAAGGTTTTTGTTATTTTAGTTGCTTTGTGAGTTAGAAGATTTCAATATCTTTTGTTGTGGTATCCGTTGTGTAATGAAGTATCCTCCCTAGTTGACTATTCAGTAAAGGACTCCTTTCCAAGTTAAGTCTATATTTGTACATTGGCTTTGTTTCCGTCTTTTGAGCCTAGCATGCTTGTGGGATCTTGTCCTACGGGTGTGCGGCGTCTGTCATTCCCTGGGTTCGGTGCGTGTGATTTAGTGGTATCGAGTCCTAGGTTCTTGAATCCTATTAAGTGTGAGTGTTGTTCAAGAAAAACCTCGGGAATAAAATTCAATGTGACTATATTGTGTGGAGTGGGAGCCTTCATTTAGGGAGTTGGGTTAGCAAAACTTTTATGGTGGTTCGGTAATTGTCTTGGTTTTTGGAGAAATTCTTTTGGGAGTAGAAGTCCTATAAGCAAAGCTTCGTTTGGGGTTTAGAAATTCCCGCCAGGTTAAATTTGCAAAATTCCTATCAGACGTGTGTATTGTTGAACAAATTTTTTGTGGATAAAATTGCTTATGTGGGCTATTGTTTGGAATAGAAGCCCTCTGCCAGGGAGCTAGGTTATTGAATCTCCTATTATTTTTGGGTTGTCTTAATTTTGGGATTTGAAGTCTATGTGCAAAGTACTTAGGGTTTTGGAATTCCTATTCTAGTCACGTTAGGTTTGCTATGTCTCTATGAAGTGTGAGTATGTCCTAAGAATTAATTTCTTTGAATAGAAATTGTAATGTCTTGTCCTATTAGGCATTGTAGTCTTCTGTTAAGAACCATAGCTAAGATCATAGACTGCAATCTCTTGAAAATTTCGTTCCCTTCTAAATTGTGTTTTGGCATTATCGTTGTTCATTTCTAGCTTTTAGACCTACCATTGTAGTCTTTTTTTCTAATAATTAGACACACTTATCTCTGTATGGATTCAACCTAGGTGAACTTTGATGCATTCTGTAATACCAATCAGTGTGTTTAGTAGATGATTTGATAAGTTATGACTTATGAGCACTTGAGGCTTTTGGCTCGTAAAGTGGTTCAAGAATTCTTTGAGGCCAACATGGATTGTGTCGGGCTTCGATTGTTGAAGTAACCTCTTATATTTGGGTTAGTATAACGACCCGTTAATCTAACCTTTTGTGCCCAAACCTAAAAACTAGTGAAAGTTTTGGCCCATATCTGTACCTATGAAATTCTTTAAGATCTATTGTGAGATATATCTTCTCCTTATTTTGATCTAGATCATTGAAGTTACCTCTGACATTTAGATGGTTATAGGCTACTTCTGTTTCCCTTTTCATTTCGTAGATTTGTTACTATTTTGGTCGGTCCATAATCTTCTCAAGTTTAGTTCTCCTGGCCGGCATTTTCTATGTTCATTCATATGCTCTATTTCTTGATCCTATTGATTTATATAGTGTATTTTCATCTATGGGCTTACAAAAGGAGCTTGGAGCATTGTCTGACATACATAAGTTCGGTGTTTTATTATGTGGATATATGTTGCAAATTTGAAGCAAAGACTACTCTATACGAGTCTGACAATGATAGTACAACCCCTTTAACATTATGTTGGATATATGTGTTCTATTTGGGTCGTTGTTGAAAGAATTTGATAGGGAGCATTCATATGTGTCAGCCTTGTTTTTTAAAATAAAGATTGGAGGTCAAAGAATTTTCTCATGATTGACATTGACATATACAAAGGTTTGACATTACACATTTATGAGAAATCATCATAAGTGATCGTTGTCTGAAATGGGGTTAACTTAGTAGATTTTTCAACTGTGGCTCATTATAGGGAGCAAAAGGTACAACATTATTTAGAAGTTTGAGAATATTGTGGACATATCTATTAGTTTCTATCAAAATAGGGGAGCTTCGAAGATGTACTTGTGAGGTTATGTCGTACATGGGAAATTGACAAGTTTTGAGGACAAAACTTTTTAAAGGAGGGAGGCATGTGAGACCCGGTCCCAAAAAAAAAAAAAGAAAAAAGGGGGTTTATTGTATTATTGTTGTTTTTATTATTTATTTAAACTCTTTATAATTTTATTGGAGTCAAGACCCTTTTATTTATTTATGACTCCTTACTATACTACTCAATACATCCGGCCGTCAGCCAAAACGAAAGAGAAAAGAAGGAAAGGAATGCTCATTCATCTATGAAGTACTCTAAAGGTTTGCATCGTTTGATTTTTTATGTTGTTTATCATTCATAGAACTAAAGTAGTTTATCCAGATATTAATTTTGGGTTTAGTTATAGCATTAGTCGAATACAATGAAGGAAACTATAGGTTATATAGTTATATATGTTGACGTTGATTTATGAGTGGCGGTGGAGGAACAAATACAGAAAAGTAATATGTGAAAGTATAGAGTTTGGCTTTGTGATTAGGGCACATGATGATAAATTAGGATGATGGTGATCGATTATGATGATGATGATTCATGGATGATGGAGTGTAACTAATGGAAGGAATTGGTGAGGCAACTCAGTGGCGGCAATACTGATATCACAAATAGCGGTAGTATAGAAAACCTACTCGAAAATTAGTATTAGTTAACCCATTCATACTAGTCTTTTATATTAATAGTTTTAACGTTTGCGACTATTATAAGAAAGACATGATTTATGATATGTCATTTGGGTATTTGTTTTTTTAGCGGTATATTGACTCTTGCTAGACAATTAGTATGAGTATACTAATTATTAAGTGTCGGCTACTTTATAGGTGATTCTGATACGTTTGAGTAGATCATTCTTTTTGCTGTTTCAGGTAAGTGATGCGATACTTCTTTAGTCCTTTTCGTGCCAAAAACATTATTTTGTAATCTCCTGTTTTTATAAGTTTATTTTGTTAAATTGGGTTGGCATGCTATTGTTGAAGTATATTATATCTGGTTATATATATGTCCGAAAGATTTGATTGACTCCGTATTGACTTATATGTTTACGAAGTGAGCCTTTTGATGTCGATTTTATACGTTACGTTCGTATTTTTGCACATATTTTATATTGGAACCATTCGTTGTAATTTTAATTAGCATTTGTAAGTATATTGTTATTAAGTTGTTTCCGTACTGATTTATGTGTTTACAAAATACTCCTTTTTATATTAATTCTATAAGTTCATTTGTATTTTCCCATTTATACACCAAAGTGAGATTTTTTGTAATAATTTGACTTATGTATTTGCAACGTAACCGTTTCGAGTTATAGTTTTGGTATTCGAATTATTCGAACCTTCCGTAGTATAAGTGATTTGTGAGATTGATTTATTTGTTATTCTAAATTACTTGACTTGGTATGGTTTATGCGTTTTGATTTTCAAATTCTTGGTGTTGTTTTTGGCTATGTCTTACGCCTTAGCCGATTAAGGTATCTGCCGGACTTGTTGATCGACTTGTATGCGCTATTGTGTGTTCGATATGTGTATCGTGTTCCGTTGGGACAAATTCTTTGTTGCCCCGCCAGGTCAATAGTGGTTTTCGTTGCCCGCCACTTGGTCAATAGTAGTTTCGTCATTTGCCCATCGGGCTAGTAGTGGCCTTAGCCCCAAATTGTGTTTTGTGATTTTGATTGCTCTGTTTGGATATACACTATGTTACTTTGACGGAATTCGTTTGATAATTATTATTGTATTATTTTGGGGTTTAAGCTAATTAAAAGTATTTGGAAAACCCATTCATGTTTTGTTATTAAATTATTTATTAACTCTGACCCAGCCTAAGTTTTACATGCATGTCTAACTTGACTAAGGGGGTGTTATGCTACTTACTGGGCCTTCAAGCTCATCCTTTCATCTTCCTACTTTATTTTAGGTTATGATTTTTCGCTTCTAGGTAGTTGGATTCTTTATGGTATCAGAGTTTAGCAGTGAAGTGTAGTGGGCCAAGAGGTTGCGTGGGATAAGGTTTTTGTTATTTTAGTTGCTTTGTGAGTTAGAAGATTTCAATATCTTTTGTTGTGGTATCCGTTGTGTAATGAAGTATCCTCCCTAGTTGACTATTCAGTAAAGGACTCCATTCCAAGTTAAGTCTATATTTGTACATTGGCTTTGTTTCCGTCTTTTGAGCCTAGCATGCTTGTGGGATCTTGTCCTACGGGTGTGCGGCGTCTGTCATTCCCTGGGTTCGGTGCGTGACAGATTTAGTGGTATCAGAGTCCTAGGTTCTTGGAATCCTATTAAGTGTGAGTGTTGTTCAAGAAAAACCTCGGGGTATAAAATTCTGTGTGACTATATTGTGTGGAGTGGGAGCCTTCATTTAGGGAGTTGGGTTAGCAAAACTTTTATGGTGGTTCGGTAATTGTCTTGGTTTTTGGAGAAATTCTTTTGGGAGTAGAAGTCCTATAAGCAAAGCTTCGTTTGGGGTTTAGAAATTCCTTGAGTTAAATTTGCAAAATTCCTATCAGACGTGTGTATTGTTGAACAAATTTTTTGTGGATAAAATTGCTTATGTGGGCTATTGTTTGGAATAGAAGCCCTCTGTCAGGGAGCTAGGTTATTGAATCTCCTATTATTTTTGGGTTGTCTTAATTTTGGGATTTGAAGTCTATGTGCAAAGTACTTAGGGTTTAGGAATTCCTATTCTAGTCACGTTAGGTTTGCTATGTCTCTATGAAGTGTGAGTATGTCCTAAGAATTAATTTCTTTGAATAGAAATTGTAATGTCTTGTCCTATTAGGCATTGTAGTCTTCTGTTAAGAACCATAGCTAAGATCATAGACTGCAATCTCTTGAAAATTTCGTTCCCTTCTAAATTGTGTTTTGGCATTATCGTTGTTCATTTCTAGCTTTTAGACCTACCATTGAAGTCTTTTTTTTCTAATAATTAGACACACTTATCTCTGTATGGATTCAACCTAGGTGAACTTTGATGCATTCTGTAATACCAATCAGTGTGTTTAGTAGATGATTTGATAAGTTATGACTTATGAGCACTTGAGGCTTTTGGCTCGTAAAGTGGTTCAAGAATTCTTTGAGGCCAACATGGATTGTGTCGGGCTTCGATTGTTGAAGTAACCTCTTATATTTGGGTTAGTATAAGGACCCGTTAATCTAACCTTTTGTGCCCAAACCTAAAAACTAGTGAAAGTTTTTGCCCATATCTGTACCTATGAAATTCTTTAAGATCTATTGTGAGATATATCTTCTCCTTATTTTGGTCTAGATCATTGAAGTTACCTCTGACATTTAGATGGTTATAGGCTACTTCTGTTTCCCTTTTCATTTCGTAGATTTGTTACTATTTTGGTCGGTCCATAATCTTCTCAAGTTTAGTTCTCCTGGCCGGCATTTTCTATGTTCATTCATATGCTCTATTTCTTGATCCTATTGATTTATATAGTGTATTTTCATCTATGGGCTTACAAAAGGAGCTTGGAGCATTGTCTGACATACATAAGTTCGGTGTTTTATTATGTGGATATATGTTGCAAATTTGAAGCAAAGACTACTCTATACGGGTCTGACAATGATAGTACAACCCCTTTAACGTTATGTTGGAAATATGTGTTCTATTTGGGTCGTTGTTGAAAGAATTTGATAGGGAGCATTCATATGTGTCAGCCTTGTTTTTTAAAATAAAGATTGGAGGTCAAAGAATTTTCTCATGATTGACATTGACTGATACAAAGGTTTGACATTACACATTTATGAGAAATCATCATAAGTGATCGTTATCTGAAATTGGGTTAAGTTAGTAGATTTTTCAACTGTGGCTCATTATAGGGAGCAAAAGGTACAACATTATTTAGAAGTTTGAGAATATTGTGGACATATCCATTAGTTTCTATCAAAATAGGGGAGCTTCGAAGATGTACTTGTGAGGTTATGTCGTACATGGGATATTGACAAGTTTTGAGGACAAAACTTTTTAAAGGAGGGAGGCATGTGAGACCCGGTCCCAAAAAAAAAAAAAAGAAAAAAGGGGGTTTATTGTATTATTGTTGTTTTTATTATTTATTTAAACTCTTTATAATTTTATTGGAGTCAAGACCCTTTTATTTATTTATGACTCCTTACTATACTACTCAATACATCCGGCCGTCAGCCAAAACGAAAGAGAAAAGAAGGAAAGGAATGCTCATTCATCTATGAAGTACTCTAAAGGTTTGCATCGTTTGATTTTTTATGTTGTTTATCATTCATAGAACTAAAGTAGTTTATCCAGATATTAATTTTGGGTTTAGTTATAGCATTAGTCGAATACAATGAAGGAAACTATAGGTTATATAGTTATATATGTTGACGTTGATTTATGAGTGGCGGTGGAGGAACAAATACAGAAAAGTAATATGTGAAAGTATAGAGTTTGGCTTTGTGATTAGGGCACATGATGATAAATTAGGATGATGGTGATCGATTATGATGATGATGATTCATGGATGATGGAGTGTAACTAATGGAAGGAATTGGTGAGGCAACTCAGTGGCGGCAATACTGATATCACAACATAGCGGTAGTATAGAAAACCTACTCGAAAATTAGTATTAGTTAACCCATTCATACTAGTCTTTTATATTAATAGTTTTAACGTTTGCGACTATTATAAGAAAGACATGATTTATGATATGCCATTTGGGTATTTGTTTTTGTAGCGGTATATTGACTCTTGCTAGACAACTAGTATGAGTATACTAATTATTAAGTTTCGGCTACTTTATAGGTGATTCTGATACGTTTGAGTAGATCATTCTTTTTGCTTTTTCAGGTAAGTGATGTGATAGTTCTTTAGTCCTTTTCGTGCCAAAAACATTATTTTGTAATCTCCTTTTTTTCTAAGTTTATTTTGTTAAATTGGGTTGGCATGCTATTGTTGAAGTATATTATATCTGGTTATATATATGTCCGAAAGATTTGATTGACTCCGTATTGACTTATATGTTTACGAAGTGAGCCTTTTGATGTCGATTTTATACGTTACGTTCGTATTTTTGCACATATTTTATATTGGAACCTTTGGTTGTAATTTTAATTATTATTTGTAAGTATATTGTTATTAAGTTGTTTCCGTACTGATTTATGTGTTTCCAAAATACTCCTTTTTATATTAATTCTATAAGTTCATTTGTATTTTCCCATTTATACACAAAAGTGAGATTTTTTGTAATAATTTGACTTATGTATTTGCAACGTAACCGTTTCGAGTTATAGTTTTGGTATTCGAATTATTCGAACCTTCCGTAGTATAAGTGATTTGTGAGATTGATTTATTTGTTATTCTAAATTACTTGACTTGGTATGGTTTGTACGTTTTGATTTTCAAGTTACTGGTGTTGTTTTTGGGCTATGTCTTCTGCCTTAGCCAGTTAAGGTATGCACTGGACTTGTTGATCGACTTGTATGCGCGCTATTGTGTGTTCCGATATGTGTATCTGTGTTCCGTTGGGACAAATTCTTTGTTGCCCCGCCACTGGGTCAATAGTGGTTTTCGTTGCCCCGCCACTTGGTCAATAGTAGTTTCTGTTGCCCATGCCACTGGGCTAGTAGTGGCCTTAGCCCCAAATTGTGTTTTGTGATTTTGATTGCTCTGTTTGGATATACACTATGTTACTTTGACGGAATTCGTTTGATCATTATTATTGTATTATTTTGGGGTTTAAGCTAATTAAAAGTATTTGGAAAACCCATTCATGTTTTGTTATTAAATTATTTATTAACTCTGACCCAGCCTAAGTTTTACCTGCATGTCTAACCCAACTAAGGGGGTGTTATGCTACTTACTGGGCCTTCAAGCTCTTCCTTTCATCTTCCTACTTTATTTCAGGTTATGATTTTTCGCTTCTAGGTAGTTGGATTCTTTATGGTATCAAAGTTTAGCAGTGAAGTGTAGTGGGCCAAGAGGTTGCGTGGGATAAGGTTTTTGTTATTTTAGTTGCTTTGTGAGTTAGAAGATTTCAATATCTTTTGTTGTGGTATCCGTTGTGTAATGAAGTATCCTCCCTAGTTGACTATTCAGTAAAGGACTCCTTTCCAAGTTAAGTCTATATTTGTACATTGGCTTTGTTTCCGTCTTTTGAGCCTAGCATGCTTGTGGGATCTTGTCCTACGGGTGTGCGGCGTCTGTCATTCCCTGGGTTCGGTGCGTGACAGATTTAGTGGTATCAGAGTCCTAGGTTCTTGGAATCCTATTAAGTGTGAGTGTTGTTCAAGAAAAACCTCGGGGAATAAAATTCTGTGTGACTATATTGTGTGGAGTGGGAGCCTTCATTTAGGGAGTTGGGTTAGCAAAACTTTTATGGTGGTTCGGTAATTGTCTTGGTTTTTGGAGAAATTCTTTTGGGAGTAGAAGTCCTATAAGCAAAGCTTCGTTTGGGGTTTAGAAATTCCCGCCAGGTTAAATTTGCAAAATTCCTATCAGACGTGTGTATTGTTGAACAAATTTTTTGTGGATAAAATTGCTTATGTGGGCTATTGTTTGGAATAGAAGCCCTCTGTCAGGGAGCTAGGTTATTGAATCTCCTATTATTTTTGGGTTGTCTTAATTTTGGGATTTGAAGTCTATGTGCAAAGTACTTAGGGTTTAGGAATTCCTATTCTAGTCACGTTAGGTTTGCTATGTCTCTATGAAGTGTGAGTATGTCCTAAGAATTAATTTCTTTGAATAGAAATTGTAATGTCTTGTCCTATTAGGCATTGTAGTCTTCTGTTAAGAACCATAGCTAAGATCATAGACTGCAATCTCTTGAAAATTTCGTTCCCTTCTAAATTGTGTTTTGGCATTATCGTTGTTCATTTCTAGCTTTTAGACCTACCATTGTAGTCTTTTTTTTCTAATAATTAGACACACTTATCTCTGTATGGATTCAACCTAGGTGAACTTTGATGCATTCTGTAATACCAATCAGTGTGTTTAGTAGATGATTTGATAAGTTATGACTTATGGGCACTTGAGGCTTTTGGCTCGTAAAGTGGTTCAAGAATTCTTTGAGGCCAACATGGATTGTGTCGGGCTTCGATTGTTGAAGTAACCTCTTATATTTGGGTTAGTATAAGGACCCGTTAATCTAACCTTTTGTGCCCAAACCTAAAAACTAGTGAAAGTTTTGGCCCATATCTGTACCTATGAAATTCTTTAAGATCTATTGTGAGATATATCTTCTCCTTATTTTGGTCTAGATCATTGAAGTTACCTCTGACATTTAGATGGTTATAGGCTACTTCTGTTTCCCTTTTCATTTCGTAGATTTGTTACTATTTTGGTCGGTCCATAATCTTCTCAAGTTTAGTTCTCCTGGCCGGCATTTTCTATGTTCATTCATATGCTCTATTTCTTGATCCTATTGATTTATATAGTGTATTTTCATCTATGGGCTTACAAAAGGAGCTTGGAGCATTGTCTGACATACATAAGTTCGGTGTTTTATTATGTGGATATATGTTGCAAATTTGAAGCAAAGACTACTCTATACGGGTCTGACAATGATAGTACAACCCCTTTAACGTTATGTTGGATATATGTGTTCTATTTGGGTCGTTGTTGAAAGAATTTGATAGGGAGCATTCATATGTGTCAGCCTTGTTTTTTAAAATAAAGATTGGAGGTCAAAGAATTTTCTCATGATTGACATTGACTGATACAAAGGTTTGACATTACACATTTATGAGAAATCATCATAAGTGATCGTTATCTGAAATTGGGTTAAGTTAGTAGATTTTTCAACTGTGGCTCATTATAGGGAGCAAAAGGTACAACATTATTTAGAAGTTTGAGAATATTGTGAACATATCTATTAGTTTCTATCAAAATAGGGGAGCTTCGAAGATGTACTTGTGAGGTTATGTCGTACATGGGATATTGACAAGTTTTGAGGACAAAACTTTTTAAAGGAGGGAGGCATGTGAGACCCGGTCCCAAAAAAAAAAGAAAAAAGGGGGTTTATTGTATTATTGTTGTTTTTATTATTTATTTAAACTCTTTATAATTTTATTGGAGTCAAGACCCTAAACCTTGATCCTTCTATTTATTTATGACTCCCTACTATACTACTCCATACATCCGGTCGTCAGCCAAAACGAAAGAGAAAAGAAGGAAAGGAAGGCTCATTCATCTATGAAGTACTCTAAAGGTTTGTATCGTTTGATTATTTATGTTGTTTATCATTCATAGAACTAAAGTAGTTTATCCAGACATTAATTTTGGATTCAGTTATAGCTTTAATCGAATACAATGAAGGAAACTATAGGTTATGTAGTTATATATGTTGACTTTAAATTTTGAGTGGCGGTGGAGGAACAAATACAGAAAAGAAATATGGGAAAGTATAGTGTTTGGCTATGTGATTAGGGCACATGATGATATATTAGGATGATGGTGATCGATTATGATGATGATGATTCATGGATGATAGAGTGTAACTAATGGAAGGAATTAATGGGGCAACTCAGTCGCGGCAATACTGATATCAAAACCTAGCGGTAGTATAGTAAACCTACTCGAAAATTAGTATTAGTTAACCCACTCATACGAGTCTTTTATATTAATAGTTTTAACGTTTTCAACAATTATAAGAAAGACATGATTTATGATATGTCATTTGGGTATTTGTTTTTGTAGCGGTATATTGACTTTTGCTGGACAATTAGTATGAGTATAATTATTATTAGGTGTCGGCTGCTTTACGGATGATTCTGATTCGTTTGAGTAAATCATTCTTTTTGTTGTTTTAGGTAAGTGGTGTGATACTTCTTTAGTCCTTTTCGTGCCAAAAACATTATTTTGTAATCTCCTTTTTTTCGAAAGTTTATTTTGTTAAATTGGGTTGGCGTGCTATTGTTGAAGTATATTATATGTGGTTATATTTATGTCCGAAAGATTTGATTGACTCCGTATTGACTTATATGATTACTAAGTGAGCCTTTTGATGTCGATTTTATAAGTTACGTTCATATTTTTGCATATATTTTATATTGGAATCTTTAGTTGTAATTTGAATTAGCATTTGTAAGTATATTGTTATTAAGTTGTTTCCGTACTGATTTATGTATTTACAAAATACTCCTTTTTATATTAATTCTATAAGTTCATTTGTATTTTCCCATTTATACATCAAAGTGAGATTTTTTGTAATAATTTGATTTATGTATTTGCAAAGTAACCGTTTCAAGATATAGTTTTGGTATTTGAATTATTTGAACCTTCCGTAGTCCAAGTGATTTGTGAGTTTGATTTACTTGTTATTCTAAATTACTTGACTTGGTATGGTTTGTACGTTTTGATTTTCAAGTTACTGGTTTTGTTTTTGGGCTACGTCTTCTGCCTTAGCTAGTTAAGGTATTCAGTGGACCTGTCGATCGACTTGTATGCGCGCTATTGTGTGTTCCAATATGTGTATCTGTGTTCCGTTGGGCCAAATTCTTTTGTGCCCCGCCACTGGGTCAATAGTTGTTTTCGTTGCCCGCCACTGGGTCAATAGTGGTTTCTGTTGCCCATGCCACTGGGCTAGTTGTGGCCTTAGCCCCAAATTGTGTTTTGTGATTTTGATTGCTCTGTTTTGATATTTACTATGTTACTTTGACTGAATTCGTTTGATCATTATTATTGTATTATTTTGGGGTTTTAAGCTAATTAAAAGTGTTTGGTAAACCCAGTCATGTTTTGTTATTAAATTATTTATTAACTCTAACCCAGCCTAAGTTTTACCCGCATGTCTAACCCAGCTAAGGGGGTGTTATGCTACTTACTGGGCTTTCAAGCTCATCCCTTTATCTTTCTATTTTTTTTCATGTTATGATTTTTCGCTTCTTGGTAGTTGGATTCTTTATGGTATCAGAGTTTAGCAGTGAAGCGTAGTGGGCCAAGAGGTTGCGTGGGATAAGGTTTTTGTTATTTTAGTTGCTTTGTAAGTTAGAAGATTTCAATATCTTTTGTTGTGGTATCCGCTGTGTAATGAAGTATCCTCCCTAGTTGACTGTTCAGTAAAGTACTCCTTTCCCAGTTAAGTCTATATTTGTACATTGGGTTTGTTTCCGTCTTTTGAGCCTAGCATGCTTGTGGGATCTTGTCCTACGGGTGTGCGGCGTCTGTCATTCCCTGGGTTTGGGGCGTAACAGATTTAGTGAGTATGAAGAGCACAAGTGTAACACCTCGACCCGTCCGGGTCGCGGACATTATCGATAAGTGCTTGAAGGATCGCTGACTGGTCCAACAAATCACCTCGAGTCTTTCCAGCGTGCTTCGTCCTCGCTCACACGGTGCCTGAGAAAACTTCTCAAGAGGTCACCCATCCTTTGACTAATCCTAGCCAAGCATCCTTAACTGAGGAGTTCCCAACGGATGAGCTACCATAAAAGAAGGTGCACCTTGGTCAATATAAGTAGTTACTTCAATCCTTTTAAGCCACACTTTTAACCACATATCCGGGGTAGTACAGTCACCCCTACTTAAGTGCACAACATCCTCGTTGTGCCACAATCCAATCCAGAATCTTTGCCCCGCTAGGTGACTGCCCTTGGCTCTCCTGTCCACTGGCGCAGCTCACGGTCGTGGGTCGGCTCTGATACCATCTGTAACGCCCCGACCCCTCCGGGTTGCGGACATTACCGTTAAGTGCTTCAAGGATCGCTGACTGGCCCCACAAATCACCATGAGTCTTTCAAACGTGCTTCGTCCTCGCTCACACGCTGCCTGAGAAAACTTCCCAGGAGGTCACCCATCCTTTGGGTACTCCCAGCCAAGCACCCTTAACTGAGGAGTTCCCAACGGATGAGCTACCATAAAGGAAGATGCACCTTGGTGATATAAGTAATCACTTCAATCCTTTTAAGCCACAATTTTAACCACATATCTGGGGTATTACATATTTAGTTTTTAACTCGGTGGCGTGCTATTAGAATACTAGAGGTTCAAAGTTCAAATTATTGAGAAACAATTCCAAAATTCAGATTATTAAGTCTATTATAGGCCAAAGTTTAGATTATTTGAATCTAATTTTCTTTTTAAAATAAGTTGGAATATATCATTATGATTCAAAAATATTTTCCGAGTTTAGATGACAGATATTTAAATATGCTTTGGTACAAAAAACCTTTTTATTTACTAAACATTTTCAAGATGTGTTGGGTAAAATAAAATAATGAAAACTCAAATTTCATATCACCCATTCAATGGAACAATGAATAAAAAGGGGAAACAAACGTGCAATAAAAATAAAAACAGACCTACCACTAAAACAAATTAACTTGTGCATTGCATGTGTACAAACACTAGTTAGTATTTGATAAAAGCAATATGTTTTTACACAACAATCATTATTAATACTACGCTGGCACTAGGGCTATTCATAATCCAATGCGAACCGAATAAAGGATTGGACTGGACTGGACAGAGGACTAGACTGAAAGGACCAAGATAGTTCGGTCCAGTCCTGGGTCCAAGGAATACTAACTTTTGGTCTATTGTCCAGGGATTGGACCGAATTAGATGACCGAGGATCGGACTGTAGATCAACTACTTTTCTATGGTTTTGAACTTCTCATCACTATTGACTATTATTATTGAGTTTCTCAATCTCAAACCCCAAACACTACCAGTCCCTTGACGCTCCCTATCCCCCACTCCACCCTCTGCCTTCTCTCCGGCCTCCACCACCCGGCGTCCCAGGGCGCCCCCATCAACGTCGTCAAGGCTGTCAGACCCACCACACTCCCTCCGCACTCAACTACTTCATCGACGTTCCCCACTCTCCAAATCTCTCATTTTCTCCTCTACAGTCGGCCGCCATGTGATCCACGCCCAGTTGCTCATTGTCCAACATGCCACCACGCAAAGTCAACGACTTCACTGGTTCAAGTTTTTCAAAGTTTCTTAATTGTTTCATTTCTACATTCTTCTACTATTATTGTAGTTAAGAGCCATATCTATTCATATTTTTGCCTTAGGTTTACTGTCTTCTGTTCTTGTGTTAACAGAGAAAGCTAAAATGAATTCTAATCCCTAGTTTTCTAATTCCAATTAAGAAAAATTTAATCATAGATCATCCCCGTAATTCGGTTCATTCAGCCGGTCTAGTCCTAGATCGAACTTTTTTTTGGTCAGTCCAGTCCTAGACCGAAAAAATTTCAGTCCAGTCCTCAGTCCATGCTAGCCCCTTTGTTTGGTCTTCGGTCTAGTCCAGTCCAACCTAATTTTGTCCAGTCCTGGTCAGATGAACATCCCTAGCTGGCACAGTTATCAATGTAGCCGAAATCTAAACTAATTGAAGAGAACACACGATAAGCTTGAAGCACAATCTGTACCAATATTCTATCTATAGATGTTAGATGATAGACCCGCGGGAGTACAACTCATTCCCCTACTCCTGCTATCCGTAAGCCTAGTCCAAAACTCCAAATAAATATAAGACCCATTACGTTCAACGAAAAAAGGGAACACGCACTTATATAATAATATATTATATATTTCGATGCATACTAATGTTGTATGTATCGATTGAACATAATGGTAACCATATTTTAATAAAATTGTGATCGGGAGTTCAATTCCCCGCAACTATAAATTATTTTCTTTCATATTTTACAAATGATTATTAATTTTTATATTTTATGTTCCCATAGTTCATTCATTATGTTTCTTTGGTGTGCAGAACTTATATATTTGGTGTGGATCTAGAGAGTAAGCATCGAATCCTAACTCTAGAGAAAGAAATTTGATGCTAATTCATTCGCCTAACTCCCATGTTGAATAACTTGCCTATGAATCATCCCTAAACCTCTTCACCGACCCTGTTTCTCTTGTTAGGAGACCCGGTAATACCCTAAACTAAAAACCGTCGAACATCAAGCCTAGTTGATGAGTGCTCGATAGACTCTTAGGTTTTGAAGCCCCAACTCCTTGTGGATACGACAATTACACCCACATCATGTTGCAACTGAACAAAATGGCGTTGTTGCCGGGGAGTTGCGCCTTCCGACCTTTAAGTTTTTCTTGAGCATCCCCTCTAGGTTTTAAAAATCTAAAAAGAAAAAAATTAAAAAATTAAAGATATGAAAAAAAAAAAAAAAAAGAAATGGCATGCTTTGACTTCCCTCAAGATAAGCAAGAGATGTTTTGTGATTATCCTGATAGATTGGATGATCACATGCTTATTGGGCTCCTCATGGTTATAAATTTTCTGATTGGGAAGTGTTGTGTGTTATAATGAGAGTGTGAATTCTGAAACTCGTAATCTATTAAATTATTATGGTTTTAATGTCGAGGGATTTGCTTAATTGGTTGACTGAGGGTACTCGTAGATTTATGGAGAGGTTTCATTCTCTAGGTTATTATTTTGATAATCCATGTGCTCACAATGCTAGATCTCATTATGAAAGTTGTGGGACCCGGGAAAATCCCCGTGGTATCCCTCGCGGTAAACGGCGAGCCGAAAGGGGTGTCTTTTCTTTGAGAAGATTTGCTTGAATTTCCGTTCTAAATGAATTAAAACTAAGACTCAAGTAAACTCCTTTTTTAGGTTTTATTAAAGTTTGAAAATTTTATTTATTCAGGAAGTGAACATAAAATAAAAAAGAAAGAAAAAAAGACAAACAGAGAACCCCGGGATTGGCTCGGGGCAGTTTACTGTAGCAATACCTGCAGGTATTGCACCTGCCCCGGCCTCGGGACCTGCTTCCGAACTTAGGGATTCGGACCAAAAAAAAAACTAAGAGAACTTGTATTTTCGTAATTGACTTTCTGAAATCCGAAAAAGAGAAATAAAAGAAAGAAAAGAAGGGAGAGTCGCCAATTAATTTTTGAACGAGAATTAATAAACTCAAGAAAAAGAAGACTCCACAAACCACGAACCACGAGATTCGGATCCGGGGGTAAGGTTACGAATTCGGGAATAAAAATTCCCGAATCCGCTCGTTCAACGAACGGACATTATTAAACCGGTTAAAATAAAAAGAAAGAAGAAGAGGGAAAAGACGATAGTAGAACGGAGTATCAATTAATGTAATTAATGTTATTTAGTTACATACAAATGCAATAATAAAAACGAGAAATGAATAATTAAACAAGAACGTACCTTTATTCACAAGTAATCCATATTATTTAGGTCGAGTTTAGGATTAACTCAAGTTACAAAATAATATGAATGGAGAAAGTAAATGACGATGCCAATTAACTGTATGCAAAAAAAATGAGAAAAGAGGAAGGGAGAAGAAGAAAGTGAAATCACCAAGTGTCAATACGCCAGGGTGATTTCGGTGTAGGGTTTAAGTGAGGGATGAGAGGAGTTTTTATAGGAGAAATTGGGGTTTGTAATTTAGGTCAAAAATGAGGGGGGGAAATGACCTAATACCGCCAAGTATTGGGCTTTTCTGGGAGCCCAGCTGCCGTGGCACGCATCCCTAGGCAGGCGGAGGCGCCTCGGGTCGGGCAGAACCCGCCCCAAATACCTGGCGGTATGGGGGTCCGATCTGCCTGACCCGGGACTGTTTTTGCGCCTTGGGCCGCGTGCAGAAATGGCTTTGGGCTGATTTTTTTTTTTGGGCTTTTATTATTTTTTTTCTTTTGCATTTCACTTTCTTTGGCATTTTCTCCAAAATAAAAATAAGAATAAAAATAAAAATAATTACAATAATTACGAGACACTTTTTGGGTGTCTACAGTTAGCCCCCACTTTGATCGAGTCTGAGTAAGATGATCATCAAAGTATAGCCTGGGGGTCTTCGATCCTTCATGATGTTGCTCACATGTAGTTCAGTCTCTCCCGATGTCGATCGAATGTAGTTCAGTCTCTCCCGATGTCGTTCAAATGTAGTTCAGTCTCTCTCGATGTCGTTCAAATGTAGCTCAGTCTTTCCCGATGTCGTTGAAATGTAAATCGGTCTCTCCCGATGTCGTTGAAATATAGCTCAGTCTTTCCCGATGTCGTTGAAATGTAGCTCGGTCTCTCCTGATGTCGTTGAAATGTAGCTCAGTCTTTCCCGATGTCGTTGAAATGTAGCTCGGTCTTTCCCGATGTCGTCGAAATGTAGCTCAGTCTTTCCCAATGTCGTTGAAATGTTGCTCGGTCACTCCCGATGTCGTTCAAATGTAGCTCAGTCTTTCCCGATGTCGTTGAAATGTAGCTCAGTCTTTCCCGATGTCGTTGAAATGTAGCTCGGTCTCTCCTGATGTCGTCGAAATGTAGCTCAGTCTCTCCCGATGTCGTTGAAATGTAGCTCGGTCTCTCCCGATGTCGTTGAAATATAGCTCGGTCTTTCCCGATGTCGTCGAAATGTAGCTCGGTCTCTCCCAATGTCGTTGAAATGTAGCTCGGTCTCTCCCGATGTCGTTCAAATGTAGCTCGGTCTCTCCCGATGTTGTTGAAATGTAGCTCGGTCTCTCCCGATGTCGTTCAAATGTAGCTCAGTCTTTCCCGATGTCGTTGACATGTAGCTTAGTCTTTCCCGATGTCGTTGAAATGTAGCTCAATCTTTCCCGATGTCGTTGTAATGTAGCTCGGTCTCTCCCGATGTCGTTGAAATGTAGCTCGGTCTCTCCCGATGTTGTTGAAATGTGGCTCAGTCTTTCCCGATGTCGCTCGTTCTTTTGTTGAAGATGATGCAAAATTGACTTGAAATTATTTTCTGAGTTATATAGAAATTATATTTCCATATTTTCTCTTGAAAATAATTTTTTTTTGTTTTCATTTTTATTTATTATAGGAGTATTAAAACAAAAGAAGTTTTAAATTCTCGTCATAATAATTTCCCGGTCAATGCATGTTAGGTCGGTCAAGAGAGTAGGTGGGAAGTTTGAGAAGATGGATGAATGGTGTTTAAAAAGGGGAGCACCCTTATCCACATCCATATACTTCCATCAACGCTTCCATTCTCTAGAATACTTCCTCACTCGCTTTTTCTCTCTCTAAAATCCCGAGTAACCAGCCCCCACCGGGTGATCATACCGCCAGGTGTGGCATTTCCCGAGCCCCTACCTCGGTTTCGCGTCTCCTTGCTGTCGGTGTACCTCGATTTTCTCCACCAGATCCGGGAACTTGACCGGAGCCACAGAATACCGCCAGGTATCCGTCTCCTTTTTACTGTTTTTTTCGGAGTTTAGATCTGAAATTTTCTGCCGGAACGGACACCATACCGCTAGGTATGGTCTCGGGTTCAGACCCGAGCTTGACCCACTGACATGCCGGAATTTTGCTGAAACGGATACCTTACCGCCAGGTATGGTCTCGGGTTCAGACCCGAGCTTGACCCACTGACTTGCCGGAATTTTGCTGAAACGGATACCTTACCGCCAGGTATGGTCTCGGGTTCAGACCCGAGCTTGACCCGCATCAGTTTTTGGGTTAGCTTTCGTACAACCCGGGGTTTGGTCTCGGGTTTGCTGCATACCTGCTTGTATGGTCTCGGGTTTGGGTCTTGGTTCCGGTTCGAGAGTTTTGCTTTGTTACGAGATTTTGAACCTCCTTCTTGTGTTTCGCAGCGTATACGATGACACAACCCTTGAAACCTCGAGGTATCCGAATGAGTATGTGTGGCTTAGGAGATCGAAAGTCCCGGTAGGTCTTTCAAACTCATAATTTTGTATGGTCTTGGTATCCCGTATGCATTTTTTATACCAACCTTGTCATGTATTGAGGCCCAAAACTTTTTGTTGTTCCTTGTGTCGTCAAATTTTTAGAGTTTAACGTTGGGATTAACTAGTAATCCCAAGATTTTTCTCATAAAAATATGATGTCATGCCTTCAGGCATGCACCTCTGTCCAGTTTTCCATACTTTTCTGTACAGTCTTTTTTTTTTTTTTTCAAATCCTTGTACAGCCAGGCTGTCATGCCTCCAGGCATGCAACTTTGTCCCGTCGATGTCGATTAGTCGATCCTTTCGTTATTCGAACTGCGGGCGAGCTACCATGCATGCAGTATGGTGCTCTGCGGAGTTTTCTACATCGGACAGATTTAAATGCAGGCGGTGGCATGCCTCGGTATGGTGCTCTGTCGGAGTTTTTACTCGCATGCAGGACAGATTTAAGTCTGGGCAGGTTGGCATGCCTCCAGGTATGCTACTATGTCTGCTGAATTCTGTCCAGTTTTCTTTGTTTTTGCACAGTCTTGTCGGATTCGGGCCTAGTCAAGCTGTCATGCAACTCTTTCCAACTGTCGTTGTTTTTCTACACTGCTTCGTCAGATTTGGGGTCTAGTCAGGTTGTCATGCCTCCAGGCATGCAACTCTGTCCAGCCCAGGATCGGTCAGCCGGATTTCACTTGTTGCACGGAACCCTAGGTAGGATGCCATGCATGTAGGCATGCCGCTATGCCTGATGTTTTTTTTTTATTCGCATTGCCCAACCTTGAGTCCCCTCTGTCGAGCATACCGCCAGGTATTGCTCTGTGAAATCTTGCATTTTGTCTTTGCATCGGGTCCATTTTTTTCTTGGAAATGCTGTATGTGGAACATCGGTCCGGACCATACTTGGTGGTATGGCGTCTGGTTGCAAGACCCAGACCCGGCTTGTTCTTGGCAATATGAGTCGGATTTGTCTGAATGCTCGAGTCTTCTTAGTTTAACTCAGAAATGAGTTATTTCCAAATTAATTCTCATGAACATTGTGAATTGAATTTTTAGAGTTTAACTCAGAAAATGAATTATTTTCCAAATTATTTCTCATAAAAATTTGTGATCCGTTTAGAGTTTAACTTGAAAATGAGCTAATTCTCATAAAAATTTGTGATCGGAATTTTAGAGTTTAACTCGGAAATGAGCTAATTCTCATAAAAATTTGTTATCCGAATTTTAGAGTTTAACTCCGAAAATGAGTTTATTCTCATAAAAATTCGAATTATTTCTTCATCAGCAAAGTCCTTTGAGTTTCTGGCAATACGCTCGAAGGCGATTAAAACTCCAAGTGAGCTTCCTTGATTTCTAGCCACCATAGTTGCATTTCTTTTGAGGTTCGGGCGGGAGATAGAAGAATGCATATGCGGTCTTATGCATGCTATGCTACATGAATTATGTGAGAATAAAAAAAAGTACAATATTCTTTTATGTACAATACACAACTCTATTATGCATTTTATAATATAAGACTCTTTATGCATGATTTTATGCAGTCCTAATTCTAATGCATGATGTGACTCTTTTTTTATTTTTTGTACCTTTTTTATTTATGCAGTGCATGTGACTTTTTTTTTTTAGTGGACTCGAAGAAGAAAAAAAAAGAAAAAATAAATAAAAACTAAAAAAACTAACATGACTCAAAATGAAAATGAAAAAAGAATTAATGTGACTCAAAATGCAAGCTAATGTGACTTAAAATGAAAAATGCACATGACCTAAAAATAAAAACTAAAAAAATGCACATTGATTTGCTGCATGTATGCGATATGAACAGCCCCCACTTTCCCGAGGAAAGAAAAAAAAAAGAAAAGTAAATAAAAAAAACTCTAAATGTCAAGAGTGTTTTCGAGGTGAGTTTCAGGACAAGGCAAAAATAGTGAAAATGATGAGTTCTTCTTCTCGAATTGCCTCGCAAGTTGCCATGATGCTAATATTGAGTGATGAGCGAGCCCCCAATTGGAATGCTGCAAAAGACAATATTAATGGAAGACTCGGTCTGCTTAAGCTGCATAATGGGATAGTCAGGATGCTCGACCTTGATGTCATGGTTAGGAACCCCAAGCACTAAGAAGGATCATGCGACAAGTCATCTTGATTTCTCTTGCCTTTTCTCTATTCTTCTTGATTCTTTTAGGTAGGAACATGTAAGCACCAAGCCCCTAGTATCAGTGAACAAGCGTCTTTAAGTGAGTCAGAATGATTGACCTCGGTGGGTGTTGTCTTCACGTAACCCTTATTTTGATGCAGTTGGCTTCTTGTTCTGCTGACAGAGTTATCCCTCACTCAGGTATTCTGAAAACGAGGATTAACTGACGAATCTCATACATGCATTAATAACCAAATCAGAAGAGCTCACAAGGCGATGGGGATGAAAATATGGGAATGATGGAAAAGGTGGTGAAAGATCAGGCCCCGATATAGGGCGAGATGAGGTTGTGAGTGGTTTTGTGAGGATAGCAATTAGATGAACAATATGGTGAATGGATGAGTAGTTCCATAGACAGAAGTTCGAATTGGTGAAGGTGGATGAGATGGTCTATGGATGGAGTACCATATCTCATAAAGGAAGCGATGGTCAAATGGTTATGGTTTGATGAATTTAGGTGTGAAGGGTGATCCAAGTCTGATGGGAAAAGGTGGGTGTGTTTTGGTGAAAGAAATCTGATAGCTTGTCAGTGTCATTAGAGACCAAGGTTTTCTCTCCTTTTGCCTAGCTTGCCTGGTGAGGTTTTCGAGCTAGCCACTCTTTATTCTATCTCTCAAAGATCAAATGATTTGATGATGGGTTTTCTCTAAAGTGAATAGTAGTGGCCGGGCCTCCAAGAGGTTCTCCTACGTATCCAGTATGGAATCAGGCCAGTCGTAGTTCAACAAGTGCAGCTTTGATTGATGCCTCAAGAAGGGCTTTGAGATGGGTCGAAAGTTTGATGGGAAGGATAGGTGTGAAGGTTTGACGGGAAGGTTTTGGAATGTGTGCAAGTGATTAATGTAAATAGACGATTGCCTCTTATGCCTCTTATTATTGTTTTCGTCTTTCTCTTTTTTTTTCCTTTTTTTTGAACTTGACAACCTCAATCTATATTTCTCTTATCCATGATATTTGTCACCCGCAACACATTAGTCGGCTTAAAATAGATTTAGGGATGAGATGGTCATAAGATGAATGACCGGGTTCATGGTTGTGGTTAAGAATATGGTGCGGGAAGGTAATAATGTAGGTAAAACAGCTAGATGAAGTGAAGGTGGTGATGATGTCGGTGGTAAGGGGTGGAAACCTTCTATCATAGGCATGTCTTTTTAAGCTGCATGATTTATTTGAGAGTGAGATTTACTTTTAGAGATTGTTGGTCGCTTTGAACTCTCCCCTTTTGCCTAACCTGTTGGATGAGTGTTCAGGTTAGCTTCCCTCCTCTTAACTTTTACTCATTCACCTCTCCTTTTGCCCAACTTGTTAGATGAGCGCTCAAGTTGGCCTCGCTCTTTTTTATTTGTCTCTCCTTTTGCCTAACCTCGCTTTGGTGGTGAAGTTAGCCTCTCTTCTCTCTATTAACCTTGGACTCAGGGTAGGGCAAAAAAGAATAGAGAAAATGTGATAGAGATGTGAGATGGAGTGGAAAATATGAGAAGATGGATGTGTCAGACTTGGATGGTCTTATGGGTGAGCGAGCTCTTCAATTCAAATGAGGAATGCAAGCACATGATTCTTTCCTTAGCAGTTTAGAAGCAAATAAAGGGTCGGGGAAGACAAGAGTCACAATCATGAAAGGTTTCATCTTTATTGAATGCAACTAAGATGAATACATAAAAAAATTGCTTGGGATATGTCCCAACTAACTCTGAAAATGAAGACAATTGCCATGAAAAGAAAAGACGCAACATGAGGGGATCGCCTAATTGATCTTTGCAGATAGGGGTTTTGGAAAATCCCTGTTTGACTCTGTAGTAAGCCACGTTCAACTTAGGTTTCTATGCTGCGATTGACAGTGACAACTTCCCGGATTAGAACATTTCTTCTATCTTGGCCTCCACCATTAACCCTAGCTTCTTTAGAGCTAAAAAGTATGGGATTAACTGGCATTCCATCAAGCTAGCGTATCTTGGCCTAAGCCCTTGTATAAACACTTGAATTTGATAGTCCATGGTTACCTTGTCAGTCATCAAGGCCTTTTGAACGTTCCAACGATTAAAGTAACTCATGAATGACTCTCCTTCACTTTGTTTGATTGCCGCCATGTCACTCATGGTTACATCAGCATCTTGACTAGTTGCGTATTGTTGAATGAAGGCCTTGTAAGTGGCCTCCCAATTCTCCTGAGTATCTACTGGAAGGGTGTAGTACCATTTCAAGACCTCGTCACTCAAAGTCCAGGGGAAGACATGAGCATACAGACTAGGGTCTACTTTTAAGACTATCATACGCGTGAAGCTACGCACGTGATGAGTGGGGTTCTCCATGGCCTTAAATTTCTTCTTAGGTAACGAGAACTTATCGGGGAGTTTGGCTTGAGGAGTGCTTGGTAAGCCGATATCTAGAAAATGCTCTCTAAATTGAGGGATTTGTCTAAGCAAGTTTTGAAGATTATCGACCCTACTGTCCCTGAATGGCATTAATTGCTCATCCCGGGGCATAGTCTTTTCAGTGTGCACACTTCTGTCATCTTCATCGGGGGCATCTTGTCCTATGCCTATCTTTTCATTGATCGTTTGAATGGCTTGGACGACACCTTCTATTCTACGATCTTGCTGGTTGGCCCTTGTTTCAATCAGGCTATGGATATCTCGCACTAAGGCTGAGAGGTCCGCTGCCGTAACAGATTGGTCATGGGTTTCCTGTTCTTGATCATTATTCTCAGCCATGAAGTCGGACGGAATGGACACAATATCACTGTCTATGAGCGAAGTTTGGGATGAGATATCCGCGTCAGTGCTAGCGGACAGACTCATGTTTGATGTTGCAGTCGGGTTCGGTGAGAAACTTATCAGCCTTCGAGATCCAACCCTAGCCCAGGACATGACTCTTGACTTTTTAGGTCCTATTTTGCCTGTATGGAAACCATAAACTTCAAAAATTAACCTTGACATTGACTTTCCCAAAGACCCAGCGACCTATATGAGACAACCTAATACAGACTATGCCTATATGCTAATTTTTTTCTTTTGACTTGACTCACCCAACATTGGGCTTGCATGATGACCTCTAGCCTAAGATGAGACTATGTACGGGGAAGATCCATCAGGCCATCATAAGATTGAGTCAACATTAAAGTCTTAATGAACTCAGATTCGAATGATGTCCGGATACACACTTTATGGGCCCAAATACAACCAAGGGTTGGACAAAGTCAAGCTAAGATCTCGGGTTTAATCAAACTTCTTTGATTTGGGCCCAAGAGAGACCTCTAGGTCTTCTTTAACCTTTGCATGACTTTTGCCCAAACTAAAGCGATATTTGGGGGGAAAGAACCATGAGACCGACTCTAAAAAAGGAAAACATATAGCACATAATTTACATGTATTACAACAAGGATGCACATAGCATACAAAATGGGTTATGCGCCTAACCGAGGTTCTATATTCACGGGTTTAAGGTCGGATACCATAAAACTATCATACTTATGTCTCTCACTCGTCACAAATTCTATGGAGTTCATAGTAGTGTGACCCGTGTGTTTCTCGCAAAATTTTAAGGGAAAATGTAAATTCATAATCCCGAGAATTTTGGGAGTGCTTCATGAGTGGGAAAGCAATTCGCGACCTTCTCGAAATGTGGGGTTCATTCCTTGAATTCGGAAATATACTTTACCCAAAAGGAAAATTGGGTTAACCTAAACGGTACCATTGGGTTCATCCCGATTTATTAAAAAATCAAGATGGAGGTCCGTATGCACGATGCCTAGCTAAATAATAAAAATTACAAGAATTAATTTCTCCTTTTCTACTCAAAAAAATTAAAAACCGGTTTTTCAAGTTTTACCCTCTTAAAGTAAGTCCCCAGTGGAGTCGCCATTTGTGGGACCCGGGAAAATCCCCGTGGTATCCCTCGCGGTAAACGGCGAGCCGAAAGGGGTGTCTTTTCTTTGAGAAGATTTGCTTGAATTTCCGTTCTAAATGAATTAAAACTAAAACTTAAGTAAACTCCTTTTTTAGGTTTTATTAAAGTTTGAAAATTTTATTTATTCAGGAAGTGAACATAAAATAAAAAAGAAAGAAAAAAAGACAAACAGAGAACCCCGGGATTGGCTCGGGGCAGTTTACTGCAGCAATACCTGCAGGTATTGCGCCTGTCCCGGCCTCGGGATCTGTTTCCGAGACAGAAGAAAAAAAATAAAATCTCTTTTTTAGCTTTCCGAAACAGAAAGTAAAACGCAAAATAAAAGAAATAAAAAACGAGAAAAAAAAGACTTGAACCCGGGACCGAGGCAGCGATACCTGCAGGTATCGTGGTAGAATCAGCCTAATCCGGAAGTCAGTCGGGCGTGGTCGGGCGAATACCGCCAACTATTCTGCGTCCGCCTCGGGACTCGCTCAACTTAGGATTCGGACCAAAAAAAAAACTAAGAAAACTTGTATTTTGTAATTGACTTTCGAAATCGAAAGAGAAATAAAAGAAAGAAAAGAAGGGAGAGTCGCCAATTAATTTTTGAACGAGAATTAATAAACTCAAGAAAAAGAAGACTCCACAAACCACGAACCACGAGATTCGGATCCGGGGGTAAGGTTACGAATTCGGGAATAAAAATTCCCAAATCCGCCCGTTCAACGAACGGACTTTATTAAACCGGTTAAAATAAAAAGAAAGAAGAAGAGGGAAAAGACGAGAGTAGAACGGAGTATCAATTAATGTAATTAATGTTATTTAGTTACATACAAATGCAATAATAAAAACGAGAAATAAATAATTAAACAAGAACGTACCTTTATTCACAAGTAATCCATATTATTTAGGTCGAGTTTAGGATTAACTCAAGTTACAAAATAATATGAATGGAGAAAGTAAATGACGATGCCAATTAAGTGTATGCAAAAAAAATGAGAAAAGAGGAAGGGAGAAGAAGAAAGTGAAATCACCAAGTGTCAATACGCCAGGGTGATTTCGGTGTAGGGTTTAAGTGAGGGATGAGAGGAGTTTTTATTGGAGAAATTGGGGTTTGGAATTTAGGTCAAAAATGAGGGGGGAAAAATGACCTAATACCGCCAAGTATTGGGCTTTTCTGGGAGCCCGGCTACCGTGGCACGCATCCCTAGGCAGGTGGAGGCGTCGCGGGTCGGGCAGAACCCGCCCCAAATACCTGGCGGTATGGGGGTCGGATCTGCCTGACCCGGGACTGTTTCTGCGCCTTGGGCCGCGTGCAGAAATGGCTTTGGGCTGATTTTTTTTTGGGCTTTTATTATTTTTTTTCTTTTGCATTTCACTTTCTTTGGCATTTTCTCCAAAATAAAAATAAAAATAAAAATAAAAATAATTACAATAATTACGAGACACTTTTTGGGTGTCTACAAAAGTCCATGTGTAAATATTTGTCCTTCATCCCCTTGTAATGATTTGCATACTTAATCTCCATTTGTTGATCAACCAAGGGATGCATCTCATGAAGATTCATACGTAAGTACTCTTTCCATTCTTCCCTCTATTCCCTTGCATGTCCCCTCCGCATGTACTCAGTTTGAACTATCAACTCTTGCTACCATGCCTTTCACTTCTATTGCTCACCCGACCTTTATTGAAAATGATGTGAATTATATGTGCAACAAGAAGATGAAGAGTTTAATGTAAAAATGAAAAAAAAATGTAAAAAGGGCTTCATGAGATAATTTCTATTGTTCGTCAAATGCGACCTAATTTATTTGAAAGTGGTCATGAGTTAGGACCTTCCTCTTCCGAGGAGTGAGCTTTGAATAGAATCGAGTCTTCTTCCCCTTTTCCCCTAATATTCATGTGAATCCTCCTTTGTGTGATAGGGAAAATGATGATGATGGCTCTTTTTCTCCATCTTTGACTTGTGTACCACCATCTCATGATATAGAAATTGTTCCTTATGATGCAGATGTGTGTGGTTATGAATCATTTCCAATGGATTATGAACCCGAATGCTCACTTTTCCCTTGGATGTTCAAGATAATGCATCGTTATCGTTAACAATCCTGACCCCTTCTTCATGTGTAGATTCCTCACCTGCTGAGCTTAAGATTGTTGATGATGATGCAACTTCATGTGATGTTGAGAGTGTTGTAATGGGGTATAATCCTTCTTTTTCTTTGCATACATTAGAGGATATTACTGAGTTAGATGATGATTTTGGGTTGAGACTTGTTTTTGATGTGATCGTAGAGGAGGTTGAGAACTCTTCTCTGTGCATTGAATCTGTTGGTGATGTATCCCCCTCTCCCGATCATGCAACCCCCCTGCATTCATTGATTATCACTCCCTCACCCAACCACCTAGGTCCCCTTAGAGGGTACCATATCCTCCTTAGCCCTTATTATTGTAACACTCCCGGTATATGGTTAAGTGTGGCTTAAAGGGATTGAAATGACTACTTATATCACCAAAGGTGCACCTTCTTTTATGGTAGCTCATCCGTTGGGAACTCCTCAGTTAAGCGTGCTTGGCTGGGAGTAGTCTAAGGATGAGTTGACCTCTTGGGAAGTTTTCCCAGGCATCGTGTGAGCGAGGACAAAATACGCTGGAAAGACTCGTGGTGATTTGTGGGGCCAGTCACCGATCCTTGAAGCAGTTATCGATAATGTACGCGGCCAGGGAGGGGTCGGTGCGTTACAATCATGCTTACCTAGAGGACTCGCCTAGAAAAATCATGATCACTCATTGCCATCTTCATTCTAGTGATTTTTCTAAGGCATTCGACAAGATGTTGAGAACACTTAGTTATACTAACTCACTATTTTGTGTGTTCTCTTACATCCATCATTTTGAAATGCATTCGAGGATGCATGACCTTCTACTACGAGCTTTGACTTGCTGCGAGATTGATAACCCGAGTCTTGAAGAATAAGGAATGGTTGATGCTTCCACTGTGGTCGAGGTTCACCTAATCACATTTCTTTTCTTTATTGAGCACCATGTGGTAACCTCGTTACACCCTTCTCTCTTTCTATAAATATCTCATTTTATTTGCTAGTACAGTTTATTCTTATATGCTTGTTTTTCTCTTTTTGTGGTGTGCCCCTATGTATGTCTATGTTGGATATTTGGAAGTTGGAGCCATGTGGGCTTAGTTCACCACCTTTTGTGTTTTACTTGTTTTTATGTTTTTGTTTTTCACCATTTTGAGACTCCAACTCTCACAAAGAGGACATTGTGAGATTTAAGTGTGTGTGTGTGTGTGTGTGTGTTTTAGGGGGGGGAGTATTCTTGCTTGGGTAGTTTAGGCTTTCTTCGTTTCATTTTTTTTTTTTTTTTTGCTTTTAGGTTTTTGTTTCTTGAAAAAATTTGGAAATTTTGAGGGGAAAAAAAGAAGAAAAATCAAGTGAAAATCCAAAAAGTTTTTTTTCCCCTTATTTAGGAGTAACTTATGTTCGTATTTATGCATTTATCTGCTTAGATAACTGAATTGTTTAATAAAAAAAACGGTCAATATGTGTGTGCCAAACTTTCTCTTCGGGTGTTACCATGAATTATTCGATAACTACATCACCTTTGCAAAGCGGTATCCTTACTCTTGAACCACCTCTAGTTTGTTTTTGTGATTTTCTTGGCTCAAGAGGTTTTTGTTTTGATTTTTCATGTTTTTCATGCTCCAAATATGCCAGTGAAACCAACAAGGGTTGGTGTGAGTGGGCGACACGAACACCTCTTAAGTACTTCGTATACGTATGGAGCAACCTTAGTTGGGAGGGTAACCCCTTTTCGAAGGTCCGTCCAAATTCCCGAAAAAAAAAACCCGATATGAAATTAAAACAAAAGAAAAAGAAAATAAAATAAAAATGGAAAAAAGATTATATATGCTTGAAAGTTGGATTACCAATGTGGTTTGGCGTGGGTGGTTTGTGGCCCCTCGCCTCTTAAGTACATTGTTTACATACGAAGAAAAACCATGATGGGAGAGTAAACTCCTCATGGGCCACATTATATCTCGAAACATGCCAACAAGAAAAAGAAAAAAAGAGAATAAATGAGTAAATAAAGTGTGAAACCTCCTCCTTTCTAACCAACGACCCTCACCAAGCCAAGACGACACTAAATAGGGCAGGAGTGACATAAATGGGTTAATAATTAATAAAAATGAGCATGGATGTGTAAATAACCGAGACTTGACCGCCTTGCCTTGATTTGATCGAGAGTAGACTAGAGACACTTGCACTTGCGCACAAGGAACCCGTTAGGCAGGTTTGAAGTGAAAAATCTGAAAGATTGGTCTCGCACGAGTCTAGTGTCTTGCCATGTACATATTAATTGCTTTTGGTTGATTAATAACGTTGTTTGAGTAGCTTCTGCATAACCACGAGTTTGAGTTCTTCCTTTATTTTGTAAAAAACTTTGATTTCCACTTCATTTTCTCCTTTTTTCTTTTCTTTGTTTTGGCTTTTGTGGGTATAGCTTCTGCAAATCCTCACAAGGCCACACTCGTCCACCCAGGCTGCCGGGGGTATTTGATGTATGATAGGATCAAAATGATCAAATCACACAACAAGGCTAGGATCTTTAAGTGGTTCTTTATGAATGAGCGTTTGGATATAAGGATGGATCAAAGGAAACAATGTAGATGAACAAGAAAGATCAAACAAGCAACGTTTGAAACTCACCAAGACAGGTTTGAACGATTGATAATGGCTTTGGATTCTTCAATGGAGATATAGGCACACCACTCCAATGGTTCCTCCAATTCTCCCTTTCACCTTCTAAGGATGCCAACCCTAGAATAGAAGTAGAGATGGGCGTATTCCTCCCTCAAGAGAACTACAATTCTAGTTTGAAACTAGAGAGAAAACAACATATTGTGTTTTGATTTGTATTCGATTGATATTGAATAATGTGTGCTACAAGAGGCTCCCAAAGGGTCTACTTATAGTAATCCTAGGACCCCTTAGGCGTGACCCTCTCATCAAGAATCAAAGATTACAAGCATACATCATTCAATACAAAGATGACATCACAAACTATTACATAAAACTCCTATGTACTTAGCTATAAAGAAACAATGAGAACTTGCTCAATTCTACTCCAAATCTTATGATTCAAAAACCATAAGAAAGATATTCCAAAGATCTTCAATTGCCTTTCTGACTTCGTCTTCAATAGAATCATAGATCTTGAGATATTGAACAAAGTGATCCCATATAGCCATTGATGTCATTCATCGTATGATTTGATAATAATGACTTAACCTCTTCTTCAATAGAAGTTTGAATTCCTTCTTGATTACTTCCTTGATGTACTTTAGCCTCGAAATGTACATCATTCCCCCCCCCCTAGTTGAGAAGAGTTTGTCCTCAAACTAGGTAACTCATCTTCTTGACCATAGTAAGGTTTCAAATCACTTACATTGAAAGTAACACTTCCTTCATAATCATCTCCTAACTTCAAATTATAAGCATTATCTCCAATCCTCTCCAATACTTCATATGGTCCATCTCCTCTAGGAACAAGTTTACCCTTTCTTCTCAAAGGAAACCTCTCTTTCTTCAAATGTATCCATACTAAATCTCCAGGTTCAAAAATAACTCGTTTCCTTCCCTTGTTCACTTTGCTTGCAACTTCTTGAGTATACTTGGTAATCTTCTCCCTTACTTCACTATGTAGCTTCTTAATCTCTTCAACTCGTTTATTTTATTCAAAATTGAACTTCATAGTAGTAGTTATAGGCGTCAAATCCATAGGTGTAATTGGATTCTTCCCATAAACAATTTGAAATGGTGAATATCTCGTCGCTTTGCTTGGTGCACGATTGAAAGCGAATTCAACATGACATAGAAGATTATCCCAACCCTTCTTGTCTTTGTTCATCAATGACCTTAGTATTGTACCTAAGGTTCTATTAGTGACCTCAGTTTGTCCATCTGTTTGTGGGTGTCAGGTCGTACTAAACTTCAACATAGTTCCCAATTTCTTCCATAAGGTCAACCAAAAGTGACTTAGGAACTTTGAATCACGATCACTAACCATTGATTTAGGAATTCCATGAAGCTTCACAACTTCTTAAAAGTATAGATTGGCTACTTTGACCGTATCATATGTAGTATAGCAAGCTATAAAGTGTGTCATCTTTGAGAAACGATCAACAACTACCATGATAGAATCTTTACCTCTTTGAGTTCTTGGCAACCCAACCACAAAATCTAAGCTTACATCTTCCCATGGACCTTGAGGTAAAGCATGACCTTTAGAAAGATTGCACGTATTACAACGCTTGACCATATGCTCGATATCTTTGATCATTCTTGGCCAAAAATAGTGTTCTTTCATCATAAGATATGTCTTCTCTATTCCAAAATGACCAGCAAGAGATCCTCCATGCACTTCCAATATCAATAGTTCACGAATACTACTCTTGGGAATGCATAATTGATTTCCCCTAAAAAGAAATCCATGCTCAATATGAAAGAGTTGGTGGGGATGCTTCTTACATACCTCATAAACGTCTTTGAAATCTTCATTTGTATCCGTTGGATTCATTCTAAAGGCCGGCTTGTTTGGTAGCATAGATCCTGGGACAAGATCTATTTTGTGTTGAATCTCTCGTTTTGGTGGCAACCCATGGGGCATCTCCTTAGGGAACATATGAGAGAATCGCTCCAAAAGGGGATTCAAGAATGGATGGTTGTTTGGTGGCGTTTTTCTTTCCTCCAAGTTTACAAGAATAAGACTCTTATGCTCTTCACAGTCATGATATTCCGCCTTCATAAACGTCACAATATTGCTTTCATTCTCCTTAGGCCGAGATATAGAAGATGGTGCTAGAGGTGTCAAAGTGATCTTCTTTCGATTGAGGGTGAGAGTGTAAGTGTTGGCTCTCCCATCATGTATGACACTCCTATCAAATAACCATGGTCTTCCCAACAAAATATGACAAGCATCCATAGGAATAATATCACACCATAATGAATCTTTATAATTCATGCCGATTGAAAGACTTACCAAGACTCTTTGGTCCACACGAATGCCTTGGCCTTGGCTTAGCCATTGTATAGTGTAAGGTGTGGGATGAGGGCTAACCTCCAATTGCAACTTCTTGACCATTGTTGTAGAGGCGGCATTGGTGCAACTTCCTCCATCTATGATCAATGAGCATACTTTTCCTTTGATGGTACAACGAGAGTGAAAGATAGCCTCCCTTTGTACTTGGTCATTCGGCACATGAGCTACATTCAAGGCTCTCCTTACAACAAGTAACTCTCCATCATCCGGTTCTTCTACATACTCCTCTTCTTCCACATTACTCTCCTCATTTTCTTCCTCACATACATCATTATCTCCTTCTGGTTGAACATATAATGACATTTGGTATTCAACCAAAGATACTACCCTCTTGTTAGGGCACTCCAAAGCATAGTGACCTAACCCTTGGCAACGAAAACATCTCCTTGCGGCAAGGGTTCTTGGTTTGGAGATAGTGGGTTTGGGGGTGGTTTGTGGCTGATTTGTGGTGCTTTTGATGTAGGGTGATTTGGAAGATATGGATGGTCTTTGTTGTGTAGGGAATGGGCGTGTAGGGTAGGTTGATTTTTGTGGAGTTTGGTACTTGTTCAAGACTTCTTTACCCTTATTTCTCCTTTGCCGTTCAACTTTGAGTGATAAAGAACTCAATTCATCCAAAGTTTTGTATGGTTGCAACTCAACAATATGTCTAATCCAATCATCAAGACCAATAAGATAACGTACCAAAGTTTGTTGCTCGTCCTCTTTAAGGTCACACCTCCAAAGCAAATGCTCGAATTCCTTGGTGTACTCCTCTACGCTTTTTCCTCCTTGGATCAACTTTTGAAGTTTGTAGTAGTTGGCACATAGGTAGCTAGGTGGTAAGAACTTCTCTTGAAGCTTCTTCTTCATCTTATCCCATGAACGTACCTTATCCTTTCCTTTAGCTTCTCGCTTCTTTTGCAAGTTAGTCCACCAAATGCTTGCATGCTTTCGTAATTTCAAGGCAACATACTTGACCTTCTTATCATCATTCACGACCTTGAGATCAAAGACTCTTTCCACGGTTTGCATCCAATCCAAGAAAACCTCCGGATCAAGACTCCCTTCAAAGTCCCGTATTTCCACCTTGAAATCGAACCTATCCTCCCTTCTTGGACGTCTACTCCTTTCACTTTGTATGTCCTCTTCATCCTCATGGGGATTCCCAACATAAGAATCATCACGTATCTCTCTATGTTGAAGATGCATATACTTCTTCAATTGGTCGGTGAGATAAGCAATCTTTTGCTTCATTCCTTCTACATCCTCTTGGGAATTCATGGGTGACTTCGTTGGAGAACTTGTACTAGCCATTTAGAATCAATCTTGGCAAGAAAGGTCCTTCAAGACTCACGGTTTTGGGGTTTTGGGTGTAGGAGACATGGGGGGTTTGCGTTTGGCGATGGTTTAGTGAGGGAATGTGTTTGGTTTTGGGGTTCTTTGTGAAGTTTTGTGTGGGACGTGTTTTATGTGATGGACATATAGGGGAAAGATTGTGAAAAGATGGTAACAAGAACCACGAGAATCAATCTCCTAGGCTCTGATACCAATTTTGATGTATGATAGGATCAAAATAATCAAATCACACAACAAGGCTAGGATCTTTAAGTGGTTCTTTATGAATGAGCGTTTGGATATAAGGATGGATCAAAGGAAACAATGTAGATGAACAAGAAAGATCAAACAAGCAACGTTTGAAACTCACCAAGATAGGTTTGAACGATTGATAATGGCTTTGGATTCTTCAATGGAGATATAGGCACACCACTCCAATGGTTCCTCCAATTCTACCTTTCACCTTCTAAGGATGCCAACCCTAGAATAGAAGTAGAGATGGGCGTATTCCTCCCTCAAGAGAACTACAATTCTAGTTTGAAACTAGAGAGAAAACAACATATTGTGTTTTGATTTGAATTTGATTGATATTGAATAATGTGTGTTACAAGAGGCTCCCAAAAGGTCTATTTATAGTAATCCTAGGACCTCTAAGGCGTGACCCTCTCATCAAGAATCAAATATTACAAGCTTACATCATTCAATACAAAGATGACATCACAAACTATTACATAAAACTCCTATGTACTTAGCTATAAACAAACAATGAGAACTTGCTCAATTCTACTCCAAATCTTACGATTCAAAAACCATAAGAAAGATATTGCAAAGATCTCCAATTTCCTTTTAGACTTCGTCTTCAATAGAATCATAGATCTTAAGATATTGAACAAAGTGATCCGATATAGCCATTGATGTCATTCATCGTATCATCATCATCATAATCGATCACCATCATCCTAATTTATCATCATGTGCCCTAATCACAAAGCCAAACACTATAATGTCCCATATTTCTTTTCTGTATTTGTTCCTCCACCGCCACTCATAAATCAAAGTCAACATATATAACTACATAACCTATAGTTTCCTTCATTGTATTCTTAGTGCTATAACTAAACCCAAAATTAATATCTGGATAAACTACTTTAATTCTATCAATGATAAACAACATAAATAATCAAACGATACAAACCTTTAGAGTACTTCATAGATGAATGAGCCTTCCTTTCCTTCTTTTCTCTTTTGTTTTGGCTGACGGCCGGATGTATGGAGTAGTATAGTAAGGAGTCATAAATAAATAGAAGGGTCTAGGTTTAGGGTTTTGACTCCAATAAAATTATAAAGAGCTTAAATAAATAATAAAAACAACAATAATACAATAAACCCCCTTTTTTCTTTTCTCTTTTTTTTTTGGGACCGGGTCTCACATCCTTCCCTCCTTTAAAAAGTTTTGTCCTCAAAACTTACAATATCCCATGTACGACATAACCTCACAAGTACATCTTCGAAGCTCCGTATTTTGATAGAAACTAATAGATATGTCCACAATATTCTCAAACTTCTAAATAATGTTGTACCTTTTGCTCCCTATAATGAACCACAGTTGAAAAAATCTACTAACTTAACCCAATTTCAGATAACGATCACTTACGATGATTTCTCATAAATGTGTAATGTCAAACCTTTGTATCAGTCAATGTCAATCATGAGAAAATTCTTTGACCTCCAATCTTTATTTTAAAAAACAAGGCTGACACATATGAATGTTCCCTATCAAATTCTTTCAACGACGACCCAAATAGCACACATATATCCAACATAACGTTAAAGGGCTTGTACTATTATTATCAGACCTGTATAGAGTAGTCTTTGCTTCAAAATTGCAACATATATCCATGGCTAGGCAAACCACCTAAGTTGTACTAAAAATATAAATTTCAAGGCTTTAAAATCCACAAATTGCCCAAGAGAATCCTTACATTAGAAATTATCAAGTCTCCCAAAAGTTTAAGAGGTCCATCAACAATGGTAGAATATACATACTTGAGACATCGACTTAGGCTAGAATCTCTTATATGACCCATAAGGAGCTTGAACAACCATTAGGCACTCCATAACAACCAAATATATAAAGCAAGGCTTATTTTACTGTACCTCTATTGTCAAGAGATCTTAAAAAGATCTTTATGGAATACACAAGTACAAACATATAAACTTCGAACTTATCTCAAATGCCGAACAAAATTATTCCATTAACCTCTCCACTTCGTATAATACTTAACCAACCCCTCAATGCTCTACCAAGAACAATTATATAGACTTCTAAAAATATTGCATAAGTATCTCATGAGTAACCCAACAAGTTGGTCTATGGTCTAAGGCATCTATTCAACGATACTTAACTATTCACCCAACCACTTCAAAATATATCCACATAATAAAACACCGAACTTATATATGTCAAACAATGCTCCAAGCTCATTTTGTAAACCCATAGATAAAAATACACTATATAAATCAATAGGCTCAAGAAAATAGAGCATATGAATGAACATAGAAAATGCTAGTCAGGAGAACTAAACTTGAGAAGATTATGGACCGACCAAAATAGTAACAAATCTACGAAATTAAAAGGGAAACAGAAGTCGCCTATAACCATCTAAATGCAAGAGGTAACTTCAATGATCAAGACCAAAATAAAGAGAAGATATATCTCACAATAGATCTTAAAGAATTTCATAGGTACATATATGGGCCTAAAGTTTTACTAGTTTTTAGGTTTGGGCACAAAAGGTTAGATCAACGGGTCCTTATACTAACCCAAATGTAAGAGGTAACTTCAACAATCGAAGCCCAAACACAATCCATGTTGGCCTCAAAGAATTCCTAAACCACTTTACGAGCCAAAAGCCTCAAGTGCTCATAAGTCATAACTTATAAAATCATCTACTAAATCTGTCACGCCCCGAACCCAGGGAATGACAGACGCCGCACACCCGTAGGACAAGATCCCACAAGCATGCTAGGCTCAAAAGACGGAAACAAACCCAATGTACAAATATAGACTTAACTTGTAAAGGAGTACTTTACTGAATAGTCAACTAGGGAGGATACTTCATTACACAGCGGATACCACAACAAAAGATATTGAAATCTTCTAATTCACAAAACAACTAAAATAACAAAAACCTTATCCCACGCAACCTCTTGGCCCACTACGCTTCACTGCTAACCTCTAATACCATAAAGAATCCAACTACCAAGAAGCGAAAAATCATAACCTGAAAAAAAAAATAGGAAGATGAAGGGATGAGCTTGAAAGCCCAGTAAGTAGCATAACACCCCCTTAGCTGGGTTAGACATGCGGGTAAAACTTAGGTTGGGTCAGAGTTAATAAATAATTTAATAACAAAACATGACTGGGTTTTCCAAACACTTTTAATTAGCTTAAAACCCCAAAATAATACAATAACAATGGTCAAACCAATTCCGTCAAAGTAACATAGTGTATATCAAAACAGAGCAATCAAAATCACAAAACACAATTTGGGGCTAAGGCCACTACTAGCCCAGTGGCATGGGCAACAGAAACCACTATTGACCCAGTGGTGGGGCAACGAAAACCACTACTGACCCAGTGGCGGGGCAACAAAGAATTTGGCCCAACGGAACACAGATACACATATCGGAACACACAATAGCGCGCATACAAGTCGATCGATAGGTCCAGTGCATACCTTAACTGGCTAAGGCAGAAGACATAGCCCAAAAACGAAACCAGTAACTTGAAAATCAAAACGTACAAACCATACCAAGTCAAGTAATTTAGAATAACAAATAAATCAAACTCACAAATCACTTGTACTACGGAAGGTTCAAATAATTCAAATACCAAAACTATAACTCGAAACGGTTACTTTGCAAATACATAAGTCAAATTATTACAAAAACTCTCACTTTGGTGTATAAAAGGCAAAATACAAATGAACTTATAGAATTAATATAAAAAGGATTATTTTGTAAACACATAAATCAGTACGGAAACAACTTAATAACAATATACTTACAAATGCTAATTAAAATTATAACCAAAGGTTCCAATATAAAATATGTGCAAAAATACGAACGTAACTTATAAAATCGACATCAAAAGGCTCACTTCGTAAACATATAAGTCAATACGGAGTCAATCAAATCTTTCGGACATAAATATAACCAGATATAATATACTTCAACAATAGCATGCCAACCCAATTTAACAAAATAAACTTACGAAAAAGGAGATTACAAAATAATATTTTTGGCACGAAAACGACTAAAGAAGTATCACACCACTTACTTGAAACAGCAAAAAGAATGATCTACTCAAACGAATCAGAATCACCCATAAAGCAGCCGACACCTAATAATTAGTATACTCATACTAATTGTCCAGCAAGAGTCAATATACCGCTACAAAAACAAATACCCAAATGACATATCATAAATCATGTCTTTCTTATAATAGACGAAAATGTTAAAACTATTAATATAAAAGACTCGTATGAATGGGTTAACTAATACTAATTTTTGAGTAGATTTACTATACTACCGCTAGGTTGTGATATCAGTATTGCTGCCACTGAGTTGCCTCACCAATTCCTTCCATTAGTTACACTCCATCATCCATGAATCATCATCATCATAATCGATCACCATCATCCTAATTTATCATCATGTGCCCTAATCACAAAGCCAAACACTATACTTTCCCATATTTCTTTTCTGTATTTGTTCCTCCACCGCCACTCATAAATCAAAGTCAACATATATAACTACATAACCTATAGTTTCCTTCATTGTATTCGATTAATGCTATAACTAAACCCAAAATTAATATCTGGATAAACTACTTTAGTTCTATGAATGATAAACAACATAAATAATCAAACGATACAAACCTTTAGAGTACTTCATAGATGAACGAGCCTTCCTTTCCTTCTTTTCTCTTTCGTTTTGGTTGACGGCCGGATGTATGGAGTAGTATAGTAAGGAGTCATAAATAAATAGAAGGGTCTAGGTTTAGGGTTTTGACTCCAATAAAATTCTAAAGAGTTTAAATAAATAATAAAAACAACAATAATACAATAAACCCCCTTTTTTTCTTTTTTCTTTTCTTTTGGGACCGGGTCTCACACAAAGATCACTTATTATCCAACAATTCACACGCTACATACAACAATTAAATAATGAGTTACGGCAAAAAAAAAAAATCATAAGAAGACAACTTTACAAATTCTAAACTAAATTAAAGTCATAATTCATCGGTTATTCTCTCAGGGTAAAAGATAACAAAAAATCGAAAATAAATACGAAGACCAATGGACAACCGTTATACACTATAATTACACACCCAACCATTCATATGATCAGAAGTAATTGCACCATTATTACATAATACATATTCCATTGCTAATAATATATATATATATATATATATAGTCTCTCATAAGTTTTCAACAATTCACAAAACACATTTTAAAGGTAATAGTATTCCACTTTCCTTACTACTCCAAAGTTACATTTACATATATCCTCATTTTATACTCTTTCATTTCAAAGTTATAATATAATGCATTCATAATTCATACTAAGTTTTAATTTTGGGCAGCAAAGAATACCATTCGCAGCTATATATAAATTTTCAATTTGATCTTTCCCTTAAAATATTTGGTAATATTCTTCTCTTTTCTTACATAATACTCCCAACTTCTATGCTTCTTTTATTTTTTTTTAATTAGAAAATTTTCTAATAGAATCCTGAATCAATCACTATAAAATAATTAATATGGGGTATTAGCTGATCTTAACTTTTTATAACCTAATTTTTACCCCAAGGTAGCACTCTCCATAGAAATAGCAACTTATATTAGATATATTATTAATAATGGTATTAAAAATAGCAATTTTGTATTATAACCTTATTTTTTTTAATCATATCAAAACGAAGGTAGTGCCAACTTTATGAACTAATAATGGTATTAATGGTAATATTGATGATAAATCATTATATGAATTGTCATTAATAAAGTACAGTGAAAAACAAATATAATCAATTAACGAGAATAACATTGCAAAATAAAAATGATAATATTTAATATAACTGCAGGAAATAACAACAAATAAGAAGAATAACACAACAATAAGAAAATGAAAACTCCAAGAATTTACTCAATTGCAAATGATTATTTTCACTTTTGCATGACAGATTTTATAGAAAGCTTTATTATAAATACCATTCTTATTTACAAAATTGTTTCAAATTGTGTGACAAAACAGTATAACAACAAAAATTGCAAACTTGGTACTACTTCTATACACAACATTGAACAAATAAAGGAAAAAAAACGAGTTTGCAAAACAATAAGAAAATAATAAATAAAACAAAATAACATGTGCATTGCACAGGCAAAAAAACTAGTTTAAATTAATACAACAAGAATTATTTTGTTGCCCTAATTATTTCATATTTGTTGCCCTTTTCCTAGTTTTCGTGTTGTGACGTTATGTTGAAAAAATGAAAAGTTTACAAAATTAGAGAAATCAACTTGGCATTTGCCCATGTTTTCCCATGATTAGTTTAGTCTGACTGGCAATAGTGAAACAGTAAGAAAGGGCCATAACCAGGTGACAGAAACGATGTACACAGAAAGGATACATGCCTGTACATGAACAAACAAGTCCCAGTATGCAAGGTGTTGTAAGATAAAGTTACTTGTTAGTAACTAAGAAAACTGCAACTCCACAACTCCACAGCATCCTTTTTACAAACATCATTTAATCATTTTCCATATACAGCTTATACACTCATTCTTTAATAATAAAATAAAATGTATGCATGAACATATGTGTATGGCATTGCGTTTGGAGACAGATTGTCCTCTCATGCTCAAAGCAGCGGTGTCTTGACTTGTATCCCAATAAAATCTCCGAGGCGAGGTTCTGGTTTGGAAGACCCCGAACCATAGATTCAAGCATTAGGTCTTTTGCTTGGAATTCTGTATGATCGGTCCAAAATTTTCAGGATAAACAAGTTGCCTTTGTCTCCTCTTGATACTCTGCAAAACCAAGTGGACGGCAAGTTTTACTATGAACTGAAACTCAAATGTACAAGTAGCAGCAAATACGCTTAAACTGGGGTCCAATTTTTAGTTTAGTGGCAAGTTAACAATATCTAGACCTTAGGTTGGCACTTGACAGCATTATAGATTGATCTTAGAGTCCATGTCTAGTAGGCACAGTAAGTTCCAAATGTTCCAGCTTCTAGGAAATAAATAGCCTTCAATATGGGTTTTGAGGGAGTATGATAATAATTGAAGATTTCCCCGCCATATTAGCCTCAGTTTGCTCTAGAGATTAGAACTAGTCCAGAAAGAACACAAGCAACATGATGTAAGAAAGAAGCCCAGGTTGCAGTCAAAAAATTTGAAGCAACTTTAGAACTAGTCTAGAAAGAATACAAGCAACATAATTTAGAAAGAAGCCCAGAAAGCAGTTAAATCAGAAGCAACTGCATTAAACTACAAAAGCTTAAAGAATAGATAATATCTCAATTTTAGTTCTCCTCATCCCATTTCAGAGGATGGGCATTGTTGAAATACTTAACAGCTTGACACACACCCATAACTTCCTTTAGGAAGCAGATCTTATCTCATCTAATATGAAACCCTTGTTGCCTTTGCACCCATTACGAATTCGGACCATTTCTAGGTGCCCTACACCCAAATCATTCGGAAAGTTGATAGGTTTGTTAGGAACATACTTGACTCCCATATTACGATTTATTAAGTGGACCCGGAGCATGTGTTGTGTTCCAAATATTACCATTGTTCACCCATGTATATTATGTTGTTTCACTCTCATTACTATAATTGTTCACTCACAAATATCTGGATTGTTCATCCACATATATTCTGTTGTTCATTCTTATTACTATAACTGTTCGCTCGCAAAGATCTAGAGGACATGCTCTAAGTGCATGTTATATATATTGCTCCCATTTAAAGAAAGTGAAAAGCCAAGCATACTTTTTAGCATACGTTTGGCCTACTTTTTAATAGTGTTTTTAGAGTTTAAAAAAACAAAAAAAAAATATCAGGTCAAACACTAATTTTAACAGAAGTTTAAAACCATTTTTCCAGAATCAATTTCGGCAAAGATTAGCCCTAACAGTAGAAACAACGAATTGTTGATTCTATTTTCATTTACCAAGGTTGAAATCTTTGCTATTGTTAACATTATGATTTCCATTTATATCCTTCCTCTAATGTAAATAAATTAGTGATTTTCTTTTCGTTTCTTTTTCTTGGTGGAGAGTGAAAAGTGGATTCTAATATCCCAACCTTTGATAACTGAACGATAATAATCCCTACTTTGTTTTTTTATGCCAGCGGTCCCGAAAAAAAATTATATTTTTTGGGATGACGACTGAGTGTATACCCTATATATCATGGATTTTAACTTGCATGTGCTCTCAAACTTAGCACAACGCTTCCCGATGATTTTTTGTGAATTCACAAACTTTGTCCAAAAAAAAATTCTGTTTTTTTCTAATTGTTATGATTTTACCTTTTTATTCTTTATAAAAAATCATAATAACTGTCGGATTCTCCAAAAAGAATCAAAAAATTGTTTTTGTAACTACACTTCATAACCTTTCTGGGGGCAAGAGTGAAAAAAAAATTAGAAAAATCTAAATATTTAAAAACTCTAAAAATTGGAGTTAGATTTGGTACAAAAAAAAAATACAATTTTATTGATTTTTTTTTATCATTGGCATGGAAAAAAAAGGTAGGGATTATTATCGTCCACCTGCCAAATGTAGGATTATTAGAATCCAATATAATTATTTCAATAACCATATTTAGGAATTATGAGTTATGACTCCTTGCACACCTTATTTTTACACTGATTGTTTTCATGTGTGCAATAATAATATTTTATAGGAGAAAAGTATACATAAATAAAAAGATTAAAAGAATTGATGCTCAACTAGCAAGTAAATTACATTTACCCTACCTGACATTTGTGGTAATAATTTTTGCACACCCGAAATTTGTGAAATAATTTTCACACTACCTGAATTAAGTGAAAGTGATTTTTAGTGGCAAAATCCGGTTACTTCTCATCGGAAATGAGAAAATACAATAATGCCCCTATATGACTATGCGAATGTACCATGTTGCCCATAATATTGAGAAGGAAATGACTTAAATAACCCTTTCATTGTTTTATATGGAAAAATGTGTGTCGAAACTCCAAATAGAAAACACCAACAGTCGATTCCTCTCACACTCCTCTTCTTCAAAACTCCTCTATTAATGCCATATGAATACACTGAACTTTGACCTTGAACGAGAATACACTGTACTTTGGGGGTATTGGACAATAATGCACCCGGAACAATTCCGGCGGTGGCTGACTCGGTGGTGATCCTACGTGGCAGGCCTGCCACGTAGGATCGCCACTGAGTCAGCCACCGTCGAAACCTTTCCGGGTGCATTATTGTCCAACACCCCCTGAAGTACAGTGTATTATTGTCCAATGTCAAAGTTCAGTATATTATTGTCCAATACCCAAAAGTTCAGTATATTAGCGTCCAAAATTCCTAATATAATTATAAGTTTTAGAAGCATTAGTGAATGGTACGTTTTTTTTTTTTAAGAAAATGAATAGTATACTTGAGTGTCAACATATAATTACAGTTCAAAGAAAACATATGTAACAAAAGTAACAAAGTATACAACATGTTTGAAAAGTTAGACAAAACAACTAAATTAGTAAAAGCAATCATATTATGAGCCAAGACCAAACACTCTATAGTTTCTAAGGTTGTTAAAAATTTGGGTTTGGTCCTTTTGAATCTAGACAAACTAGACTTCAGTCAAAAGCTTGATCTTTGATACAAAGTTTTTTCTCGTATTTTTTGGGTAAGACAAACCTAAATTTAGGTCAAAATTATGTATCGACAGCAGAAATATGACAAATTATTGTGTGGATTTTCAGTGAAATTGATCATTGTCAAAGTTCGGATGAAAAATACGTAATCATATCTGAGCCAGATTGTCGGACAATTAGTCTGACAATCCTATAATTTCTCCGCAAACTGATTTTACAAAAACACAAGGAAAAGTAGTTTTCAAAAATTAGGCCAAATAGAACATTAACGGCAATAGTTTGCTTTTATCTTTACTTTTTTTTTTGGGGGGGGGGGGGGGAGGGGGAGGTAGGGTGCTAAGCAAAGTTGCATGTTGCCCAAAAACACACAAACTAATTCCTTGAATTTTACCGTAGATTTTCATCTAAGTAAGTGATTTCCAATGAACCGCGAGCTGTATCTGGTGCCTTAACAGGTAGCTGCAAAGGAAGAACACAACTATGAATAAATTTAACAAACAATTTTATTTTCTTATTCCAATCAAATGATAAATAAAAAAAAGATTTGCACACTTTGCCATGTTCAGCAATACAGTTTTGAAATAGTTGAGACGAGTGGTAGATTTGGTAAACTGTATCTTGCTGATTATAAGTGTGATGAAATAGTTGAGACAAGATATAGAGATTAAGACTTCTAGTGGAGGCCTTTGGAAAGTGAAGCATATGAGATACATTCCTAGAATCACGAGGAATTTGATCTATGTAAATTGACTGAATGATATAGGCCATTCTCTAGGATTTCAAGGTTGTATATGGCAGGTTATAAAGGGTGCAATAGTAGTGGCAAAGGGGTTAAATCTTGTAACTTGTATTCGACAAAGGATTGCACTAATATTATTGCCAATATGAATGATAATTCTTGCACTAGTTTGAGGTATTATAGGCTTGGTTACATAAGAGAAAAAGGCATGAAGGAGTTTGCTTCAAAGGGTGTTTTCGCAGGGTTGAACTTTGTCGACATGCAACTTTGTGAAAGCAGTGTCTATGGAAGCCAAAAGATGGTTAGCTTCACACAGGCTAGTCGAGAACCAAAGGTAAAGAAGCTTGAGCTTGTTCACTCAGATGTGTGGGGTCACGCGTCGTTTTGATCCATGGGTGGTTCTCACTATTATGTCACTTCATCGATGATCACAAGTGGAAAGGCATGAGTCTATTTTCTGAAAATAAATTATAAGCATTTGATGTTTTCCTGAAGTGGAAAGCACAGGGTGAAACACAAAGTGACTTGAAAGTGAAGTGCTCGAGAACTGATAGTGGAAGATTGTATGAGGAGGAGTTCAGGAAGTATTGTGCTCAGAATTAGCATTCTATTGATGAAGACTATTTCGAGAACACCAAGGGAGAATGAGACTGCAGAAAGGATCAACGAGATGTCCAATGAGAGAGCAAGGAGCATGGGGACTCATGTTGGGTTCCATAGGGCAGATGCAGTCAACACAACACACCTCATTAGTAGAGGTCCATCTCTTCCTTTGGATGTGGGGTTACCCAAGTAATCGTGGGCAGATGCAAATGTTCAATGACTTCTTTTGTTCGAATAGATTTGCGTCTAGCCTGAATGCTACTTTTATTGGTCTTATTCCTAAGAAGGCTAATGTTATTAACATCAAAGATTTATGCCCTATCAACTTAATTAGGAGTATTTACAAGCTTTTATCTAAGGTTTTGGCTCTTAGAATGAGGAGTGTGATTGGGGACCTCATTTAAGCTAATCAAAATGATTTTGTTGGGGGCCGTCTAATTTTGGATATTATTCTGGTTGCTAATGAGCTCATTGATTCAAAGGTCAGGTGAATAAGCCAGGAGTTGTGTGCAAATTAGATATTGAAAAGGCGTATGACTATGTCAATTGAGATTTCCTTCTTTATGCCATGTCTAGAATGGGCTTTGGGAACAAATGACTTGCATGGATTCATCAGTGCATCTCAACAACTTCATTTGCTGTGTTAGTCAATGGGACCCGTACAGAGTTTTTTGGCGCTTCAAGAGGATTCCGGCGAGGAGAACCACTATCACCTCTTCTCTTCTTGCTAGTCATGGAAGTATTTTCTAGGATGTTACAATCGACTTTGACCGAAGGGTTGCTATCTGGGTATTCTGTTGAGCAACCAAATCTAGGAAACTTGTGTGTTTCTCATTTTCTTTTTGCGGATGACACCATCATTTTCTGAGATAATGATTGCGAACAGTTGGTCAATTTTCGATGCGTGCTTACTTGGCTTTAAGTTGTTTCGGGTTTGAGGATTAACTTGTCTAAAAGCTCTATTATGCTTGTGTCAGGTGGACAATTTGCAACTTCTAGCGGGTATTATAGGTTGTGGTATTCAGTCTTTCCTGGCTACATATCTTGGTCTTCCACTTGGCGTAAGTTTCAAGAAGTTGGAAATTTGGGATCCGGTGATCGAAAGGTTCGGCAAGAAACTCTTAGGGTGGAAATCTACATATTTGTCAAAAGGGGGGAAATTAAGTCTTATAAGAAGTGTTCTCTCGAGTATTCCGACTTACTTTCTTTCACTTTTCCCCATCCCCGCTTCTATGGCAAAGAAGTTGGAAGGCATTCAGAAAAAATTCCTTTAGGGTGTTTTTGGATGTGATTTCAAGTATCACTTGGTGAGATGGAACATTGTGAAGCAACCTATCTCTATTTTTTTTTTTGGGGGGGGGGGCGAGGGGGCTTGGAGTGAGAGATATATGTCTTTGTAGTGTGGCGTTTCTCGGGAAGTGGTTGTGGAGATTCATGAATGAGAAGGGTAATCTTTGGAGGGTCACAACAATCAAATATGGTGAAGCAGGCCATGGATGGGTACCCTCTATTCCCAATGGTTCATATGGGTGTAGTCTTTGGATATATATCATTAAGGGGTGGGGGAGCTTCTACCGACATATTTCTTTTGTTGTGGGTGATGGTTCTTCTATTTCCTTTTGGCATGATCGTTGGTGCGGTGAGGGTACTTTGAAAGACCTCTTCCCTGCTCTCTTTGCTCTTGCAGTGGATAGAAATGCGTCTGTTGCAGATTATCGACAACAATCTTTAGGGTCTCACGTTTGTCTCCTATATTTGTTCGGGAAGGCTTTGTTGATGATGGGCTTTTGGTTAGTTTTTTCTATGCTCTTAATGAGGCCAAATTTTGGGGATTCCTCACAAGACACAGTGAGATGGGTCTTGAGTATGGGGGTTTTTCAATGGTTTCTTACTATTCAAATCTTTTTAGCATCAGACCCACTTGCATCTTTTGGAGGCTTCAGCCTTTCCATCTAGTATCATTTGGAAGTCTTCTGCCCCTTTGAAAGTTTCGTTTTTTCTTTAGGAAGCAACTCATGACAAGATCTTGACCGGTGATAACTTACAAAAAAGGGGAAAGATTTTGGCTAACAAGTGTAGCATGTGCAAGAGGATCTTGAATCTCCTAATCATCTTTCGCTTCATTGCGACTTCGCTAGGGCTCTTTGGCTGTCTCAGGGTTCCTTGGGTTGTATCCTATTCTGTCAGGAGTCATCTCCTATCCTAGGAGAGTTTCTTTGGCAGGAAGCCCAGGAAGAAGAAGGCCTTAGTTATACCCCATGTGATTTTTTAGGTAATCTGGAAATAAAGGAATCGGAGGGTTTTTGAGGGAAATGAAATCCATCTTCAGAGATTGAGAGATAATTTTGTTAAGTCTCTCTTCTTTTGTGTGAGTGGAAAGTTTAGCTCTTTCTCTTTTTGCATGATGCCAACTGAGCATCTCTTCTCTTACCCTATTACTAGTATATATCTTTTTCCTATCAAAAAAAAAAAAAAGACAGAGGTCCACCTCTTCCTTTTGGTAAAATGAGACAAAAGGAGTGGTAGGAAAGTAGATTATTCCTTTCTTCATATTTTTTGTTGTGTTGCTTATGTCATGGTTGACAAACGACTTTAAGTCTAAGACATGCTATTTTATTGGTTATGACACTAACATGTTTAGCTACAACTTATAGGATGGTAAAAAGGTGTTGCAATATTGTGATGTTTTCTTTGATGAGAATATATTATACAAAGACAAATTAACATTAAGTGCCTTACGAGATAAGGAGATGGTGGGAGCAAATAAGAGTGACGATGAATTTGTTGAAGTTCCACATAAGGCTACAAGGTGTGCGTTGGAAACAGGTGAAACAAGTAGGTCCCAGGCAGCAGCTTGGGATGAAAAATAAGAATTGGTTGAAAGGTATAATTACGAAGAGCCAACAACACCTCCTTTAGCAAGGACAACAAAGTCAACTAGTGGTAATGCATCTAATAGATATTCTCCTTCCTTGCATTATCTTTTACTGACAAATTTCGATGAGTCCGACTCCTATTATGAGGTTGTGCAGTTCGATGATCGGTCTAAGTGGGAGCACGGAATGGTTGATAAGATTGCCTTATTGTATAAGAATAAGACTTGGGAGTTAACCAAGTTACCAGCTTGAAAGAAAGTCTTGTTGAATAAATAAGACTTTAGGATAAAAAATGAACATAATGATGACGTGAGGTATAAGGTTCAATTAGTGGTTAAGGGTTTTTTTCAAAAACATGGGTTGATTAACTGAAATCTTTCCCCTTGTCACGCTAACCACTATCAGAATTACCCTTAGTATGGTTGCAGCTTACACCTGGAGCAAATGGATGCAAAGCTAGCCTTTTTGCATGGAGATCTTAAGGAGTATATGTATATCAGTATATGGTGCAAACCTGTGAGATACGAGGCTTCCGGAAAGGAACACTTAGTGTGTAGACTTAGAAAGAGTCTATATGTTCAGTCCGGTATTATATACTTATAAAGTGACTTAAGTGTTGTGACACATTAAACTGCATAAAGAATGTGGCGTAAAATGATGAGAATGTAGATGTGTGAATAAAGCCTCTTGGGCTGCTTTTGAAAGTCACCATGAATTGGATTGGTTGGACATCATCATGATTTTCTCAGTGACAGAAACAGTTCATTAAACAAATGGATAATATTCGCAAGTTCAGAAGAATGAAATGTCTTACAAGTCCCAGTATCTTGAAGTAATCAAATTTGACAGCCGCCTTTCTCGAATTTACAGGTGTGAGATCTGCTGTGACCTGAAACATATCATGCAAACTACAGGATATATCAGAAACATGCTGAATATATGTACACGTTAGGAAAACCATCAGCAAGTTGACTTATGCAGTCAAAATATTTAAATTGCCCACTTTTGCTGTCAAAAGAATTAAGCAAAAAAAAGTAAGATGGCTACAAAATATAGAGAGAGAATGAAAGATAAAGTTAGGGAGGCAAAGATTTAAAGTGGAAAACTCAAATTCGTAAAAACTGTAGCCGATGGCAGAATCGATTCACTAAATTGGTCCAGAATACAAAAAAGGATCACAAACCCAAGATCATAAATGACAGAACCCATCTCTCGACAAACTTTTCTCTCACCACACGCCTCCACCATGAAAAGTGTCCACTCCACCACACCAGACTATGTTCGTCTAGTACTTATAGGTGAACCCAAAACTCCAATACAACTAAATTTAAGAAACCTAGCAAAAATGAAAAACCTAATGCAAGCAGCAACCTGATAAAAAGACTCCTAAATCTAACACAACTTAGAGTACAAGCAATATCCTTCCGTGGAATAGGAAATTGCATATGCCTAGACTCGAATATGGAATCTTGGGCATAGGAATCTGTTGCAGTATACTCTGCTTCATAGTTTCATTTATATTTCCTTGATACCGTATTGTATTTACTATTTGATAGGAGTTAGTTAGGAGGTTAGTTAGGTAGTTACTCTACACCAACATCTTGTAAAGAAGAGCTCATTGTTAAGAACCTTCACATCACTTGTATATAAACCAACACCAACAGACTGTGCATTTCATTCATTAATTCAGAAGTTAAAAGCCATAAGAGACAGTGTGCTCTATTGTGAAACAACCACTATCATGTGGAAGGGGCTCACTGAAAGATATGCCCAGTCCAACAAGGCCAAGCTGGACCGGCCAAACTATTCTAAAAACAAGAAGAAAACAATTCTTTAACTCAGGGAGGGAGACCTCTTAGCAACTTTTGAATGAGCGTCTCTTTCCAAATATCTACTTTTCATGCACCTAGACATGAGCTGAACTTCTACAAAAGGGCTGACGATAGATGTGATGGGAAGGCTCCACATTGCCTTACTACAAACAGCATATCTGTACTTGAGAAATTCAATTATTCTGAACCTACCTCTTACAAAGAGGTTGCTCAACATCTTCGTACGGTAGAAGCCATGGATAAAGAGTTCCAAGCACTCTTACATGATAACACTTGAGAAATAGTTACTCTACGCGATGGCAAAAAGCCTATAGGGTCTAAATGGGTTTACAAAGTGAAGCATAGAGCTAATGGTGCAATTGAAAGACTTAAAGCCAGGTTAGTGGTTAAAGGTTACACTCAACTAAAAGTACAGATTTTATAGAAACATTTACACCAGTGACCACTATTGAAACCCTAATGGTAGTGAGTGTGAAGAAAAATTGGCATTCACAGTTTACACCAATTAGATGGCAATAATGCCTTAGTTCATGGTGATTTACATGAAGACATATATATGCAATTTCCACCTCCTCTATCCACTGATATTCCTAATCCTGTTTTCAAATGACAAAAGTCTTTATCTGGACTGAAACAACCATCTAGATAGTGGTATTCTAAGCTAGCAGAAATGCTTGATAAGAAAGGCTATCACCATTCTGATGAAAAATTGTTGGGAGTTGACTCATGTTTTGTAAAACTAACTCAAAGAGTCCTATTTTTCATTCTTTTAACACTGAAAACTACCTTAAGTTTTGACATTACTTGACAGGGAGGGGACAATTCAGCCATTTTTACTGATTTACAGTGAGATATGCGTGTTGACTAGAAGATCATTTTAGAATTTTAGGGAGAGAGAACTTTGAATGAACTATCATGGCTAGACCTGTCAGTTCGGGTGCGCGCGGGCAGGTTATGGGTTGGTCGTATTCGTATATCAGGTTCGGGTAAATACGCGTTGGGTTTATTTCGGGTTCGGGTAAATATGGGCGCATATTTCGATTTTGGTCGACTGCAACCTTTTTCTGCTATTTCTTTAAAAAAATTTGTCTCTAAATACTATCTTTTGTACAGTATAGATGATAAAATACGATTATTTGCTAGTAACGATAGATTATTGTAAATGTTTCAACTTTAATTAGAGAAATAACCGGTGAATGAGTTGCAGTTATTGTTTGATAGTCATGAATTCCAACGAAAACTCACAAATTCTAATAGATTTGAACTTAAAAAGTAAAGTTTTCGGGTCAAACGGGCATGACGGGTTTGACCCGGTAACTTTCGGGTTTTTTGGGTTCAGTTTATTTCGGGTCGGGAAAACCGTGTTCAAAACCCAAAGTTTCCGGGCGGATACGGGTCGAGTCAAAGGTTGATAGGTCTAGTCATGGTTGCTTCCCCAACTCTGCTGCATCCAGAAAGCCCAGAAGACTAGTCCAAGAGAACACATCCTGATGAGATCATCAAAAACCTTATGTGCATTTCAACAAGCTTTGTCCTCTTGGTGGGGATGGCAATGTCACCAGAAATTTGGATGCAACTCCTAGTATGTTCAATAAGCAGTACTTCAAGGACTCGGTGGCAGGAAAAGTGTTTCGAAGAAACCAAGAGTTGGGTGGTCAAATTTAGAAATGATCAACAAGCTTGCTTTCTTTGACGCTTGTGTTAAGGGGATGATTAAGATAGGTAATTTGCTTACAGTCTGATTGACCTAGAGAAATTAGGAAGAACTATAGGGCTGTTAACAATCCTACAAGTAATCTTAGGATGAAATGAATGGCATACTAATATTGTATGTCCATATGCAGATATATATTTGTATATGAAATCCAGCTCTCCTTGATTAATCCTATCCATAAAATATAGGAAAATTGGATTCTAATAAAGCCTACTTTCAGGCTTTGTATGCCAATAATCCCTACTTCATTTTTGTATTCCAGTGGTCCAAAAAAAATCAAAATTGTATTTTGGTGGGACACCACCGACTATATACCTTAAATATCATAGAATTTGACTTGCATTTGATTCAAAACTTAGCAGAACACTTCCCCACGATTTTTAATGGATTTACAATCTTTGTCCCAAAATTTTTCGATTTTATTCTTTAAAAAAATCATAATAAGTGCTCGGATTCTCAAAAATAAATCATAATAACTACACTTCATAACCTTTTTGGGGACAAGAATAAAAAAAAATAAAAACAATATGGGGCCGGAATGAAAAAAGTAAAAAAAAAAAAACAAAAAGTGGAGATAGATTTTGTACCACTAGAATACAATTTTATTTTTTTGGACCACCACAATACAAAAACAAAGTAGGATTATTGGCATACAAAAACTGAAAGTAGGGATTATTAGAATCCAATTTTCCTAAAATATATCCTAGACTATTCATTGTTTTTATTTTTGGATTCGTCGAAATTCTTACTGGTTGGATTGAGTATAAAAACTCAAAACTCACAAAGCTGAAAACATAAAACACACATAATTGGGAATTTCTAGGTCTGAAAATGAAGATGAAAGGGGTTAATGATGGTCTACTGTGGGGTCGAAGGGAAGAAGAAGAGGATGAGGATGAGGAACATAGAAAGATCGAGCTGAGAGGTAGAGAAGAGAAACTAAATGGAAAAACAAATCAGAAACCATTATTTCAATATAAGATCCAAATGAGACAGCATTTATACAATTCAAGGGCTCTAATCCCCCCCCCCCCCTCCCAGCCAGCTAAAAGAGTAAACTAAAGTTTTTAAAAAAAGCAAGTGCCACTCTGCATATTGAATTTTGTGTGAAGCTTAATTTATTTACATAAAGTGTCTAGTTGAGCGACATGAAACAGAAACTAATAAGTTTACCTGGTTAAAGAATGGCCAAGTCTCCATGTTTTGAGCCCTAAGCGTGTCCAGATTGATTGCTTGGTAATTAACCCTTGATCTTAAAAATTTCGGTCTCTGCCAAAACAAATTTCAATTAGAACTACTACTGCCAGGTTGAAAGAGACAAAAAAAGGGGAGGGGGTGGATTGCAGACAACAGATGACAATTCAGGTTTCTCTGGCAAAGACAAGTACTAAATCCAACTTTCACAGAATCCACCTTCCCGTGCGTAGTTTCTTAATCTGGACGATATACCTGTCATAAGATACTAGCTTCGTCTTAATATACTCAAGGTGGCAAGCACAATGAGCAGCTCAGTAAGGTTCCCATGCCTACTTGTTCAATATCATGGATTCACATATCAATTCTTTTTTTAGCAGAATAGGGAGTTTACAATGTCCAATAGACAACATTGCAATGAAAGACTTCAACTTTTGTCTTCAGTGAACACAAAACAGTTCCAATAAGATAAAATACACAGAATGACATAGAAACAATTGAAATATCTGCTTTGTACTATTAGCACACACTTATCAGTGAAGATGGGTAGTTGATAGTTCATTTCCTTTCTAAAGAATCATGCCGCAAAAAAGTAATAAATTAAAGAAAAAAACATTGGTTATATGGGGGCAAAGGGGTGTTTGGCTACCCAGCTTTTTGAGTAGCTTTTAGCTTTTTGGATAACTTTTACCTTTTTGACCAAAGTTAAAAAGCTACTTGAGATGTTTGGTAGATAGCTTTTTATTTTAGCTTTTTAGACCCAATAAGGTAGTTTCTAAAAAGTTACTTGACGAAGCTTTTTGAGTTAACTTTTCACAAAAAGCTACTTTACCAAACACTTTTCCTACAATCACCTTAACCTAAAGTCAAACAAAGCTAATACAGCCATTCTACTACCCATTGCCAAACAGGGCAAAAAACTAATAGAAATTTAACATATAATAAAAAGGGTGGGACAGAAACAATGGACAAGATGATGTCAATTTCCATTTTTTTTTTCCAAATGGTTTTAACCTGGCATTTAACTTTTATTCTGAATAATAATAATAATAATAATAACCATTAGGCGATTAAGAGACAAAGACACAATGAGTGAAGCAAACAGTAATATACTAATATGGTATCTTACCTGAGTTTGTAAAATAGATTTAGAGGTGGTGTAAATGAGCTCCCATTTTCCGTTGAGTAGATCAGACTTGAGTGGTTGTTTAGTTGGATTGAGTGCTTCAAGTTTGCGTGTAAGCTTTTGGGAGCCAAAAGTGAAGGTATGATTAGAGAAAAAGAGATGAAGGGTTGGAAAATTTAAACAAGAGAATCTAGTTTTAAAGTAATTGTTGAAGAGAGTGGAGGCAGAAATTGGACCTGATCAATGGTGTCCTGATCTTGTGGAGTGGCATTAGCACCTCTGTCGAGGGGTTGAATGGCCTGGAGAAGCTCCTCCTTTATAGCATTGGCGTCTTTCTTCTGGGTCAAGAAAGATGGGAAGAAGGAGACACTAGGTATTGTTCTTCTGTGCTTTGAAAGTGGGAATTTCTCATTCTGGTGGGGAATTTGGGGAATTGGTCTGCTTGGGAAGTGAAGCCTCGATGATGGTGAAGGGTAAATCCAGAGTGGGATTGATGAATTTGAACTAGCACAGCCTGTTACTGTTACACCCAAGGATTTGGAGAGGGGAACACAAGCTAAGGCGGCCATTGCAAGCCCCTGGTTTTTTTATCTTTTTCTTGTGTTGTCAACACCAACAGCAGCTCCACTCTCGAGTTCACCCATTAAAAAATTGGAACCAACATCCACCTTTCGTTTCCCTTGGTTTACCCGTTTTCTGATTTTTTTTCAAACAAGTATGAATGTAAGATCACAATAGAAATACAAGATAACCAAAACATTACTCGAAGGTACCCAAAATTTGGAAAAAATATGTTTTGGTACCTCAATTTTTCAAAATTCATTTCGGGGTACCCTCACTTTTTGGGTTAGTAATTATAAGTTCATAACTTATTTTTTTCCGGCTTAAGTTTGACCCGTTTTGCTAACTGACAGAAATAGAGTTCTCGGATTAAATTGCCCTTGAACTTAGCAGAAAAGTCAGTATTACCTTTGAAAATTTTTTGTTGACATTTTGCCCTTGAAATTGGAAAACCGGATAAAATTGCCCTTTGGGTGACCTTTTACCGGGAAGTGGGGTTTTAATGGTGATTAGACGTGATGTGACTATAACGATGGCGCTGATGGTGTGGTTAATACGTTAACCACCACCCCTTCAAATTCAACCATTCTTCCTTTTCCTCTTTAAAAACCCATCACCCCCATTTCATATTCATCTTCTTCTTCTTCTTCTTCAGTTCTTCTTTCTCTCTCTATAATCTACCGTTAGGGTTTCCTCTTCTCCTGATCTTCTTCTTTTTCAAGCCCCCAAATTTCTCAGTTCTCCTCCCTCCCCCTCCTCAACCATGGCGGATGGTGCTATTCTGGACCATGCCAATGTTATGGCCTGCTGATCCTGCCTTTGTTTCTCAGACACCGACAGGACCTGCTTGTGTGGTTCGGGTGTCTATGACACCATTGAACCCACTGAGGAGGTTTGCACGATGCAGGTTCCATGGTGGGCTCCAAGGGTGTGACTACTTCGACTGGGTTGATGACCTCAGACAACCCTAACCACTCGCCGCCACAGCCCATTGTCAGAAACACGACTTTGGCTGCAGAATTGGCAAGGACGACAAGGAAACTCTCCAAGCTGAGGAGAGATCATCAAGAGACCTTGGGCAAGCTCATCGACACAAAGCTCCAAGTTTGGGAGATGAAGAAGTCTCGAAAGAGGCTTCTTGTGTTTATGGGTTGCTGATTGTGGTCCTGGTGGGGGTGATGTTGAAGAAGGTGTAGGCAGGAGGGGGGCCCAAAGAAGGTGAAGGTCAAGCAAGGTCAAGCAAGCAAGCAAGAATCTTTCTTTTGTTTTTGTAGGGTGGGATTTTTTTGGGTGTTGTTACTGGTAATTTGAGTAACACACCACTGGCAATTTTTTGGGTGGAATTTTGGTTGCCCATGGCATGCTCTGTTTTTAGATGCCATGGATGATGTTTAGGTTTTAGTTTAGTTTCAGGTTTTTAGGTTTCAACTTAGGGTTTTTATGTAAATGATTACTGGTGGATGATGCTTGGTGAATGAATGAAATCAATCCTTCCTTTGGGCAAAATTCTGATTTGAGTTGGAAATTTTAGTTTCTGTTTTGGTATATTTGACAGTATTGATTTGGTGTGTTTTTAATGGTTAAAAAGTGGATGATCAGATTGCCTTGTTCTGATTTCGTATACAAACATGCATGAGTCCATACTTCAAACATGTCTTTTAATGGTTAAAAGGTGGATCAAATTGTTTCAATCAATGGCACATTGATGGAAACCTAGCAAAAATCATGTCAAACAATGAATGCATTAAATGGCAAAGTAAAATCAACAAACAACCCAAAATAAATGATCATCATTTGAAGGAATATGAAGCTGGTACATCATTGTTTGATTGACAGTGGCCATCAAATGCACTCAAACAGCAAAGAGTGCCCAAAAAAATGTACTAAATACATATTCCCCATCTCTATCTTATCTAGAGCTTTCATGTGCCAACAAAATAAGTACATGAAACTATAAAGTTATCATTGTCATGTACATGATCAAAATGAACTGTCAAACCCTAAAGCATCAAAACAGAAACCCTAAACTTCATAAGAACCATCTTCTTCTTTGTGGTGGTGGTTGTTGGGGTTGAGGGGGTGTGCTGGTGAATGGTTGTTGGCTTGATAGAACAACTGTAGGGGTCCTCCTCACTGGCAGCTTCAATCTTGTTTCAGCAGAGGGAGCAGTGGTTGTTGCAGATGAAGGACCAGTGGAAGTTACAGCAGAGGGAGCAGTTGATGCCTTCCTTTTTCTGACATTGGTGGGCTACAAAGGAAAAATATAAAGACGTTAAAATCCATAAAACCTTAAACCCTAAACCCTAACTGTCAAAAAGTGTTGTCATTTACATACCTGAGGGTTTGCTGGAGGATTAGGGCAATTTTTTTTGTTGTGGCCCTCATTCCCACAAAGAGAACAGTGCATTCTCTTCCCATTCTTGCTGACTCTGCCCCTGACATTTTCCCCCACCTCTGGTCTTCTCTTGTACTTTGTGGTGGTCTTTTTCTTTGGTTTGAAGAAAGGGGCTGCCACTTCATGCCTAGGGGCCTTTTCCCACTTGTCAGGCCCACTTGTAGGAAAAGGGGTATGGCTATAGCATTGCCTCAGCTTGATAGTTGCATAATAGTCATCCACAAAACATGAAGGCTCAATTCTCTCATCCCTCATAATTGTTATGGAATGGTTGCAAGGGATACCACTTAGTTCCCATGAGTTGCATGTACAAGATCTAGCTTGTAAGTTGACATAATGCTCCTCTCCATAACCATTGGTTACACTATACAAGCCATTAGCAGCCTTTGTTACCTCCCAATGCCTAGAAGTATCTATTCTGTCATTTAGTTACCTCCTAATTCTAGGAGCCATAGGCACCTGAAGGTTATAAGCCCACCCATTCTTTTCACCCAACCTTTTCATCACCATTTTGAACAACATCTTAATAGTGAAACAATAAGTAGATACCTTGCTTCCATGATGAAAGCATTGAACATCCACTGAGTCACACTTGGTGTAATACTTGAAAAAAGCCCTACAAAAGTGTTCCACCCCCTTATTCTCTAAGCTCTCACAAGCCTCAGGACTGATTGACTTCATTTCAGCAGCATACTTCTTCATGTGGGGTTCTATTGTTGATTTAGCAATGTTCTAAAACAGCTTCTTGTACAAATCACCCCTGAAGTTCTTCCTCAAGTTAGCATAAACATGCCTTGCACACATCCTGTGCTTAACATGAGGAAGGTACTTCTTAACAGCTTCTATCAAACCCTTCACAAGGTCAAGTTCATAATATTATTTAAATGACTTTAATATCAAACAGCCAAGGAAAAATATGACAATTGAAAATCAAAGTTACCTTTTGTTGATCAGAAATGAGAGTCCATTGCACTCCCTCAGCCATGCCTAAATCTATTGCCAACTGCTCTATAAACCATTCCCACACCTCTTTTGTTTCACTCTTTGCAACTCCCCAAGCCACTGGATACATTTGGTTATTACCATCCATGCCAACAGCAACAAATAGTTGTCCATCCCAAGGACCCTTCAAAAACACATGCATCCAAGCTAAGCACCTTTCTATAACCCTCAACAAGTCCTTTCTTTAATGCACCAGGGCATATGTACACAAACTTGAACACATGTTCCCCATTGGGTGAAGGGGTTGTCTTCAACTGAATTGTGGTGCCAGGTTCTTCTTCTAAAGTTCCCACAGGTAGTCCCTTAGCTGTGCAAATTAACTCTTGTAGTCACCAATGATAGAGGCCAATGCCTTCCTTATAGCCCTTGTACACATTGACATTGTTGCCTTATAGTTCAAATCAATCTTAACCATCTCTTGCAAGTCTCTTGCCCTCCAAGATGGGTTGATCCTAAACATCTCCCTATAATGCTCAGCCAACCATTTTACACTCATGTTCCTATGTCCAGCTTGCATACTATAAGGAATACAAGTGTGTTCCTTGTCAAGTGTCTTGATTTGGAAACTCTTTTCTTTACCAACCTGTGAACAGTACATCCTCCATTTACAACCCTCAGCCTTACACTCTAGTGTGTACCTCCCTTTATCACTCTTCATTACCCTCAGTTATAACCTCCCAGAATCCTATATTCAGTGACAACTTTCACCACATCCTTCTTCTCAGGGAATGTCATGCCACATACAAGCTTACGGGGATTTTTTGGATTATACTTAGGGTAATGGCACTTTTGTTTCCTCCTACATCTCTCCTTCTTTTTACCTTCACCTTCCTCATCCTCACTCTCTGGACTGCTAGGACAGTCAGAGTCATGGTATTTTTCATCTCCTTGGCACCCATCTACTTCTACATCATCACCATTGTCATTCTGGTTTTCCAACTCCAACATTTTCCTCTCACTTTAAATAGCTTCTTTCAACTGCTTCTTCTTCTTCCTCAATGCCACAACCTCTTCATCATCAACATTAGAACCATTTTCATCATCACTGTCTCTATCATCATCCTCATAGTCATCCTCCTGGAAGTATTCAAGGTTCTCCTGATCATCCTCATCATCAACTTCCTCCTCCCATCCACATGATTATTGTTACCAGTTTCCACAATATCATTGCAACCATGATCAACATAGAGCCTTACAAAATCACATCCATTCAGTGATGCAATCAAGTCCCTAATTTCATCATCTCCATCCAATGGAACTAAACTCTCCTCAAATGGCAAACATGGTTTACTAAAATAAATCTTCAATATCCTGTCCTTTGTATATCCAAACTCCATGACAATGTCAACCAACTCATCTACACTTATGTAATCAGGGTCTACATCAATCTTTGACAGTTCACTCTCAACATATCTTAGATACTCCTCACTTTCAAACTCACTCCCTTGTAAAATATGCAACTTACCCATGATCAAACCCTAAAAAATAACAAAAATTTATCATAATTAGTCACATTTTTCATAAAGGCAGAGACACCATTCAAACAGAGCAAAACCCCCCACCCATTAAACCCAAAAAAATTGCCAACATCACAGAAACCCTAGAAATCCCAGAATTTTGCATAATCAGTTCAAAAAGATCATCTTTAACGACAATACAACACATACCAACATCATCAGACTCATATGGAAACATCATTCAAACAAGCCCTAATCTTTATTGTTCCAATGAAGTTGAACACCTTACCTTACTTCACTTGCTGCTTTAACTGAGTCTGGCGATGGAGATGAAGCATCAAACGCAAGGAATGGTCACAGCAGAGTCGACGATGATGAAGCTGAAGTGAAGAAGCCGAACCAGGTGGAGGATGATGGAAGGAAAGGAAGCACAAAAGGTTGGAGTCATCTTTTGAATGGAGGGAAGTGACGAAATAAAAGGGGACCAGTGCTTTTAAGACATATTTTCAATTTGTCAAACATAATTAGGGAGGGAAAAAAATTTAACCTGCACAAATGTTAGTAAATCACCTGAAACTTACAATATCAGGTCAAAAGGGCAATTTTGTTTCTTTTAACCGGTTCAAAGGCAAAATATCAACAAAAAAATTTTCAAGGGCAATACTGACTTTTCTGCCAAGTTCAAGGGCAATTTAATACAAGAACTCGACAGAAATATCCTTAATTATTGAAAGAGAAAGACTCTCTTGCCCTTCCAAAAGCTCGCATTTACTATCTATATTAAATTCTTCCACCAAACTAAAGTCACATCTTTGATGTTTCTCATTTCCATCGAGACTCAGTTCTCTTTTCCTTTCAATCTCCATTTCGTGCCTCTTTTGCTCCCTTCTTAAATAGGGTTTCGTAGCGGACCATCAAATTGGGAAAGAAAGCTTTGGCTTTTTCTGTTTGTGATGTCAGATTATTGCTCACCGTGAAGAAGAGAAAAACGACATAGTCGACCTCCTATTGTAGTCAAAGATGGTTAGTGTGTTGATTTTGTTAAAATTCTATGTTAGTTAACCAAACGCATACCATCATTGACATTTTCCCAGGCTTCCTTTCAATGGTTTCCACTGTTGTTGCTTGTGAGGGAGAGAGAAGAATATAGAGAAACAACATTGGGGGGGGGGCTTCTCTATAAGAGCAAATTAATGAATAAAATTTAGGTTTTGTAACAATCAAAGAGTATTGCAATAAACTCAAGTCCAAAATCCACTTCCCACCTAAAACTTATCGAAACTCCACCACATTGGGTGAAAAGCACCTATTAATTCCTAACCCGAAAATTAAGGGTACCCCAAAAAGCGCTTTGAAAAGTTGAGGTACCGAAAAATTATTTCCCTAAATTTTGGGGTACCTGCAAGTAATTTTTTGCAAAATAACATATACAAAAGAAATTGAACACATACAAGAGAAATTGAGAAAGTATAATAGAATCATCTTATTCATTGCCCCACTAGGAATATGTATACTAGTTAGTTATACTACAACGGATTCATCCAACACAATATGAAAATATATGGAGTACAAAATATCTTCGTATCATATATGTATCATTCTAATATAAAAGATATCTAAAAATATTGGTATATATTATATTATTCCATAACGTTCCCCCTTTGAATGTCCATTACTAAAAGAATATATATTGTTAAAACATTACTAGGAAAACCATATTGTTAAAACCTTGCTAGGAAATCCCGATGCGAAAAAACTCGGTAAAGAAAAAAAAAGTACATAATTCTTGTAATACGCCAGCACATGTTGCCGTATCAAAAACATTTACAAGGGAAATTCAGTGGGACAAAACCATAAATAAGGGGAAAGAGTACAACGCGTATTACTCCCTCTAATGAGAACATCAATTAAAATCTTTGAGTTGATGCAATCCGATTTCATGAATAACTTATCAAACATTGAAGTCGAAAGGGACTTGTTAAATGAATCACTTTGATTCTCACCAAAACAGATTTGTTGAATATCAATTTTGGCATACACATACCTAGTATGTGAACAAGTGTTATGGAATTTAGATTAATATCCAACATTAGCATAGCTAGTCAAACCAATTTTAACTCTGTGAGGATAAAATATATCCATATCACTTGTACCTTCAGTGTAACAAGATAGGTTAGTTCATATCACTACAACAAACTATGCCTATAGTAACACACAAAAACTGTTACTAAAAGTTCAAAAAGTGTTACCTTAGGTCTATAGCAACGTTTTACAAATGTAACATTAGGTGTGCATTGCAACAGGGCATGCAACACACTTTTAAGCTATTGTAACATTTGAAAAAAAAAAATGTTACCTTAGATATTTAGCCTATTGCAACACTTGGAAATGAAATGTCACTTTAGCCATTAAGCTAATGCAATACGTGCAAATAGAAACGTTGCCTGTATTGCAAGTAGAAACGTTGCATTAGGTATCTCTTATAAAACTACTTACCATAAAATATAACAAAATATAATTAAATTTAGACATAAAAAATGCATATTACATTGAAATAGCTTAGAGCACGACATTGTAGATCATTCACGTGATTTACATGTAGGTTAGTTGTCTATCAACTTCCTAACATCCATCCAAAAACCAAAATATAATTAGGATTCTTTTGTACTTCTTCATCCAAAAGTATATAACTTGTACTCCATCACCCAAAAGCATATACTACTTGTATTCCTTCACCAAAAGTATCAAAATAAGTGCTGAAGAGAGAGTGGTGCAGAGAGAAAAACGAGAGAGATATATTAAAACGTGTGCATGAGAAAGAGTGGTAGAGAGAGAGAGAGAGAGAGAGAGAGAGAGAGAGAAATATTCAAATCGGTGCGTGAGAGAAAATGGTGGAGAGAGAACGAAAGAAGAGTGAAAGAGAGAGAGAATACGGAAGAGAGAGGGAAAGTGATTTTCCTTAGGTTTGAGTCAAGAAAATAATTTACAAAGGGGTCACCTAACACCGGAAAATGGGAAAATCATTTTTCAGAAAATGATTTTCAACCCATCCAAACACACCCTTAGTAATTTGTACTTCTTCATCCAAAAGTATATAACTTGTACTCCATCACCCAAAAGCATATGCTACTTGTATCCCTTCACCCAAAAGTATATCCAAAAACTTGTTATCATTGAACATCCTCTATTGTCAATTGCAAAAGTATATCCAACATCAACCAAGTTAACCTACAAAACAAAGAAATAAGGTACATTATTAATCAAGCATATGGTGACAACCTCTGCACAAGAAAATAAATTAAAAGCATTCATTCACCATTTGCACTAGTATTTGCATGTGTAATAGTCCGACTCCTAAAAGGGTCCATTAGGGTTAATGTTCAATCTTATTATGGTCAACAGAGGTATAAAGAAAGCGTAAAAAAATTCATTTTCAAATATTTCTAGATAAAATTCAGTAGAGTCTCATCTATAATATAGATGTTTCCCAGGCATAAAGCCTTATATCCCTGTAAATAATACAAAATAAACAAAAAAACAAACTCAACGCCCACACGCCAGAGTATGTAACAAGCCACATGCTCGGTACCCAATCTATATGCATAAACATTCCAAAACAAGCATTCCAAACTCAAATTAGATCCTTAATTGAATTAAGTACTGCATGAATGACTAATTAATGAATTAGGGAAGTGAACAAAAGGCAACAATAGTTGGCCATGTTGCAAGACATAACTCTGATCGTAACCTAAGGCCAAATGATTAATGTTTGGTCTCATTTCGAGCCGAATTCTTCTCTTTATTAGGGTGTTTTTACATGTTCTAACTCCGTGTTTCATGTTAGTTATGAGGTTTTTCTAGTTTTGTAGTAAAATAAGAGATTGACCCAAAATGGAGCCAAAACGGAGCAGAATTCATCAAATAGAGGAAGAGGCAGCAGGATGACTCGCCCGAGCAACATTCTGGCTCGGTCGAGTCAAGCAGCTGGAAGTTAGCAAACTTGTCGACTTCAACCGAGCCAAGAAGAAGTGAAGACAGAAGGTTGGCTCGCCCGAGCAACATTCTGGCTCGGTTGAGTCATGCCTCTGCGAGCCTCCATGAAGATGCTGAAATTTGGCTAAGGCAAGGAGTAACCAAAGAGACGACTCGCCCGAGCCCATCACCTGAGCTGCCGAAGAAAAGCTGCCAAGAAAACATGGTGCAACAGACCAGAAGCCTAGCTCGCCCGAGCTAGGGCGAGCCACTCTGATTTTATGCGTTTAATTTAGGATTGAAATGCTGCGTTTTGTGTAACAAATTGGGCTCAATATAAATACCCTCAGTTACGATTTCATTAGCAGATAGTTTTAGCTTAAGTTTTCTATTGTTATTACCTTGTTTTATTGTTTTTCAAGTTGTTCTCTACTTTTTCTCTCTTAGGTTTTCATTGTCTTGTTCTTCAAGCTACTTTGTGTTCAACTTTCAATCAAGCAATTTCAGAGTTTTCTTCATCTTTACTTGTTCATTTATGCTTTCATTTCAGTATTTCTTATCTTGATGATTAAGTTAGCCACAATCCAATCCATTTTTAGTGAGGAGGAGGGCTAAGGGTCACAAATTTCACTCATAAGTGGGAATTTGGGGATTCTTAGTAATCCAAACCACGATTTTCTTGTTTGGTCGGGGGAGAATCAAGCTAAGGTAGAAGATAGGAGCATTCGGTCATCAAAGGTATAATTTCCTTCCTTTATTGCTTTTGGTTTAGTATACTTGATGGTATTTAATGCTAATCGATTCTTGTTTAATGCTTTCTTGTGACTTGCTTTTATTGCTTTTGGTTGTTGATTGTTATTATGCATACCTAGGTTAGATTTATTGCTTACCTTTACTTATTTATTGCTTTCTGTCTTTGGAAAAACCTAGATAAACCTTAATCCTAAGACATACCAGACACCCATCCCTGAGATCGACAATCCGTACTTAGAACCACAATATATACAACCGAACAATGGCGCCGTTGCCGGGGATGGCGTTATTTGGGAGTTTAGGAGCTTGGTTTGTTTGTGCATAGTGTGCATAGTTTAATTGCTTTGGTAGATTAGTGTAAGTCTTAAAATCACTAAAAATTGAAAAAAAAAATAATAATAGAAAAACCAACAAAAAGAGAGAAAGTGCATCATTCGATAGGATGGGTTCGAATACCGGAAACCAATAGACTGGTTAGGGTAGAGACACCTTTAGTCGACTTGCCTAACATGCGTGAGGAAGAACCGAGGGTGACCTTGAGCGACCAGCTCTATCCATCTTATGACCCGCCTCCATCATGTTTTGTGCTACCGGCCCTACCGCAGGGAGTTACTTTTGACCCCCGACATTATCATACCCAAAATCTGCCTTTCTTTACTGGGACGGGGTTAGCGCTTATCTGGACAGCGGAATATAAGGAGTATCTTAGTATGATCACACCACCCGGGGTACCCTTAGATTATGTTCTGCTGAAATATTTGCCCTTTGCCCTACGAGATTCTGCAAAGAGGTGGATGTATAGTATCAAACCCGGATCCATAAACTCATGGGATAGTTTCTTAAAAGTATTCTTGAAGAGGTACTTCCCGAATTCTATGGCTGTTCAAATGAGGAATTCCATCTTGAAGTTTAGACAGGATAAGGGGGAGCCCTATGGGAAAGCTTTTGAGCGGTTTAAAAATCTTTTGTCTCAATTTCCCCACCATGGGTTTGACCTAGTGAGATTGTGCCAAATAGTGTATGAGGGAGTGGATCAGGAAACCCGATTAACCTTAGAGTCTATGTGTCAAGGGGGATTTATGGACAAAACTGTAGAGGAAGCTTGGGACTTTTTGGAGAGTATGTCAGAGAAAGTGATGCAATGGGGGAATACTAGGGATGAGTCCATAGGAGCACAATTGTCCAATGCAAGGGGGGGGTTCACGCGGTTAGTGAGACCACCGGATATGAGGCTAGGTTTGCTTCCCTAGAAAACATGATCAAAACCCTAGCTCAACAACAACTCGTGTCCGCTAAAACCCAACCTTGTGCACAAGTGAGTGCCTTAGAACGACCTATTTCCCCGACCCCTCAATCTCAAGTGATATGTGCTTGGTGTCAAGGACCAGATCATGTCTATGCTAATTGTCCTTTGTATGTGCAACATATGTCTTCGAATGTGGAAAATGTGAATGCAATGTTCAATCAGTACCGGTCCTACCAATATCCCGGGGTGCAAAAACATCCTTTCTTGTCTTATAGACCTGACAATCAAAATGTTTTGAGGCCACCAATTCACCAAGGAGGAGGTTTCCAAGGAAACCAACCTCTCCCTCAGCAACCTCAGGTCCAGATTAGACCACCACCTCAGGTTGCTTATCAAGCACCTCGAGGGCAGACTATCCAACCCCAGATTGCCCAAACCCGACCTCCACCAGGGTACACTAATGAGGATAAGAATGAGAGATATATTAGGGAATTAAAGAATGGCCTGAGAAAAGTTAAGGAATCCATGAAGAGTGATATTGATAAAGTGCTAAAGCAGATGAATGATCAATTCTCTCAAATGATGCTAGCTAATAGAGATAGAGGATCTTTTCCTGCAAAGCCTGAGGAAAACCCTCATGGGCAAGCTTCAGGTTCATCATCTGTTGACCCTAGTCAGGTTAGAGGTCTGAATGCTGTTATTACTCTTTGTTCTGGAAAAGAGATAGATAATCAAGTGCAACTGAAATCTTCTAATGTGTGTAATGAAAAGACTTTGACTGATAAATCTATTGATGAGCCTGTTGATGATGAGTCAGATGGAGCGAGGCCAACTGTTACAGTTGAGCCTCCTCGCAACAAAACCATGTCTAAAACCAACCCTTTGACTAGTCCACCATCCCAAGGGGCTTACAAACCCCCTCCACCTTACCCTCAGAGGTTAAAGGGGAGCAAAGACCAAAAATTTATGGACAAAATTAGGGAGGTTTTTTCTCAGGTTAAGGTGAACATCCCTCTTTTGGATGCTATTCAGCAAATCCCCCCATATCCCCGCTTCCTTAAGGAGCTTTGTACTACCAAAAGGGCCAACCAGGTGCCCAATAAGGCTTTCCTAGCTACGAATGTGAGTTCTGTTCTATCGAATCAAATGCCTATTAAGTATAAGGACCATGGATGCCCCACTATCTCTACTACCATAGGTGATAGTTTGATAGAAAGGGCATTGCTTGACCTAGGAGCCAGCGTGAATCTGTTGCCACTACATGTTTATGAGATGTTGGGATTAGGGGAATTAAGCCTACTAGAATGATATTACAATTGGCTGATAGATCCACTAGGGTACCTAAGGGGGTAGTGGAAGACGTTCTGATCAAGGTTGGGGAATTTGTGTTTCCAGTTGATTTTGTAGTACTAGAAACTGCTAGAACTCAGAGTACTAGAGATGAGATCCCAGTTATTCTAGGCCGCCCTTTCCTTGCAACTTCTAATGCTTGGATTAACTGTAAAGATGGAAGAATGAAATTGACTTTTGGGAATCTAACTATGGAACTAAATATCTTTGATTCACAAAATTCACCCTCAGGTTCGGATGAGTACGATAAGCATACTCTTAATTGGTGAGGGACTTTGTGGTCGATAGTAAGAATGTTGGCTCGGGTGATGTGTCATGTGCTGATGAGGAGTGGATTGAATGTTTTGATGTCAATGCTGAAAATTTTTTTGAGGATAAGGAGTCTAGTGCTAGTTTATTGACCCATCTTGTTGATCTTCACGCTCAATCTCCATGTGAGGATCGATATGAGGATTCATCTATAGCTACTCCTTCTCTTCTAACTTAGGATCTTGATCTTCATGATATATCTGCTTGTGAGTATGAGTATTTCACAATGAGTTATGACCTTGAACAGTCCACCACCACCTTCGATAGTGTGCTGAATGATAAGTTTTTGTCTTCCGGGACTCATGGTGATTCTGATGATTCTGATTTTGATGAGGATGAAGTTGCAACTTCTTGTGGTGTTGGGAAGATTTTTATGTGGTATAATCCAATTTTTTCTTTGGCATCCGATGATGAATGTGACGAGTTGAATGGAAGTGATGAGTTAGATTATGTACTTGAGGAAAATGGCGATGAGGTGAAGTATGAGGTTCCAACGTTGTGTTTAAGTGAAGTTGAACTTGTTTCTCCTTTTTCCCCTCGTGTGATGTATTTTCCTACATTGCTCTCTTATGAACCGGAGTTTTTGAAGTCCTTAGGTCTTTTAGGAGGATATAATTACCTCGTTAATCCTTATTGTGTCTACCCAGAGGACGTGCTTAAGAAAGTCAATCTCATGCATTTATTTCAGTATTTTAATGATGATCCTATGGCAATTGATAAACTGTGGGGAGCATTAATGTTCACTAACGAAGTTTTGAGTTTGTGCTCGTATGTTCACCGCTCTGAGATGCATGCAAGGAAGTATGACATGTTACTGCGGGCATTGAATGGTTTCGACATGGTACCTCGCATTTTAAGTGAGGATGGAGTGGTTGATGCTCCACTGGTGCTTCATAATATCATTTTGAGTGTTTGAGAGTTTGAAATATTTTAGTGGAAGTGAAGGATTGAATACTTAGTTTATTTTGAGAAAATTTAACTTTTTGAAGTTTTGGGCATAAACAAGGCTCGGGCGAGCCACATGTGGGTCGCGACCGAGTACACTGACTGAGCTGATTTCAAGATTTAAAGAGAAAAGAAGGGGAAAAACTTTCAGAAGCATCGCTCGACCGAGCAAGAACCTGGCTCGACCGAGCCAAGCGACTGTGACCAAATGAGATTGAAATAGACGCTAAGGCAAGATTTTGACAGAAGCGTTGCTTGGGCGAGCAACATTCTGGCTCGGTCGAGCCAGCCAACTGGAGCTCAGTAGAAGAAAAGTTTGAAAGAAAGGTCCAACCTTCCAGAGTAGCTGCTCGGGCGAGCACTTGGACGACTCGGTCGAGCCGTAATTCGGCAGAGATTTCTATTGCGCCCAGAAACTCTGCTCGGGCGAGCAGTTTATGTGGCTCGGTCGAGCCGTCGACAGATCTGTTTTTTTGATGGGTTGTTTTAATCGACATTCTCTCAATTCTCTCATAATTTCTCACTCATTTTCTCTCTCATCTCACTCTCTTACTTCCCCCAAACCCTAGCATCAACCCCTAACTCTAAATCTTCACTAATCTCTTCTCCTTCTTCCAGATTTGGTCGAGTTTGTTCCCTAGTTGTGCGATTTCTGTTGCTGCAGTTGTCACAGGCGAAATTGCAGCTGTGTCGTGCGACCTTCTACTGTGTGTTTGGTGCGACGGGTGTTGTTCTTATGGATGTTTATATATCTATACATGTTTTTCTTATTAAGAATAACCCAATTTTTAGTAGGAAAAATATAATCAATAAATCATTGTGCTTTTTGCAACTAATAAATTGAAGCCTAAAAGACAAATAAGAAAAATGGGAATAATTAATAGGAACCCATTACAAATAAAATATGCTAACTATTTTTTACAAATAATTAAATAAATACAGTTAGATGAAATTAAACTATAATAATTGATCTTTTAGTTGAAAATTCATATATATCTTCTTCAATCCAAAACAATTACATTAACTTGACATCTGTTTTCAGATTTTCTCCATATGAAAACAAAATTCAACAAAAATGTACTATCTTAAATGATAAATGGATAACCTTATATATATATATTCAATTTCTCCATAAAATATGCAATTTAATTGCATTCCGTGCAACGCACGGGTTTGAAGACTAGTATATATGTGTGTGTCTATATATATATATATATATATATATATATATATATATATATATGGGAAAATTGGATTCTAGTGGACCGAAGTATTGGCTTTTGTATGCCGGTGGACTGAATTTTCATTTTGGATTCTGGTGGACCAAAATTTCAAAAAGTTGTATTTGAGTGGACCGCCACCGAGTCGAGGGGCGGTGACTCGTCGGAGATCTGACGTGGATGTCGGAGCTCAATTTTTTTTTGCCATGTCATCAGCTTAGCACATGTCTATGTTATTTTAACTTTTTTCATTGCAGTCGATTCCCCTTTTCCTTTCTTTCTCTTGCCTGTCTCTCTCTAACTCTCTGATTCTCTTTCTCCTTCTTTCTTTTCTGCCCACTTCTAATTTCAATTTCCCCTTTTCTTTTCTTTCTCTTGCCTGTCTCTCTCTAACTCTCTGATTTCCACTTCTAATTTCAATTTCAATTTCCCCTTTCCCTTCTAATTTCAATTTCCACTCTTCTTCATCTTCTTCGCTCTTCTTCTTCTTTACTCTTCTGTTCGGATTCTTCTGCAAGTTTCCCCTCATCTTCTTCCATTTGTTTCAGCCGAGACAATCCCAATACCCCAATTCCAATTCCCCACTAAATCGAACAACACAAAGTGTCATAAACCAACTCAGAATAACAATCAAAGAAAACAACTACAACCAAGAGCAAATAAAATCGAAATATCAGAGTCAAGAGAACAAACTTAAAACATGAATATAATCCTAATCAAAAACTGAAATCGAAACTAAAACATGTAATAAACGATAATTACAACTAATCTAATCCTAAAATTAACATCTATCTAAAGAACAAACCCTAAAATGGAGATGGAAGGTATGGGTCGTCACTTCCCCAAAACCAACCATAAAGCTTCAAAAACGGTCTCCTCTTGGCATTTATACTCAATTTGCTACCTTCAATCTCGAATCTTGGCCCCTGAATCTTCTTGAATCGAACGGTCAGGATCCGGCTTAGGCAATCTCTGAAAATCGGCTCTGGGGTATGCAATGGTAGTGGTGTATGCTACTATGCTTGGCCTCTGCTGCAGGTGTACTTTGAGTCTACCTTTCTTCCCAAATCTGGAAAAGACAAAGAAAAGAGTGAGAAAGAAAGAGACGAAGAGAGAGATGGATGGTTTGGGGATTGGTCTTTTCTGGGCAGAAAAGAAAGAAGGAGAAAGAGAATCAGAGAGTTAGAGAGAGACAGGCAAGAGAAAGAAAGGAAAAGGGGAAATTGAAATTAGAAGTGGGCAGAAAAGAAAGAAGGAGAAAGAGAATCAGAGAGTTAGAGAGAGACAGGCAAGAGAAAGAAAGGAAAAGGGGAAATATGACCTGGCAATGAAAAAAATAAGTTAAAATAACATAGACATGTGCTAAGCTGATGACGTGGCAAAAAATTGAGCTCCGACATCCACGTCAGATCTCCGACGAGTCACCGCCCCTCGACTCGGTGGCAGTCCACTCAAATACAATTTTTTGAAATTTTGGTCCACCAGAATCCAAAATGAAAGTTCAGTCCACCGGCATACAAAAGCCAATACTTCGGTCCACCAGAATCCAATGTTCCTATATATATGACTTCAATGGCAATTAAATTTGATAATTGAAACATATGATTACACATTCACTGTGTCATGTATTATACAGATGTTGGATTTTGCAATAGCATCTTGGGAGATACTTAGCAGTTGACAATATCAACATTCATCCCGTGCCGCTCTAGTCATGACAATATCCTCGTTGAACACGAATTTTTGCATAACATTTAAAAAATGAAAGGGGAAAAGGGTTTGGTAACCCTTAAGTTTGATCTTGAAAAAAGCTTTTTTGATGGAATTGAATGAGATTTCCTCTTCCAAACTTTTGAAGAAATTCGGATTTAACGCTAAATGGATCTCTTGGATTAAAGAATGTGTCATGATGATTTCATATTCAATCATTATCAACGACGAAGTCTATGGTTTCTTTAAGCCTCTGCGAGGCATCCGTCGAGGCAAATCTCTTTCCCTTTATCTGTTCATTCTCTGTATTGAAGTTTTCACTCGCCACTTGAGAATCTTTGCCTCCCTACCCCGGTCGGTTGTGGGTATTAAACTTACCCCTCAAGCCCAATCTATTCCTTGTCTTTTATTTGCGGATGATAGTTTTTTGTTCTGAAAAGCTAACTCATCTGCTGTGAACTCCATAAAATACATTCTTTCTAGATTTAGTTTTTTATTTGGGAAACTAATTGATTACCACAAATCTTCTCTAGTATTCGCAGCAAACACGAAGACCAATGAAAAGCAACTTATTGCTGGAATATTTAATATCCCTAGACATGACAATCTCGGAAAGTACCTTGGTTGCCCTCTCTTTAATGTCGTCTTCAAAATCCAGTTTAATGGATCTTGTTAAACACTCGATGAACAAGCTTCAATCCTGGAAATCCAAATTTATATCAAAAGCGGGTAGAGTTGCCCTAATTGATTCTAACATTGAATCCCTTCCGGCGCACACTATGCAATGTTTTCAACTTTCTAAGGATACTGTTAGGAATATTGATGCTATTAGCATGAATTTTTTCTACAAGGACCTTTCCTCCAACAAGGGCCTTCCTATGGTCTCCTGGGATAATATTTATATTCCAAAAAAACTTGGATGGTTTCGGCCTTCGTAAACAGAGGCTGTTGACAATGCTTACCTTTGTAAGCTGTCCTGGAAATACCTTTTCGAATCTGGGGTATAGGTTAATTTAATTACATCCAAATATCCCTTATCAGAAAATCTTTTGAACTAAAGTCTTAAAGCAAGATTCTTGAGCCTGGAAAGTTATCCTTAAAAATTGAGAAACTTTTCGTAAAGGCCTTCGTTAGATTGTAAGTAATGCCGATTCCATTAATTTGTAGAAGGATAATCGGTGTGGCTCCTCTAACCTTCTAACAATCAACAATATCAGTAACCTTGATAAGGTTAACCTTAATCTAAAAGTCTTGGATGTTATTAACCCTGATCGAACTTAAAACCTTGATCTAATTGGAAATTTAGTTAGTGACGAATTTGTTGACCTTATAAGGTTGATTCCTATCCCTTTCATCGAGTCTAATGATGAATTTTGTTGAGGTTTATCTAGTTTTGGTACTTTTACTACAAAATCTGCAACCTGGTTATCTCATGGTGTTAGCCATGATACCCCCCCCCCCTCCGCGATTATCGTTGGATTTGGAATCTTAATATCCAGCCAACATTAAACACTTTCCTCTTGCTCGTTTGCTATAAAGCTCTTGCAACCAAGCAAGAACTTTCAAGGAAAGGTATAGCTCTTGACATTACTTGCCCAATCTATAATGCTACTCAGAAAAACCAAGATCATATTTTTTTGTATTATCCTTAGCGAAGGATACCAGGGACCTGGCTCACACCCAGTCTTGGATTCTTGAGCCCCCTGCTATGGACCTTCTAAAGATCCTTGATTTCCTTTCTTCTTGTAGGAATAACTCGAATTCCTCCAGCCCTTACAGGTTGGTTGCTCTTCTTTGGAGCACTTGGAAGGCACGTAATGATTTTGCCTTTCGGAACATTCGACCCAACCCTCATGGTCTCCTCATCAAAGCTAAGAACAATGAAGATTAATTTTGATAGTGCCAAGAATCATTCCAGAGCTACAAGCGGCTTTATCGTCCGAGATTGGAGAGGTCAGAGTATATCCAGCCATTTTTTTATTTGGGTAAAACCACTGTTCTTGTTGCGGAGGCCACTGCCATGAGAAATAGCTTTAGAGAAGCGTTTTTGAGGGGCTATTATAACATCATCGTCGAAGCAGACATCAAAATTGTAATCAATGCGATGCAAGGTGTTTGTGACATACCATGGTCTATTCAAAAGTTGGTTGAAGACATTAGATACTTTCGTCTCAAGTATAACTTTGGTACTTTAATCATGTGTTTAGGAAGGCAAATAGAGCTGTTGACTCGGCCACTAAAGTCGACTTCTATCTCAGAGATTCGAGATGTTGGAATGTCGATGTAGAAAAAGAGTTGAATTGTATTTTCAAAGACGATAGAATGGACAGAACCCTTGAGAGAAGGACTACCTAGTTCTTGCTACATACCCAAAAACCCAAAATATTAAAAAATATTTATTAAAAAAAAAAACTCCGCAGTTGACAATAAGTTGGGGAACAGGGGAAGAGATACGGTCCATCAACTGCGCGAAAGACAGTCACTAGTCTTCACTCTTCAGCCAGCATAATTAATGGTCAAATAGTCTTCAAGTTGAGATAAGTGTCGCATCCCTAGGAAATAATGACTTCTCAATATTAGCCACCTTGAACCCTCCTGTTTAGTGTGGTAGTTTTCAGAGAAAAAAAAATGTTATACGAGAAACCCAGAAAAGGATGCCACAGCCAATCAAATCAAGCATTACAAACAATCGTAGTTCAATCATATCCTCGAGCACCACTCGATTCAAGCACTTTACCAAATCTATACAGGTAGTTCAAGCCCATTAAGAGTTCTACGATAGTTGCTTCCGTCTTCGATTGATTTGCAAAATACAGAGTCTGAACTAGAATAAGATTCCCCCCGAGAGCAATATGCTGCTTCTCATAATTTCTTTCGGAATGCCATCTAACTGTGTTATGAGCAAGAGGTGACAGCCATTCCAACATTCTTGCTATAGCTATACTCCAATCTCCAGCAAGAGCAGCATCAGAGGCTGATACACCCAAGGATTTGGTCTGGAATTTCAGCCTTCTCCTCAACATGCTTCGTATGCTTGTTGTTAACATATCATAGAGATCATCCCTTGCATCAGGAGCAATCAAATGAGGAGATGAAGCAAGCTTTTCAATTAATATAATAATGTTTGCATAGTGAAGGCTTAGTGCAGCACTGCCCAAAGTGGACGGAGGAGCATTGGACGAAATATGCTTTAACAGAGAAACAGAGCTGACTGCAGGAAGTATACCATTGTAGGAAGCATCCAGGATGCCCCCTTCACTCACATAAGCTGTTGTTGCACTTGAAGTGCCAATGTCTATTGGTGTGCAGCTTTCTATTACCGGAGAATCACCACCACCCACCATGCATCCTTTAAATGGTCCAGAGTGACTAAATCTTTTTGTTTTCAAAAATAAGTGTCTTCTGTGCTGATTAGGTGCATATTGCTGCTTCCTGCTGGATCTTTTACTTCTGGTTGGCAGTCCGAGCAAAGAACTTGATCTCATTAAAGGCCCAGAATAGAATATCGAGGCATGATTCTCAGGACGGACAGAAGATTGCACAAATGAACAGCTCCGGGAAAGAGATTCAGCAGCAGGCTGATGTCCAAATATATTGTTTCCATCCCCAAACATCAGTTGGTCGACCCCAATCAGAAACTTGAGCCTCCCACTCACTGTCACTAGACACCTCAATAGAAGTTCAACAGTATGATCATATGTTCGAGACCATGGGGATAACTCCCGGAGATTCTTCACCTCCTGACGTTGCCATATGACTTTCTGCTGAAAATCAAGCAATTTCACCCTATCAATATCTGGACTGCAGTGCATTCTCCTAAGAGTCTGTTCCAGTTCCACTAACACTTCCATCTCTTGATGCAGTTGAGAGGTAACAGCAACAAATCTCTCCATCTTCTTCACTTTTTTTTCCATCTTTTTCCAGTCATATTCCCATCCATACCAGTCAACAGAGTTTCCTAAGGGACTCCTGAGAGGCTGGTCCAATTGATGAAACATGGGATCCGAGCATCTCTTTCCTAACCGAGTGACAAACCTTGTCACATCGCATAAATTCCCAATTAATTCAGAAAAGGCAAGGTTCATCAGGTAATTTTCATCATCAGAAACGAGTTTTACAATCCCTGGTGAGTTGATAACATCATCCCTTAACCTAGCAATATGAACATCAGTCAAGCAAGTCCACAAGTTGACGATCTTGGACATCAATGTTGCAACCTCAAATGCCAGAATTCCTATTTTCTCTGCGTTCGATCCATTTTTATGTGAACTCCCCCACCAACTACTGAACCATGATACCTTTGATCTTTCAGCCCCCATGCTACAGGAAGCAAATCAAAGATTAGATTTGCAATCATCACCGACTTCAACATCCCAAAATATCTCACATTAAAAAAAAAATAAGTTTAAAAAAAATAAGTAGCTAAACAAAACTAGTTGTTTTGAACTTTGCACATAGTAACTTCATCGTCATCTTTGGCCAGATAACACAAAAGATTTTCGGCAAGCAAAATGCCAGCTTGGGTCACTCCCATAGTGACTGAAGCATGTTTTAAACTAGATTTGAGTCGTCTGTTCGAAATTGAAACACTAATCTCTTCTGACAACCTCACAACCAAGCTAGATACTTTAAGGGGCTTTCCTTTTTTCCTGAAACTTCGGGCATAATCTCCTCTAAGAAAGATTGGACAATAATCATACATACATATATACCTACATTTAAAAGGTTATTTAATACCTACCACCTAAGCACAAAACATTTAAAAGGTCATTGCCATCCTGGGTCACACACCCCGTCTTATCACCCTTAAGGAGATATTATAGGAACCTTAGTCAAAGTTTGCATTATATAGCAGAAGAAAAGCATACTAAACATCATTACATAGCACTAGCGACTAGATTACCAATTCTACTTATTAATTCTCTTCGAAATGCTACTTAATTTACATTCAGCAAAAAGGATCCTAACAGTTACTCAAAACCTGGAAAAGGGAAAAGGAGTGGGGAATGAGCAAACCATGTGCTTAATGCACAACACTCCACAAACCCTGAACACATTTAACTCAGTCTATGTGTATATTAGATAGTCTTTAAATCATATACTTATATACTATCTTAGAAAGTTGCCACTCGACTTGAGGGGCATTTATCAAACAAGTCCAAACAAATTGGAACTTAGACAAATGCAGCTTTCAACGAATGCAACTGCATGGCTTAGCGAACAAGTCCATCAAAACAATGGTCTATCAGAAAAAATCGTAACTGAGACAAACACAGGTTTCAAGCAATGAGATGTCTCACTCACCAACAAGGCAATAAAACCAATGGTTAGATACCTGAGTGGAAAGTTTTTTCAAAAAAAAAAGGAAAAAAAAAGTAGTATTAAAACTCTCCTAGATCTAATGTCACCTCATTTAGCCAATTTCCTTACCTTGCTTGCAACTTATTCCAATGAACACAAAATACAAGTAATCACATCCTATTCAGCAAAGAAAGTTTGATTTAAAACATAGCAGCTAAAAAACGGCTAACCCTGTTAGAACCACCTCTTTAAATGAAAGAATGAAACATAAAAGTAAAACTCTTGTTTCTTTAAAACAAGCCACCCCACTCTTTGATTTTATGAAAGCTCGAAGACAACCATATTTTTCCTAAATTTGACAACACCTTTAAGTTCAAATTAATCACAACGCGAGGGAAAAATTTTGGTAAATCAGAGAAACAAGCTCAGTAACACATATTGATTTCAGCAAACCAGTGAACAAATTTTGGCAAACAGATGTGAAACCTTCAAGAAGACAAAGAACCTTGCCAGCAAAACTATCATAGCTTTAGTCAAACACAAGGGTAAACTCCGGTAACCCAAGAAGTTTAACTTTGCTAAAATGAGACAGGTAGACCTCCTTAAACACAAAAGGAAAACTTTACACCACAGAGCGACACTGATAAACACAGAAGGATAACTTCAAAAGAGTAAAGCACACTGAACTTAAGCAACTTAAAGTATTAAACAAGCTAAATAATAAGACCAAACTTTCCCTTTCAAACACAAAGCTTTATTTTGATTCAAACATGAACCTCATGTTGGAACGAGCGAAACTCATGTTTCAGCATGCAAATAGGAAGAACTGGGTAGCATACACAACAAATTTTAAACACAAACCACTCAACATGGCAACTGAGTTATAACTTGCAGCATAACATGACAATCAAATAAACACACAGGCAACAACATTCAATCCAATCAATAATATTCAGCACCCATTCAGCTCGCATAGGTTCCATTAATTGAGAATAAAGGACCAGTTCATAAAAGCGCTAGCATACACATATGCATATCAGTACTCATACAAACCGAAACGCCAAATTGGAAAGGTTTCGGAGTTGGGTAAACCGCGCTTTCATCTTGCAACAACTGCGATTGCCGCATTTTACAGATTTGTCTGTACCACATCTGAGACCAAAAACACGACTCAAAGCGCATTGGAATCCTTGGATATAGCTAACAAAGCACAAGACGTGAGAACCTTGTCAAACTTTCTAATCCCAGTCTCCCTCCTCACTTCTCACCGACACCATTCTAAACAATCCTCAAAACTCACGTCACACATGCAATATGATCCGAACTTTAACAACTGTCCAGGATTTTGAAAATAACAAAACTAATGACTAGAGAATACCCACCTTAATTCAAATAGGTCGTTGAGCGGATCCCACGTTAGCCCCAAGACTTTTGTCTCAATATAACAAAGTACATGTTCTAAAATGGATAATTGCGGTTGCCTTCACTTAGAAACTCTGCACCCTTTATTATTAGAGTAAGGCATGATCTCGAAATGTCTTTCACATGGCTCTTAACTTTGCTTACACAAACATCCTAGGGGACATAAGCTTCATCAAACACTTTCAACATGGAACTAATGGAAGGTGGCCATCATACAAAGAGTTTCAGGAAAGTAAATGTAAATCTGCTGATGTAATCTTATTTCTATCTGAACAACGTTAACTTTGACTAGACTAAGAATGGATTGAAATAAGATTACCTAAAGTAGGGAGTTACTATTCCTAGGCTTATGATGATGCTCGAAGAGTTGCGAAAATGGCAGGAGTTATATAATCAACTAAGCAAGCAGTAACTTATGATCCACTTTGAGCTATCAAATAAGCATCAATTTGGGATTCCGATATCATTCTGGGAAGCTTAGTCAATGTGCTATGAACTGGATCAAAATCAAATGGAGATCAAAACTGAGTTGTCGGAAAATATGCAGACAAACAGACACACATTCTGTTGGATGTCTAGACTGTTTCAGAAATCTCAGGTATGGTTAGAATCCAGGAATGGCATTCTTGATCATGGATGGTGTCAATGAGGTTGCTATGGACCATGAGGCTTGGGTATGAGGTTGATCCCCATTAACCAAGCCCTAGATTTGCCTTCCATAAAACTCTTAGATAAGTTTGAGAAACCTGAAGAGCAAATTTTAGCAAACAGACTATAGCTTTTGACAAAGAGTAGAATCCCATGAGCGAAAATGGCTCATAGCTTTAGTAAAGCAAGGGAAAACTCTAGTTAACCAAGAAATCAAACATTCATAATCTGGAATGTAAGCATGGGTCAACACACAAGGAAAACTTTACACAGCATAACAGAACTAAACTAAAGTAAACTATAGTATTTGACATGTTGTTAGACCTGGCTCAGATACCCTTGTGAGGCTCTGATACCAGACGTTAGGATCGAGGTAAAATATAAGGCCTAGTATTTGCAGCGGAAGAGATAATTATGAGGATGTATAAATTGAGAACAAATATAACAAGATCAGTAATTAAAAGATAGAGAGTATAAAGACACACGATTTACGTGGAAACCTAAATCGGGAAAAAACCACGGACGACAACGGAGCAATAATCCACTAGTATAAGGGAAGAGATTACAAGAGAGATCCCAATGGGCTATATAACGCAAGGGGATCGACGGCCAGATCACAAGGGGTTAATAGCACAAGCTATATAACGCAAGGGGATCGATGGCAAGATCACAAGGGGTTAATAGCACAACGGGATATACTGAAGACAAAACGAGCTCTCTAAAGGACTCTCACAACCTAGGGATGGGTAGAGGTGAAGAATGCTCTGTGAGTGTGTTTTTCGTATGCCGTAATTGTATAGGTTTATAACAACCTCTATTTATAGGAAAAACTCCTTATAAACCTAACTTGACTTCCACTCTAATTAGATTTAGAATCTAATACAATTAGGAAACCTAACATAATAAGGAAACCTAAATAATATCCTAATACAATTAGGAAACAAATAATTGTGGGATCATACTAGATTTTGTGCCATAAAACCCAACAAACTCCACCTTGGGCCAAAATCTCCGGTACCGTCATAGAGCCCCCGAAGGGCGATCAGATGTGATGAGCATCAACTGAATTCAAGTCACCCTTGAACTCAGTAAAAGATGAGGTTGTAGAAACGGCTGTAGATCCTGTAGTAGTTGAACCCTGTAGAACATAATAACCGCCTTGCCTGGAGGTTGTAGAACAGGTATTGTTGGGACGCTCTTTAAACTTCGATCTGGCTTTGCTGGAACCCCCATTATTAGTAGTTTCACCTCTAAAAACCAAGCCTTCAGCTTTATCTGAACACACTTCAAGATCAAATTTTTGCTTAGACATCAAGTTGGATTTGACATCTTCGAAGAACAGGGTTTCATAACATAATTTCTTCAAAGTGCTTGTAAGAATGGGGCAAAGAGACAACCAACAAAATAACCTTATCCTCATCTTCAATAGTAACCTCCAAATTTGCCAGATCAATAATAATGGAGTTACCTTCATCAAAATATTTTATTGAACACTCCGGATACTGAAACTGATCACACCGTCGAACTTCTCAATATCAGACTTAACTGCAGACATCCCGAACTAGGCAGAAAAAAAGGATTAAACCTCGCTCTGATACCACTTGTTAGACCTGGCTCAGATACCCTTGTGAGGCTCTGATACCAGACGTTAGGATCGAGGTAAAATATAAGGCCTAGTATTTGCATCGGAAGAGATAATTATCAGGATGTATAAATTGAGAACAAATATAACAAGATCAGTCACTAAAGGATAGAGAGTATAAAGACACACGATTTACGTGGAAACCCAAATCGGGAAAAACCACGGACGGCAACGGAGCAATAATCCACTAGTATAAGGGAAGAGATTACAAGAGAGATCCCAAGGGGCTATATAACGCAAGGGGATCGACGGCCAGATCACAAGGGGTTAATAGCACAAGCTATATAACGCAAGGGGATCGATGGCAAGATCACAAGGGGTTAATAGCACAACGGGATATACTGAAGACAAAACGAGCTCTCTAAAGGACTCTCACAACCTAGGGATGGATAGAGGTGAAAAATGCTCTGTGTGTGTGTTTTACGTATGCCGTAGGTATATAGGTTTATAACTACCTATATTTATAGGAAAAACTCCTTATAAACCTAACTTGACTCCAACTCTAATTAGATTTAGAATCTAATACAATTAGGAAACCTAACATAATAAGGAAACCTAAATAATATCCTAATACAATTAGGAAACAAATAATTGTGGGATCAAACTAGATTTTGGGCCATAAAACCCAACACATGTTAATTAGGCTGAACTTCCCCTTTAAAATACAAAACGTCCTTGTATGGCTTAGCTAACGAATAGGGACTCAAAATATGCTTTAGGGTTGCAATTTCAACATTGGATGCAGAATGGAAAAAATAGCTAGAATGGGGCAATTGCAATAGCCACTAGCCAAATTTTACTTTTATGTTGTTGGAACTTGGAACTAACCAAATTTACACTCCCAGAGTCACTCGGCAGCACTGTCCCAAACAATTCTCAAAACTGATCAATACAACAATTTGCAGATTTCACATCCTCAGCTCATCCCTCGCTCCATTCAAACTCATGTTAAAAAAACATACAATTAAAAAAATTGATCAGGGTTCCCAAAATAATCTAATCTGGGGAATGAGATTACCCACCTTAATATAAGTAAAATGAAGGAAGCTAGGGTTGAAATTGGAGCTCGGTAGACTGAATTTGGACTCCTGCTTTCCGATTTCTTTTTCTTCTTCCTGAAAAGGTACACTTGTTTGTTCCAACTCAAATTGAGAAAGCTGTACAGTCTGACTTCTCCACTCCTTTATTAACTCGATTTCACACTCTCACACTTCCTACTCATTTCCCAGTGATTTCAAGGATCAGACAAAGTTTCATGGAAGGCCTGATGTTGCATCCCCTCTGAATCCGCTTTCCCTGTCCCCGCTTGCTTCTCTCTATTTTATTTTTCGTTTTTTCTCTTTTTTATTTTTTTATTTTTATATTTTAGAGATCATTCTAAAATTAGTAGGCCCTCGTTCTTCAAAATGGGATTATATTTCCCTTCGTTCCATATTAATTCTCATGTTTTTTTTTCATCGTCTCCAACGTCATTCTTTAATGGATAATTTTTTATAGGAAAATTGGATTCTAATAATGCGAATTTTGATTTGGTGATTAATAATACTGACTTTCATTTAATTGCGCGATAGTACCACGAGTTAAGTTGAACTCGGTGGCGTATGATGACGTGCGAATGTATGCTGGTTGTTTTGACATTGCCATGTCATCCACGTTGATTTAAAAAAATAATACGAACTTTCACCTATGTTGCTCTGAATAATACGAACTTTTACCTATGTTGCTCTGAATAATACTAACTTTTTCTCTCTTTAAAAATCCCAGATCTCATTTTTTCTTCTTCATCTTCTTCAATCCTCCCCTCCCCCTCCCCCTTCCCATTCCCATTCCCAGAAAACTCCTCTCTCTCTCTCTCTCTCTCTTCCTTCCTCTTCATCATCCCCACCTCTTTTTTCTCTCTCTAAAAATCCCACATTTTTCTTTTGAGTCTTCATCTTCCTCAATCCTCTCCCTCTTGATCTCTTCATCATGAGTCACATCTTGATGCTCAAACTTGTCAACAATGGCATAATGTCTTCTCAACTTCCCCAACCACCCTTTTTTCCACTTAACTGCTCTTCTTCTTCTCAACTTCCATCACCCTTTTTTACCCAAATTTCTGCAAGGAGAGCACCGAAGTCAAAATGGGAAGAGGTTTTTTGGGTCTTCTCAACAATGGCGGAATGCAACGAAGAAAAAGAGGGGGGTTTTCTGGGAATGGGGAGAGAAAGAATTGAAGAAAATGAATAAGTAAAAATGAGATCTGAGATTTTTAGAGAGAGAAAAAGTTCGTATTATTCAGAGCAATATAGGTAAAAGTTCATAATATTGAGAGCAACATAGGTGAAAGTTCGTATTATTTTTTTTTAATCAACGTGGATGACGTGACAAAGTCATAACAACCAGGCTCGTGCCTCCGCCGCCACGTCAGACTGCCACCGAGTTAAGTTCAGCTTAACTCGGTGGCGTACTATCATTGCAACAGGGTCAAAGTCAGATTATTAATCACCAAATCAAAAGTTCGTATTATTAAGTCTTATATGACCAAAAGTTCGTATTATTAGAATCCAATTTACCTTTTTTATACTAATATATTATTAACAATTGCAATATTATACTTTTATGATAGTATTTTTCGTTACAAATCTAATGATGATAATTTTATATAGTAACTCATTGTATATATGATATATTTATGGTCAAAATTTTTGAAAATTGACATCAAAATTTTCAACAACAATTAATATGAAACGGAGGGAGTATATTTTTAGCAACAATTGGAAGAATATATCTTGAAGTCTTATATATTATATACATTCAGAACATAAATTTGATAGTAAAAAATCTAAATTTTATAAATGAACAAAACAAAACAAGTTAGAGCAGTAGCAATATTGTCAGAATTCCAGAACTCAAGGGGCCGTTTGGCATGCAATGGGAATGAGAATGAGAATTCATAATGAAACTAGGAATGAGAATTCATAATGGGAGTGAGAATTAACATGTCTTTATAAATTACCAAACTTCTTGTTTGTTTTGTGGTAATTCAAATTGTGAATAAGATTGGGAATAACCACACATTGACTAAAATACCCTTTTATTGATTTATGAATGTTTTAATAAATTGAAATGGATGTAAGGCTATAAATGACACACATTTACTTCTGGAAAATCAATTACGATATGAAAAAATTAAAAACATTGAAGTTCATAAAGATTTTAATAAAAACTAATTAAGGATCAAATATGAATTAAAAATTAAAAACAAGTATATAAACGTTCAAAGTATGAATGGTTCAATATATCAACATAATAGACCAATTGTTGACGATTGTCGTAAGATTCAATAATTCAATTGGGTTTACTAATATATTAATTATAATAAATATTTAATTAATAGAAGGAAAAGACCACTACAACAAAAGAGGGCTATAGCAAACTAATTTAGGCAACATTTTTCATAAATGTTACAAGAGATACTCTATAGTAACACTTTCAAAAAATGTTACCTAGACTAGTACCTATTGTAACACTTAATCATTGACCGTTACAATAGAGCTCTATAGCAACATTTGGTATAAATTAATAAATTTTCTTTTATAGTACCGTATAGATATTTTCACATTTCCTCTTCTTTTTTGGTCGCAGGCACCATCGTCCCTTCCCAAAAGTTCACTTTCCCGATAAAGGCTAAAACTAAGTGCATGTTTGGCCTAGTTTTTAAAAATGTGTTTTTGCTTATTATAAACAGTTTTTATAAAAGCTATTTTTGGAGAGGTATTGAAGTGTTTGACCTAACTTATGAGATAAGTGATTTTACTAAATTAAAGTGTTTGGCCTAACTTATAATATAGTGCTTTTACGAAATTTAATAAAATTATCATATGATTATTTTCCGGAGTAAAATTATCATATGATTATTTTCATTTTTCTCTTTTTATTAATTTTTAAACAAATTATCAAGTTTTAATTTTAGCAATAATTATAATCGTATAATTGTAGTTATAGTTATAATAGTTACTATTATAACTATATATGGTCTTACTTAACTATATAATTCTTTAAATTAATATTTTTTGTAAAGAAATTAAATAATAAAAATATCTAATATAATATTAAAGGTTCTAACATAATATTTAAATATTTAAATGCTATTTTTATAAGAATCAAAATATTTATTTGAAATTATGGAAACTAATCACTAAAGAATCCTATAGATTGAGTAGAGATTAGTTTGTAGGAAATAGAAGCAACAATTTACTGCTTCTGCTTTTGGAACTATTTTTGGAAAACAATTATTAGCTTCTAGAAAAAACACCGTTTGGCCTAATTTGTGCTTTTTAACTCAAAAAACATTTCCAAAAGCTAGGTCAAACAAGAACTTAGTAAAATTAAACCACTGCTCTTTTTTCTCTCTGCTTCCAGTAAATCTTCATCCACAGTCCACACCAAACCTTTGTCCAAAACGCCAAACCCTAGCTAGAATGGATGCTCTACTGCTGTAGCTGTGGTCGTAGATATGCTGCCGCTGCCATCTCTGTCGCCTCAACCATCTCTCTTGCCGTCGTCGATCTATTGTAACTCTCCGGTCTTCGATCTGCTGCCTCCATCTCTGTCACCTTCGCAATCTTTGTCTGCGGTTGTCGATCTGCTGTAACTATTCGGTCGTCGATTATGGTCTTTATGAAAGCGATAAGGAGACTACAAACAGAGAGGAGGTTCTCGCTTGTTTGAGACTGGTAAACTCCTGAACATTATTCACAATTTGGTTTTTCATTGTCTCATCTGGGGCTAATCGATCCTTATTGCTGAAATTTGAGTTATTTATTGTATGAAATCATAAATTGGATTATCATTGTTATTAGGTCGATTTGATTGAGAGCTAGGATTAGCAGTGTCTTACAAGATAAGCCTTTTGAAACAGTTGGGAGTAACCCCTTGACGTGATAAAATGGCCGAGAGTTTCAGTACGATCTATGTTTGGATTGCTTTCAAGCTCTTCTGGGTTCCTTCACGAAGGATTTAATCATCAATGTCATAATATGGAAGAATGCATCACCCCCATTTGATATTTTGCGAAAGTAATGACACTTAATAATGTTTGGTTGTTGCTAGAGTGCTACATATTAAACACTAAATGGCCTTTCTTGTGTCAGTTATGTATGGATGTCATATGCTAGGTGTAGTAATTTTTTTTTTATGTCTATATGCAAAGTTAGGGCCTTTTGATCTGGTCTTGTAATTGATTTTATGCTAAATAATTACCCATAGTTTCCTGCTGTTTTTGTTCTTAGATTACATTTGTAAGTTGATTATTCATATCCTTCTTCTCAAGAGGAATTTGTTTGGTTGGTTAGTCTGTAGAAGGCTGGAAGTATAGGCTTATACACAGCTATCTTTCTTTCTTCTTGAAGGGTTGTCTATGGTCTCTTTTTCTAGAGGATTGTCTGTAGAAAATTGCCCAAGTTGCAAATCTGACAGTCTCTAGTCGCTAGTATTATATTCCACGCAGCAGTGATGATATTGATGATTACTTTGGTTCACTGTTGATGTATTCTTAGGCAGTTTTATGTTTAGTTTGATTGTTTGTGTAGATTGATTAACAAGAATTGCCCATATGGAAGCTAAATTAAGTTAGGTAACTACTGGAACAAGCCTACCAAGTAAACCTCATTCCATTTGTCTAAGTAGAAGGCTAGTTGCTGTCTTGAAATGATTGGGTTTGTACTTACATTAGTTAGTTCACTAGTTCTTATTAATTTCCCTCTTTTGATCAAACAACTAACAGTATGGATTTAAGTCACTTAACAATGACTCAGATATAAGTTTGCTAATTATGTTGTCTTGCAATAACTTGGTTTGGATTTATTCTATTAAAACTTAATAACTTGTTCAATTATAATATTAGTATATGAAATAGTGTTTCTAGATTACAAGATAAGACCAAGAAATTAGATTGTGCTTGAAATCAGTTGGACTACTCTGTAAATATTCCAATTTGCTTATGTAGTATATTAAAGACCAAGTGGATTATCATCAACTGATTAATTAGTTTTGTTTTTACAGTGTTTGATTTTATGAATTTGGTTAAGATAGGGGAGACTTCGTAAGGATTTAATTGGATGAGGCGGTCGAAATCTAGCATTCAAACCTTATTGATGATTAGGGTTTGATTTTAATATAATAGGAAATGTTATCTGTTGGAAACCATTATGATTTCAAGTCTAGTTCTCAAATTGGTTGCAGGTTACCTGTTTATCCGCTCCAGTTTCTATTGATGACTTGTTCGATGACTTTCTTTCAAGTTCTATGGAATGATCAATAAGGAGTGATGCGAAAGAATGGAATGAATCAAAGTATGGTTCAATATTTACTTGGGGATATATGTATGTAATGGCCAATGAATCAAAGTATGGTTACAGGTAACGTTTTTGACGATTCATTGGCTGCCTCCATTATATATTATACACTGTCATTGTTTGGATATGAATTCAGTTAGAGGTATGCCCTAACATAAATATAATGAATTTTTAAGCATGAAGCTAGTTTCTGAATTATGATTGAAAAAATAGAGACTGGAGAAAACATGGTTGCCTCCTTTACATGTAATAACCAATGAATCAAAGTGTGGACCACATGCCAATGCTCTAAAGTAAATCATTGGGGGTGTTATTTTGTCTGTAAATGTTAATTATAATATCATATTCTGTATTTTGATCATTAAGATTGCTTATGGCTCCCGCTGAAATGTGAAATTGTTTCTGAATTCTGATAAAAAAAAAAACATGGAGACTGAAGAAGAGTAAATAGACTATACTAGTCTTCTTAGGCTCGAATATGAGCTCAACAATATTGCAGAGAGATTTATCAGAGAGACTATACTGGTCTTCTTATGCTCGAATACTAGTCTTCTTAGGCTCGAATACAGTGGTGCAGTGATATGTTTGTTTCTAAAGTAAGAATAATTACTGTCACTATCTCACCGCATTAGCTATATTCCTGTCATTAGCAACTTAGAGGCATGTACATGTTGCAGGCTACCCGTGCTGTTTTCAATTTACTGAGACTTGTTGATTCTGAATATTTTTCTGAACTTGATCAGGATGCATTTTTGGAAAAATATTACTCTAACAGCACATTTGGCAGCCAAGAAATTTAGGGCATTGGTTTACTAATTAAATCATTAATTGTAAGCTTTTCTCCGTAATTACTCTTTCTCTAATCTAACCCAAACTTCATTGATGAGATACTTATTGGATGATTAAGGTCTCAAATAGAAATATTATGAGAAATGAGCATGTTTTTATTGCCAAGTACCTAAAATGTGAGGCAGATAGCTAAATGGTTAATTTCTATTAGTACCTCAGTATATTAAACATGATGTGTTTGATACTTAGGTACTTAATTAGGTTGATCCCTAGTCCTAGTACCTAATCCATTAGCGGATTATTCTTTTATTAATAAGTAAATAGAAGTGATGGGAAATTGGGGATTATTCTTACACTAGGAATATTTATTATTTTCACCCTATGTCAAAGTCCTAGGAACAGTAATTTCACACCCTTTGTCAGTGAATTTAATATCTCCACTATTTTAGATTATCAGGGGTAATTTAATACATTTTATGTATTTCAGCTTTTCCTCTAATCTTCATTTTATTGTTTCATAATTTCCAAATGTCAATTAATATAGGAAGTAGGTAGTCATAATTTCAACTCTTTAACTCACTCTCCAGGCATGCCTAGCTGTTTGGATAGCACTTATGTGTCACATCTTACAGAAAGCCTTAGGAGAAAAGTCTTTTGGTGTATAGGTTCCTAGTTTTCATGGCATTATGTGATGAACATTTTATTCAATTTGGAGTATTTCATCTCTGTAGTCTTTCCCCTATGGAAGGAATTATCTATTGATATATCCTGACGTTGGTGCGGCAACATGAATTGTGTATAAATTTCCCTCCACATACTATGCTCAGAAGGTTGAGGTGGCATCACAGAGGAGCTTTTTGTCGTTGTTACAAAATTTCTGAACCCCGAGATTCTTGATCATGTCACTAAAGCTTCTACTCAATGAGGTTAGTATAAGTTTGTTGGCTAGAGTAGTGCATTTTTCTTAGTTTCTATCTTTAATTACCTTGATTTCATCCTTAATGAAGTCCAGAAATTTGGTGAGTTCTTGGCTTGAGTGGTGTCAAATACTTTGATTTCATCTCTATTATACCCTAGATGTTTGGTCAGTCATCAAGAAGTAATTTGTGTTGCAATTTTGAAAGACCCAACGTACTGAGTTCTCCTCCTTAAAATGTGGTTAGTAGTAGAGAACTTTTGGGTATTGTAATTAGTAGTTTATGCTCTTGGGTTAGGAATCAGAGTTGGGTTAAATTTAGTGGTCATTTCCTTGATTCATTCATTAATCATTCATACATTGCTTAATTTAGAACCAGAAAACAGTGTAGCTAGTCTTCACAGGAGTTATTTGTCTTTTTGAAGAGGGGTTAGAGTTAGTGACTTAATGTAGATGAAGATAAAACCACAAGTATTTTTTTGAAAACAATTAGTATTTTTTAATCAGAGTCAAAATTCAGGCTACTATAGTTGTATTTTAGGTTTCAGGTAGGGAAGCTGAAAACAATCAATATTTTGAATGTGATTAAGGATTTAATTAGTGTTTGGAATGCTAACCTTGGAATATTTATGCATATAGATTGGTACCGAGTGTGCCGTTACATACTCCGACGTGTGGTCGTTGAATTTTTATTTTTTGTTTATTTTGTATTATTTACAGGGATGTAAGACTTTAAGCCTGATAGACGTCCATATTACAAATGGAACTTTGCCAAATTTTATTTAGAAAAATTTGATTATGAATAATTTTACGCTTCCTTTATACCTCTTGACCTTCTAATGGCCCTTCGTAGGAGTCGGGTTGTTACATATGCAGATACTAGTACAAATGTAGAAGGGAATGATTTTAATTTATTTTCTTTTGCACATGTTGTCATCATATGTTGGATTAGTAATGTATCTTATTTCTCTGTTTTGTAGGTTAACTTGGTTGATGTTGGATGGAATACGTTGTGTGTTGTCCATATTTTGCAATTGACAACAAAGGATGTTCATAAGATACAAGTTTTTGGATATACTTTTGGGTGAAGGATTACAAGTAGGACATACTTTTGGGATGGAGTACAAGTTAGATACTTTTGGATGAGTGAGTACAAGTGTACGAAGCCTTAATATATTTTGGTTTTTTAGGTGGATGTTAGGAGTTGAATAGTTGATAAATAAGTAAACTACATGAATCACTTGGATGATCCAAAATATAGTACTTTATTTCAACAGAATATGTTTTTATGTATCAATTATATTTTGTTATATTTTTGTAAGTATTTTTACAAGATTGAGTGGAAATAGCAAACTATTCCTATAGAGCAAGAGAACATTGCATTACAACAGGTGAAACTAAAATGGTTACATGGCTCATAAAGCAACGTTTCTACTTGCATCAAAGGCAACGTTTCTACTTGAAATTGTTACATTAGCTTAATGACTAAGGTAACGTTTCGTTTTCTAAATGTTGCAATAGCCAAAATATCTAAGGCAACGTTTTTTTTTTCAAATGTTACAATAGCCCAAAAAAGCGTCGCATGCCCTATTGCAACCCACACCTAATGTTACGTTTCGTAAAACGTTGCCATAGACCTAAAGTAACACTTTTTAAGTTTTAGGTAATGGTTTTGGTGCGTTGCTATAGGCCACTTTTGTTGTAGTGGCGGCCTAAACCCTATTACATTAGTAATATCTCAACCAAAGAATTCGTAATAACAATAATATTTAATTAATATATGCAAAAGTAATATCATGTTTAGGTGACGGTAGCCGACAAGATTGACAATAAATTACGTGAGTTTTTATTTAATATAAGCAAAAAAAATGAATATATGTGAGTTTTTATTTTTTTAAATAGGGATAGTTCTGGTATTTTATAGTGATTAACGAATTCCCAATGACTATTACCACACCCCCATGGTAATAGATTGTTGGGAATAGACCCCTTCTATTCTCATTCCCATTCCCTTCTTTTTTTAAATTACCATGAAACAAACATGGTAATTCTATTTCCCATCCCTCTATTTCCATTCCCAAATCCCTATTCCCTCTTACCAAACGGGCCGTAAAGAAATGGAAAAAAAGGAGTGAGGGTGTGCAAAGTAGGAGAGAGAGTGTTAAAATTTCTTGGGTTTCATTCCGCATTGGACATGCTCTTAATGAGCCACTTATGCACCTTGAGCACAAGCTCCAACGCATTTAATAATTGAACTTGAACTCCATTAATATTGCCAATATTGTCTAAAAGTTTAATTAGACTAGTTAAATAAATTGTGGAAAACAAATGGCAGAAATTAAAAGGAGACAAGACACGATAGTTATTTACGATGTTCTTTAACTCTAGGATTTAACTCAAATTCTGGAGTACGTCAACCTCTTAGAATTCTCTTAACTCTAGGATTTAACTTCGAACTCTTATTATTAGAATAGATTTCTCACAATCTTAGAGTTTCATCTACTCTCAAAATCTCACCACTTAATATCACCTCTGAATTAAGTGTAGGAGAGTTGACCTCTTAATTCTTAAATCTTCTCCTTAACAATAGTTATCTCAAAAATTCAACTCAATAAATAATAGTTCAATAATATTCTTGTAATCTCAAACTCAATAATAGTAAGAAAGAATAATACTCAAGTGAGATTTTTGCTAGTGTGTTGTGTCTTCTTGTACTCAAGGATGACCAAGACTCCTTGTATTTTAATTTTATAGTGCAACAAAATTGAAGTATTAAGGAGTTAAGGAATGTATCAACTTTTGATCTTGATATCCAAATGATATGATTCTCACAAGATGTTTGTCTTTGAATTTTTTTTTCACCTTATCAGTTAGATATTATACTCAAGGAATAAGCAAGTGAATAATCATATCATATCATGTCATATTATATAATATGTAACAAATAATGAATGTTTATTAAGCTAAATAACATTAATTGTTGCCAAAATGTTAAATAATTTGGTTCAATACATTTAGACATCTATTGGTTTTGCATACCGCATTTTAGCTAATATTCTCATAATATTAATCAAGTCACACCCACAAATTTGTCTAATCAAATATTATGATATCTTAGAAAGTAACTTACTTAAATATTGTAGTGTGATATAGACCTGTCAAATGGGTTGTTCGGTTTGGGTTTGTGTCAGACATACTTCGGTTTGGGTAACCTATGGGTGAGATGTTTTCGGGTATAGATTTGGGTTCGGGTTGGGTTGAGCTCAGGTTCATATTGGCTTTGGGCGAAACTATCTTCAGTTCAGTTGGGGTTGATTCGGATTGACTTCGAGTGAGGATCTTTCGGGAGCGGTCAGTTTAGTCCGAGTATAGTTCTGGTCAGTTTAAGTTTGGATAATGGTTTTGGGTCTATTATGAGTGAGGTGTACATTAAATACTTGACGACCAGTAAAACTTGACAACCAGTTTAACTGAACGGTCGCTACTCTTTTTAATTTTTCATTAAATACTTGACGACCAGTAAATGAACGGTCGCCATGTAAATTTTTTGTTCTTTTCTGGTTGATCTATTAAGTTTTTGAATACCTATTACTAAATTTAATATATAATCAGTAGTCAAATACATTATGTAAACGGTCACGACCACGAATATTTATCAAATTAATTTGTTTAAACATGAATTCAACAATCAAGCAAACTTAGAAGGTCAGTTGCCTACATAGTTTGACAATTCAAAGTTACTAACTCACAACTAAAACAACTTTAAAAGTAGAAAATTCATAAGCTTCCCAGTAAAGGTGGTACAAGGGACTTGTTCAGGTAAGCAGAAGCAGAGCATTCACCGCCGGGGGGAGGGGGGCTATGTGTTTTGACTCTACTACATTCGATTGACCGTTGACGTGAGTTAGTCGATCATTTGTTGTTATGCTCAAGATGAATCTGCTGCGAATAATACTGGCTCGTCAGTAAAGTATAAGGCATCGGGATAGGGTTGGCAGCACTTAACGAAGACCCCACAGAAGGTAGGGAATGTGCTGGTTTCTTGTAGAAAATTCTTGTGGCCGACCCAAGGTTATAGACAACCTGGTTTCTAAGTTCGAACGCCCCAACAACTTTGTAGTAGATTTGTTGGCCCTTTAGACTCCACATCCGTTGCCTCCACCTGTTGCACATAATCTGACTGTAAATAAAGTACGTAGTTTGACAATTATTATCCCTTAAAACTTAAATGCAATGACATTATACACGATCTTAACCAACATTTATCAAACCAAACCTACATTCAAACCAAACTTACGTTTCCTATTTCAGTCTTCAAATAACACGAGACACATAAGGAGAAGAGATCAGTTAGGAAGAGAGAAAGGAAATGGGAAAGTAAAACCGTCACTATGAGAAAGAAAAAAGAGGGATTCAAAAACCTTGGAAAGACAACTCACTGGAGTAGTATAGTGTAGATAACCATCAAAACACATTTCCTCTAACTTTTCCTATTGTCTTTTTAAAAATTTATACACAATATTATTTGATTAAGTTATCAGAAAATCGTCGGTAAGAGGAATTTTCATACTATGGTAGAATGTTACCATAATTTTAATTAACTACTAACCATTTTTAAAAAATTTAAATTTCCTATAAAAGAAAATATATTTTTTGAAGCTAATAACTATTTATCGATATACACATACCCTATTTGATAATTGATGTACTTCGCAGCTCACTCACCACTTTGATAGGAAAATATCAAATACTAAATTAGTTCTATCATATATGTACATCATCATGAATTCCATCATGGAGTTTCACCATGTAGCCATCTCAAACGAAATTTCACTATGTTGAGAAATGAAATTAATTAGTTTAAACCTTTACATCTACTATGTTATGTAAATTAATTTTGAAAACAATTTATACAAACAAAATATATAAACAATTATTTTATAACAGTTCTATACTTTTTTATTAATTTCTCATTATTATTGGAATTTATAATTGTTATAAAACTCACTAAAACAAAAGTGGCCTATTGTAACACTCATTATAGTAACATTTATAAAGAAGTGTTGCAATAGAGTATCTATAGCAACATTTAACAAAAATGTTGCATAAGATGTAACCTATTGCAGCAATTTTCAAAATGTGTTACCTATACCAAGCTATTGTAACAGTTTTCAAATAAAAAAATAAAAGAAAAATCATTGAGGAATTGGAGGGCTCTCCCAAAATTATTTTCATTTCCCTCGAACGAATATTTCCACACATTTTCTGAAAATTTAAACTGAATTACTAAAATCACAGTTCCCCCTCTCTCTAACTATACACGCTCCCATTGACTATATACCGATAACCCTAATTCATTACCCCCCTCCTCACTATCTATCCACCATAACCAATTTACAACTCTGATTCCATTTCCCCAATTTCTCCCTCCTCACTATCCACCACATCCAAATTTGATCGACTAAGCTCACCCAAATTTTTTACTGCCGCTAATTAATATCATTGTTAATTCAATTTCTCGTATTATTATGTCAAGGAGCTTTCATTTGGAATTGGGAACAAAGAACAGTGGTAGCACTTAATTAACAAACACCTGAAGCCGACGAGGAGAAGAAGAAGAAGAAGAAGAAGAAGAAGAAGAAGAAAGAGTGCGAAAATGGCGTGGAGCGCCACCACGATCTGAGCTCTATTAGGTCTCGGCACTCAGATGTACTTCACTCTTCGCAAGCTTCCGTACATGCGTCATAAGTCTCTTTTCAATCTGACTTTTCCTCTTTTTGATTTGTTTTTGCAATTCAATTTCGTCTATGGTTCGAAATTTGTGTCAGAAACCTATGTCCTGTTTTGCAATACCTCTGGAGAAATCTAAACCCTTATTTCTCCAATTTACGAGGATTTATGCTCCGAATCTGGTCCTAATTGTACGAAATTTGTGTTTGATTGTTTTAGGAATGGGATTGGGGGTTGTTTTTTGTGAATTAGCTTGTCGAGTGGGAAGATAAGCTTAATGAGGACTTAGCACTGTCTACATTACTGTATGATTGTTTTGCATCAGCTATTTTAGTTTTCATATGGTTCTTTATTGGTTGCTGAATGTGCAAGGAACAATGTAAAGTGATTAAATTCCAATAGCTTCAGCAAATCTTGAGAGCAGGAGATGGTCAAGCTATAATGCACATTATGCCATATTAATTTCAAGAGCCAAAGATGATACAATAATGTAAAATACTTTGAACTTTTGATTTTGTCCCTCTATCTCTAACCCTCAGCCACTTGGACCTGCATTCTGTTGATTTTGAATCTGATTTTGGTTCTGTTCCATTCTTTGTGTTGACTTTGTTTATTAGAAATCAGAATCTAGAATCTGGGTTCTTTCTTGATTGTACCTTTGGCAAAATCAAAGTTCATCATTCAAACATCTCTTTAATTGAAATGAAGGTTTCTTCTGGCTTTATTGTTGTCTGAAATGCTAATTTAAGCTTTGTAAATAATTACTTTTCTACACACTACTTATCCATGCTGGTTTAATGATGTAGAACTCTAGCATGCTGATGATCTACATCGATCTTTATGTTTTATTAGCCAATGTTTAAGTTATCTATAGGGTACGAGGTAGCTTTGTCATATTCTTTTGAGCTATATTGTATGACTTGGTAGTTATGTGATTATGTTTGGAAAATTATGAAAAATTTCTTTTTTGGCTTTGTAGGTTGCGTATGACTGTCACTCGTTTTTCTGAACAACTTTGCAGAGAAAGAATCGCTGAAAGGATCAGGGCATTGCTTAATTGTCTCTAGTTCTGTAATTCTCATCCCCTCGTTCTCTAGTTCTGTGATTTTTGGATCTGAATTTCTTAATTGCCCATTGTTAAATTGGTTTGAGTTGTTGGCTTAATATGCCTCTTTTCGTTTTCTTTTCTATGGCCATAATGAGGTTGGCTGCACTGGGTTAATGCAACTTTTTTGAACATGTTACTGACTTTTTTGAATATGCTCTCTCATCTCCTTCCTGATTTCACTTATCTAGGTTTAGAGCCTTTGATTAAAAATGGTTTACCCATGGCTACTGTTCCTTTGTTCTCGCCTCCTTGGATTTGGTTGCCTGAATCTTGGGCTTGTGATGTCAGCATTTGGGAAAGAGGCTGAGCCGATTTACCTTCTCCCATCGGCGTGTTTGATTGTCAATTTCGCTCCAGCTCTGGATATGAAGAAAGCTCATGATTTAAAGCAATTATATTATATCCTACATATAGAAAGGTATGTTACAGCAATGCTACTCATTCTATTGTAGTTTTACGAAGACACTTATATTATGTTGCTGCCTTTTTAGCAAGCATGTTAGGGTATCAATGTGTAATAGTTGATTGTATGTAACCATTGTGAAGCTTAACTGTTGAATCACTAGTTGCAGGGAAAGTCGACCGTGTGTTTTGCAACTAATCAGTTTTAGAAATGGCTACCTTCAAATATGATCAATAGTTTACTCTGTGAATATCTTGCAACAATGGTGATATATACAATTTGTTGATGCTTTTCAGGCCATGACAGCTGCAAAGTTAGTTGAGGGGACTACCCAGAACGTCCAGGGCAGCCTTCGTGTCAGGTAAGTCTTTGAAATGCAACCGGAAAAATCCAGTATTAACTGTTAAGTGTATGTAGAGAGTTTTTCTGCTCGAGTAATGTAAAACCCCAGATTTTTGGTTAGCGCCAGCGTTAGTTCCGTTTGGCAGACCGTTGGTGTTGAGTTTAAGTTTCGAGGACGAAACTTCTTTTAAGGGGGTAATGATGTAAAACCCCGAAAAATTCAAAGGTGTTGACCGTGATGTCGTTAATAATTTAAGTTGACTCCGTTAATTATTCGGAATTCGTTTGTGATTAATTCTGGTAACACTTGAGCTCGTAGGATCGTTGAGGAACTAACAAAGGTATTTTGGTAATATCACGTGTTATTATCATTATTATTTATATTATTAGTAATAGTAGTAGTATTCTTATAGGTATTATTATAATTGTTGTGATGTGAATATTGTTATTTACGTGCTACTATGATTATTATTATTAGTATTATTCTTATTATTAGTTGTGGTGATTATCAGTATTATTATTACGTGGGTATTATTATATGACTATTATTGTTACTATGTGATTATTAGTATTACGTGTCTATTATGATTATTATTAATTACTATCTCTTAATATTATTAGTGTATTTGTTATTACTATTAGTAATTATTATTATAAGGGGAGGTGGTAATATTAGCAGTGGTAGCATTGTATTAGTATTAAGCTGTTATTAGTTAATAGTAGTAAGTTTATTTTGGCTAAAATTTGTTAGGATTGTTTTGTTAGTCGGTTAAGAGTTTTGGTTAGAATTAGATTAGGGTTAAGATTAGTCAAGGAGGGAGATTAGAAGTTGATTAAGAATAACCTAAGGCTTTCAAAAACAAAACCCTATGTACTCCCTCTCATCTCTCGTTTCTCTCTGTCATGCACCCACAACCGCCACCATCCTGCCGCCACGTGCTCCGCCGCCTAGCCATCATCGTACCACTGTCCCCACCATCGCCGCGCGACCCTGCTGCCATCGAAGACCAACGCACAAACCACCGGAGCCGCGTCTGCAGTGTCGTGTTCGCGTACATGCGTGCGGTGCTCGCTGCGTCGTTGTTGCTACTTGCGGTTCGGGCCACCACCACCTTCGACATCCCCTTCCCGCTAACGCAGCTTCACCGACCGACTCCGCCTATCGCCGCCGCTCACCAACCATCGACCAACACCTCCACGTAAACCCTTCTCCAAGATTTTCCCTTGCATCGTTTCTTGGTTTCAAACCCATGTTTATTACCCTCTTGTTTATAACCCATAATCTGTTGCAGAGTAGTACAATATTATGTTTGGATTAGTCTAATATTAGGGTCTTGAATGAATTTTTAGGGGTTTGAACTGTGAAAGGATTTATGTGTTGGATGGTGTTGGTGGGTGCTAATTATGTGAGATATTGCAAGCTTTTGTTGTTCATAAACCATGTTTAAGAGTAGTAATGTTAGTGCTCATGTAGGTTTAGCAATTAGTTGAGTAAATCATGATAATATGTGAGTTATACTAGATGTTTTATTTTTGTAAATCACGTTAGATTTTAGTAGAGTAAATCCATGCAAATTAAAGTGAAATACTTGCAAATAATATGGTTATACTTTCTGATTAGGTTAATAAATTTCTTTTGCATGCTACTGTGTATGATATATACGTGGCTCTACATATAGATTAATCATGCTCCTTAGGTTTTGTTTTATTATTATTATTATTATTATTATAGTAAACATGAATCCGTGTTAGTTGAATGGAAATAGTATTCTCTTGTTTTTCTTTTAAATAATTTGGATTATAGTTGGAGTTTTATATGTTAATTATATGTAAATTATGCTTAGGGTGGTGTTAGTGTTATTTCATGCATGTTTTATGGTTAGAGAAAGTATTAAAGTTGTTTTCATGTTTTACAATTTAGTTTTGACAGTAGGAAGTTTGATGTTTGGACCTTAGTTGGATTAGATTAACTACCTTGAACCTTAGACACTGTTTTAAGCCCCAATTAGGACCCCGAGATCGAATTGGTGGAAGTTAGAACCGAATTTGCAAATTAAATGGAAACCGGTAACGGGACAGTTTTGATGGGGTCTAAAGATCGGGTCATCACGGTTAGTGTAGTTATCTTTTGATCAAACCCTTTGTACTGGAGTTTCCCTTAGATGTTAGCTTTCATAGGAATTTTACGGACCGGACTTCGGAATTTTATAAGTCGAGTTATACCCCGATTACCAGACCTAGGTCAAATCTGGGTAGTTTGGGAAGATAACGATTTTTGAGGACTTTAAAGCATGTGTTGGGTCTCGAGTTCAACTTAAGAGTTTTAGTAGACATCTCGAGGTTTCCGAAAAGTCCAAAACTAGACCCATAGAATTTTGGGAAGTCAAGTTACGACCCTTTTTATGTGTATGCTGTAATCTGTTTTGTTAATGTTTGTTATTAATAAAAGTGTTGTTGTGTGAAAGTGATGTTTTGAGCTGGTTATGTGATTATTTGGAATGTATTAAATATTTTAAAGTGTAAATTCATGATTGATAGGAATCTATAGTGTTCCTAGGGGAGGGTTAGGTAGAAGGTAGTTAATACTAACTTCGAAGAGCGAGTTTTGATTAGAATAATTATTCTATTTTAGGCCCGAGCTAATTCGCGTCGTTAGTAAGCTCAAGTGTGTTTGTTTTTGCTGTGAAGTGAAGCTAACCAGGTAATGTCTATGCTCTACTCCCCACTGGGATGCTCTTTAAATGTGTTTTGATGTTTTCTAATCTGTTTTGAGAATTGCATCCCGAAAGGGGACTTTGTATGGAAAATGTGACCATCTATTTTGGATAACTGTTTGTGATTGTTGTACTTTGTTTTATGAGTTGAGAAAGTGGATGATCTTTTATTAGTGGTTTTCGGATTGGTTTTGATAATCTGGGTTGTGTTTGACTTGAGAGCTGTGAGCTGAGTTTTGCATAAGATGTTAATAATTCAAAGTGAAACAATAAGCGGGTTTCGGGGCATAACTCGTTGTTCAGGATTTGGAATCCTGCCGGGTTATAGACCAGGAGATCAGGGCTTCTTCCCTGATATAGGATAGTTGATTTCTTGGATGCCTGTGGTAGGCGAACTCTTTCAATGCCTGTGGTAGGCGAACTCTTTGATGCCTGTGGTAGGCGAACTGTTGATGCCTGTGGTAGGCGAATATATTTTTGATGCCTGTGGTAGGCGATGCTACTCTAAGGGATGTGGTATCCTGCCCGCATAATAAAATATGAATTAGTTGGTTTGAGGAAAACAGTTGTAAGGGTTAAAGGTTTGTGAAATGTTTTGACTGTTCCCTCTCCCTTAAATGAATTGAAATGAACTTAACTTGTTTTTAACGTTAGGGGTAGACATTATTGAGATTTCCCCCTCATTTTTGAAATGTTTTGTTTTCAGGTGAAGATCTATATGTTGGGGACGGGAATTAGAAGTGAGGACGACATGTTTAGGAGTCGTTATATATGTTGCTTTTCTTTTCTAAGAAACTTGAAGTTAGTTTGAGGTCTATTACTAAGTATGAGTTGTTAGTTGGTTTTGTCGTTGATAGACAGTTGTAGTTTCCTTCTCGCCTTGTATTCCTTCGGAGATACGGCAGTGACGCCCAAATAAAGAAAAAAAAAGGACTTCCGCTGAATTTTGTCTGTTAACGTTAGTTTGACTTTGACTTTTCGATAATTGAATTTCCGGGGCGTTACAAGTAATATCTAATTAGTCTTGATGTCATGTAATTTCTGTAGTATTATGTAAAGACTGGAACTTGTAAGTTTGGTGCTACTTGCAGGTTCCACCATCTATAGGTTACAGTAAATGCAATTATCAATTCTTTTGATATTAGAACTTATAAGCTCCATTATTGCACTCCTGTGATTTTAGCTTTATTTCGGTTGGTTTTGTGTTGTCTACTGCTTTGTTCCCATTGGTATATTATTATGTGTTGTATAATATCGTTTCTTTATCATATGAGTCACTTCTTTGTCAGGGTAGGAGCCTAATTAACAATGAAAGATACTAGATCGTAGAGCAATTAGATATTCTATTGTGTTCCATTGATACCTTATTAATTACCCATAATGTCTGTTTAATGTGTATATTATTCTCATGAGTTACATTATGGATTTGCTTGTTTAAGCTTATAGGTTTTGCTCGATTGTGAGTGAATTGTCAATTGACGAAGTGATTTTATACTGTTATACATCTAGCTAAAGATGAGGCTTTTTGCAATTTGAATTGTGTCTGGGTTATTGCTACTGGTGTTGTTTGGTGTCACAACTTATGATATTCTGGGTAGAGTTGATGTATTACCTCAAATTATATTTTCAGAAACCCACAAGTATATTTGATTGGTGTAACGTGGTTTTGTAACCCCGGTTTTATATCGTTTTTCTCGAGGAGCTAGGGGCCTTGGCTAAAGGTATTGGTCAAGAATGGGTCTAGATCACTTAGGTCGCAAAAGGTAAGGGTAGGATAACTAATCTGAGCAAGCACGATGAAACAAAAGAACTAAGGTCAGGTCAAAAGGGAAAAATGGGCTTTGGAGGCTTTTCGGGATGCAAACGGGAACAAGGAGACGGGTTTTGCAATAAGAAAGCAATAAGGAGTGAAATCAAGTTGCAATTCCGTTAGAAAATACCCACCGGGCTTCCACTTCCGTGGATAGTCCGGATTAACTTCCCCAAAGTCCACCACGGACCCGGAGGGTTAATGAAACGGAATTCCCTAGTTAGTCTCTACTCACTCTCGTGAGCGAGTGCTAACTATCCCAATTCCAACCTTCCAACACAAGCGTTGGATGTATTTGGAAGCTTTCGAAACCAAATATACCCCACTTGAGGGAAGGATTGGAGTGGGAAAGTGATTTCTCACCTAATTACTCACTAAATTACTAACCCATTCCTAATTACCCATTCACACCCTTAATTACCCCCTAACCCATTAGGGTTCTAACCACTACTCATCACAACAACTAAGCTACCATCAACAAAACCAAACCTAGACATGGATTCTAGTGAGGAATAAGCAAAACTCAACCAAAGCAATTAAAATGGCAACAAGAACATCAAAACAACAAGGAAGTAATTATAGGAAAGCAATTATATTAACAAGTACTAACAAAAGAGATTAAGGAAGGAAATCACCTATCAAAGGTACCAAGAGCAAAGATGAACAAGAGAAAAAAGCTTCAATCAACAATACTTCAATCTTCAATCCAAAACCCAAATCAAAGTAACTTTCGATAGAACTCTCACTAATCACCCACTAATTAAATCCTAATCACTACCTAAAAGCTAACCTAGGCTAACCCTAGACTAACTGTCTACTCCCGTCCCCCCTAAAGAAATCGCAGCAATAGGGCTTAAATACAAAGCAAAACAATTGCCCAAAACGCAGCGCATAACCGGCCGAAGAAACGCGCAGAACAGGGAGACCGCAGGTGCGGTCTAGGACACCGCACTTGCGGTCTAGGACACCGCACTTGCGGTCTCAGCGAAGAGGGTGAGGCGATTTTGAGCTTCAAGAGACAGCAGGTGCGGTCCTCTTCAAGTCCAAGGCTTCCTGTGCAGGGTGACAGCCCACCACAGGTGCTGTCTCCAAGACCGCAGGTGCGGTCTCCTTCGGGCAAGCAAAACTGCTGGGCGTAGCGCCCGCTACATGGAGGGTAGCGGGGGCTACGGCTCTGATGCGTGCAAATGCGGCTGGTAGCGCCCGCTACGTGGAGGGTAGCGGGGGCTACGCTACTAAACTCAGCAAGTCTTCAACTCCGGGATGCTTGGGCATGATACTCATTTTCCTGTGCAGGGTCACAGCCCACCATGGGTGCTGTCACAGATACTTTGTTACATTCTGAGACTTATTTTTTTAAACAAGTATCATGGGATGTGCAGGCAAAGAACTTGGGTCTTGTTGTTTCATCAGCAAAAGAGGCTAGATTACACGGTGTAAGTGCTAGACACAAATTGTTGTAGGTAAGATTACTTATTTACCTTTTTTTTTGTAGATTTCAAACCAAAGTGTCTTTGTATTACTTATTTACCTCATCTTTTTCTGTTTTACAGGTTACTTTGGTTGATGTCGATGAATTTCACGATTAAGTTCAAGTTCAACAACGGGTTAATTACATCCATACCTTGGTTGTCCATATTTTGTAAACATAAAAACCTTTTCTATTATACTTTTGGGTGAGGGAGTAGAAATTATTTAATTTTAAAGGCCAATTATATTGTCTTTTGTGAATATCGAAAATATTGTATAGTGAATCACTTAGATGATTTATAATTGTAATAATACATTATTTCAATGGCAGTGTAATGAAATTTATTTTTATTTGTTAAATATGATTTATTATATTTTGGCAATTTTTCTTACAAGAACAGGTTAAAATAGCAAACTCTTGAACTCAAAGATCAGAAAAGTCATAAAGTGTTGCTATAGGTAGTAGAATTGTTGCCTTTGGTAATACCTAAGGTAACGTTTTTTTATTATATGTGTTGCAATAACCTAAATACCTAAGGTAACATTCTTTTTGAAGTGTTGCAATAGCCTAAATACTTATAGTAACGGTTTTTTCTACAAGTGTTGCAATAGCCTAAAAAGTGTTACAATAACCTATTGCAACACACGTCTAATGTAACACTTTGCAAAATGTTGCCATAGACTTAAGGTAACACTATTTGAGCCTCTAGTAACACTTTTGGTACGTTGCTAAAGCTACATTTTGTTGTAGTGTTCCTTTGTGCTGGTCCACACGAAAATAATTGAGGCCCCAGACAACATGAATGGGTCTGAATGTGTGGGTCCGAATCCAAATGAGCCGCAAAGGCTCGGTGTTGAACCCCGAAATGCACCTTTGCAGACCCAAACACCCAAAATCCAGATGGGTTGTGTGGTGGTCCAAATGATCTCATCTGTTCCCTTTGATGTTTTCAACCCGAAAGACTAATGTGCACACCCAATTTTTTTTTTAAATTTTCAAGAGATACAAAAAATAAGTTTGTATACTCAGAAAATAAATTAAATCTTCAAGAGAAGTGCAGCGCGGCCGAAAGTCAGATTACAAATTTTCAAAAGAAATATAGAGATTATATTACTCCTAAAAAATACATTACATATAAATATTGAAAAATTTTTCGTGCATCGCACAGGATATACAATGCTAGTTAGTTTATAAATCGTCACATGAGGGGTTATAGTTCACTAACCTATCCTAATCCTAGTTTTCTTTTTTTGGTTTTCTCATTTTTTTTCCAATTTTTTTGGTCTTTTTCTTACTTTTCCTGATTTTTTTTTTGTTGGTTTTCTGTTTTTGGTGGATTCAAAATATAGAAGAAAAGCTAAAAACTAAAGAAAAGAAACAAAGAAATCAAAATCTAACGTAATTTAACTAATGCAATCTAGGTAAATGCAATTTTTACAGGTTTTCTATCATAAAAACAGAAAATAAGAACTCGGAACAAAACCACTATGAGGTGGCAAATTCAAAACACACCAAAGCGTAGAAAATAAGGACTCAAAAACTCCAAAGAAAGACCAAATCAAAGTAAACACATAAAAGGAAAAATAGATGTGAAAACCAAAAACAAAGCAAAAATTGAAAGCAAAATCAAGAAAGAAAATAAAAGAAAACTGAAAATAGAAAGAATAATAGGAAGAAAAAATAAAAATAAAACATCAAAAATATACAAAGTACATACAACCCCCCCTCCCCCTCCATGCTTGAACTAAGCATTGTCCTCAATGCAAAGGACTAGTGTAAGAGGGGTAGGATAGGTTAGGGTAGGTCATTCATGTAGTGGTGCTGGTGGGGTCGGGGAATGTGGTAGGTTGGACCAGGAGGAGAAGGACTCGAACATAGCCTGAATCATCCTAGTTAGGTGAGTATTGGATGCTTCCTAATGAGAGACGGAGAGGTTTACACTCTCGCGGAGGTCAGCCATGGTCGATTGGAGCTCGTCGAAATGTCTCCCACATCTACTTACCACTAGGTTGAGGTCACGAAGACGTTCATCAAGCGAGTTGAAGCTCCCTTGGGTATCAAAAGGGTCATGAGGTAGGGGTTGGTATTGGGTTCCGGCTCAGGAGGGTCCTGAGGCACCGGGGAGTGAGCGATGAGGGGAAGCCAAAGAGTGTTGTTTGAGTCTCGGACAGTGAGGTGTTCGTGGGGTAGGATACAACAAACGCTGTTGGGGTAAATCCACTGACACCTATCTAAATTGTCGAAGGCACACAAATATTAAGCTCAACATTGGTCCCCATCAAGCCCGATGTTGCTCGGGACTCTATCGAGGGAGTTAAGGTCGGGTCCGAAGCCAAAATGGCGGGCCAAATGGGTAATGAAGCCCCCAATCGCGATCCCCCGATTAGAGTTGAGGATGCGAGAGATATAGGAGGCGAAAAGGGCAGTACGGTCGGGTGTATCATCGTCATTTAACATGTGTGCAACATGAATATGTAGGTCTTGGTCACCTTGTTTGCACTACCCGCCCTCCCAAAAATCCAACAAGATAAGCCTAGGACACGGTGCGTGCACCTAAGGGTCGGGTTACGAATATTGGTGGATGGCATGTTTCTCGAGTCCTAGTTAGGATAGGCCGAGATGCCCTGAAAGAATCCACGTCCATCCCAATAATGTGAGATGACAGCCTTGGTGCGACAGGTCTTCTCAGGAAGACCAAACACTCAGGCAAACTCGGAGATGATCATGGAATCAAGGTCCCCTAATGATTGAAAAGAATATAACTCATCCCTCCCTTGAAGGGAGACCTCTATCGTACTCATAATTCTAGCGTGATAAACCTACAGGTAAGCTCGTTAATATGAGCTACTAGAACCATGTGACCCCAGTTTAACAACCAAAGAACATCATCCAACAACCCCCAACGATATAAAAATTGTTCATGCAGTACTTGGTGGGGGTTGTGAGGAATTTGGAGATGGACCCATTCCTTTCCTTGGCTGGCCCCTCAAAGCCGAATGGATTGTTTTGGCAGGTGTCCCGAGTTGGAGCGACCTTTTGCTTGCCTTTCTCCGTTGCGGATGCCTTAGGCTTGCGGCTTCCGCCGGCACCATCATTACGAGAAGCACCGCTAGTGAAGCAAATGTTCTTTGTGTGAACAATCTAATTAATGACAATGAATGAGTGATTAACCTAATACTAACAATGTCAAAATTTTTTACAATAATTAACCTGCCCCCATGCTTGCACATTATTACTAACTAATGTGCAAGTATCTAAATTTTCCACCCCTAAACATCCAACTCTAGCTTTCAAAAACAGAGCATAACAAATTATGCATTCCCAAAACATAGACTTAGTACATTCAATCCAAATTCCATCACATTACTCCCTAATAAGAAGAACAATACTCCAATTATACAAATGATCAACAAGGACATAAAACTAACATTTTAAACAACCTAAACCCTAAACCCTAAACCCTAAACTATGAAATTTGCATGAAAACACCATAAATACTAAAAAGTAACAATAAAATTGAGTAAGTTGCAAGAAACATACCTTGTTGTTTTTGGATAGTTGAAAGTTGAAAGTTTAAAGCTTGCAAGAAACTCCTTTAATGGAGATAGGGAGATAAGAGGGATAAGGGAGACAACTAAATTTTTTTTGGGGAAAATAAGGTGGAGAAGAAGCAATAATGGAGGAAAGTGGGAGAAGAAAGTAAGAAGAATGGAAGGGAACAAGAAGGTTTTGAAGGGGAGGAAGGAGGACTGGGCGCTAGGTTAAGGGAGAGAGAAGAGAGGCAGCGTTGGTTAGGGTTTGAAAAAGAAGGGGGCCGAAAACATTAACAGATGCAGTCTTATGTGCGCTGGAAAAAGAAGAGGCGCGGTCTGCGTCGAGTCGGAGTTGGCTGCGCCTGGGCTAGGCGCAAGCCACGCTTGACGGACACAGGGCGCGTCTCACTATTTGACATTTCCCTCACTCTTTGGAAGAGGCGCGCCCTGCGTCCTACCTGACGAAGTCTTTCTTTTCCCCTTCTTCTTTGCTTCCTTCTTGCTTCTTTCTTCTTGCACCCCTTGCCTTCTACTTATCCAGTAAAATAAAATTTGTGTACTCTTGTAATTGTAATAAAAAAAATATTATATATTATATATTTTTATTTTTATTTTTATTATTTTTTTGAATGCTTATTTTTATTAATTTGTTGTCATCATTTTTTTTCTTTTTTTCTTTTTCTCATTCTTATCTTTCTTTTTCTTGCACATAATTAAATATTAGTAAAAATGAAAAATTGAGGAAAAAAATTAAAGGACAGGAAAAATAAAAGCAAAATAAAACAAAGTATACAAGGCAGTGCCTCCCAATGAGCGCTTTGTTTAATGTCATTAGCTAGACAGAGGTGATCCTTTATTCTTTTGGATCCGAAGGTTCTTGGTTTTGCATCAAATGGGTTAGACTTGCCGCTTTTTCCTTCATTACTGGAGGGTGTTCTAAATCTTTTCCTGCAAAACACACTCAATTAACTTATATTAGCAACATAAGGTGTGTCCTTAATGAGGATTAGTCGGAGTTCAGGAATACAAGCCCGGTCTTTGACCTTATAATTCCACAACCTTCAGAAAAGGATTTTAAACATGCGATTTTAACTATTTCAAAAGGTTCCCTCTCACTTTCAACAATATTAGCTATTCTAACACTACACAAGAGATTAACAGGAGAGTCACTATCATTCTGTGGGTCAAATTTAAATGCCTTTCCCCCTATTTCAAAGTATATTTTCCTTCTTCGTATGTCTGTGATGCACCCTACAGTAGCTAAGAACAACCTACCTAAAATGATTTGGGTAATGGGGTCTTTGGCTATGTCTAGAACTATGAAGTCCACATGTACATAACAATTACCTATCCTAAGAGGAAAGTCTTCTACGATATCTAAAGGGGTTTTGGTGGAACATGTTTAGGCTCAGTTTTGAGCCAAAATATGTTCCTTTTTCCTTGAGTTTATACTCGTTTCGTCAGTTGTTTATTAGTGTTTTTACTTCTTTTTCTTTCTTTTGCATATTTTAGGAACTTTAGACACTTGTGGAGAAAAAGTGCGTGAAAATAGGCCAATTTGGACCTAAAAGCATAAAAGTCAGGTCTTCCCAAAGAAACCCTGCCTTGGAGAAGAGTAGCCTTGCCTCGATCCCGGTTATAGAAGAAGAAAACCAAGGTATAACCCTTCAGAAGCAGGGTCACGGCCGTGACCCCAGTAAACCTTGGTGGCCAAGGAAGGACTGAAAGAGGCTGGAGATAGAAGAGGGGTCATAGCCGTGACCAGCTACCTCATGGCGTGACATCCTAACCTCTAGAATGCACTAGAGAAGACCTCACGGCCGTGACCAACCTTTGCACGGTTGTGACCTCCCACGAGACGAATCTTCTACGATGTACCTCACGGTCGTAACTAACCTTGGTCACGCTCGTGAGGTTTGCGGGGAAATGACGAAGAATTCCGGACTTCTCGAGGGTCACGCCCGTGACCCCCTAATCTCCGCTAATTAATGGGCTTAAACGACGTGTTTGGGCTAGTTTGTAACTCAAGTATATAAAGCTTTGTTTTCTGAATTAAGAGACATCTTTAGCTTAGATTTAGTTAGTCTTTAGTTAAGCTTTTATTCTTGCTTTAGGTTTAGCCTCTTAATCTCTTTTTTAGTCTAGTGATTATTGTCAGTTACATTGAAAATTTAATACAAGTTCTTCTTCGAATTCAAGCTTTGTAATTTATTCTCGAATTCTTTCTACATTCCTTCTTGCTCTTCGATCTTAGTAAGTGTTTAATCTCAATTCCTTCTCTCTCAATTGCTTTAATTAGTGTTAGATTAGAAGTTTTAATCGCTTTCTTTGATTGTTCATGCCTGTTCTTTATTCTAGTTTCAATTTCATGAATTCATTCAGGTTAAAGTTTGAGTCTTTGGTTTTAATTAATATGTTAGGCTAAGTTTTCTTAGGGTTAGGGGGTGATTAGGGCCCCTAATGGAAGATTAAGTCTAAATTAGTGGGATTAGGGTGATTAGTGAGATGATTGGGGTTCCGCCCTAGATTTCCTTGTGATAGTTGAAAGATACCGGGGTTCAGGAGGCTATTGATCCTTTCAAACATCGATCTGGAACTCTAGGGTTGTTTAATCGATTCCAGTTCCTAACTTTGGCGAGAGGGAATCAAAATAGATTACTTAGGATTGGTTTTCATACTACCAAGGTCTATCATGCACAAGAGTGATAATAGACTTTAGAAAGTACAACATCGATTCATCGACCTGGCTAGGGGGAGGGGGATCGATGCTAGCTCGTGCATAGGAAGCGAATATCGACTTTATGTCCTAGAGGGGGAAGTCAGTGCTAGCTTGGTATGCACACATTCATCACACTGGATCATCGAACATAAATCTCCCCTAAAACCACCATTTCTGTGCTTAATCTTTCGTTAGGTTAGCCTAGTATTACCCCCGAGCCCTTGTTTTCCTAATTTAAGTAGAATTCCATAGTTAGCTCTTTGAAAAATTGAATATTTAGAACCTTTTGAGGCTTGAAAAACCGAAGTAGATCACTAGGGTCCCAATTCCTTGGACATTTACGACCGTTGTCTTACCTAGGTAAGAAAACGTTAAACAGAACGGTCCACCTGTGGACATTTTTCCTCGCCGTTCGGGCTTCCGAACGTCCACGTTGGATTGGGGGTGTGATTCGGTGATTTGTGCTGGGGTTTAACCTTTGAAAAACTCTTTAAGGAAGTCTATCATATATTTCATGAATAATATTTTGTAAAATCACTTTTCCTTTACTTATGCATTTTATGAGTCATGGTTCATTGATAAGAACTTTGAAGACGACCAATATCGGGGTCCGATGCCGGCTACTGGTGATGAAGATAACGAGGCTCACTCCCTTGTAAGCTTGCCACGGTCTGGGAGCTCGTCAAGACGTCCTCCTCGCCATTCTTCAGTAGGAGAAACAGGTAGCAGAGGTTTTCATGGAGATCCAGGGGCAGGACCATCTAGGCGCAGGGATCAATATCTTATGAGTGTGCCACGCGATCCCTATGCCAGCTCTTCGCGACGAAGGTCTCCTGATATCCTGGAGTTCATGGTGGAAGACTGTTCGGAATCTAGTGGATTCCAAGGTTCAATGGAGAGAGTGCCTAGTCCATGGGCGCCTCAATATCATGCTCAATCTATTGTCCCTTATAATCAGCCCCCTGGCTTCAGCTAGGATTATCCAGACTCTGGTTTTCATGGTATGCCTTCCAGCCAATTCCTGTCCGGTCCTTCTGGTACTCAAGATGATCCACAGCCGGACTCCTTCGCTGATGCAACTGTCAGGAGCTTATTTGGTAGCGACGGTTTTGGTGGAAACTTCTGGGCATTGCGGCAAGGCTTTCCCCTTCTCTTTTTTTTCTTTTTCTTTTTCTTTTTTTTTTATGTAAAAGAAATGCCATGTAATAAAAAGAAAATGCGCAGTTAAATGCAGACTCGATTTTAGGTGATTTTGACTCTCTAAGGATGCGACATGCAAGCTCCCATTTTTATTTACTTTTAGGTCAACCTCTGACTGCTTACAACGAAGAGATAAAAGAAAAGAATAATGTACAAAAGAATTTACAATTTCCTAAACGAAGGAAAATAAAATTACATTTCCCTTTACATAAAAGGGGAAAAGAAAACAAAAAAAAAATAGAACACGTAGCAAACCGTGTTTTCTGCATGGGTGCATGCACGTAGGGGTGTGAACTCACAAACGAGTTCATCCCCTCCTCCTGGTGGCCAGTCGGCCTTCACACGGTGACATACACCGTGGTTCATCCGAATGTGTGTTGCCGGGTGTCGTGTACATCCCCTTTGATCTGGTTGAACAACCATGTACTGGGCAGACCCGAGGCTATATAAGCATGCCTTGTTGTTGAGAATTCACCACATTCTCATTTCCTCTCAATCTTTCTCATTTCAATTATGGCTTTCGAGAGAAAACTCAACTCATGGATGAACACACTTACTAAACCCGAAAAATGGCTCCTCACCTACTACAACCTATCCTTGTTTTGAGCCTAAAGCAAGTGAAAATCGATTGGGTGTTTCTCAAAGTGGCCCTGACCTTTTGGGACCCTAAATTCCATGTCTTTCACTTCTCCAGGAACAAATTGTGCCCTCTTCCCGAATAGTGGGCTTGTATGTTCAAATTTGATCTTTATGCTCCGCCAACAACTCCTCCTCTTGCTCACAACTATCGCGAAAGATTGGAGGAACTGATGAACTTCAACCATCGGGCATTAGGACACATTCTGGTGGGTAACACAGTCAATTTGCAAGCTCTAGTGGAACTCTTTCAATCACTAGAGGCGCTTAGACTCAACCCGGCGTTGCGAGTGCGAGGTTTGGTCTTTCGCATTCTATCCGAATTTTTATTTTATCATGGTGGTTCGGCTTTTGCACATCTCTCTCTCATCCATGTTGTAGACGAGTATAGAGTGGCTTTGTTAGAACCAGTTTTTATCGTTCCTCTCAAGGAGCGAGGGGCCTTGGACATAGAATCCTAGGTCTATGGTCGGTTCGAGATCGCTAGGGTAAGGTAATTGGTTGAAAGAGGGTTACAACGAAACAAAGAAAACTAAGGTCAGCCAAGGAAAGGAAATGGGCTTCGGAGGCTTTTCGCGATGCAAACGGGGATGAGGAAATGGGTTTTGCAACAAAAGAATAATAAGGAGGGAGAATCAAGCGGCAATTCCGTTAGAAAATAGCAACCGAGCTTCCACTTTCGTGGATAGCCCGGATTAACTTCCCTAAAGTCCACCACGGACCCGGAGGGTTAATGAAACAAAATTCCCTAGTTAACCTCCTTCCACTTTCGTGGGTGAACATTAACTATCCCATCTCCTACCTTCCAACACGAGTGTTGGATGTATTCGAGAACTTTCGGACCCAAATACATCCCACTTGAGGGAAGGAAAGGAGAGGGAAATTGATTTCCTAACTAATTATTCACTAATATTGCTAACCCAAACCTAATCACACATTCACGCCCTTAATTACCCCCTAACTGTAACGTGGTTTGTAGACCTCGGTTTTTATCGTTCTTTCTCAGGGAGCGAGGGGCCTTAGCTATAACTACTTGACTCTAGGTAGGGTTTACGATCATGACATAATGAGAGGTTTAAGGTAAAAACAGCACAAACACACTAAGGTTCGGTCAAAAAGGGAAAACAATGGGTGTCGGGAGACTTCGGGATGCAAACGACAATTAGGATAAAGGTTTCACAACTAGGAGGCAATAAGACAGCAGAATCAAATGATAATCCCGTTAAGATAAACCTACTAGATTTCCCTTTTCAAGGATAATCCGGATTAACTTCCCCAAAGTCCATCGACAGACCCAGAGGGTTGAAGAAACGAGATTTTCTAGATAGCTTCTATTCGCTTTCGCGAATAGAATACTAACTATCCCAATTCCAACCTTCCAACTCGAGTGTTGGATGTATTCGGGATCTTTCGTACCCCAAACACATCCTACTTGAGGGAAGGATAGGAGTGGGAAGTTGATTCTACTACAAATTACTCCTAAAATTGCTAACCTAATCTTAATATACAATTCACATCCTTAAAATCTCCCTAACCCCTTAGGATTCTAGCCTCTAAACATTCTATTTAACATGCTAATAACATTAACAACTTCATTCATGCTTAAAAGGATAATCAAATAAACAACAATCAACAAAACCAATCAAAAACAGAGATTAACAAGTAAATAATGAACTAAAGAGAGAAAGAGTTAAGAAATCGTCATTGATTTCGATGCTAAAGGGAAAATACTCCAGAATAATAAAAATCCAATGCTCCAATAATAAGAATAATCTTCAAACTTCAATAGGAATCCAATAGAATCCAGTGCAAGAACAATAATCCAAGTAAAAACTCTCACTAATCACTCTGATTGAAAGCTTAAATGTGATAAAAGTATGATAAAGGATGTGCTAAGATATGATAATAGATGATATTCAGCTAAAAGACCTAAAACCAATATATAAAAGCCAAGTTTGTTACTCAAAACTCGTCACTTTGCTAAACAGAAAAAACGCGTCTGCAGGGGACCGTGGGCACGGTCTATGAGACCGTGGCCACGGTCCTGCGTAGTGCAAGCAAGTTCTCTCTTCTCTTCGCAGCACCGTGGGCACGGTGCCCCTGGATCGTGGGCACGGTGCCCCTGGACCGTGGGTATGGTCTGGCGATTTAGGGCAGTCAAGTTTTCACTCCTTCGCACCGTCGTGGCTACGATCTACCAAGACCGTGGCCACGGTCTTGCTCGGCCACTTCTTCCCTTAGACAAGTCATGAACCCACCGTGGTTATGGTCAACTTGATCGTGGCCACGGTCTTGCTCGGCTCCCACTTCTTCTTCCCTTGGGTGTAGCTTGATCCCACCGTGGCTGCGGTCAACATGACCGTGGCCACGGTCTAGCTCGGCCTCAAAGTTTCTTCTGGGCGTAGCGCCCGCTACGAAAATGGTGACGGGGGTTACGCCTTGGAGTGTTCAATAAGCCAAGGGACGTTGAGAGGGGTAGCGCCCGCTACCATAGGCATGGCGGGGGCTACGCTTCGATGATCTTCAGCAAGTTTACTCCCTTTCGAGCTTCTTGACATGTCCGACCTTTCCGTTTCCTTCACCTTCGACTCGACCAAGACTCGGGAAATCTTGGGATTCCCAAAATAGGTGCAAAAATGGCCCTTTTTAACACGTTTTGAGTAAAAAGTCCGAAATCTACAAAATTACCGAAAACGCATTAAAAGTTATTAAATTAAGCTACGAAACAAGTCAAAAGCCTAAGGATTTAGGCGGTATTTAGACACAAAATTGGGTCTAAACACCCCTCCGCACTTAAACTTTTGCTCGTCCCGAGCAAAACAAGACAAAAACTAACTAAACTAACACTAACTCCTCTGTTGTGGGAGAGAAACGGGTGCATTTAGCGTATGCACCAAGCCCTTTGAACCCTCGGCGCGGCCCGGGTGGACGAGATGGACTCGTGAGGGTTTGTAGCGGCTATGCCCACAAAAGCCAAAGAAAAAGGAGAGAGGGAAAGTGAAAACAAAACCGAAGAAAACAAAAGGAAAGAAAAACAAAGGCTTTGATTCAAAAGATCTCGCAACCTAAACTAAGAAAACGTTATTAAGCCTCCAAAAGCAACCGTTAGGAGCATCTCACATACACCTATCTCAAATAAAAGTCAATCTTGAAGATTTTCAACTCCCTACACCTTATGCCAAGCAAAACCCCATGTGCAAATGTGCAAGTGGGTTCTAACCGAAACCAAAAGACTCTAAAGACTCGCGTCCGAACTCAAAAACAACGAAACAACCAAGAGAAGCGTTTCCCTTCGTCGCATTTGGTCGCCCTTGGCTTGGTGAGGGCCGTAGGTAATGCAAGGAGAGGCCCCGCTCTTTTAGAAGCAAAAACTTTCTTTTCTTTTTGGGTTGGTTTCACCAACGAAATTGCTTTTTTTTTTCTTTTTAAAAGTCGGTATTAGCCTTATTTTCGGGAATTGGACGGCCCAAATATGGGGTATACCCTCCCAACATGGTGTTTTCCATTCGCTTCTCCGTCGCAAGGCGATATAGGAGGAGGGTTAAGGGGTATCCGTGTCGTACCACTGATACCGAGCCCGTGTAGGTTGGCTAAGTGTAAGGTGGTTAATGTCATTCAGCGACACGCTCCACTTAATCCGGTTATTGTATCTTATAACTTCTTTTTTCTTTCTTTTTGAACTTTTTGCTTTTGCATTTGCTAAACAAGAAAACAAAACAAGCTCGGACACAAACCCCTAGAATCTCCCGGTTCCAATTGGAACGTGAAAGGAATCGGGGGTCTCACTAGACACTCAATGAAGGGAGTCTAATTAAGGTAAGTCTTGACTAGAACCCGAGACAGGGTCGAAAATGCTCAGACCGGTTACTTTTAAAGAAGATTAAGAATGACTTCTCAATTTCGACAACAAGATCCAAGAAACAAAGCAAAACAAAGCGAAAACAAACTGAAAGAAAAAGCTTTTAAGGATTTCACTCCCTTTTTTCTCCTTTTTCACATGAAAAATTTTCAAATTTTAGGCAAAAACTAAGAAAATAAAAACCAAAACAGCTAGGTGATCTTTCCTTTGAAACAGAATATCTCCCCCCCACACTTAAAACGCCACAATGCCCTCATTGTGGGAAGGTGTCTCATGAAAAGGGTAGAGAACCAACAAAAACAAACAAACAAAAACAACTAGCAAGTAAAAATGGTCGCGACCCGAGCCCACACGGCTCCAACAGCAAAATATTCCCAACACAAACACTCAAAGGAGTTGCCACCCAAAAGAAAATAAAGCATGCGATGGATCATGATGAGAATTTACATAAGAAAGAGAAAGGTGGGAAGATATTACCTGGAGCTCTTCATAAGCGTTGAAACTTTGATCCGAGGTCGTCGTTCAAGTGAATCAAAACGTTGTTAGAGCAAAAGACGACTTTACAAGCGACAAAATTCACATGCGAGATTGAAAACAAAAGTAAAAGAAAAACAAACTAACTAGACTTTGAAAGAAAACTACAAAGGGGAAAATAAAACTATAAACAATATGTATATTGCCAATTACTTACCTTATCCCCGAATCTCACTCATTGAGGCGGGAAATAAGGGTGAAATTCAATACACACTGACCAAAACTATAAACAATATGTACATTTTCAAACAACATTCGCTTACATCCCCAGCCACAACCAAAATACATTCAAAGTATGATGAAACAAACCGTCCCTAGCCCACAAAGTCATCCCCGCTACAATCAAAAGACAAACAACACAAGCCAAACCCAAGTATCCTAAAAAAAACAACCCCAAAACATGTCAAAACACGCCAAAAGAACCCGAGATGCCAACAAACCAAAACCATCAGACCTTGCATCCAAACCTCGATGAAGTATCCCCGCACACTTATACTTCACAAAATAAAGTAAGTAAAAACAGTTATAAAGATCGGGTGGGGGTGGGAATGCTTACAAACGGTCCTCAAGCGGACCCTCTCGGAGGAGGACGAGGTTGGAGCTGCGATTGGATGCTAACAAGCATCTCTTGTTGGGTCTCAATCAGCCCTTGCAAGTTCTCGATCAGGGTCTGTTGGTTTTGAATAAGCTCCCGCTGTTCTTCAAATTCATCATGAAGCTCTTGGAGTTGTTCACTTATACGCTCCAAGGCGGCGTCCCTTGCTTGGCTCGGTTCAGCTTCTTCCTCTTGCTCTTCTTCACCCTCTTCTTCCTCTTCCTCAACTTCTTCTTCACCCTCCTCCTCGGGCTCCCCGGGACCACCCACCACAAAACGACTCCCAAATGTTTGGCCACACGACCAATTGCATTGGTCGGTGACGTCTAATCGCTTCTCGGCATGATCGTCGCTCAAATGAACCACGACGCTATGGGAATGGTTTCCGTGGAGGTAGAGTGTACGCGTTTTGTTTTTCTCCAAGAATTCCATTTTCCGTAGGCGAACACCGTCGATAGGATCAGGGAAGTACCGTGGAGTCCACTTGGCTAGATAAGACTCGAACCCTCGCTTCTTTAGAAAATGGCAGATGATGTGACCCATGCTAAGGGTCATGTTCTAGGTTTCAAGGCTTATCTCCCGAAGACAGTGGAGGATACATGAGCCGGTGTTTACCCGGCGACCATTGATCGCGTTGTAGAGGATGAAGAGGTCGTCTTTTCGAATGCTTGAACGCCCGGTGTCGCGGCCGAAGACGGAGTTGGAAATGATACGGTGAAAGATGCGAACGCTCAGGTTACAAAAGTCTCTGGCCTTAGAATTGCTCGGGCAATGGACTTGCAATTTTCGAGTCCGAACCTTGGGATACCGTCTCCTTCAACAGGTGAGGGCTCGCATGGCTTCTTGCTCATCAAAGTTGACACACTCCCCATAGAACATACCATCCTCAGGAAGGCCGAGAGCATTGCAAAGGTCTTGAACCGTACACTCTACCTCCTTCTTGGCCATAATGTAAGAGAAAGTGGCGTTGGATGTGCCATCTTCCCGAACCACAAGAGAACTTAGAAATTCAAGCACTGGTTGTTCGATGATGGGCTCGTTGATTGTGGCAAAAACTTCCCAACCGATGACTTTAATGAAAAAGTCCATGTTGGGTTTACAATAAACATCCCGTGCCGTCTCCTCGTGATACAAGTCCGGAGCACAAATCTTTCGCTTTTTCAACCTGTCGTACCTCGCCTTATGCATATTGTCCCGGAAGCTGACTTTACTTTCGGGTCACATTGGATTAAGGAGGCGAGTTGACCCTTGTAGCGGGTCTTGTCGGGTTTAGCTGAAGTAGATGGGGCAGGGGTCGGCTCCGGCTCGGACCGGGCACGCTTTGCTCGTCCCATTGAAGCAAACAGAGAGTAATAGACCACAATAAACCGCACAGCAACAACAATGTCCCAAAATCCCAAAGAACAACAAAATTCCAACCAAGAATTTCACCAACACACTCCAATCAACAAGGTAACACCCAAATTGGCACCCCCAAACTCAACCAAGAGCATTCAACCAAGACCCACGAAAATGTGCACAAAAATCGACCCAAATTAGCAATAAAAACGAGATTTGATGCACCAATGAACAAGAAATACATGAGTTGAAGACTTGGAAGAGTGTTCTTGACTGTTTCGAGCCCCAACAAGAACAAAAAACCCAGAAATGTTGCTTGAAACACCCCGAAAATGGCGAGGAAGCAAATTTGCGGCGCAGCTAGGGCAAAAACGAGTGAGAAATTGGAGAGTGGGGAAGGATTTTGTGAAGGAATTAGCAATTTGGGCAGGGATTTAGGGTTTGAGGTTGGGAAAGAGTGTTTCGAGTGAGAGGGAAAGGATGAAATCGAAAGAGAAATGAGGGAGAAAGGTTTTAAGTCCCGACAGAAATCGCAGCACATCGACAGACCGTGGCCACGGTCTCCTGAACCGTGGGCACGGTCTCACTCGGGAATGAAAAAGGGCGAAAATTGCTATCTTGAGACCATGGCTACGGTGACACCTACCGTGGCTACGGTCAAGCTCGGGTAGAATTTTGAGGAACAAAGGCTGCTTTGAGACCGTGGGTGCGGTGAAATGGACCGTGGCTACGGTCTCACTCGGGAATGAAACTGGGAAAAATGAGCATAACTAGACTGTGGCCACGATCAAGACCACCGTGGGTACGGTCCTCTTCGGTCACTCCCCTGCACCTACAAGACTCAAAAACTTGGAAAAATTGGTAAGTCCTAAAATTCTACTCTCTTATTATCCACTCTCTTTTCTTTCTCACTCAACAACTTTCAAGGACACCTTTCAACACTCAAAACCACTTTGAATCACGTCCTTCATCGAACCTCTTTTCGCTCTCGATTTTTTTTTCAACATTTTCATTTTTTTTCACTCTTTTCTTTATTTTTCTCACACTTTACCAAAAACAAAATAAATGAAAATGCTAAAACAAAAGAAATAAAATGAAGAAAATGAAAGAAAATATTAAAAGAAGGGGAAGTAGCTTGTACCTCTCCCGGGTGCTTGTTTTAGGTCCTAGCTTGACCTGTTCCGATGCTTTTCAACCTTCAAAGTTGGCGAGGTACACCACAACGGTCCCCGCGTACTCCTCGCCCATGAAGTATGGCTTAAGCTTTGATGAGTTCACCTTGAAACAATTTCCCTGTGCATTCTTTAGTTCAACCACCCCGGCGGGAAGAATCCTCACTATTTCAAAGGGCCCGGACCACGTTGACCTCAGCTTTCCGGAGAATAGTTTGAGCCTTGAGTTGAAGATAAGGACCCTATCACCCACCACAAACTCACGACGGTTCAACCTCTTATCATGCCATGCTTTTGTACGCTCTTTGTAGATCTTGTTATTCTCATAAGCATGACGTCGCAACTCCTCAAGCTCTTCTAATTGAAATAAACGACTTGCTCCGGCCGCCTTGAGATCAAAATTCAATTTCTTGATCGCCCACATCGTTTTGTGCTCAAGTTCTACCGGAAAATGACATGCTTTCCCGTAGACAAGACGATACGGAGTAGTCCCAATCGGTGTTTTGAAGGCGGTGCGATATGCCCACAAGACTTGATCTAATTTCTCCACCCAATCCTTCCGTGAAGAGCTGACCGTCTTCTCCAAAATCTCCTTGATAGCACGATTTGAGATCTCTACTTGCCCTTGCATTTGAGGATGATAGGGGAGTCCCTTCTTGTGATTGATACCATACTTTGCTAGGAGGGACTTAAACTTCTTCTCGATAAAGTGGGATCCGTTTGTCATTAATGATAACCCTTGGAATGCCAAATCTTGGGAATAAATTCTTCTTCAAGAATCTTGACACGGACTTGCCATCGCAGTTCACGCATGGGATAGCTTCGACCCATTTCGAAACATAGTCTACCGCCACTAGGATGTATTGAAAACCTCGTGATGACGGAAATGGACCCATGAAATCTAACCCCCATACATCGAAAACCTCTACCTCAAGGATGAAGTTCAATGGTGCTTCATTCTTCCGGGAAATATTTCCAGACCTTTGGCATTTGTCGCATTGCTTGACATGAAGATGTGCATCGCGAAAGAGAGTCGGCCACCAATAGCCGGCTTGTAAGACTCTTGCCGCCGTCTTTTGAGAGCCACCGTGACCACCAACCCGGAATTCATGACAATGTGTCAAAACAGATTTCACCTCGCTCTCAGGTAGACATCGTCTATACATCCCGTCATTGCACAGCCGGAATATGAATGGATCGTCCCAAAAGTAATGTTTCATGTCGTGAAAGAACTTCTTCTTTTGATGAGGGTTCAGATTTTGAGGAATCACCTCACTAGACAAATAGTTTATGATGTCGGCATACCACGGGTGAGAGTGTTTGATAGCCATGAGTCGCTCATCCGGGAAAGAATCTACAATCGGTTGGGTATCCTCCAAGTCAACAAGAATCCTCGATAGGTGATCGACTACTACATTCTTCGTGCCGGCCTTGTCGCGAATTTCCAAATCGAACTCTTGTATAAGCAAGACCCACCGTATAAGCCTCGACTTCGTTTCTTTCTTTCCCATCAAATATTTAATTGCGACATTATCCGTGTAAACCACCACTTTGGTGAACATAAGGTATTGCCGGAATTTGTTGAGAGCAAAGATGATTGCCAAAAGCTCCTTCTCCGTAGTCGTGTAATTCTTTTGCGCACTATCAAGCGCATGGCTTGCATAGTAGATGACTCTTGGCTTCTTTATTGTTTGAGCCAAACACGCTCCCACAGCGAAATCGCTTCCATCGGCCATGATTTCGAAGGGTAGTGTCCAATCCGGAGGTTGAACTACCGGAGCGGAAATCAAGGCTTGCTTTAACCTATAAAATGACTCAAGGCACTCATCAGTAAAAGAGAATGGGGCATCCTTGCACAAGAGATCAATTAAAGGTCGAGCGATTTTGGAAAAATCCTTGACGAACCGACGATAAAAGCCGGCATGGCCAAGGAAGCTACGCACCCCCTTAACAGAAACTAGGGGTGGTAGGTGCTCTATAACCTCAACTTTAGCCTTGTCCACTTCAATGCCCATAGAAGAAATTAAATGACCCAACACAATACCTTCTTCCACCAAGAAGTGGAATTTCTCCCAATTTAACACTAAGTCAACTTCCTCACAACGGGTTAGAACTTTCTCCAAATTTAGCAAACAATCATCAAAGGTATTACCATAGACAGAAAAATCGTCCATAAAGACTTCCATGCATTTTTCAATGAAATCACTAAAGATAGCCATCATGCAACGTTGAAACGTCCCCGGTGCATTATATAACCCAAAAGGCATGCAACGATAAGTAAAAGTACCATACGGGCAAGTGAAAGTAGTTTTCTCTTGATGTGAGGGATGAATTGGAATTTGAAAGAAACCCAAGTACCCATCCAAAAAGCAAAAATACGAGTGACCCGCCAACCGTTCCAACATCTGGTCAATAAAGGGAAGGGGGAAATGGTCCTTCTTTGTTACTTTGTTTAGTTGGCGGTCCGGGTACTAACTAGTTCTTTCTTTTCATTTTCAATTACGGTCATTCCACCCTTCTTGGGTACACACTGAACCGGGCTTACCCATTCGCTATTTGCGATGGGGGAGATGATCCCAGCAGCTAGCAACTTTACTACTTCCTTTTTAACCACCTCTTGCATACTGGGATTTAATCGACACTGGGGTTGCCTAGTAGGCTTTGCATCCTCTAACAAGTCAATCGAATGCATGCATATAGAAGGGGACAAACCTTTCAAATCCTCTATCTTATAACCTATTGCACCCCTATGTTTTCTAAGCAAATCAAGCAACTTGGACTATTTAGAATCATTCAATTTCACATTCACAATGTCAGGACAAGATTTCTCATCCTCCAAGAAAGCATATCAGAGGGAAGGGGGCAAAGGTTTAAGCTCTAAAGGAATAGAGGATTGAATTTGAGAAGAAGACATACCCTTGTAGATCACATCTTGGATCTTCATGCACTCCATATAAGACTCGTCAATAATAATCTCCTCATCACGGGTGATGAGTCAAGAAGGTTGGTGAAAAAAGTAATATCGGTGTCGTCGGTCTCAAATTGGAAAGATTCCAATAGGCAAGCTCCCAAGGGATCGTCGCAAGTAGACTCAAGTAGATGGGAGTCGTCAATATACTCATCAACAAGAAACTCCATCATATCAATAGCATAGCATGAGTCCCCGTACGAAGGACCTTTCAATGACCCCTCAAGTTGAAAAATGATGCTTTCATTGCCGACATTTAACGACATGCTTCAATTCTTCACATCAATTATCGCTCCCGCAGTGGCAAGGAACGACCTTCCCAAAATGATCGGGATGTTGTTGTCTTCCTCCATCTCCAAGATCACAAAATCACACGGAATAAAAAATTGCCCCACTTGGACCGGGATGTCCTCCAATATTCCCAAAGGTCTTTGCACGGAACGGTCGGCCAATTAGAGGTTAATTGTTGTAGGAGCTAAATCGTCGAGATTCAACTTCTTGCAAATCAGCTAAGGCATGACGCTTACACTCGCTCCTAGATCACATAAAGCACGACCAATCCGCATGTCACCAATGGTGCATTGAATAGAAAAACTTCCGGGGTCGGCTAACTTCTCCGGTGATTTGTTATCAATAATGGCACTTCAATCCGCTGTCAAATGAATTGTAGACCTCTCTTGAATCCTCCTTTTGCTTGTGAGAAGCTTCTTCAAATGCTTCTTGAAAGATGGGACCTCGGAAATAGCATCAAGAAATGGAATGTTCACTTGAAGCTTTTTGAGCATCCTAATTAACTTTGAAAACTTCGCATCGGACTTGGGCTTTGCTAACCGCTCGGGAAAAGGGACCGGCGGTAGCTTTGGTTTCTCAATGGTTTGGATCGGCTCTTCTTCCACCATCTTTCCTTTCCCTTTCCCTTCCTTCTCCATTTCCTCTCTTTCTTTACTAGATTCTTCCAACTCTTCCTCATGTACTCCATCATCTCCCTCACCCAAGACGAACTCATTCTCCCGCTCTTTTATCAAATCTTCCTCCTCCGTGACATCTACCACATCACCCTCTTTGTCACCCAAAACATCCTCTTCCACCATCCTAGGGCCATCAATCTCCCTACCACTCCTCAATGTAATAGCATTAAGTTGTCCTTTCGGATTTGGTTGGGGTTGGCTAGGCAAAGATTGGATGGGTTGAGATTGTTGTGCCATTTGAGCCAATAGTAACTCGAGGTTCTTGATGCGTGCTTGATCTCTTTCTCGATCTAAGGCCATCTTTTCTTGAGATAGGGCTATCTTTTCTTGAGATAAGGCCATCTTTTGTAGGGTTTGCTCAATGGTTTCTTGTTGTGATGGTTTGGGTGCTTGGGAAGGTTGACCTTGGTGAGGAGTTTGGTGTTATTGGCGTCGGTTTTGAGTTGGGAAACCGGGGCTGGATTTTGGGTTAGTGGAGCTTGTTGGTTGTAGGCATAATTCCCACGAGGACGAACGGGGTTTTAATTGGTATAGGAAAGGTTGTTGTTGGGATAGATAGCTTGGACTTGCTCGGCTTGATACTCTTCACACCGCTTCAAAGAATGTGGCCCTCCACAAAAATCACATACAAGAACTCGGACATCCGGAATAAGCATAGGTACTTCTTGAGCTACCTTTACTTGCCTCGTGGTCTCTTCCAAAGCCAACTTTTGTTGCATCTCAAGAACGACATTCATGAGAAGTTTGATAGTAGGATTGCTTTCTAGAGAAGGACCATCTCTTGGACCACGGCCGCCTCCCCAATGAGGAGAGTTTTGAGATAACTCGTGAAGAAACACGTTTGCTTCCTCCGCCATCTTCTTGAGGAACATGCCCCCCGAGGCATGATCGATGGATTCTCGCAAAGAGCTACTAAGTCCGGAATAAAAATGATGCAATAATAGCCAATCCTCAAGATTGTGGTGTGGACACCTCCGTTGGAGACCCTTGAATGTCCCCGATGCTTCGAATAACGATTCATCGGACTCTTGCTTGAAGCTCATGATGGTTGCTTCAACCGACACGTCTCATCATTGGGGAAAAACCTTTGAAGAAAGTCGCGGCTAAGGGCATCCCATGTAGAATAGGTTCCGGGCGGACACGTGTTGAGCCATAATAGTGCTTTCCCATTCAAAGTGAGAGGGAAAAACTTTAGCTTCATGTATTCGGCGGAGACTCCATTCATTTGTACGAAACCGATGCGTTGCTCGAATTTGTTGATGTGGTCAATAGGATTTTCATGCTCTCCTCCATGGTACAGAGTGTTCTCGAATATTTCCAATAAATATGGCTTGAACTCGAACGATGCATTCGGTGGTAATGCAGGTAATATGATGGGATCGCCTGTCGTACCCGACGATGGTAAGGAATATGATGCTAAGGTACGGGGTGGATCTTGCTCTCCGTCAGACATTGGAATTTCGATCTTCTCTCGCTCCCTTTGTTGTCTTTTTCGTTTGGAGCCGGCGTTAGCTTGGCGAATAATGCTCTCCGGGTTCGGATTCGATGGAGTTATAGGAGTTTGGCCTCGTCGAGATCGAGTCCGCATGCACAAAAGGAACAAACAGAAAAATCAAATTTCCAATAACCAAGGATAACAAAAATCTCTAGCAAGTGAAATGATCTTAAACAACCTAAATACAAAGAGCTAAGCTAGGTGCGCTTGCTCCCCGGCAACGACGCCATTTTGTGTAACGTGGTTTGTAGACATTGGTTTTTATTGTTCTTTCTCAGGGAGCGAGGGGCCTTAGCTATGACTACTTGACTTTAGGTAGGGTTTACGATCATGAAATAATGAGAGGTTTAGGGTAAAAATAGCACAAACACACTAAGGTTCGGTCAAAAAGGGGAAACAATGGGTGTCGGGAGACTTCGGGATGCAAACGACAATTAGGATAAAGGTTTCACAACTAGGAGGCAATAAGACAGCAGAATCAAATGATAATCCTGTTAAGATAAACCGACTAGATTTCCCTTTTCAAGGATAATCCGGATTAACTTCCCCAAAGTCCATCGACAGACCCAGAGGGTTGAAGAAACGAGATTTTCTAGATAGCTTCTATTCGCTTTCGCGAATAGAATACTAACTATCCCAATTCCAACCTTCCAACTCGAGTGTTGGATGTATTCAGGATCTTTCGTACCCCAAACACATCCTACTTGAGGGAAGGATAGGAGTGGGAAGTTGATTCTACTAGAAATTACTCCTAAAATTGCTAACCTAATCTTAATATACCATTCACATCCTTAAAATCCCCCTAACCCATTAGGATTCTAGCCTCTAAACATTCTATCTAACATGCTAATAACATTAACAACTTCATTCATGCTTAAAAGGATAATCAAATAAACAACAATCAACAAAACCAATCAAAAACAGAGATTAACAAGTAAATAATGAACTAAAGAGAGAAAGGGTTAAGAAATGCTCATTGATTTCGATGCTAAAGGGAAAATACTCCAGAATAATAAAACTCCAATGCTCCAATAATAAGAATAACTCACGTGAGGAGACCCAATTAAAAGAGAAAATGATGTTTTTTTCAAAACCATTGATCTATGATCCAAGGGCTATTAGACATTCTTCTCACATTCTCACCCTATCTCCCTTTTCACCCTATCTATTCCCATATATATATATATATATATATATATATATATATATATATATATAAATGAAAACTCTAGTGTATTTGTATTCTAAGAGTTGTACAGTGCAATAATCATGAACTTCATGATTTTTTTTTTTCTGTGCATTTTAAGTTGTATAGTTGCATTCTTTATTGTTGATGTGTGGATGATTTTTGTTATGTTTTTATGTTGAATTTTGCTCATTGCCTTGTACAATGAACTAGATGTTTTATTGTGTTGAAAATTTGTGTATTTTAATAGAATAGTCATTATTATATAATTGCGTACGTATAAAATTAACCCAAAAATTTGATAAATTTAGTAAAAAAAATACATAAGAGTGTTGGACCCAATAAGAACCCGTTAAGGACTCTTAGACCCACGGACCCAGCGAGTCCGGGTCTGGGTCCAACTTTTTGGGACCCATCGGGTCTCGGGGCGGGTCTGGGTCCAAAAAAATTGGCGGGTCCGGGTCCGGGTCCAGCTGGACCCGCCCCAGACCCTGCCCATTGTCATCCCTAATAGAGCTGAAATCATCTCCTCTTTCCTTATAGTCAACCAAACGACCAAAAAGGCGTAAAGATTCGCGTATGCATGGGGTTAGGCGGTGTAGAAAAAGGAAGAGAAAAAGATGGTGGACGAGATGGAAGATGTCGTTGCCCCCTTATTCTCTTCGACTAACTAAACCACAGGAAGAACACCTTGATCCTCTCGCAAATGTAATTGGGGAGCATGGGAAAAAAATGAAAAAAAGATGGTGGAAGAGACTGACGATGCTTCTGTCATGTGCCCCGCGCCTTTCAAGAATCAAGTAGGTAATTGGGTCAAGCTAGGGAACTAAAACAAGCGATCTATGAGAGACACACCTTATTTTTCATCTTTTCATTTTTTTTTCTTTCTTTGTTTGTTTTCCTTTCTTCTTTTTGTTTCTTTTATATTTTTCTTGAGGTATTAGTTCTAGGACGAAGGAAAAATAAAAAGGAAGAGAAAAGAGAAAAATGAAGTGACAAAGAAAAGGAAGAGAGTGTAAAAAGAAAAAAATTAGGAGCAACAGAAAAGAATTGAAAAAAAAAGGAGTGAAAATTGTGAGTGAGTGAAGGATGAAAGAAAATAAGAGTGGGGAAGGGTGTTGGAGATTTAGCGAGTTTTGATGTTCTTAAGAGTATTGGAGAAGTATAGGAGGAATGATCTTGGAAGGGGATGAATTATAGGTTCTTAGGACTTGGATTATTTTTTAAGATTGGGAGATTCAGGATGGAGGCAGGAGCTTGACGCAAGCGCTATATAAGCTGTAGCACCCGCGACAGGAAGCAGCCACCTCAAAATAAAAGCACTACAAAAAATGATCACTTGTGCCACGAATTATGCCATGGAAAATCTAAAATCGTGGCAATTTCTTAGTCTTGACATGGGAGAATTTTATAGTGCATTTGATGTTTAAAAATAACCCACAGACTACAATCATTCAATTCCTCCAGGGGCTCGACGCAGGCGCTACAGCCAGTGTAGCGACTGCGATGACTCAGGGCAGAAAATCTCCATTTTCCATAATTGTCGTGCCCGTGACACCCGATGTAGCGCCCACGACCAGCCTGTTTTACGCGATTTCTCAGCACTAAAAAAACGATATTCCCTTCTTTCTTACATTTCTTTGTCATTCTATTCACAGTCTCGACCCTCTCTCTCCAAAACCCCAACACCTGCACCATCCTCGCCACCCTTACACGATTCCCTCCACCCTTAAATCGCCTTCACCACCACCTTCAATTTTCTCCCTTGTCCTTCTTTCACTTACTGCAAGCCTCGCACTCCTCTAAATTCCTGCACAAGTGCTCAGTTCTACTGCATTTCATCCCAAGGTTCTTAACTGAGGTAATTCTTGAGTTATTTGTTGTGCAATTTCATTTTCCTACTTTCTTGTGGTTGTGTTCATGCTTGAATTTCCTAGATGAGTTCTTGGTTCTTCATTTGCTATGTTTTTCATCGCTTCCAAACACACACTCGCTCAAATCATGGGTAGAAGCAAGAGGTCTCGGGCTGAGGAACCCTCTTCACTGCCCTCGGAACCATCTTTTACGGGGAAGGACCGATATAAAGCCCAACCCGCCACTCAAATTCAATGCGATCCTCGGGCCAATATCACTTTCAGAGAGTCGCACGCGCAACGGTTTAAAAAGTTTATGGAAAGGAAGATTTGCGCGCCAGATGTCTATGATGTCGACATAATCAAGGCTATCTATTGCAAGCCTAGTTTTGACTACTTTATCCGGACTTTAGGCTGGGAAATCTTCATTACGATCGATGATTCGATCGTTGACCAGCCTGTCTTGGAGTTTTTGAGCTCCTTCCGTGTATACAATGACGGCCACTCGGCAACAAATTTCAATTACCAAGTGGTCAATCGGGAGAAGGAATGCACGATCCAAGACTTGTGCAAGGCTCTTGGTCTATCGGTAGATGGAAAGTTCTATGAGCGGTGTGAGAAATTCGATGAGCAAGAAGCGATGATACAACTCACATGTTGGAGGAGGATGCATGCTGAATCAAGTGGAGGGAATATGTGGTATCATTGCTCAAGGAATTCTAAGGGGAGGGATTTTTGCAACCTCTCGGTCCGACTCCTTCATCATATTGTGACGAGTTCAGTTTTCGGTCGGGATGATGGGCGGCCAAAGGTCCGCAAGGATGACCTGTTTGTGATTTTCAAAGCAGTGATAGGCCCCTACGTCAACATCGTGTCCTGCATTTTGCATTGCCTGTGAGAGATTAGTGTGGAAAAACGGCCCACGACAATAGGCATGGGCCACATCATTTGTCATTTCCTCAAGCAAAAGGGTTTTGGTGCCTACTTGAAGAGGTAGTGGAGCGTGCGCATAGAGGGGAGTAATGAAATAGCTTGAGTTGTTGATGTTAGGTTGAGGAGAGGAGAGAAACCCTACGAACACCCATAATTGCCTCCTCCAACTTCTCACTGTCGCGCCTGCTACACTCGCCGCCACGCCCGCGACAGCCCTTCTTTACGCATATCGTAACGGGTGAAACGGTTGCATCTAGAGCAACTTCTTTGCCTTGTATAAATACTTTTTAGTGACAATTTATTGGAGAGTTCAGCTAGGTTCTGGAATTTGACTGTTCATCTTAGTTTTAGAGAGAGAAAGCTTTTAATTAGTGGGTAATTAAGGAGATTTCCATTTTCCATTTTTCTTTGATTTGGTTTGTAATCAAGGATCGAAGCTTCATCAATTGGAAGATTGTGAAGATTATCAATTCCATTGTCCATAATCTATTGGTTTTCAGCATGGGGCTAACTAGGGAAACCTGTTGATTAACCCCCAAGGTCTATGGTGGATTTCGGGATAGTTAATCCGGACTGCCCTTGGAAGAGGGAGGCCAGTGGCCTTTTTCTAGCAGGATTCCCATCTGATTTCCTCCATCTTCTTATCCCGTAGCTGCAAAACCCATTACCTTTGATTTCGTTGATCTCCTAAAACCCCCGAAGCCCATTTTTATCATATGACCGAACTCTCGCTTGCTTGCTTGTTTTGCATTTAAGTTAGTAACCTTACCTCTCCTTTTGTTACCTTTAGTGATCTCGACCTTCCTCTCGACCAAGACCTTTTACTTAGGCCCCCAGCTCCCTTATAAGAACGATATATATATATATATATATATATATATATATATATATATATATATATATATATATATATATATATATATATATATATATATATAAAGCTGGGTATACAAGCAATTTGGTTACAACGTTGTGAATTGAAAATCTTAAGTTCGATTGCCCGCTTGGGTAGTTTCATTGTGGGTTGGATATCGGAAACTTGCCTAGTGTTATGCATATGAGGTTGTTTGGCCATTCATCAAGAAAACTCAAGAAAAAAAATCAGAAAAGAAGAAAGAAAAAACCAACATAAAAAACAAAGAATAAGAAATATGTGAGAGAAAGAAATAAAGTGGCTTGGAAAGTGTGATTTCTAGCTTCTAGGCACTTTCCAACAGAGTTTTAGGTTTGGTTTGATCATTTATGTGTGGTGAGGTTGAACATGTGAAAGAACTTGGTGATTTTTGGCTCCAAGCTTGGCTTTAATCTCCACTTTACCCCAATATTTCCCGTCCCTTACCCTTAACCTTAGCCCGGTTACAACCCTTTCGAAGATATTGTTTTAATGAGGTTTGTCCTCATACATGTAACAGCCACAATAATCAATTGGGTTTGATTACGCCAGTTACAATATTAATAAATCTCCATAATCACTCCCTCTAACTAAGTGAGATTAGTACTACTTATAGGGGTGATTAGGGATGAGTTGTATGTACAATTGATTTATAACATAATCTCCCAAACTGTGCTTTCTCTATTCTCTTAACATGGTCTACCATCACGAGACTCGGGTTTGCAGTGTGGCAATATTCTGGTGACTCTAGTAGCCACCGGAGATCGATCCTGATTCAAACGGGTACAACTACGGCAATTCGGTCATATTTCCGCAACTAAGGTTAGTCCTTTAATTAACTAACAGTGGTATCAGAGCATTGCCTGTTGCTATTCCCAAAGTCTGTGCCGTGAATGAGAACCGCATGAATCTGTCCGTGCTTTTTTTTGTGTCTCAGTCACATAAAAATTACCAAATACCCTTGTTAATCACAGAAAATTACTAATATACCCATGTTAGTCCCTCAATGGTTCTATGAGCTCATTGGAATCAACATAAAACATAGCAGTAACCGCATTCAAAATTTTCGGGGTTTTACATGAGCGCCTCCTTAAAAGAAGTTTCATCCTCGAAACTTAAATTAAGAACTAATTGGTTTCTATCCTAATAGTTCAAGCATAACGAAACATTCACAAGACTACACGATAACAGATAGATTAAGTAGGCACTTGGAACTCATGAACAAGTAGAGAAACAAAATATCCCCCATCCTACACTCATTACTTCGATCTTAGTTGCTCAAGTCCTAAGGTAGATACTTAGTTGACCAAAGGAGCTACTAGGTTGCAACCCATAGCTTTGGTACCATTATACAAATGCCCCAAAAGTTTAATTATAAATTTAATGGTTAAAGTCTAACGTTAACAGCGAAAGTCAAACCTACATGGGAGTTACTACCGTATCTCCGAAGGAATACAAGGGAAGAATGAAAAAAAAAACACTAACAGTCGACAACTGTTTACTTCAATTTAACAACTAAAAGAAAACCTTCAAATCCTAGAGAGAACATAAACCAAACATTAAATGCTTGTTTGACCTAGCTTTTGAGAGTGTTTTTGGAGTTAAAAAGCACAAATTAGGTCAAACAGTGTTTTTTTTAGAAGCTAATAATTGTTTTCCAAAAACAATTTTGGCCAAAAACAGCTCCAAAAGGAGTAGTAAATTGCTGCTTTTGTTTCTTAAAAACTAATCACTACTCAATCTCTCAGATTCTTTAGTGATTAGTTTCCATAATTTCACATAAATATTCTGATTTTTATAAAGATAGCATTTAAATATTTAAATATTATGTTAGAATCTTTAATATTATGCTGGACATTTCTATTATCTAATTCCTTTACAAATTTTTGATATGTAAATATTTAATTTAAAGAATTGTATAGTTAAGTAAGACCATATATAGTTATAATAATTATTATTAGAACTATAACTATAACTATAACTATAGAATTATAATTATTGTTCAAATTAAAATCTGATAATGTGTTTAAGAATTAATAAAAAGAGAAAAATGTAAATAATCACATGATAATTTTACTCCAGAAAAACACATGATAATTTTTAAAAGTTAGGTTAAACAATCGAATTTAGTAAAAACACTATATTATAAGTTAGGCCAAACATTTAACTTAGCAAAATCACTTATGTCATAAGTTAGGTCAAACACTTCAATACATTTCCAAAAATAGTTTTTATAAAAACTGTTTGTAAGAAACAAGAACACTTTTTTAGAAATTAGGCCAAACAGCCACTAACAAACTTTAAGTCTAAACATTTAACTAAACTTTATTCTCAAAACTTCTAACTTCAATGTCTTCACTTCTAGAACTTGTTCCCATCACATAATTCTTTACTTGAAAATAAAACATTTAACAAAATGAGGATGACTCAATAATGTCTATCATTAACTATCAAAACAGTTTAAAATTTATTTCAATTGATTTACGGGGAGAAGTGAACAAGTCAAATATTTTCGCGAATCATTTTCTCACATTCCTAAACTATAGAGTTCAGAAATAACAGAATTCAGAAAGTAACCGAACAACCTTTTAACTCAGAAATCACAGAGGTCAAAAATAAGAGAACTACTTTTAACCTCAAAATATGACATCCGATGTTAGAGTATTTGTTTAATCAGAAAACATATTAGAATTTTGTTATTATGCGAGCGAGATTTGAATATCCTTAGAATATCAGAATCAGAATTAGAACAAAGAACTGAAAATAAAAATAGAATATTAAATCCTCAGAATCAAACACATGGATGGTCATCCCAAAAATAGAATCATACATATATGACCCAAAGATCAAGATTTGTTCATGTAGGAGAGTTATCAAGAGGTCAAGGGAGGCATTGATATGTATAAGAGGTTAAGTGTGCACATGTGTATGATTTTGTTTCTGGGATGACCATCCATGTTCCAATTTTGAGGATTTAATATCTTATTATGATTTTGAGTTCTGATTCTGATATTATGGGGACAGACAAATCTCGCCTATAAGATAATAAAATTATGACATGTTTTCGAATTAAATGAATACTCTGATATCTGATGTCAGATTTTGAGGTTGAAAGTAAGTCCATTATTTATGAATTCTGTGATTTCTGAGTTGAAAGATTGTTCGGTTACTGTATGATTATGTTATTTCTCTATAGTTTTGGGATGAGAGTAAATTTTTGATTCTATTAATGATAGACTTTAATCGTTAAATTTATAAATGAATTTTTGAGACGCGTGTAAGTTCAGGTCATCCAAACTGCCCCCTATCTCAGAGGTACACCAATTGAACTTAGTGACTCACGAGGAGGGGAAACCTAAACCCAAGCCCAAAGACTTGGTTCATGACCTTGCTCATCTCCACACAAAGAGATGATGGAAGGTCGCATCCATGCCAAATGAGCTACTAGCTCATTGGAGCGTGCGCGCGCGTGCACAAACACACATAGCGCGCGCGCGCGCATACACACACATATATATGTATGTATGTATGTATGTATATGTATATATATATATATATATATATATATATATATATATATATTACGATAAATTTATAAATGAATTTTTGAGACGTATGTATATATTATATATATGTATACATATACAAAAAACGACTAGAGAATTTTCATATTTTGATGTAATTATTTTAAAGGCCCTGTATTTTGATAAATAATTATAGAGTAACATTATCTTTGTTGTAATTATTTCTGGGGGACATTTTGATTTATTTTTCGGCGAACAAAACATTAATTGCAGTATTTATTATTGATTAGGGTTATGTTACTTATGTATCTTTGACCAACCCTAAATATTAAGGTGTAAAATGATACTCCTTCCGTTCCATATTCATTGTCATAATTTTGACTTTCACGGTCTCCAATGTTACTTTTTAATTGATAATTTCTTACATAATATATTATTAACAATTATAATATTATACTTTTATAATAGTATTTTTGTTACGAATCTAATGGTAGTAATTTTATATAGCAACTCATTGTATATATTGAGAAATTTATAGTCAAATTTTTTGAAATTTGACTGCACAATTTCCAAAGACGACAGTTAATATGGAACAGAGGGAGTAGTATACTTCAATTAAAACAATATTAAATACAAAAATCATTGTTTTGCGTATTTTTAGACCGGAAAATTGGTCGAAATGTCTCCAATAAATAATTAGCGCAAAGATAATGTTACTCCATAATAATTTGTCAAAATATAGAACCTTTAAAATAATTACATCAAAATATAGAGACTTGTTAGTTGTTTTTTGATATATATATATATATATATATATATATATATATATAGGGGAATTGGATTCTAATAATTCCTACTATCACACATTGTATGGCAATAATCCCTACTATCATTTTGGATTCTGGTGGTCCAAAAAAAAAAAAATTGTATTGTAGTGGTACCAAATCCATCACCACATTCTTTTTATTTTTTCCATGCCTACCCCATATTGTTTTTATTTTTTTGGTTCCTACCCATAGATGGGTAACGAAGTGTAGTTACTAAAACATTTTTTAAATTATTTTTTTGAGATTCTGAGCAATTATTATGATTTTTTAAAAGGAATAAAATTGAAAAAATCATAAAAAATTGAAAAAAATTGAAAAAAATTGGGAGAAATGTTGTAAATTCATTAAAAATCGTGATAAAGTGTTATACAAAGTTTTGAATCAAATGCAACACAAAATCTATGATATTTAGCGTATACACTCGATTTTGTCCCACTACAATACAATTTTCTTTTTTTTTTGGACCACTAGAATCCAAAATGATAGTAGGGATTATTGCCATACAATTTGTGATAGTAGGGATTATTAGAATCCAATATATATATATATATATATATATATATATATATATATATATATATATATATATATATATATATATATATATATATATAGGATAATTGGATTCTAATAATCCCTACTTTCACCAATTGGACAATGGTGGACCGAAAATAAATAAAATTGGATTTGAGTGGGACGCCGGCGAGTTGACTGGCGGTGACTCGGTGGTTTGCTGACATGGCACGTTGGGCATGAGTTTGACCGGTTTGACTTTTATTTTTTTGCCATGTCACACATAAAACACATTCTCAAATATTTCTCTTTATTTTTTTTAGTCCAACTTGGAATAAAATTTACCACCCCTTTTTTCCCATTTTCTCTCTCTTCTTTTCTCCCTTTCCAGTTTTCCCCTCTCTCTCTCTCTCTCTCTCTCTCTCTCTCTCTCTCTGTTAAAAAACAGAGTAAACCCACTCCTCAAACTTTTCAATCTCATCAATGGTCGGCTATTGCATCATCTTGTTGGACGATGAGGGAGGTAATACGGTGGGTGTTCCTGTCGCACTTGGCTACATATCAGGAGTCCATTCTATTAAAGTGCGGATGGCGAGTTTCTTCTTGGAAGTTTAAACCTTTGTAATACAAGTTCTTTCCTCAAACTCCCACTGAAGTGACAAGGCACAAAATGAGCCATTTTAGTGAATCGATTAACCACCACCATAATAGCATCAAGGCACCTCTGGGGTTTAGGAAGGGCAACAAGAAAATCCATACTCACATCTTCCCAAGGGTCTTGAGAGACAAACAGAGGACGGTAAAGGCTAGTCGGTGTTAGGAATCTAGGATGCAAACACATAAGCGTTGTTGAAGGGTTTTTTAATTTTGAGAAGGGCTCTTTTGTCGTCGGGATGACATAGCTCCGCAGAAATGGCGGAGGAGAGGAGGAGAAAAAAGAGAAGTAGAGATAAGGCAAGATGACCCATTTCGGAGAGAAGTAGAGATAAGTCGGTGTTAATCTCACCAGGGCTGTAAAGGACTTCTCGAGTAGACAAATGATGTCGGGTTGGGATAAGTTCGATTACACTATGCCCGGGGATTGTTGGGCATTCACGCTTTTCCGCAATGAGGAGTTCTGAAGAATTCGGATAAGCGGATGGCGATGTTCTTGGCAGCGTTGGAAGTGGCGCGACGGAGGAGGCTAAGGCGGCCGTGAAGGAGGAGATGGAGGGCAAGGTGAGCGCGGACAAGGAGAAGGATGATGGGGTGAGTAGCGGTGGTGCAGTTTGCATTTAGGGAATGGCGAAGGCACGTCTATGGTGGTCTTTGCTGTTTGCGAGGCTGCAGAGAAAGAGGATGGACTTTCGAGGGTGCCCTTTGAGTGTAGACCTCAAGGTGAGTTTGGCGTGGTGTTTGCTGATAAGGGTTGGGACAGGTGGGTGGTGCTGATAAGAGAGAGAGAGAGAGAGAGAGAGAGAGAGAGGAGAATTGGAAAGGGAGAAAAGAAGAGAGAGAAAATGGGAAAAAAGGGGGTTGTAAATTTTATTTCAAGTTGGACTAAAAAAAATAAAAGAAATATTTGGGAATGTGTTTTATGTGTTACAAGTAAAAAAATAAAAGTCAAACCGGTCATACTCATGCCTAACGTGCCATGTCAGCAAACCACCGAGTCACCGCCACTCAACTCGCCGGCGTCCAACTCAAATCTAATTTTATTTTATTTTGGTCCACCAGAATACAAAGTGGAAATATGGTCCACCATCGTCTAATTGATGAAAGTAGAGATTATTAGAATCCAATTATCTTATATATATATATATATAGGGATATTGGATTCTAATAATCCCTACTATCACAAATTGTATGGCAATAATCCCTACTATCATTTTGGATTCTGGTGGTTCAAAAAAAAAGAAAATTGTATTGTAGTGGGACAAAATCGAGTGTATACGCTAACTATCATAGATTTTATGTTGCATTTGATTCAAAACATTGTATAACACTTTACCACGATTTTTAATGAATTTACAACATTTCTCCCAATTTTTTTCAATTTTTTATGATTTTTTCAATTTTATTCCTTTTGAAAAATCATAATAATTGCTCGGAATCTCAAAAAAATAATTTAAAAAATGTTTTAAGTAATCTTATACTGCTACCTATCTAAGGGTAGGAACCAAAAACAAAAACAATATGGGCTAGGCATGGAAAAATAAAAGAATGTGGTGATGGATTTGATACCTACAATAAAATTTTATTTTTTGACCACCGAGAATCCAAAATTATAGTAGGGATTATTGCCATACTGATTTGTGATAGTAGGGATTATTAGAATCCAATTTCCTATATATATATATATATATATATATATATATATATATATATATATATATATAGGATAATTGGATTCTAATAATCCCTACTTTCACTAATTGGACAATGGTAGGAACCAAAAAAACAAAAACAATATGGGCTAGGCATGGAAAAAATAAAAAGAATGTGGTGATGGATTTGGTACCACTACAATAAAATTTTATTTTTTTTGGACCACCAGAATCCAAAATTATAGTAGGGATTATTGCCATACAATTTGTGATAATAGGGATTATTAGAATCCAATTTCCCTATATATATATATATATATATGTATATATATATATATATATATATATATAGAATAATTGGATTCTAATAATCCTCTTTCTAATTGAATGATAGTGGGCCAAATCTTTATTTGTATTACAGTGGACCAAAAATAAAATTGGATTTGAGTGGGGCCGTGAGTTAGTGGCGGTGGCTCGGTGGTTTCTTGACGTGCGCATTGAAGTCAACCTATCAAACACATGGTCAACGTCTTGTGTCGAAACCACCAAGTCGCGCATCAACTCACATGGCCCCACTCAAATCGATTTTATTTTTTGGTCACTGAATACTGAAGTGAAATCTGATCGTCCGATTGGTGAAAGTAGGGATTATTAGAATCCAATTATCCTATATATATATATATATATATAGTTTGGAACTTTTGATTCTTTTTGTTTTTCGGTTTTAACTTTTCTCCACTTTGAATGATTGAGAATTTGAGATAATAACGTGCTACAACCCCTTGCTGCAACCTCTCTCCACCAGAAAAGAGGGAAAGCACAACATAAGCAAGGGAGAGAGAGAGAGAGAGAGAGAGAGAGAGAGAGAGTTGCAGGTAAAAAAGGAGGCACCCTCACCCCCTACATTGATCAGAGATTCCAGTTGCCAGTTGGTTTGTTGACTCAAAATTGAAGTGGGTCTTATCCTCTTTGAATGATTCCGGTTGCCAGTTGGGTTCTCCTCTTTTAGAATCATTTGTACTTGAAGAGTGCGGAGAGAGAGAGAGAGGAGAGAGAGAGAGAGAGTGGAAACTGGGGAAAGAAACAGCTGCTTCTCCTACTACGCCATTGATGGTTCATCAGATATTGGATGATGGCAACTGGGTTCTCACTTTTCTCTTGTTTAACATAGTCTGTTCTAGTCTCAACTGGCCTCAGAAAGCATCTCAGTGGACAAGGCTAGATCTTGTGTTTCTGGGCCATTTTATGTCACCTTCTTGGTGAAAGTTTGGACGTTTGTGAGTTGCTTACTTTGCTAATCTGGGCATTTCACTCAAGTTTTTAATTTGGATGTTTTTCTCAAGCTGTAAAGGGTCTTCTTCTCCATTTGAAGGGTTTTTGTGTTAAAATGTCCTTGAATTGCAACCTCTTTGGCTCAGATGGCAGATTTGTGTCCAATTTCAAACTGAGAAAGGTCAAGGACCGGATGCATGGATCTGTAGGTGTTTGGAACTGGAAAGGGAAAATCTTGCTTGTAGCCATTGTCGTTGTTTTAAGCTTCTTCTTTTATGGCTTGAATTGTTCACTCCCAGACGCAAATAACAGGTCTTCATTCCTGAATAACATAGGGAATATAATCTGTCATCGTTTCAGTTTCAACCAGCGTCTGCTTCATGCTCTCTCTGATGAGGTAGGGCACTGTGTGCTAACTCTGTTGCCGTTTTTACACTTCTTTTTTTTTTGGGTTTATTATTATGGTTATTGTTATTATTATTATGATTACTATTATTTTATGGTTAGCCGTGGGAATTGGGTTGTGACAATAGGGGATGACTATCTTGGAACAAAGATGTCTCCTTCAATGTAGGATTAGAGTTTCTTGACTCAAGTAGTTGGTGGGATTGGACTTTTGGTGCTGAGTAGCAACTTGTGGCAGTTTTTATAGAAGCAACTCATACATAACATTGAAGTTGATGGGCAAGGGCTTGAGTCTTTGTATCCACCTTCTCTTTATATGAAAAGTCAACTTTCATAAAAGAATCCTATTGAAATACAAATACTTTGAGCAAAATGCTATTCTAAATTGTGCTTTGCTTATCAATGCTAATTTAGTGTTTAGTCAGCCAAATTATCTGTTTGCATCTCTGGGATAAGCTTGTAATCTTGCATGCATCTGACCTTCCACTCATTGCCTAACTGGGACTTCAGGGTATTGATTGGTTTGGATGAAGACTTACTCTTATGAATGAATTGCTTGCCTTGACCACATAAATTAATGGTGTCGAAAAAATTGTGGAAGTATTCTCCACGTGTTGTGGATGGGTCTCCCAAGATATAAACCTGCAATTCATTTGGTCCTTCTGATTTGATTCTAGCACCCACATGGTAGAAGATTTTTCAAGACAGTTGACCTGCAACATAGTGGTGTGCCCTGGCCTGTTAAGCATCTCTTGCTTCTAGAAAACAGACTAGCATATCGTCTGGTTGGGTGTAATGCAATGGAGTTGTAATGCAATCAACTCTGTAACATAATCAACTATGCAATTTAATGCAAAAGTGATTGCATTACCATGTTTGGTTACTTAAAATAGAAAATTTGTATGTAATCACATATATAATAAATTAATCATTTTTTATTTTGGAAAGTTTATGTGTACATGTGATTGTGAGTGTGAATATAATAAATGGGTGCACAAGCGAGCGAGAGAGAGAGAGAGAGAGAGAGAGAGAGAGAGAGAGAGATTTAAATGGGTGCACAAGAGAGAAAAATGGATGTGTGTGTGTGTGTGAGAGAGAGAGAGAGAGATATAAATGGGTGTGTGAGAGAGAGAGAGATAGAACTAAAAAATAATTAAATAGTGAAGCATTATAACAGTATATAGGTTATATATGATGATATGAGATGATTTTTGTGACATTGTAATCAAAATAACATAGGTAAGTGAGTGTTATCAAATTTACATCACTAGAGGTTATTTTGTTTACGATGTAATTTTGATTATAATGCTCAAAATGTAACCAAACATTGTAATGCAAATAACGATATTATTATGATTACATTACATGGTTGATCATACCCAACCAAACAAGCCGTAGCTTTTGGTGTGAAAAGCTATGATATCACAGTTAAAACTTTTTGAATTCTCTTTACAATCTAGTCTTAGAGCATTCTAGTCTTGAAACAGCAAAAAAAAAAAAAAAAACCCTTTTTTTTTTGTTAGCTTACCCCCTGGCCCCTCTGTAAAGTGGTTTTCCTATGAACTTTTGAGTTTATTTTGTTAATATTAAAGTTATCAAAGGCATTATGTGTATATCATTTTATTTGTGATCCCAAATGTTGTTGGGTTAGAATCATGTATGCATTTGAATCGTGTATGAAATTTATTGGGGTTTGTTGCTGTTGTGGTGTATGAAATATCTGTCTTGTTTAGGTTCAGGATGGTGCAGCTTGGTCAGAGAAAGCAGATCATGCTGAAGGTTCCTGCAGGCCTAACTGCTTTTGGTCGGACAAAAGGTGTTGGTGGCTGGTTATAGTGGTGATGACAATGATTTTAAGGGCATCATTTTTACGTTCTGAGACGAAGCAGCGGTTGTCTCTCTCTCAGCAGTTGAATCCACAGCCTCAGCAGTTACAAGAGCAGAAACAGCAGCTCATGCAGCACAAGCTGCCGCTGCAAGCTCAGAGTCCAGCAAAAAGTGCAACTAAATGGCTCAAGAAGATACTTCATGTCTCTGTTGTGCTTATGTTTCTTGTATCGATTTGGTTGTTCCACCACATTTATAAAGACATTGCTCTAAAGAGGAAGGAAACGCTGGCCAACATGTGTGATGAACGAGCTAGAATGTTGCAGGATCAGTTCAATGTGAGCTTGAATCATGTACATGCTTTAGCCATTCTAGTTTCTACTTTTCACCATCGAAAATATCCCTCTGCAATGGATCAGGTACCTTTCATGCTCTAAATTCCAGTTCGTCCATCTTATCCTGGATCGAGCAAGCATTTCATAGCATTTTATGTCATTACAAAGTTAAATGGCTCTACAGGCTACACTATTAACCAGATTGTTTTCTTTTCTTTTTTTTTTCTTTTTTTCAAATAGCTTAGTGAGCCATGTGGATATGTACTGTGGATTCTGTGATGCAAATAAATGAGTTTATGGCTTAAACTACCACTAGGGTTCCCCCCCCCCTCCCCCCATTCTACCACTTTGTTTTATTTTTTTTCCAAACTACTACTCACTTTATCATTTAGGGCCTAAATTACCACCAATCAACCAGATGACCTCCAATAGAAGGTTATGCTTATATTTTTCCCTGTTTTATTTCTTTTTGTTTCTTATGAAAGTAATTTATCATTGTTGGGAAATTAGATTGTAAATTTTTACATTATAAATATTCCAAAAAACCTCCAAATAGTTAATTTTGTTCAATTTCACCCATGTAACACCCCAAGTTTTAAATTTTAAAAGTATTTTGAAATATTTTAGTACCGAAAAATTTGCTATTTAATTTCGGCAACAGACTAGAAATAACACTTCACAAGGTAAACAAAAAAGAAATAAAGAGAAAAATAAGTATTACCTTTTAATGAAGGTCATCAAGTTGCTTGGTGGTAATAGAGTGGGTGGTAGTTTGGATTAGAAAAATAAAATAAAACATGGTGTTGAATGGAAAAATATTGAAAACATGGACATGGTGATAGTGTAAGCCATGAACTCAAAAGTAAACTAATGTTGCGAAGTTTATCATGAAATTATGCCTTTTTTTAAATAAAAGAAAATTTGTGGGACGTACTTGTATTATTTTTCTTTTTTTTTTTGTTCTAATGTTTTTCCAGAGCCGATGGTTTGTATTTCAAATTGCTTATGGCGGCGTGAATGGTTAATATAATGCTGAACTCTTTCTGTTATCCTAACTTGGGCGGTCTTTCATGTGGGTTTTGCAGAGAACATTTGGAGAGTATACTGAAAGAACTGCCTTTGAGAGACCACTCACCAGTGGTGTTGCCTATGCATTAAAAGTTACTCATTCTGATAGAGAGCAGTTTGAGAAGCTGCAAGGGTGGACCATTAAAAAGATGGAACATGGTGATCAGACCCTTGTGCAAGATTTTGATCCTGCAAAGATGGCTCCTGCACCCATTCAGGATGAATATGCGCCTGTCATATTCTGTCAAAGGACAGTAGCTCACATCGTTTCGATAGACATGATGTCAGGCAAGGTTGTCTTCCCCTTCCTCTACCTTCTCTTATATATGTTGCCTTTTTCATTTTTGTGATTAGCAATAGCATTAGAAGTGTCTTATGCTGTATTGGTGGATATATGGTTTTTCCCTTAGGGATATTGTTAGTGGGATACACGTATCATATTGTCATCCTAGTCCAAATCTTGCTGGGACAACATTAGCCATTGAGTGATCATTTATGGAATGATTAATGTTTCACTGTGGAAGTGACAGATGAATATATGACTGACTGCAGCGTCTAAAATTTGAAATCACTGTAAATAATCATTTATTCGCATTGTTAAGTGAAATGCTAGCTGATGCATTTCTGGTGGGGCTTTTGTAACGATGTTTGGTAAAGAAGCAAGGTTCAACATTCCATATATGTGATCTTTTCAAGTCAAAGGAGTAATTATCACGTCAACCCCTTATAACCAAAGCATGGTTCCATGGACTTGGGGTCTGCTCATTCTGAAATGATTCTTGGTGCCTTTGATCTGAACAGGACATGCTCTTCTAAATGATGCAAAATATGATGCAACATATTATTGAATCTGGTGAAAGATATGAGGACATATTAATGGCATATATGTATATCTACAGATTGAATATTTTACTGTCTTGCCAATCTACTTTGATCTTGCAGGAAGATCGTGATAACATTTTACGAGCAAGGGAGACAGGAAAGGGAGTCTTGACTTCTCCGTTTAAGCTATTAAAATCTAACCACCTTGGTGTGGTGCTTACTTTTGCTGTTTATGAGAGAGAGCTTCCCCCAAATGCTACTCCCGAGCAACGTACCGCTGCAACTGTGGGGTAATGTTTGTTTCCGTGAACATCCTTAAGTTATTGTTTAAAGTCAAATGTGAAATAATAAGAATTAATTGCTTATTTATAGGTATCTTGGTGCATCTTATGATCTTCGTTCGCTAGTTGAGAAGATTCTTCAGCAACTTGCTAGCAAACAGACAATTGTTGTTAATGTTTATGACACAACAAACATGTCAGCACCGATTAACATGTATGGGAGTGATGTTGTAGACACAGGCCTTCTTCATGTGAGCAGTCTTGATTTTGGTGATCCATCTCGAAAACATGAGATGCATTGCAGGTATAGTGCATGAGTGAAATATTGGATATCGGGTCTCTTGGCCCCACTAGAAAAAAGTGGTAGAAGAAGACTACATAGTTTTGAGCTTGAGTACTGTGCTGACAATTGATTGTCTCATTACAGGTTCAAACATAAACCACCTCCTCCTTGGATGGCAATAATGTCTGCAGGTGGGCTGCTGACGATATCCTTGCTTCTAGGTCATATATTCCATGCGGCCATTAATAGGATTGATAAAGTGGAGGAAGATTTTCGGAAAATGATGGAGCTAAAAGCTAGAGCAGAAGCTGCGGATGTTGCAAAGTCTCAGGTTGTTCTCTTATTTTTACAGAGTTCGCATAAGCTTTTTATTGGCTGGCTGAACTTTTGTGGGCATTCCGTGTCTGAATATTGATCATTTTGCCTTAGCAACTAATATGTGATTTCTTCCTTGTGCAGTTTCTTGCTACGGTTTCCCATGAAATAAGGACACCCATGAATGGCGTTTTGGGTGGGGATGATTTTATGCTGTTCATTCTTTATCTGTTCGTTTGGATTGTTTGCATTGTCTCTGATTTGTGGATTGTCCTCAGGTATGCTGCAAATGTTGATGGACACTGATCTGGATGCTGACCAAGAAGATTATGCCAAGACAGCTCATGCCAGTGGGAAAGATCTAATTTCCATCATCAATGAGGTTCTTGATCAAGCCAAGATAGAATCGGGCCGGCTTGAGCTTGAAGAAGTGCCTTTTGATTTGCGTGCTATCCTTGATAATGTTGTCTCACTGTTCTCAGGAAAATCCCGCGAAAAAGAAATTGAGGTACGAACGTTGGACAATTCATTTTGAAGTGGTTTCTTGTTACTGCTGGCAGTGAAATTGAGATTTGACTTCAACTGTTCACTTCAATGTCTGCAGTTGGCTGTATATGTATCCAGTCAGGTACCTGAAATTGTTGTTGGAGACCCGGGGCGTTTCCGGCAGATAATTACTAATCTTGTTGGCAATTCAGTCAAGGTTACTCTTTCTTTGCCTTGATGCTAAATCTCTTTGCCTTCATATTTGATGGTCTGTTCTGTGCATTTAGGAACATTGTACAGCATATAAACGTTCTTTTGAACCAGCAAAGCATACTTCCCTTTTTTCTTTTAGAGTGCGCTTGGTTGCATGAAAACTCTGGGGAGATTGGTCAACTTTCTAAGTTGACTAATTTTCCCTAGGTTTGGTTGTCAATGGTCATTGGGAAACATTTTCTGTTGGGCCCACAATTTTACAATAATCATTGAGAAAAATTTTCCTATTGGAGGGGTAACGGAAAAAATTTCACGGTGGGAAATGGGATCCAATGTGTGGGAATTTCTAAAATACCTCTAATATAACAAACCCAAAAAATTATAAATATGGGTAGTTTGCACATTTCAAACATTTTCCCAAGGAAATTAGCAACTTCAACTGAGCATTGTAAAATACGCTTTCCCAGAAATTTCTTTTCCATGAAACATTTCCCCAAGAAAAGTTTTCCCAGGAAAAATTTCCCTGGGATTCTAGCAAACACTCTATTTTTAATATTTGCACGTGTGTGTGTTTTTGGGTGGGTTTGAAGTAAGTAGTGGTACAGCAACTATTTATGTAATCAAGTAATCAATTAGTGCAGAATAGTAATTATAACATTCTGCTTTTGCTTATATCTTAGTAAGTAGAGTTTCTTTCAATTGCAGTTCACAAATGACAAGGGACATATTTTTGTCTCTGTACATTTGGCGGATGAAGTGAGGGTCCCATCTGATCTGATGGATGAGGTGCTGAAACAAGGTCTGAACACTTGTAAAGATGGATCTGAGTGGAATACTTTGAGTGGCTTTCATATTGTTGACAGATGGAGTAGTTGGGCAAGTTTTAAACATTTGGGTCACAAAGAACCCACTGAAAAATCTGAAATGATTAAACTTTTAGTGACAGTAGAGGACACTGGTGAGGGTATTCCGCAAGATGCTCAGAGACGCATATTCACACCATTTATGCAGGCAGATAGCTCAACTTCACGGCATTATGGAGGGACTGGAATTGGACTGAGTATAAGTAAATGCTTGGTGGACCTAATGGGGGGAGAAATTGGATTTGTGAGTGAGCGTGATGTTGGCAGTACTTTTTCATTTACTGCCGTTCTCAGGAAAGGTCAGTTAGGTGATCTCAAGTGCCGCACATATGAAATATCTGCTTCAGAAATGAAGGGATTGAGAGCTTTGGTTGTTGATAAAAGAAGAGTTCGAGCCGAGGTCACAAGGTACCATCTTCAAAGACTTGGCATATTTGTGGACATGGTATCCAATCTTCAAGCTGCCTGCTCTTTTGTTTTTGACAATTCAACTACAAGGTAGATTCCCTTCCATATGGTGTTTCTGAGACATCTTTTATTGGATGCAATATGATATTATTTGTGTGAACTGATTATACTTCAAAGCGAAAGATTTATTAGTGATGGCCATCAACTTGGCCCACTGGTTTTAAATCCACAAAATAAGAGAAATTATGCAATGCAATAGTTTTCTTTTTACTTATAGGGTTTGAACCAGTGGGGAGGGTTTTAAAAAGCAGAGAGCAATGATTTGGTGAAATCTATATAATATTAATAGTAAAGCTTGTGGGTCCCGCAGAATGGAGAAAGGAGATTAATTCTAGAGATTCCAACCAATAAGAAAGCAGATAAATATTGAATTAAATAATTTTGGTGCGAAAATAAGTAATTATTTACACTTTAAATCAGTTCAAATCAAATATCTAATTCCTTCCAACCGATTTCTAGCTTTCACTTACCAAGATTTTCGGAGTACATACAGCACACCATTTTTGAACATCCTAGAGTTTCTAAACTTACAAAATAAGTGCAAAGCGTGTGCAATTAAAATACTAACTCCATCGAAACCCTAACATAAATGTCTATATATAGCCGTATTGTAGCTTGTAATTTCTTTATTTGGGTTTATGTTGGATGATTGTATTATTTTCTATTTTGTTTATTGTTAATGGTCTAATTATTTCACCGTTACTTTATAATTATGTTGATTACCCCATGTTTCAATATACTATTTTTTAAATATTTACATTTTTAGTAAAACTATACTTTTGAGTTTTTTATTTTTTATTTTTTATTTGAGCACATATGTTGCAGGTAATTATAGTCACATCTTCTATAAAATGAATACACTAGACTATAACTTCTTAGTGCGTGATTTGGTATTTAATGTACATCATGTCCACAAATATTTAAATTTAATAATTATTAATATTTTACTAATTTAAGTTCGGTTCTTAAATAGAAAGAGCTTATATTAATTATGTTAACCGTCAACTCACTACATCAGTATACACTACATATATTTAAATGCATGGAGCATTAGGGGAGACTCTTTATCATGAAGAACCAAATGGCCTTGGCAACAAATGTGTTACGCAAGTCCAAAATTGTCACTCAACAAGCAACATCATCTCGAAATGCAATTGTCCTACCCCTAAAGTTATAAATTTATTGCCATCATTTACTAGATTGTTACCAACTATCTTGAATATAAATTTATCGCGATTTTAGTCACATTGTTGCTGTCTCAATTGAATTGTTGCCATTGCATGTTTGTTGATTTTGTGTATTTTTTATTTGAACAATTCCGTTATGGTATGTTTTTATTTGATAATACCATTGATGTTTTGTTCTTTCTTATAATTTATATTCCCATTTGTATATAGTTTAATTTTTTCGTTTTCTATTAAAACTATTTTATCATTCACCGTGCATCGCTGAGGTTTAAGACTAGTTATGTTTAAGGATGCAACTCTAAACACACTTTTGGTTATGGTGGGGCTAAATCACTCAAATGCGCAAATTGCTTCCCATGTTTAGATTGTTGAGGGTCAAAAGCGCGGTCTCCCTAACTCAAACAATTTCAATTGGCCTTATGTCATGGATCAGCCACATTTTGAATTCGACAGGCTGCACTCTTTGATATGACGTAATACCGACATAGTGGGCCAATCTTGTTCCTAAACAAAGGGTACATGATGTGGGCTACAGTACATGAAAAGTGTTTGATGTGTTGTTGGATGCCTAAGGCATGTCAAAAAAGCACCCTTGATATGTTAGATACTACCGTAGAGGAAGTGTCTGTGTCTGTTAAGTTACTAGTGATGCTTGCATGACGGCCATAATATATCAACTCTTTGACATAGAAGAACCGTAACTTATCAACTCTTCGTCTTATATAAGCCAATTTACCAAGGCTCATCTGCTAGATCTGTCCCAAATTGGAATGCTTGGCTCAGCAGAAGCTTGAAAATGTCTTCCGAGTTCACATTTATGAGTGTTATAAACCTTGTATGGATCAATTTTATTGAATGTTGTGGTGTGCTATGGATGATGTAATCAGCAGTTATTATCACTACTTGATTGAAGGTAGCCTTTTCTAAGTGAAGTTGTAGATTTTATGCATAAAATTTGCAATTAAAGTGAATAATCATTCTTATAAAAGGCATTTAGCTGGGCATATACTTGAGTAATCACAACTAAGTTCAATCTCACATTTTTTTAAAAAAATTAGTACTATAGATATATTTTTTATTTGTATGTTGATGAATTTAAAATTATGACTAGGACAAAGAATGATTCTGCTAAGCTCAATTGTTTCGATGCAGTTCATCAGCGCCATTGTCTATGGTTCTGATTGACAAAGAAGTGTGGGCAAGGGAGCACATCGTTAAGATGCGTGATCTGCTTAAAGATGCAACTCTGAAGAGTGGCACAGAAGGTGTGCCACCAGCCAAAATATTTTTGTTGGCTATGTCCAGCTCTCCAGAGCGTAATCAACTAAAATCATCGCATTTGGTTGATGGTATATTGACAAAGCCTCTTAGATTAAGTATCCTGACTGGATGCTTCCATGAAGCCTTTTCAAATGGGAGGAAGAGGCCAGCAAATAAAGAAAAACCTGCTACTCTTGGGAGTCTTCTGAAAGGGAAACAAATATTAGTGGTTGATGACAATGCTGTAAACCGAAAAGTTGCAGAGGGTGCTCTGAAGAAATATGGAGCTGTTGTTACCTGTGTGGACAGTGGAAAGGCAGCTGTCAAGAAACTTCACCCACCTCACAATTTTCATGCTTGCTTCATGGATCTTCAAATGCCTGAAATGGATGGGTACCTTCCCTTCCCCTTTCATCCTTTTCATTTTCATTATTTTGCTCCTTTCTCATTTTGATATTACTAAGGTATAAGGATATTTCTGTCATACAATTCCATACATGCTTGCTTTCTCCATTTTGCATTCTACGGATTCTTGCCTGAAAGTTTCAGTAGATTTTGCAATGATATAAGAGAGAGACTTGCAGGCTTTGTGAAAGTAATGGTCCGCTCTGAAGTTTTACTGGAAAATCAGAGTGGCAATGCAATTAGCTCAGGTTGTCAAGCGTAAGTTGTGATCTCTGGTAAATGTTTTTGCTTACGTGTCATTTTGGTGGTTTTCTAAGGTTTGAAGCTACACAGAAAATTCGTGACAAAGAAGTTGAGTTCACGGAGAAAATTGATTCTGGGGAATTTCCACTGGAAACATTAGGCAATGCAAGTCCTTGGCACACCCCAATATTGGCAATGACTGCTGATGTAATTCAAGCCACCAATGAAGAGTGCATTAAGTGTGGCATGGATGGTTATGTGTCTAAACCCTTTGAGGAAGAGCAGCTTTATAGAGCGGTGGCTTGTTTCTTTGAGTCCAGATAACTGTGTAGATGGATTGTCTGTGGTGTGACCTGGGGCTTAATTATGGTCTCGTCCGGCTGAGCATAATCTTTGCTTGTCCAAGGCAGCAGGGGATTCGGATCATTCATAATCCAGGCTGAAGAGTAATTTCCATCCTTTTCCTGCTTCATCCTCCTTTTATTTGTCATGTATATGGAGTTACATTCATTTGCAGAATTGCAGATGCAGTTTTGCTGGGCTTAAACTGGGGTCTCTGCTACTCTAATATGTTTAATTTGTGTTTTCAATTCAAGTCTGCTTTTCTGGGTACTATTTACTTGCAGCTTACACCTGATAAAGTCACATTGATTATGTTTTTTCCTTTTGCCTTAAGTTAAAGCAACTTGATTTGAAATACCTTGTGCTACTCTCTCTACCTCACTCTTGTCCATGGGAGTAGTTACCAATCACAGTAATTAAGTTGCTTCATGTTTAGGATGGATCATCTAAAGAGTCCTTTCCCTTCAATGTGGTTATTATTGGGGTCTGTAACATGCTTGAAGATGCCTGGATACATCATTATTATGCAATTTGTGGATTAGGGGATGCCCCTCCCCATGCAAACACTCTTGATGCTTAGGCTGCTTTGATGCTGGTCGAGATTTAGTCCTAACAAATCATAAATTGATGGTCAAAGGCTAAGGAGTATGTCTGAGTCTGATTGTGGAGTCTTTTAACATGAATTGAATTCCGTTGCTGACAACATGGTTTATTTGCAGGGATGTTAATGGCAATTCACTAACTGATTTCGCGTGCACAGGGATGCGGTTGCTCTGAGTGGCTGGTGTGCTGCGTTATTGTATATATCCCTTGTCGGTATTAGTAGGTGCTGAATTTCATTAATTATTAGGTGCTGAATTTCATTATTATATATATATGTTGTGGTGTTGTTGTAATTGTATGTATTGTTGATTAGGGTGATAATGTGTATGTGTATGTGTATGTGTATGTGTATGTGTATGTGCATGAGGTTTAGGGTTTATGATGTTGGAATACAAGGTCCCTTGACCCTTGTGGTTGTTTGTTGATAATGTGTGTCTTTTCCTTTATTTTTCTTGCCGTTTTAAATTGTGTTCATTTTTAAGTTTGAAATGGAGTTGGAATGCCATCGGTGCATATGATATGACTGATTAAAACAGAAAGGGTGGCACTGGCAGGGAAAAGCATCAATGATTCGATGCTCTGAATATCATAGTTGGATCATCCTCGTGGTCATGTGCCACTGCTGCCTAATAATGTTTTCTGCAATAATGCAAAAAGAATACGCAATCATGGAACATGTGCATTTCATATTTCGCCGCTGTACTATTAGCTTGGATGCAAAAAAAGCAAATTAAAACATAGTTTTTTTTTTTTTTTTAATCTCTAATTTTTCTTTGTTCCTTATGAGGAAAAATCATTTCTTGAAAAGCATAGTTGTTTCAAAATATTCTATTATATCATGAGTTTAATTTTTAAGTTGTCTCAATACATCCTATTATAGTATAAAACTTTGATCAAAATTCAAAATTGTAGTCATTGTGTTAGGCTTTTAAATTTCAACTAAATTATTTGTGATGAGAAATATCGACAAAAGTAATGATATTTTTTTACTATTGAAAGAATGTGCACTTAAGTTTAAATTTTCCCGCTTGCTTTTCGTCGCCCCCCTTTTTACTATTGTCGCCCACCTTTCGCATAATATTTCCAACCCACGCCCTTGAACCTCATAACTTCAATCTCCACTATCTCTCTAGTTTATTTCTCTAAAAAACGCTCTCAACCATCGACCACCACAAACCACCCTCATACCGGGATTTAATCGACGAATTTGAGGTATGTTTCGAATTTGTATTTTGAATTTGAGGTTTTATATTATGTAAATTTAAATTTCGGCCGAAAAAACGAAAAAAAAATAAAAAAAACCATCCGGGACATTTGCTGAGCATACGACAAGCCGCGCCGATCTTGGCGCCTAGATCCGGCACAGCGGCCATGCCGGGATCCGTGCCGCAACGACGCGCTTGCCGTATGCGCGCGCAAATTTCACCTTTTTTTTAATTTTTTTTTCGTTTTTTTGTTTTAATATTAATAAAATTAATATTAATTGTTATTATTGTTATGTTTATTAATATTGTTATTGTTATTTTTATTAATATTATTATAGATAATAATTGTTATTAATATTATTATTGTTAATAATTGTTATTAGATTATTGTTAAATAATAAATAAAAATTAAATATTATATTTATTAAAGTTAATATTGTTATTATTAAATATGATAATTATTAATATTGTTATTATGAATATTATTGTTAATTATGTGTTAATTTGATAATTATTAGTGATTAATTGTATTATTATTATTAATATTGTGTTATGAAAATTAGATTAATATTAATATTGTTAATATTAATATTAATGTTAAGCATGTGTTAATATGACAATTAGTAGTGATTAATATCAGTGATATTGATTCGTTGTTAATATTTGATGCGTTAATATTATTTAGTGATTAAGCATGTGTTAATGTTAGTGATTAATTGTCTTAGAAAAAAATCGTAATTGTGATGTAGGGTTAAGTTTACGGGTTAGTGTATATTCCGAATAGTTTATATGTAGTTGTGTTAGAAGGATGTTGAGTTTGGATGATTTTGGTTGTTATTTGTAAGTAAGTTGGCGTATATAGTTGGTATGGGTAATTTATTCATAATCCAACTTAATTGTCAATTTATGTACTCATAACTCCAAATGATGACATAATAGTTATGTCACATCCATTTAATAACTTAGGTACTCAACAACCAGTTGATACGTAAGTGAATAGGTTATTTTGTGATGGTAGGCTAGGATAATAATTATGTTAATGTATAGTTATAGTATGTTAGTTGTATCGTCAAAGAAAGAGGTTGAGTTTTGGGTCATATTAGTGTCAAGGAGAGTGTGTGTTGTAACTGATAATGTATGGTTGAGAAGGTTAATCAATGCCCAAGATAAACTCGTTTACTTGTTTGGTTCCCAAAGTAGCCCACTATCGCCAGATGAAATTGAGCAAGTGTTGCTTTGGGAGTTAGAGCGTGTTAGATTCGGTGCAATGATGTTTCTATTGTGCATCTGGTGGGTCAACAAGATAAGGCGGTCCGAAAGGGAAGCTAGTAGTGAAGGGTCAGTGCAAATCGTGTTGGACTTTCGCATGTAAGATTCATAGGTCCATCAAAGCATTGAACGATGATGCAAATTCACCGCATAGATGGACTCGTGAATCTTACATGCAAGAAAGCCCAACACGATTTGTATTAGACCCTTCACTACTAGATTCTTTTCAGATCCGCTTATCTTGTTGCCCAGCCGCACAATAGAAACATTACATTGTACCGAATCTGATACGCTTCTAACTCCCAGAGCACTGTAGACCTCGCGCAATTTCACTGCTGACAGTGCGTTATTTTTTGGGAACCAAACAATTAAACGAGAAGTCGGTACGGCTGACGAAAGTCTTTTTCAACCATAGATTAACAGTTAAACAACACACTCTCCTTGGACAATAACATGATCCTCTTGCCTCGTGACATGACTTAGTTAACCAACACACGTTAACCCATTTGCGCATATTTTTGCGGCTTAAATGATTATTATGTTATGTATGTCTTCATTTTGCAGGTGATCTAAAATGGTAGGGAAGGGCAAGGGCCGAGGGTTTCTGGACCGGGCGAATCGACTTGTGAGTGGTTGGAGGGGGGGTGAGTCTGGGGACCCCCACAGACGCAATGATCGCGTCAACTCGCGCCGTCTTGGTCGTGATGCAGATGCGGGTGATGCGTGAGGTCGGCCAGAGGACACGGAGTCAGGCAACGCGAGATTTCGTTGACCATCTCAACCAGGCCATGGATGAGTCTAGCGGCTCTACAACATCGGAGTCGGGGGACGATGAGACAGGGGAGCCCGAGATGCAGATGATCCCGACCTCCATCGCAGATTTTTCCAACTACTAGGCCAGGTTACGGTGCCATCGTGTTTCATGCCCGATGAGGATTCAATGGAAAGTTTGCCCCGGTCGGCGGGGTGGGCGGGAGCGATTCACATCGTGACGGTGGTCCAAAGGTCGATATCGTAAGAGGAAGCGACGCGGCGACAATTCCTGGAAGATTGGTGGTAACGTTCCCGGGGGACCTGCAATTCCCTTATTAATACCGAGCTTTGGAGGTCACATTGCTCGGGTAATATGGGAGGGTCGCGAGCGTTCGCCTCGTGTTGTCCTTGATTGCTTGACGAAGAAGAATGCGTTGAGGGAGTTGTGGTCAGTACACGACAAGTTGGAACCTGAATGCCAGGCTGCACTGGGAAGAATCCAAATAGCCAATTTGACGGAGTTGATGTACGACCACATCGTCCGTACTCAAACGCACTGGGATTGCGTTGCGTTGATTTTGAAGTCTTCGGTCTGCCGGGCCGTGGGGGGCTTGTCTGCGGATCAGGAATATACTCACTGTCGGGATTCAACTTTCCATTGAGGACACTGTTTACGTGTCGTACAACTGCTGGGTCACTCTCCGAACTCAGTTAGCCGCCTCAAATTGTTCTAAGTCCTGCACTGGTGGAACATCATTTGAGCATGCGCTTCACCATCGCCAATCACCGCCGCTTGTCTCCAAAACATATTTATCCGTGTCGTGGAATTGGCTCTCGGATCGTAAACTTCCATCATAGAACACGCGGGAGGAGGTGGGTTCTCGACACCAGGTGATCGCATAAGTAACATTCTCCTTCATACCTCATCGCCAGCATCTTATTGAGCTCATACGACATAAGGTCCAATGCGTGATGAGATACTCTTCCGAGCAAATTCTTAAAGAAATGAGATGGACCTAATTGCCTGTGCGTGCTCCTTGATAGTTCAAGCTCCCTCTTAATCTCCGTATGTTGATTCTCCAAGTGATAGTGAATCTTCGCAAACACACGATCGAAGGTGCCTCTGGAACTGCCGATATAATACTTTAGTGATGAATGCTGGCTCTCAACTCTTGAAGTGGCTGTGTTCCCCATATGAGGTACATTATCGGTCCAAGCACAAACAAATTTTTCTTTATGACTCAGCCACGTCCCCGTAAGATAATCAACTATCGGTTTGTTTTGCCCGATCCACGCGTTAACAACCTCTTTCCACTTGACCTTGAAATCTCCAACAGTCTTCGCATGTACAATGCCGTTCCAGAAATGATGTCTGAAATGAAGCCCGAGTCCGAGCTTCTTGCCCCCAGTAAGGACGTTTACTTTGTTCTCCACATCATTCGCAATATGCCACACGCACAAAAGTTGATGCACATTTGGGTAAACCCGCAATGACTTCAACAAAGCATCCCGCTTGTCCGTCAAACACGGATGGAATTACATCGGTACCCAACAATTCATACACTCTCCACAATAGCCACTCATAAGATTCCATCTTCGCCCCGCATGAACGAGTAAGCAACTGAAGTTGCGGTTTGTCGGTGTCATGCCTACGAGCTCACATAAAGGCCACTTTGCCTTGTTAGTCTTGTACGTTGTGTCAATGAGAATGACATTTGGAGTGCGACGTAGCAACTTCAACGAGTAAGGATGACATAAAAACTCGACGGCTCGCCATCGTCATCATAATCGACAAAAGAGACGTACCCGCCGAGTTTCGCCATGCGCAAGCATTGTCCCGCAGCCGTCCTACCATCCAATTCCTCAGTGCGCATCTTTGCCCGCTCGTTGTATACTTGCTTCACGTTTATCGTAGAGGCGGGGAACCTAATCTTCAACGACGTTTGTATCGCCGGTGTGCACCCCGTGTTGGTCATATCCCGGACATGTTCTTTCATTTCAGAGGTTAATGGATGTCCGTGACGATGCCCTTCCTCGTACACGATGAAGGCATGATTGTGCTTCCCCCGGTCACCGTCGCACACTCTAACTCGCCATTCCGTTTCGTTGCGAGTCCACGCAACAATGGCGAATTTACATTGGCACGCCTTCGTTGACGTACTCCGACGAGCCGCATCATCTAGATCGTTCAATTTGCCACGATACTTTCCGTACCTCCAACACTTCAAATAACACCTTAACGGACTATCGGCATCTTTTCTCTTGTACGAAGCCCGTACAAACCTAAAACCGATTGCCGCAGCTACTCCATTGGCCCATTCTTGCAATGCTTCAATACTCTCGAAAACATTTTGCGTTACAAAATGGGAGGAGTAATCAACGCCGTCCCCGCCAAAGTCCTCCAAAAAAACCTTCAAACAATAAAAACAATTATTAATATACTAATAATAACTGGGATACTAATTCGTAATAATAATGTTAGTAGCTTCAACATTAATAAATAACATACAATTCTAATATTAATTATCATAATAATATTATAAAAAAAATAAAAAATTGTAACATAATTAACATAATAATAACAATTAACAACATTATTTACCATAATAATATTATTTTAAATAAATAAATAATAATTTTAACAACATTTACTAATATTGTTAATAATATCAACAACACTTATAAACAACTTGTATTAATAATATTAATTAACATAATTTTAACATAATTAACATAATAATTATAATTAATAACATTAATTATATTAATAAAAATTTTATTTAAATAACAATATTAATAATAATAATTAGCATAATTAACATAATATAATAATAATAACAACACTTCTAAACAACTTATTTATAATAATATGTTTTAACAAAATTTACATAACAATTATAATTAACGACATTGATTACCTTAATAATATTAACATAAATAAATAAATAATATTTTTTACATAAACAATAATATTAATATTTTATAAAACCCTAAAAAAAAAAAATTAAAACCAAAATTTTTCCGGAAAAAATATGGGTGCCGCGCCCAGATCACGACGGCGCCGCGGCGCTGCCGTGCGGATCGTGCGGCGACAGCCGCGGCTGTGCCGCACGTTTCGCACGGCAGAGCCGCGGCTCCGCCGGGATCTGGGCGCGGCACCCGTATTTTTTCCGGAAAAAATTTTTCGTCTTAATTTTTTTTAGAATTTAAATTTACAAACTAACCTCTTGTTCTTCACTTGAATTACCACCTTCTATTGACATTTTAGGTTAAATTTCAAAAACAAATCAAAATTTTAGAGAGAGAATTTGAGAGGAGAGTGAGAGGAGAGTGAGAGGATGTGAGTTAGAGAGAAGGTGGTTGAAATATATTAAGGACAAAAACGTCTTTTGGGGGGGCGACATTAGTAAAAAGGGGGGCGGCGTTAAGCAATACCCTAAATTTTTAGCAGCAAATATATGTTATCAAATTAAAAAAGGTTGCAGTGCGAAATTTTTTATGTAAGTTTCTTTAACTATCACCATCGCATTATAAAACTTCTTTTGAAAACTGATATTATAACAAAAGTTAGAGAAATAACTTCCTCTTTTGAAATCATTGCCAAACTTTAACTAGTGATCAACTCGATTGAACCAATGGTCGATAGGCCAAGTGTTTGGGCCGTCATGACTGTTCGACCGATTAGCCTGGGTTAGTAATTGAGTCGGTCAAAACCGACACAACTCATTTTGCCCATAAAATTTTTTAAAAACTTAAAAATGATACTAAGTTTTTAAAAATAAGATCTTTATGCTTTTATAAATAAAATTATCGTAAAGCCTAAGAATTTATAATCTATCTATTTTTAATAAAACAAAAAGAGCCAAATGCCCAAACAAGTGCAATGTTTGCGCTAATTGGGATAATTAACGTTGACATTGTCATTTGGCATCAAGACCACTGTCCACCAAGGAAAATCCTGTGTTGTCCATTCATCTGATAGACACAGGACTTCTATCCTACCACACTATTAAAAATATGTGTATTACCAATTGTTATGAAATAATATTTATTTGTGAATGTCCATTAATATCTCTTAGGTGGTTAGGGTTTAGGAGGATTTTTCTCATGTGATCTCACTATGTAATTAGTATAAATACCCCTTGTGGGTTATGAATAAACGATCGCTCATTCTCCTTCCTCAATCTCTCTGTGTCTTTATTGTTCTTCTCTATTATTCTCTTGTATCGCGTTCATCAATTATTGTTTCATAACACGTTATCAGCACCAGACTCTTCTATTTTTTTTCTATATTCTATAAGGGTTTAGGGTTTTTGAGTTTTGATGAAGAGACAAGGGTCAAGAATGTAGAATTAGAAGTAATTTATGAGATCAAAATCTAAATCCTTCTACAACGATGACGATGCCAAGCAACAATTGGAAGTAAGGTAATTAATTACACGTATGCTTTTTGTATCTTCGTTCCCTATCTCTTATTTAATTCATATTGGATTCACTCCGATATTCTTTTTCTTGTTGGTGAACCCGAAGTTCACCCCATCACTAATATTAAGATTGTCATTCTCATTTGAAGGAGTGTAAATAATAGTAGTGAACCAGAAGTTCACCCCGATAATGAAACATTTATTTTTCATTAGTGGCTAGAAGTTCACCATGATATTGAAATTTGTATAATCTTCTTAGTGAACCAGAAGTTCACTCTTCTGTTAATATTAAATTTGTATAATTTATATTTATGAACAACTTTGTTGTTAGATTGTTGTGTACTAATTTATAGTCTTTAAGTATAAGATTTTATGTGTTTTCATTAACGAACCAGAAGTTCGTCCCAATAATACAAAGTTTATTTCATTTTATTAGTAAACCAGAAGTTCACTCATCGCCTTTATATGGTTAAAGTCTTTTGTTATTTGATATTATGGTTATAGTTAAAGATTATATAATTTCATTGGTGAACCAGAAGTTCACTCCAGTAGTAAGAATTTTACATTATTTCATCAAGTGAACTAGAAGTTCACTCGTAGATCGCAAATTTTATCTCATCGTTGACCAGAAGTTTACCTTACACTTGACAGTATTGTTTGATTTCATTAGTGAATCATAAATTCACTCTAGTTACGAATATTTCATTTAATCTTATCAGTGAACTGGAAGTTCACCGGAATGGTAAGAATTTTACCTTACTTCATTAAGTCAACTAGAAGTTTACTCGTATGTCGACAGTTTTATCTTATGAGTGAACTAGAAGTTCGCTCTAATATTGACAATGTTATTTTATTAATTAATGAGAAGTCCTATCCAACAATAAGAATTTTGTCTTATTTCATTAGTGAACATGAAGTTCACTCTAATGTTAATTAAGAATTTTATCTGATTTTATTAGTAACTAGAAGTTCACTCTGATATTGAAACAAAAATGATTACTTATCTCATTGGTGAACCAGAAGTTCATCCTACCACTAATATTGAATTTTGTTTCCGTTGATTATACGTAATAGTAGTGAACTAGAAGTTCACTCCTTGAAGCTCTATATAATCTTGTTAGTGAACCAGAAGTTCGCTTTCCTACCAATTAGAGTATAGAGTTGTTAATTCGCATAAGGATTGTTGAAAGATGATGACAGTATACATGAGGTTGATAAAATTAATATCATCGGTTAAATTTAGCATTTTGTTACAAGTATGAAGTTTAATGTTTAGATGAGAAATGTTCATGATTTTATCAATAATGACCTATGGGATCATTAGAACACTAAATGGTTTTGTCCCATTTCCTGAAGTGAATGTGGTTGGATATAAACTCAAGAATCATGAGCAAAACAAAGGTCACGCCACCTGCCGTGACAGTCGACACAGTCTTGGTCGTAGTCATGTTACTCTTTTAAAATATGATATCCCTACCAGGAGTAGGAACACGGAATCAAAAAGCATGAATGATACAAAAGTGAGAAATGTATTATTAACGAGGAAATGGAAATGACAAGTACCTGTTGTACGTCATAATATCTTGTTGAACCTTATCAAGCTTAATCAAAAAGCACAAGATATTATTTTATAAACTTTTGATAGTAAGTGATATTATTGTTTATGTTGTGCACATTTTTTTAAGTCGTTACTTCTTAGATCTCCCTCTTGGCATTGTTCAAAGACTTTAGCAATTGTTGTGTTATATATATATATATATATATATATATATATATATATATATATATATATATATATATATATAAAACGCCATGCCCTAGAGAGATTGTTCAATGGGGCGATTGCGTGGACGACGAAAAACCGCAAAAAATGCTCGGAAGTCTGCCGGAAAATTGCCTTCTCCGGTGGATTCGATTCGATCTAGGCAAGATTTTCTTGAGGATACTGAATGTTCGAATTCAATCCCTGCACAAACTCCTCCATTGTTGCCCACTCTCGGGGAATACTTTGATGAAATGCAGGATTCAGCACCCCATTTTCCTCTAAGTTCTTCTCCTAAGAATGTTGAAGCTTCTATTGGTGAAAAGGTTGATCAGAAAACGAGTTCAGGTATCAAAAAACCTTTGAAACTTTCCTTCATTTCTCCAGTTGAGTTGAATGGAGTTAAGACTCATCAGCTCTCTTATGAAGATATTGAATTGGAGGTTGAGTTTTGGAGGTCTTCGATTTTGGTTTATGTTTTAGGTGGATATCCACCTTTAGCTGTTTTTGAGAAATTTGCAATGAGAATGTGGGGTAATAAGGGTTTGGATAGGATTCTATGGCAACCAGAGGGGACTTTTATTCTCAAATTCAACTCTGTTTTTGAGAGGTATTTGGTTCTTGCTAGGAGGGCTGCTTATTTTGATAAGAAACCTGTTATTATAAAGAGCTGGGCTCTTGGTCAATCAACCAAGCAAGATGAGGTGATTAGCGTTCCGATCTGGGTCAAACTTCGGGGATTAGATTGGAAGTATTGGAGTGCTTCAGGTCTAAGCAAGATTGGCAGTCTGATTGGAGAACCTATTGAAGCGGATATGTATACAAAGGAAAAATCAATGATGAAATACACTAGAATCCTTGTCAACATAGATATATCTAAACCCTTTCCTGAAACTGTTTCTCCGGTGGATGAAGATGGGTTTGTTTATACACAGGAGGTGGAATATGAATGGCGACGTGTGAGATGTTATGGTGATAAACTCTTTGGACATAAAGAAGATGATTGCAGAAAGAAGAAACAGAAATGGACCAAGACAGAAGCTGCTAAATCTTCTTCATCCCAGTCTTTTCAAACTCCTGAAAATTCTATAGTACCTAAAAGAGGGGCTAATAGACCTAATACTCCCATTTATTCTATGGTTGTAGGATCGATCTCAGTGTGTTTATCTCCCATAATTGAAAATAATATGGTTGAGAAGATTACACCCAGTCCTTGCACTACATCTTCCCCCAATGGATAAGTTTCTGATCTGGAATGTGAGGGGCCTCAATGGTCCTAAGAAGAGGGATGGTATCAAACATTTCTTGACTATGAATAAAGTGAATATGATATGTCTTATTGAGACAAAAGTGGAATTGAGTAAATGTTTGGAGTTTCAACATTATATCTGTCCTGGTTTCTCTTTGATTAATAATGCACAAGCTAATAAGAGGAGCAGAATATGGGTTATGTGGAGGCCGGATACTTTATCTGTGAATTGTCTCTTCATTTCTAACCAGATGATTTTATGTAGGGTTATTGATGGTGGTTTTTCCCTATTAATTTCCTTCATTTATGGAGACAATGATATGGCAACCAGAAAGCTTTTATGGGAGTCTCTATCTGATGTTGCATCAAAATATTCTGAACCATGGGTTTTAGTTGGTGATTTCAATCATGTGTTGGAAATGGAGGATAGATTTGGGGGTAATGCTATTACTGCTGAGGAAATCTTTGACTTCCAATCTTTTATAAATGATCATCAGCTGATGCTTATGCGTAGAACTGGATGCCGTTATACATGGAGTATTGGAACAATTTCCTCTTGTATTGATAGAGGTCTTCTTAATGCTGATTGTCTACAGATTTTTGAGAACATTTTCTATCATGTTCTCCCTCCAGGTATCTCTGATCATTCTCCTCTTATGGTTGTTGTGAAGCATGATTTTTCACTCCCGAGAAGAAGATTCAAATTTTGTGATATGTGGGCTTCTAATGATAAATTCTTATCTATTATTGATGGTGTATGGAAGAATGAAGTTGCTGGTCATCCTTTACATGTTTTAAATTAGAAGTTGAGAAAGCTTAAGGCTCCCTTGTCTGAATTACACAGGACATATTACAGCAGTGTTATTGAAGTTGCCCAGAAAAGATACATCTCTTTATGTGAGCTTCAAAAGTTGTTTCAACTGATCCGTCTAATTCTGATGTAAGGTTGCAGGTGGAGGAAGCTAAATCTTTATACTATTCTGATTTGTCAAGAGCTAATCAACTTCTTCGTCAGAAAACTAAGGTTGATTGGTTGCAAAAGGGGGATACTAATTCGACATTCTTTTACTCTACATTAAAAGCTCAACAATATCAAAAGAGAATCTTGGGGATTTATGATAAAGAGGAACAATGGTTGGAAGATTAGGAACAAGTTGGGCTCTTTATTGCCGGACATTTTGAAGATTTTTTTTGCAAAGAAGGAGTGTTTGGGCAAAGTTAGATGGTCTACTATCATGGCTGGAAATATTTTATCTGATGATCAGGCTGCATCTTTGTTGGATCCTGTAACTGATAAGGAAATAAAAGGAAACCATTTTTGCAATGGATGGTCAAAGAAGTTCGGGTCCTGATGGTTTTAATGCGACATTTTTTTAAGAAAGCTTAGTCAATCATTGGGAAGGATGTTTGTAGGGCGATAAAATCATTTTTCTCTTCTGGTAAAATGATTCATGAGGTGAATGCTACTTTATTGGCTCTCATCCCTAAGAAGGAGAATCCGGAGAAGGTTACAGATCTGAGACCAATATCTTGCTGAAATATTATCTACAAAGTGATTACTAAAATTTTATGCTCAAGACTTAGCAAAGTTCTTCCTTTCTTGGTTGATGAAGAGCAATCTGCTTTTATTGGGGGACGATCTATTATCCATAATATTTTAATTGCAGAAGATATCATCAGGCTCTATAATAGAAAGATAGCAAAGCCTAGTTGCCTCCTGAAAATTGATATTCAAAAGGCATACGACACAGTTGACTGAGATTTTTTAAGGCAAGTACTCCTTGCTTTAAGATTCCCAACACAGTTTATTGACTGGGTTATGTCCTGTGTTAGTTCTGCTTCTTTCTCTGTTTGCTTCAATGGATCAACTTATGGTTTTTTTCGAAGTGGAAGAGGGTTAAGACAAGGGGATCCCATCTCTCCTCTCTTATTTGTTTTGGTCATGGATTATTTGGGGAGAGCATTGAAAGAGGTTGCAAATAATTCTCTTTTCCAGTTCCATCAGTTCTGCAAGCCTCTAAAACTTAATCATTTAAGTTTTGCTGATGATTTGTTGCTCTTTTCTGCTGCTGATCAGAAGAGTATTGAACTACTCCTTGATGCTGTAAGTCATTTTTCTGCTTGCTTTGGTCTTCATCCGAATATGTCTAAATCTGAGATTTTCTTTGCGGGGGTGGAGGATTCCTTTATTCAGCATGCCTTGAAGCTTACTGGTCTATCAAAAGCTGAATTACCAATCAGATACCTGGGAGTACCTTTGAAGCTGCCTACAAAACTTAATAGGCATGGCTGTGCTGTTTTATTTGCTAAAATGACAAAAAGACTCCAAGAATGGGCTGTAAAAAAAACTTACATATGCTGGTCGTGTGGAGTTAGTAAACAGTGTTCTCATGTCTATTCACACTTACTGGGCACAATTTTTTGTCATTCCTGATAGTGTGATCAAACATATAAACAGACTGTGCAAGGTATTTTTATGGGGAGGAAATGAGCTAAATCTCCTCCGATAGCTTGGAACTGCTGCTGTTTATACAAAAAGGAAGGAGGACTCAATATCAGAGATGCCCATAGCTGGAACAATGTTGCCCTGGGTAGCCTTCTCTGGCAGATTATTATGAACAAACAAGCTCTTTGGGTGAAATGGGTAAAAACCCTTTATCTACGCAGACAATCTATCTGGGATTGTGAGGTAAAACAGAATGTTAGTTGGTATTGGCGTAGATTATTGGGTTTAAAAGATGAGCTAAAGCCTTTTCTTTTGGAATGTGTTCAATCTAATCGTGCTTACAAAATAAAGGATTGGTACAATAGATTGAAAAATCACAGTTCAGAAGTTGCTTGGCATTCAATGGTGTGGCATAAGGGTTTAATTCCCAAAAACTCTTTTTTGCAATGGATGGTTATGCATAAGAGATTGACTACTCTGGATCGTTTGAAGAAGTTTGGTTTCTCCCTTGCAAACAGATGTTTTCTATGCAAGGTTCAAGAGGAATCGAATGAACATCTTTTCTTCCAATGTGAATACACTCTGAATGTGTGTTCGGAGGTGTATAATCTGCTTTGTCTGCAAATGCCTACTGTCATGGCTTGGCAGTTCCAGATTGGTGTACTGAAGAAAAAATGCCAGGATTCTCATGCTCTAATACTTGCAGCAGTGACTTATCATGTATGGCATGAAAGAAATAGAAGAATCTATCAAGATTTGGAGAGGGAACATCTGGTTTTGGCCATTGTGGTGGCTCAAGTTGTGAAGCTTAGGTCTTGATTTTTTGTTGCTGTTTTAGTCTGTTTTGAGAGTATTCGGGTGTTGCCCTAGTGTTCTTGGCTGTAACTAGCTTGTTATAGCTCTTATATCGTAATCTTTTGCTTTGTTAATGGAAAATTCAACTATATATATATATATATATATATATATATATATATATATATATATATATATTTCTGGGTACAAAGGGTGATGATTGAAATATATAGATTTTAATGAGGGCATTTTGGAAAACTTAGAATTGATTCTATTTTTTTTTTAAAAAATCATGTAATATTAATGGAACTAATAACATATACATCCCCCAAAGTTTTGTGAAATAAGGATTTTACCCTCCACATTTAGAAAATCTTAATTACCCAACCTAACAAATAATAAATGTAATAAATATGGTATCTAACTATTGTTAATATTATTTATGTCTACTTTTTCCGGTTAGGATAAATCAAATTAAGTGGTCAAATTACCATTTTATCCTTCATTGAAATATCCTTTCCTCCTAATTTATCATTTAAACCCTCTACTTCTCTCCTTGTTTGTTTTGCCGAAAATCACAAACCCCCAAATCCAATCCCCCTTTTTTGTTCTTCTTCATTTGTTAACTTCACCATCATTGTTCTCGTTTGTACCACGGGTGTAATTGAACCATGAACAACACACCTTTTCCTCAAACTTTCTTCCAAACCCTACTTTATAGGCCTCTCTTTTTTGTTGGATTCGTCCGACTGTAATCACAATTACAAGGGAGGAATGAAGCAGAATACCTACCCAAGGGTGCCAACAGTAAATGTTGGCATTTTCATATTTTCATTTTAAAATTTGAGGGTATTTTCGTCAAACTATATAAAATTGTATGGGTAAACTTGTCCAGATCACTGACTTATTGGAAAAAGTACTTATTTATGTAAACAGTAAATGTCAAGTAGGATAATTATGATTTCCCGAATGTGGAGGGTAAAATTATTATTTCACAAAACTTCGAGGGAGATATATGTTATTAGTTCAATATTAATGTGTCCATTAATGTGTATGTTTGTATTGTTGACTCATATTTCTTTTCCTTTTTTTTTCTTATGCACTATTTTTTTCCTCTATTCTTTTAAATAAGAAAACTATTCTTTTTATTTTTTATTATTGTCTTTTTCTTTATTCTTTTAAATACAAAATCAGTAATTTTTTCAACAATATGAATGGTTTACTTGCGCCCCGTGCAACGTATGGGTCTAAGTACTAGTAACATTGATTATTGAGTTCATAGAAATATTATCATGTTGATATGTAGATAATTATGGATTAATATGATTCCTCACGTGATGTTATTATTTCATGGATATTCGTATGATTTGATGTATGCACCTTATTGAAAAATGTTCCGCATACAAATTGCGAGTAATATGCTCTCATCTGTCTAAGACTATATGATATCAATGATTTATTGAAATTGGTTGATCATATTGAATTATTAAGTATTTTCCAGTATCATGAACATGACTGCTTGTTTCGCAATGCCTAATCACAAAGTGCACTGTTATTGATTGACCAAATATGCATGAACTTTGTTTTCCAAGCATAATACAAATTATAGTGCGTATTGGATATATGATTTGATACTATATGAGCATATGGATGGAATATATCATTGTGAGAATTTAATTCATGTGATTATTCATTATGCTCATAGACATGTTTTAAAAGTAATCAATGATCTCGATATATATCCATGATTAATGCATGTTCATTATGGAGTATTTAACTTTCAGGAGTCAGGTATGCGTTTCTGAAGTGAAGTTTCTTTTTATGAATAAGTGATTAAAGCAGTTCCACTATATGCTTTATATGCATTGATGTTATTTTTATCTTGAAGTGAATTTCATGGATTTACTTGATTGGAATATGAATAAATGAGGTGATAGATACGTGTCCTGCAGACACCAGAATAACACACATTTTTAGTGATAATAAATTATTTCTTGTCCATTGATGACGGAAGCAAATATTATCATTATATATATGACACTCTACTTTGATTAAAGGCTCCAGAAGAGCGCATATAATGTCACTTGGTGGAACTAACTTTCATATTGTGGACGTACTTTTCTCCACTAAGCTAGTCTCAAAGGAACTTATTGATTAAGTTTCAAAGATATTCGTGGGAATGAATACCATGTTGAGACAATCTATATTCATATATTATGAAAATTGCTTTGAAGGATATCATCCTTATTTTCTGGGTTATTCTGCATAACTAACCCAATTTAAGCATATACTCTAGTAAACCAAAAGTTTACTATTGATGAGACTTTATCATAGTAGGAGTGTCTTGGATCAATTCTCTCAAGAAGAACTCATATGGATATATTTTAAAGGGTCAGAAGATCCTTAATCAAATGAGATAGGGATCAAATCCCCTAGATTCCTGGATTGTGTACAAGTGATATTTCTGTCGATCCTATATTTGTAAACAATTTGAATATAATAGGACTTTACTTGATACATCAGTGAGGTAATCACTTGTATGTTTACTATCAACTTGCAACTTGGCGCTTGCAAGATTGTTTGCTCAATTGATTTACGAGCACATTTCAAATTATCAATCAAGAATATTTCTCTTAATAATGATGGTGAAGGCTTTTGATAGTTTTTGTATGCCAGTGGACATAAATGTTAATCATCTATGTCAAATATTTATATGTAACATGATCCTGTAGAATCATTAATATATGAGATGTTAAATATATAATAAATGGCAAACCTATTACTTTTGAGAGCAGAGCTTACTACAACTGTTCAGGGACATGTCATGTTGCATGCACCAACGTTGATCCAAATAAGGCCAAGAGGTTATCATGAATGTTTATTCCTCCCCTACAAATGGTTTCTTGCCATGAACCAAATATCTCCCAACTACGAATTTGAGTATGTGCGATGTATGCTCCATGATAACGCACTAAGATGAGACCCCGAAGGAATGTTGTGAATATCCATCCATACTTAAACATAATAGAACCATTCATTGGAGATCTACTTATGGCACAATTTGTCGATTATGATGACAACAAGTTTCCCAACATTAGGGGGAGAAATCAAGTTGTCGGACAAGGAAATAAGTTGGAACGAATTGTTATGATCCTCATACAATGTAATGTGAACTGGAAGTTCAAAATATAATTCGTCTACAAACTTGAGCGAATCTATTGCTAGATATTCTACTGACCCACAAAGAGTTATATCCCCATACAATGTAATGTGAACTGGAATTGTTAATGACTCTCGACTATATATGAAGCGTGGTAGATCAGTCGGTTCCAAAGACAATAGTCCTCGAAAAGAAAATGAGCGAATAATCAATGATAACCGAAATGAGGAAATTGTGACTCTAGAAGAGTCCTCAATCATGAAAAATGTGGAAGTTACTCTTTTTCCTTCATTGGGCTTTTCTCCCAATGGGGTTTTTCCTAGTAAGGTTTTAATGAGGCATACTCTTTTGGATAATGGACATTCAAGGGGGAGTGTTATAATATTTGTGAATGTCCATTAATATCTCTTAGGTGGTTAGGGTTTAGGAGGATTTTTCTCATGTGATCTCACTATGTAATTAGTATTAGTATAAATACCCCTTGTGGGTTATGAATAAATGATCACTCATTCTCCTCCCTCAATCTCTATGTGTCTTTATTATTCTTCTCTATTATTATCTCTGTATCGCGTTCATCTATTGTTGTTTCATAACACCAATCACTTTTTCCAACCAATTTAAAATGGTTGAAAAAATCAACTATTTTAGCAACTATTTCATATTCCAACTATTTTTTTAAAAATTTTAAATTTTATGTGAGAAGAAGGGTTGAAAATTCCAACCACTTTTACTAAAATGGGTTGAATTTTTTCCTACCATCATTTTTCCTACTATTTGAATTGGTTGAAAAAACAATTAGCAATCCAACCATTTTCAAATAGTAGAAAAAAAAGGATGGTAGGATAAATTTCTAAACATTTTAGCAAAAGTGGTTGAAATTTCCAACCCTTTTTTCCAATTTTTGAAAAATAATTGAAATATGAAACGATTGCTAAAATGATTGATGTTTCCAACTATTCTAAATTGGTTGAAAAAAATTAGTTGATAATACACATAGTTTTAAAGTTTTGCCACCCCGGCACAATAATCAAACATTCAAAGGGCACTAATATCTTTATTGAACCACACTCATACATATATATAGGAAAATAAGCAAATAATAAACATATAAAATACACAGTTTATGAGGGAAGAGAAAAAAAACGATCTAAAGTTGTTGCAGCTTTTTCGTGGAAATTGTTTTGAAGGTATCTCCGACCGTGTTGATAAATCAATCACTTCAGATTACATTTTCATCTAAATTTATTGAAAACAATGATAATCAACCTAATTCTAGTGACAATTTACCTGATTTTTTGATACTATGAGTTCTTTCTTTAGTGCACTGAATATCAACACACTGAACTTATAAATAATGAAACTAATTTTCTAACATAAGCATGATAATTCTGTAATAGAAGCCCACTAATCAATTATAGTTGTGAAATAACTAAAATCTTGTACATATACAATCCAGATATATTAAATGTTATAGCCAATTTCATTAATATTGAACATTAATATGCCCTCTAAAGTACAGTAATTACACAGCCAAAATAGACAAACCAAATTTTTAATGAAACCTCTTTGGATAACATTATCATTATATTCATTTATATAAGAATATGGGGACACTGGATATATATATATATATATATATATATATATATATATATATAGAAAGATACTGATGCGTTTTAAATGTGTGATTAATGTGTGTAGGACCCCGAAAAATCCCTATAAGGGTAATCTTTTATTGAACTACATAAACTAAAAGCGGTGTCGAAAATGGTTGTTTAATGCTTAAATAAGGAATTAGAGAATACTAACAATTCTTAAGCATCATAAATTTGCAAATGCAATTCAGAAATTTCAAGAATCCGAATAAACAATTGATATGAATAATCAAAGATTCAATATACAAGACATAATAGTTCAAACCAACGTGACCCACTAGACTGATCCAGTAGGCCAGTTAGCCTATTATGTGCTAGACTAGTGGCTCACTGGTCGACGAACCAGAAAGGGTGCTAAACACCATGGCCAGGCCGACCAACCTATTGATGTATATTAGGGTCGGTCAAATTTTGAGCCCCCCCTATAGTTACCGGCTCACTTATAGCCTCCCTCTCCTCTCCTCGAATTCTAATAGTCCCTACTATCACAAATTGTATGACAATAATCCCTACTATCATTTTGGATTCTGGTGGTAAAAAAAAAAATAAAATTGTATTGTAGTGGGACAAAATCGAGTGTATACGCTAAATATCATAGATTTTGTGTTGCATTTGATTCAAAACTTTGTATAACACTTTACCACGATTTTTAATGAATTTACAGCATTTCTCCCAATTTTTTTCAATTTTTTTTCAATTTTGTTTTCAATTTTTTAAGATTTTTTCGATTTTATTCCTTTTAAAAAATCATAATAATTGCTCGGAATCTCAAAAAAATAATTTAAAAAATGTTTTAGTAACTACACTTCGTTACCTATCTAGGAGTAGGAACCAAAAAAACAAAAACAATATGGGGTAGGCATGGAAAAAATAAAAAGAATGTGGTGATGGATTTGGTACCACTACAATACAATTTTTTTTGGACTACCAGAATCCAAAATGATAGTAGGGATTATTGACATACACTTTGTGATAGTAGGGATTATTAGAATCCAATATCCCTATATATATATATATATATATATATATATATATATATATATATATATATATATATATATATATATATATAAATAAAAGGGTGACTTCGGGTTCTTGGAGGGTCATTTTGGCCATTAAGGGGACGTTCACTTCAAGGAAACCCCGAGCCATAAGGGGTAGTCTTGGATCCTCATCGTGATCCATCTCAGTTCTTCAAAGGGGATTTGGGATTCTCAGCACGAATAACGACACATAACCATCCTCAACTCTCGTTTTGGACGCCAACTGGAGGTAGAAACAACCTAAAGGGGCGTTTTGGTCTTTGCACCTTCAAGGAAGATCAACCAGGGCTATTTTGGTCCTTTTGGCATTCGAGGGGCATTATGGTCCTTCACCTTGCTTGGGGATGGGGTAGGGAGTTCTCCAAGATAGCAAGAAAGTGCGGAACGAGAAGAATGGGAGTTGCACGATTGTGCAACACCACCTGCACGATCGTGCCCCCTGAGGGCGCGATCGTGCACCCCCCTCTCGAGAGGGTGGCACAATCGTGCAATGTTTAAGGTTTTGTATACTCGATTTTTGTATCGTTCTTTCGAGAAAGTGAGGGGCCTAACCTCAGGATTTTAACTTCAAAAAGGTTCAAATCACTAAGAAAAGCACGATATTGGATTAAGCTATTTAACTACTAGATGGTCAGGCAAACAGATAGGATTGATTCAATTAACAAAAAAGAAGGGTTTTAGGGATTTTAGGCAACTGATAGGTTCATAGTCACTGAGGTTTCGTGATTAAGAGGTAAGAACGTAGGATCAATCAAATGTGACTTTTGCTAAAATATGCTTTCCAAGCTCCCTTTTTCAAAGGAAGCTTGGATTGACTACCCAAAGATCCACCATGGATCCAGAGCATTAAGCTTGCAAAAATTCCCTAGTTAAGCCTATTCTCATTTTCATGAGAATAAGATTAAGTATTACATCCTTATCGTTCCTAAGTGATTACTGAATTAAGGAACTCTCGGACCTTAATCCACCCCACTCGAAGGAAAGAATAAGGTGGAAATAATATTTCTCCACTAACTACCCCCTAAATTCACTAAACTCGATAACTAATCACCCATTAGAGCCTTAATCATCCCCTAAACCCTTTAGAGACTTAGCCACTAATCATAATCAAAACTACTCTAACACATCCAAATCCAACCCTAAACTTGATTCTATCAAGGTCAAGCTAAAACCACTAATTAAGCAAATTAAGAGAAGATTAACACTAATAAAGCAATCAACATCTATTTAACAACAATAAAGTAAAGAGGGAAATAGTAGATATCACTTATTGATGGATGCAATGAACAAAAATGGCCAATAATAGAGATAGAATCTTCAATTCCTCAATTGATTCATCAAAATCTTCCAATACAAGCCAACGTAATCCAATACAATGAACTTAGTACTAATACTTGGGTAAATCTTCTACTCAATCTCCTAAAACCTCTCTAAAATCTTATAAAAGCTACTGAGAAAAAGTGACATAAAACTATTTATACAAGGGTAAGAAAACCATCAAAACGCAACTATTTTGAGCACCAAAATCACTTAAAATACTGTCGTCGCACCTGTCGCGACCACGACCTTTCTGGAGAGTGAAGAGGGCGATTCCAAAAGTGTGGGGTTGTGGGTGTTACGGGCTAGTCGCGGGCGTGACCTCTCTAACTCCAGCTTCCCTTCACCTTTTCTCCTAGGTTTTCGACGCGGGTGCCATCCCTTTTGTCGCGGGTGGCACGACCTTCAGCCTCTTTTTCATTTTCTTCCCTTCCTAGTGTAGTCGCTACACGGGTGTTCGGTTGTAATTTTTGTGGTTTTATAAGTTAGGGATGTCGGTCCACAGGGATGGGTGTGAGGCTTGATTAAGGTAATCGGTTCGTGTAAATGGGTTTTTCTCAAGTGCGGAAAGCGATAAATTATGTAAAGAAAGCATTTAAATCTAACCTAGACATGATAATAATAAAGAAAGCAATTAAAAGAAAGCAATAAAGAAAGCACTTAAAGATGAAAGCAATTAAAAGGCATGGATGAAGACAATGAATGAACAATGAAATTGGGAACGAGAAATTATACCTTTGAAGACTAATCTTCAATAAACCTTCAATCTACACTTGAATTTCCCCCGAACAAACAAGAAATTGTGGTTTGGATTACCAAGAATCCCCCAAATTCTCACTAGTAAGTAGAATTGGAGTTCCTTGACCCTCCTCCTCACTAAAAATGGAGTTGATGTGGCTAACTCTAGAAAGCTTTGAAATCAAGTCAACAATGGAGATTAGAAAGAGAGAGAGAGAGAGGAAGAGAGAGAGAAAGCTTGTAAAACTTCAATGAGAATGCTTGAAAGAAGAGTTTAATAACAATTGCAAGAAAACTTAAAGAAAGCTTGAAGAACAATGGAGAAAACTTGAAGAACAATTAAAGAAAGCAATTAAAGAAAGCAATTAAATCTAATCTACTCCTAAAACTACCTAGGCTAATTGATATTTTAGATTAATACAAGTGGGTATTTATAGAAGAAGGAAAAATACAAACCCAAAACCCTAGGACAAATCGCAGCACGCGCGTCTGCAGACAGAGTGGCTCGGACGAGCCACCCTCTGGCTCGGGCAAGCCAGCGTTCTGGCTGGTGTTTTTGTTGCCCAGGCTGGCTCGGCGAGCGGCGGATGGCTCGAGCGAGCGTTACGCGATTTTTCCCTGCCGACTTCAAACGCGCATAACTTCTTCATCCGAACTCCGTTTAAGGCCCGTAAGATATCGATGGAAAGCTCTCGGTGTGTACTTTAAGCTCCCAAAATTTCAGACCTATCAAACTGTAACGAAGGAGTTATGACCCAAAGGGTGAAGTCACACATATTTCAACCTTTGAGTTTGTACCGTTCCCCTGTTTTGCGCCAATCTTGATATGGAATTTCCGACTTCGGTTTCGCCTCGGCTCTCGGCTCGGGTTGACTTGGTTTGACTCGGATCTCGGCTCGGGTTGACTTGGTTTGACTCGGGAAATAGCTCGGGATTCCCTAAAAACCTTCAATTAAGCCCAAACTTCTTCTAACTCCTTATTTTCCTACAAAACACCAAATCATTATATCTAATATATAAATAGGGGTTAAAACAAGCAAATATACCCTATAAAAGAGAAGAAATTCGGCAAAGCAGTAGAACACCACTCCAACACAAGGGTTTGCTCGCCCCGAGCAAACTAAAAACGAAGAAAAGGACTAAAAAGAAAACTAAAAACAAAACTCACTTTCACAGGAATCACGGATGCATTTGGCACTTGCATCAAGCCCTTTAAACCCCCCGGCAGCCCGGGTGGACGAGGTAGGTCTCGTGAGGGTTTATAGCAACTAGACCCACAAAAGCCATAGAAAAAGGAAAGAGGGAAAGTGAAAAACAAAACAAGTTTAAAAGAAAAGAAAAAGAGAACTGCTTGTTTCAATGAATCAGGTCGTTTCAATTAAGAAAACGGTATTAATCCTCCAAAAAGAACCGTTATGAGCATCTCACAACACTTAACTCAAACAACTGCCAATCTTAGAAGTTTTTGATTCCTTACACCTCATGTAGAGTTTAATCCCATTTGAAAGAGTTTTAAACAGTTCTTATCGATCCCTGACGACCCAAAAGACTCACACCCGAGCTTACAAAACAACGAAACGAATAAAGGAAAGGAAAGAGTTGCCCCTCCCGGCATTTGGTCGCCCTTGGCTTGGTGAGGGCCGCAGGTGATGCAAGGAAGAGCCCCTCACTTTATTAACACTTCAAACTTTTTCTTCTGTTTAATGTCGGTATTAGCCTTATTTTCGGGAATTGGACGGCCCATATAAGGGGTATACCCTCCCAACACGGTCTTTTCCATTCGCCTCTCCGTCGCAAAGCGATATAGGAGGAGGGTTAAGGGGCATCCGTGCCGTACCAATCTGGGCCCGTAGGTTGGCTAAGTGTATGGTGGTTGATATCGTAAAGCCGACACGCCCCACTTAGTCAAATTATTTAATTTTGCTGCTATTTTCTGACTTTTGCTTTGGCTTTTGCTTTTTCTCTTCTTTTTTTTTTCTTTTTCTTTTTAGAAAATAAACTCGGATATGAACCCCTAGAATCTCCCAGTTTCAACCAGAACATAAAAAGACAAAATGGAATCTCACTAGACACTTGATGAAAAGAATCTAATTAAGGTAAGTCATGACAATCGCCCAAGTTAGGGTCGAAAATGCTCAAAACGGTTTCTTTCAAAGAAGATTAAGAACGGATTCCTGATTTCAACAACGAAATCCAAGAAACAAAGCAAAAACAAAAACAAAACGAAAAACGAAAACTTTCAAGGTTTTTCACTCCCTTTTTTCTCCTTTTCACACAAAATTTTTCAAATTTTTTTCGACACAAACTACAAGAAACGAAAACAAAGACTCAAAACTAGGTGATCTACCCATGACAAATGGAAGTATCACCCCCCACTCCCACACAAAACTTCACAATGTCCCCATTGTGAGAAGAAGGGTGTCACAAATAAGGTAGAAAACTTAAAAACACACAACAAACACATAATATCCCAACATTCACACTCAAGGGGTTCGCCACCCAAAAAGAAAATCAAGCATGCATCATGGATCATCAATATATTCACATAAAGAGAGGGTGGCAAGAAGTTACCTCAAGATCTTCAATTAAAAGCACTCAATCCACGATCCAAAGAACATCACACCAAGGTTAGAAATAAACAAGAAAAGCATACTATGAGTGATGGTTCACATGCAAGATCAAAAGGAAAAACAAACTATACAAGACACTAAGGACTAATGAACTAAGAAAACAAACTAAAATATTTACAAAACGACTCTTTTTTTTCTTTTCTTAGACTCGAATACCGGAATACATACTACCCTCCCACTCCAACACAAAGAGGTTGTCGTGTCCTCAAAATGGAAACAGAAGTAGGTAAGTAAGCACCCCAAAATAAAAGAAAATGACACACACAAAAATAAAATAAAATAAAAGAAGAAAAGAAAGACCAACTCACTAATTATACAAGAAGGGTGAGGAAGGATATTACCTCAAAGGCATCTTATCAAGAAATTCACTCCTTCTCACCTCAAGATATCGGGCATCATGTTAGAACCATTCAACGCCCGGAGTAACAAATCATGCATCCTCTCATGCATCTCAGAATAGTGGTGGTAAGAGCACACTCGCAATAGCACATAAACAAACATTAGTGCCCTTAACAATTTATCAAATGCTTTAGAAAAGTCATAGAACTGATGAAATTCATGAATATACAAGACTTTTCTAGGCATGGTGAAAGAAGACATGACAAATGGATCCTCCCATTGACTCGTAAATGGAGATTGGGTATACAAATCAACGGAAGGAGGCAATACAACACATTTCTGAACATGCTCATGCGAAGACTTGGATGCAAACAATGGTTCAAACTCAATTTCCATGCAATTTTCATCAATCACAAATTCCAAATCACCACTCTCATCCAAATAATCATCACAATCGTCAATAGGTGATAAGGAAAACAGAGGGTTAGACCACATCATAACACTCCCAACATCACACACAAGCACATCTTCATCTTCATCAATATCAGACTCACTAGAAGAACTATCAACATCAAAAGACAAAGGTGCATCATCCAAAGCAACATCAAAAGTGAAACTGGAAGGTTCAGGATCATAACTCATCATGAATGACTCATAAAGCATGTCATCATCTAAAGTATCATCATCAACAACCAAGTTCAAACAATCATGATCAATCCCCAAAGAATTATGCACATCAATGGACTCACATACAAGAGTAGCTAAAGCCTCACTAATGCAATGATCCTCAATGAAAGTGAACAAATAGTTATCAAGCACACATTCAATCACAACGGATTCAATTTCACTCTCAACAAGATCATGCTCAATTACATCATGACATTCACTAAACTCAATCTTTTCTTCACATAAAGGCATGGACAAGGGTGTGGACAATAGTTCATCATCTAGCATGTTTTCAACTAATTCTACATCATCGCACATAGAATCATCTTGTTCCTCATGCTCACAAGGTGGGGGCTAGAGCTAAGGAATTACTAAGTAGTCCAAGGCATGGTCGGTTATAATAGTCATCATCCTCATCATACACAACAGAATCAACATGCATTTCAGGACTCAAAGACGATGAATGACCTATTTCAACATTTGAATCAACCATTTGTGAAGAAGGAGTTACTACCCTTTGATTACTCTCATGGACAAATTCACGCATATACTCATTCATGTTCGCACATAATTTTTCTACTTCTGCTTTGAAGGAAACCACTGTAGCTTGCAGACAAGAAATTGAACTATGATACGGCGAATCACACAAGGAGCACACGGAAGGAGACTCAACATCGGCACTTTGGGAAAGATCATAACAGTTTTCCACATATCCCCCATCATAAGATTGATCATCAACATACACGGGGTATTCACATGATTGTTCAGTTTCGGTCCCAAAGGGTGGTGCATAAGGAGGTTGGAAGCTAGGACTAACATTTTGTTGTTCAAACTCATAGGAATCCCTAGACAACCATTCAAGTAACTCCCATGCTTTTTCTTCACCTAAACAAGAAAACCCGTAATAATCTAAAAGGTTTCGGGTCTCATAATTCACACCCTCACTAACAATTCCCAAAAGAGATAATGTATCATAAAAGATACCATATAATTCACATTGAACACGGTAGTCATGCAATCTAGCAAAATACCTCCAAAATATTTCATGCTCAAATTGAGGGAATTGGGGACTATCCATAACTCTATTTTTTTTCTATTTTTCTAATTTTCTCTTTTTTCTTTTTTTTTCTCACTTTTTTCGATATTCAATTTTTTTCGCTACATTTTTCTAGTATAATCGAGAAAGCAATAAATTATGTACACACAAACCAATAGCCTAATCTACCAAATAACGCCATCCCCGGCAACGGCGCCATTGTTCGGTTGTAATTTTTCGTGGTTTTATAAGTTAGGGATGTCGGTCCAAAGGGATGGGTGTGAGGCTTGATTAAGGTAATCGGTTCGTGTAAATGGGTTTTTCTCAAGTGCGGAAAGCGATAAATTATGTAAAGAAAGCATTTAAATCTAACCTAGACATGATAATAATAAAGAAAGCAATTAAAAGAAAGCAATAAAGAAAGCACTTAAAGATGAAAGCAATTAAAAGGCATGGATGAAGACAATGAATGAACAATGAAATTGGGAACGAGAAATTATACCTTTGATGACTAATCTTCAATAAACCTTCAATCTACACTTGAATTTCCCCCGAACAAACAAGAAATTGTGGTTTGGATTACCAAGAATCCCCCAAATTCTCACTAGTAAGTAGAATTGGAGTTCCTTGACCCTCATCCTCACTAAAAATAGAGTTGATGTGGCTAACCCTAGAAAGCTTTGAAATCAAGTCAACAATGGAGATTAGAGAGAGAGAGAGAGAGAGAGAGAAAGCTTGTAAAACTTCAATGAGAATGCTTGAAAGAAGAGTTTAATAACAATTGCAAGAAAACTTAAAGAAAGCTTGAAGAACAATGGAGAAAACTTGAAGAACAATTAAAGAAAGCAATTAAAGAAAGCAATTAAATCTAATCTACTCCTAAAACTACCTAGGCTAATTGATATTTTAGATTAATACAAGTGGGTATTTATAGAAGAAGGAAAAATACAACCCAAAACCCTAGGAAAAATCGCAGCACGCGCGTCTGCAGACAGAGTGGCTCGGGCGAGCCACCCTCTGGCTCGGGCGAGCCAGCGTTCTGGCTGGTGTTTTGTTGCCCGAAGCTTGGCTCGGGCGAGCCAATAGATGGCTCGAGCGAGCTGCTCGCGCTTTTTCTGCGACTTCAAACACGCATAACTTCTTCATCTGAACTCCATTTTAGGCCCGTAAGATATCGATGGAAAGCTCTCGGTGTGTACTTTAAGCTCCCAAATATTCAGACCTATCGGAGTTGTAACGAAGGAGTTATGACCCAAAGGGTGAAGGCACACATATTTCAAACCTTTGAGTTTGTACCGTTCCCCTGTTTTGCGCCAATCTTGATATGGAATTTCCGACTTCGGTTTCGCCTCGGCTCTCGGCTCGGGTTGACTTGGTTTGACTCGAATCTCGGCTCGGGTTGACTTGGTTTGACTCGGGAAATAGCTCGGGATTCCCTAAAAACCTTCAATTAAGCCCAAACTTCTTCTAACTCCTTATTTTCCTACAAAATACCAAATCATTATATCTAATATATAAATAGGGGTTAAAACAAGCAAATAAACCCTATAAAAGAGAAGAAATTCGGCTCGAAACGAGGCCGAACAACGGGCGTGGCAGGGGCTACAAATTTGGGTTGAAATGCTGGCCTGGTTGCGCCCGCTACAAGGCTTATATATAGCGGGTGCGACGACGCTGGTTTGGCTCCTTCCATGACGAATTTGCCGTCTTGACCCAACTTTTTACTTCATTTTTCGGCCCGACATGGCTCAAGAATCCTCTTGGGACTCCCTTTTTGGCTTTGATTTGCTTCCTTGCCTTGCTTTGTTTCTCAAACACCAAGTACCTAATCAAAACAACTAAAAACTCACAAAAAATCATAAAAAGACCTCGGGATAGAATGAAAACTTCAAGGCCGTAAGTGTAATTTAGGCCTTAAAACAGGCTTAAACACCCCCCACTTGAGCTTTTGCTAATCCCGAGTAAAACAAAAACAACGCAACAAAATGAAAAACAACTACTCCACTTTTGTGGGAGGCAGTAGGTGCATTTAGCATATGCACCAAGCCTTTTATACCCCCCGGCAGCCCGAGTAGATGAGGTGAGTCTCGTGACGGTTTATTGTGACTATACCACAAAAGCCAAACGAGAAAAAAAGGAAGAGAGGAGGAAGCGAGAAGTGGAAAACAAAACTATTTACAAAAAAAAAAAAGGGAAGACATCCATATTCACAATCAAGCACTTAACTAATCAACTTCCTCTATCAATCACGAGGAAGTGGCGAATATACACAAACAAGGACACTTAAGCTAGAAAGTTGTCGTTCTTAGAGATTTTCGACTCTAAACACTTAATGATTAGCAGAAACCTTGTGCAAGGGTGCAAGTGGGCCTCAGGTCAAGAAATGAAAGCTATCTTCGTGCTCAAACTTGACTTTATTCACCAACTTATTTACTTTTCTTTTCGAGAAGGATCAATTGTTTTCAAGATTAAAATTAGGACCCGTTAGGGGTCACTCTCCCAGCTTGGCTTTGCTTCACTCATACCAAGGTACTTAAGGGGTGAGGGGCCGCTATTACCCACGCCAAACCACGTTGGTAAATCGATAAACTTAGAAACTTTTCTTTCCTTTCCTTTCCTATTCTTTTTTTCCTTTTTTTTCAAAATTTTAAGGGTGTCGATTTTTTCGGGAATTTGGGTTGGCCTTCGCAAAGGGTTACTGTAACACCCCGGATATGTTGTTGAAGTATGACTTAAAGGGATTGAAGAGACTAATAATGCCACCAAGGTGCACTTTCTTTTATGGTAGCTCATCCGTTGGGAACTCCTCAGTTAAGCGTGCTTGGTTAGGAGTAGTCTCTAGATGGGTAACCTCCTGGGAAGTTTTCCTAGGCAGCGTGTGAGCGAGGACGAAGCACGCTAGAAAGACTCGTAGGGATTTGTGGGGCCAGTCAGCGATCCTTGAAGCAGTTATTGGTAATGTCCGCGACCGGGGAGGGGCCGAGGCGTTACAGATGGTATCAGAGCCGACCCACGATCGTGAGCTGCGCCAGTGGACGGGAGATCCATGGGAAGTCACCTAGCGGAGAAAAGATTCTGTAGTGGATAGGGGCACAACAAGGACATTGTGCGCTTAAGCGGGGGTGATTGTAACACCCCGGGTATGTGGTTGAAGTATGACTTAAAGGGATAGAAGCGACTACTTATATCACTAAGGTCTACCTTCTTTTATAGTAGCTCATCCGTTGGGAACTCCTCAGTTAAGCATGCTTGGTTGGGAGTAGTCTCAGGATGGGTGATCTCCTGGAAAGTTTTTCTAGGTAGCGTGTGAGCGAGGATGAAGCACGCTAGAAAGACTCGTGGGGATTTGTGGGGCCAGTCAACAATCCTTGAAGTAGTTATTGGTAATGTCCGCGACCCGGAAGGGGCCGGGCCAGGACGTTACAGTTACCCTGCCAATTCAGGTTTTCTCCATTCGTATACATTATACTTAAGGGATGTGAGCGCTATCCACTCAAACCAACCCTCATTGGTGCTTCCAACATGATTAAGCCAATTACATAAGTTCAAGCACTAAACAACTAAGACAACCCGAATTTTAGGCGTGAAAAAGGGTACGAAATCCACTAAACAATCAATGAAAAGGGTCTAACAGAGATAAGCCTCGGCAACATTCCAACCTAAGGCCTATTATGGTAAATATTAGTCGCTTCCTAACGATTAAATAAGAAAATAAATAGCCATCTACATGATTGTGCATAGAGAGATCCTCCAGAAGAAAATGAAACACTTTTTTTGGGCTTTTTCACTACTTTTTTTTTCCCATTTTCTCTTTCATTCACTACACTTTTTCAAATTTTTCTCAAATTTTCCCAATTAAAACAAAATAAAGCCCTAAGGTGATAGGCGAGGTACCCAATCAACAAGTAACTTCCCCCCCCCTCCCCCCCAACTTAAAACTCAACAATGTCCTCATTGTGGGATAGGATGTGACTAGAATGGTAGCGGGAAAGGACAAGCATATATATACAAACACCTAGCACATAGAAAAAGGTGGTGACCCGAGCCCACATGGCTCCAACAACAAAATATCCCAACACAAAGCATAGTTTTCTCCCTTTGGCCGTCATATGAGAGTTATATAAGTTATCAATTTTCTCCACTTTTGTATCAAATAATATTGAGAGAGATATAGTTTCACTAATATTTTTCCAGAGTGTTCAACTGTTGTTATCCCTAGAAAGCTTGTGAGTTGAGAGATTGTTTGTAATCTCCATTGTTGTTCGTATCACACCCTGTGATAGTGATCGATTTGTACTCCTCTTTCTTATAGTGGATATATTATTTCTGGTTGTCGCCGTCCATCGGTTTTTCTCCGAGTTCTTCACTTTTCCATGTAAATTTCGTTTCGTTTCTATTGCATAATTTTGTTCAAAAGTTTGTTGTAATCTCTGTCTTCTCGTTCTTTCACTGTAACTGCAATCGACAATTACTTTCTCTAATAACCCTCACAAGTGGTATCAGAGCCAGGTGGGGAAGGCTTCAATTATAAAGTGCAAGATTCCAAAATTTGATTAAATTAGGAGTTTCACGATGTGAAGACTATAGATGAAGGTGGTACTGATTCAGCACAGGTTATGGAAAGCGATCATGTATCCCAACACGATGACTGATGAAATGATGAGCGATGACGATTTCAAAAAACTCTAGAAAGAGATCAAGGGCAACATGAATGTGACAGAATTGAAGAAGTTAGAGGATAAGACTCTAGCCGGGGTTGTGTTTGGAAAAACACATTCAGAGAGAGGTTATGCATATCGAGGAACCTCAAAAGCTTTGGGTCAAATTGGAAGAGTTGTACATGTCGAAGAGCCTAGCCAACAGGTATCAAATGAAGGAGGAACTCTACAGGCTATGAATGCCTACATGTACTTCTATGCAAGCACATCTTAGCGAATTCGATTCAATTATTACTGAGTTAGAATCAATGGATGTGAAACACACTGATGAGGATAAGGCTTTGCATTTAATTTTTTCCATACCTGCGTCACACAAACAATTTAAGAAGATCATGTTGTATGGGAATTATGGTGTCCTTAACTTTAGTGAAGTAAAATTTAGTTTGTTGTCTAAGGAGAAGTTTGATATTGAGGGAGATGAACAAGCTAATGAGGCCATGATTGTAAGGGGAAGAGGCATGATTGCAAGGGAAACGGGTCCAGAGGGAAGTCTAAACGCCATTCGAAGTCTAGGAATCCTCACAGAAATAAGAAGTGTAATTATTGTGGCAAGAAGGGTCATATAGAGAGTGAGCGTTGAGCAAAAGGGAGAGACCAGAAGCACAGTAGTAATTATTGTGGCAAGAAGGGTCATATAGAGAGTGAGTGTAATTATTGCATGCACATGAACAAGGGGTATCCTAAACCAAGGCTCTATGTACAAAAGGGTTTCTTGGCTGGATAAGGCTCAGCGGCTCATGTACTCGCCCCGGTGCATTCTTGTTGTAAAGTTAACTTGAATGTGTGGGGTGTTGCTCTTGGAGGCTCGTGTGAAGACCTCGTAGAGTGATGCATGAGTGGATGTGGTGACTAATGCTCTCTCGGTGTAAAGGCACCAATTAAGTCTAGCCAATCCGGCATCCCATTGGTTATTTTTTTTGTGGTTAAAAAGACAAAACCTAAACCGTCGATTTACGTGCTCCTACGACATATTACATGTCAAGGGAGTACCCCGGTATATACAATGCTTTATGCCTAAAAAGAACGACTTAATAATATAAAGTAAAAATCCATTTTCCTTCCAAACATTTTAAAACACACTAAACTTTTTTCAAGTTTTACCCTCTTTAAGAAAAACTCCCCAGTGGAGTCGCCAAAAATCCTGTGGACATTGTTCCTCGCTGTTCGGGCTTCTGAACGTCCACGTGGATTGGGGATGGGATTCGGTGATTTGTGCTGGGGTTTAATCTTTAAAAACCGTTTAAAGAATTAATCATACATTTCATGAATAATATTTTGTAAAATCGCTTTCCCTTTACTTATGCATTTTATGAGTCCTGGAATTAAACTTTTAGGAGCGAACATCCACTTGTTCCAAGCTCTTCTAAATTTAACCCAATTTGCTCATTTAAATGTTAGGCTTAGAAGAAAGCGATTTATGCAAATATTATTTAGAAATATAAGAAGAATGCCCTAAAGTTGCATCGGTACATTGTTAAACCATCCAAAGCCATAGTTTATGCAATCCCCGATGTGTTTTGGTTCGAAATGGGAGTCGCCACCCGACTTTTTAAAGAGAAAATCCAAGAAAAGCTAAAGAGAAAATAAAGAAAGACTCCGCCTGCGAAACCCAAGAATGGATCCGGGGGTAAGGCTACGAAATCGAAAAGTAAACTTTGGGAGTTCACCTCTCACAAAAGGAAAGACTCGACTAAAAGTTTAAGAATGTGCTTTTTGATAAATTTTGGAAGGGGAATGGATAAATGCTTTACAGAATTATTTCATTGAATCATGCAACAAGAATGATACAAGATAAAAGATACAAACATAAACAATTATTTACAATAAAGAAAGAACACTTAAAGCTTACATTGTGACTTTATTTTGGGGAAAGCCTTGCCTAGCTTCTTGGTGCTTGAAGAATCCTCTTTGATGCCTTAGAAACCTCCTCTCAAAGTGCCAAGATGGTGGTAGAGAAGCTAGTGAAAGATGACAAGAAAGAGGGTAGAAAAAGAGTAATAAGAAGGCTTCTTTTTGTGGTTTTAGATGTGTTTAGGCTAGGGTTCTTTGTGGAGTTTGGGATGAATAAGAATAGGATATGTGTTTAGGGTTTTTATGATGATAAAAGGATGAAGATTATAGTGGTAGGTAGTAAGAATAAGGTGGATAGAAGATGGATATGAGATGAAGAATATGATAAGAGATAGAGAGATTGTAAGAGAGATTAGAGAGGATGAGAGTGGATGAGTATGAAGGAGAGAAGATTATTTGATGAGTGAATTGGTGGATGAAGATTGAGTGAGTTTGGCTTAGAGAGGGATGTTATTTATAGGATAGGAGAAGCTTGCAGATACATGCATGCATAACATTCACCTCGTAGTCTTCGGATCAATGCACTTCACTAGGCAGTAGGGGGGACTGACCTTGCATGGACGGTGGCACGTGGTCAATTGAACACGTCTGGGCGGAGCCACCAAGGCCAACCGACCACCAAGCTGGGGGGGTTGAATCCCTCTCGTCCATGCATGCATGGATGGTGATAGTATGAAGGTAGACTGCCTAGGGAATGTGAGGTTCACACTTGGACGGAGAGACCATATATTATTAGCTTTTGAGAGTTGTTTTTGAGTGTTTTTGTGAGGATTTGATCTCGCGACCTCTGGCTTTGGCTCATAGGACTTTCATGGATTCATTCTTTATATAAAAAATGTACATGTAGATAGGTAAGCTCACATGCATGTGGTTTTAGGTCGATAAAAGTACATATAAATGCATGTATTTATTGGCCTTCTTCTCTTTCTTCACTTTGATCTTCATACCATTTATGTGTGTCAAAATCCTGGTGTCTACAGTCGCGTCCACTTACATGGTTGAAAAGCTTGGATTGCCTTTATTACCTCATCCTAAGCCCTATTCACTCAAGTGACTTAACGATCATGATTCATGACGACATTAAGGTAACAAAACAAGTCCTTGTCAATTTATCATTTGGGCCTAACAATGATGATTCTATTATTTGTGATGTTCCGATGAGTGCTTGCTACAACCTTTGGGTCGTCCTTGGCAATTTGACAAGCAAACCGTGCATAATGGTGTGAAGAACACCTACACTTTTACTCATAGGGGTAAGAGGGTCAAGCTATCACCTTTAGCTCCACATGAAATATTACCTCTAAAACCCAGGGTGGGTGGTGAGGAGCCTAAACACATGAGTGAAACACGGGTTGAGAGAGCCCTAAGCAAGGAGAAGACCATCTTTGCCTTACTCCTCTTAGAGGCAAACAAAAGTGAGGAAGTGAAACCAATGCACCCTCTTATAGCTCCCCTCATTGCCAAGTTCGGCGATGTTTTTCTCGAAGATCTACCACCGGGTCTTCCACCCACGAGAGGCATCGAGCACCAAATCGATCTTGTTCCCGGAGCTCCTCTCCCCAATAAAGCGGTCTATCGTTGCAACCCACAGGAAACCAAAGAACTTCAACGGTAAGTGGATGAGGTCATTTCTAGGGGATATGTACGGGAGAGTATGAGTCCTTGTTTCGTCCCGACCCTCTTGGTTCCCAAGAAGGATGGAATTACCGGATGTGCGTTGAAAGTCGAGCTATCAACAATGTCACCATCAAGTATCGGTATCCCATATCGAGGCTTGACGATATGCTTAACTAGTTGCATGGGTCCCGTATATTTTCCAAGATCGACCTCCGGAGTGGGTATCATCAGATTCGCACGTGGGAAGGTGATGAGTGGAAGACGACCTTCAAAACCAAAGGGGATTTCTATGAGTGGCTCGTTATGCCCTTTGGCCTCTCCAACGCCCCTAACACCTTCATGCGACTCATGAATGAGGTTTTGAGACCCTTCATCGGGAAGTTCATGGTGGTGTACTTCGATGACATCCTCATCTATTCCAAGAGTGAGGCCGAGCACCTTTCATACTTGGACTCCGTCTTCAAGGTCTACGGCAACATAAGTTATTTGGGAAGTTTGAGAAGTGTGAGTTCTGCACACACCCTAAGTTACTTTTCTTGTGTATATTGTGTCCGATTGAGGCATCTCGATGGATCCCTTGAAGGTGGAAGCTACTCGTTCTTGGCCTATTCCCTCCACCCTCACGGAGGTGAGAAGTTTCCACGGCCTAGCCTCATTTTATCGTTGGTTCATCAAAGGTTTTAGCATCCTCACCTTTCCCATCACTGAATGTATGTATAAGGGGACCTTTGAGTGGACCAACGCGACGCAAGGTGCCTTTGAGAGGCTTAAGGCCAAACTTTGTGAAGCTCCGGTACTTGCCCTCCCGGACTTCGTGCAGGTTTTTGAGGTTGATTGCGACGCGAGTGGAGTGGGCATTGGGGCCGTATTGATGCAAAACCAATTTCATGTCGCCTACTTTAGTGAGAACCTTAGTGGATCGAGGAAGAACTATTCTACCTACGACGAGGAGTTCTATGCCCTTGTGCGTGCCCTCGATCATTGGTCCCATTACTTGAGACCCAACCAATTTGTCCTTCATTCCGATCATGAGGCCCTTAAGTACTTGAATGGGCAACACAAGCATAACACTCGCCATGCCAAGTGGGTAGAGTTCCGCCAAAGCTTCAACTTTTTGGCGAAACTTAAGAAGAGGAGCGTTAATGTGGTTGTCGATGCTCTTTCTAGGAGACATGCTCTTCTTTCGGTTGTCGAAGCGTGGGTTCTTGGGTTCCAACATATGCAGGAGTACTACAAAGAGGATAAGGATTTCAAACATCATTTTGATGGTGGTGATGGCACTTATGTGCTTCCAGAAGGGTTCCTTTTTAATGGGAACAAACTTTGTGTGTGTAGGACCCGAAAAATTCCCGTTCGGGGAATAGTTTTGAAGCACTACTTAAATAATGATTGGGAGCCGACTAAGGTTGCTTAATCCTTAAATAAGGATATTTTTATTTTATGAAATTCGTTTTCGAGAAGAGACTTTTATTTATTTAATATTCGATTTTTATTATTCACATGCTTGAAATTACATCAAATTAATTTACAAATAATTTTACATAGGACCCAATTCAAATCTAGGCCAAGGCCTAATAGATAATTCTTAGAAAGATCAAAGACCAAGTGACTTTTGATAATTTCTATGACATTTTCTCTTGAGTGGGCTCCGGATCGTAATATGGACATATGTAAATTATTTTATATAAATTCTTTTGACGTAGTAAATATACTTGTTGGGTAATAAAAAAAAGATTATAAAAAAAAGAAAGAGTCGTCAGTCGATTTAAAGAAACCGACAAACCATAAATAATAAAATGACTCTAGTCTTCGAACCCGAATTCTAAGTCCGGGGCTAAGGTTATGAATTCGAGAATTAAAATAATTCTCGAATCCGCCTGTTAGAAAGCAGACTCTACCAAAATCAAACTTGAAATGAAATTGAGTGGGGAGAACTTTTAACAAATTTCACAAAATTAATATTTCGAACATGCAAGATTAAAATAAGAATGTTTTTACAAAACGAATGTACAACTAGAGTGATACATGAAAATAAATTACATTATTGAAACTCAAAGATAAACGAACCTCACTTTAAGCTTTCATGATGGACCCCTTGTGATGAATGCTTGGGCTCGACGTTGTATGGATGGCGTAATGAATGCTTGAGAATGGTTGGATGTATGAAGGTGGTAGGGATGATAGCTTGGGAGGGGGTGTATGATGATGAAGATGATTGATGGAAGAGGTTGATGATAGTGAAGAGAGTGGAGAATGATGAAGAGTGAATGATGATAGATGGTGGTGATTGTTGATGGAAGATTAGAGAATGGAGAGAATGATGATGATATTTGATGAGAGTTTTGATGGGAAGAAGAATATGATGATGATGGAGAGAGTAGAAGGTGATGAGATGAGAGATGTTGATGGTATTAGTTGATGAAATGAATGGAAGAATGGGGGGTATTTATAGGTGAGAGGTGAGGTGGTGAAGATAGATGGAGGGGAGGCATGATCCAAAGATCATGCCCTCCATGCCAATAGCAAGGCCGCCAGGGCTTCCTCAAATCAATGGGTCAAGGTCAAACAGCTGGAATCAGGGGATCACATTGAAAGGGAGGGAAAAAATTGGCGGCAAAAGTTGTGATAAAAAGGAAGGCCGTCGGGCTGTCGATTTGATTAGCACACGGATTGCCAGCGTGGAAATCCATTCCCGGTCCATAGAAATCGAGGAAGGCCGCTGGTCCTTCTTATTTTTATGGGCTGGGCGCGCCTTTTCGACCTGGTTGGAGGCTTGAGGAATAAAGGAACGCCGCTGGGCCTTCCTTTTTTCCTTGGGTTGGGTGCGTATTCTTGGTCTGTCTATAAGAGGGGAGGAAGGCCGCTAGTCCTTCCAGTTTCTGCTGGGCCAGACGTGCTTTCGGGCCTGATTTCTGGGCTAGAAAAAGAGCAAGGCCGCATAGCCTTCTTATTTGTCTAAGCCAACTTCAAGCCATAATTTCTTCATCCGGACTCCGATGTAGGCGATTCAAAAGGCGTTGGAAAGCTTATGATATATATTTTACTCTCATCTAAAGAAATAGGGCCAATGATACTTGTGAAAAAAATGGGATTCGAAATGGTGGGCACATGTATGCGGAATAGGCGGAAAATGAAGGTTTTTTGTAGTGGATTGGCCAGACAGCTTTTGATTGAGGAAGACCCATTGATTTTGCTTTCTTTCTAGCCTCTTTTTTTTTTATTGTGTTTGATTTGTACACTTGTCCCGGTACAAAATCCGGTGTCTATAGAGAGTCCCCACTTTGATCGAGTCCAAATAAGACGAATGTCAAAGTAGCCTGAGATGATGTCTGCTTGACATATGACTAGAAGATGGATGCTGTCGGTGCTCTTTTCTGTGGCGACCAGAAGGCGGATGCTGTCAATGCTCTTTTATGTGGCGTCCAGAAGGTGGATGCTGTCAGTGCCTTTTTGTGTGGCGACTGGAAGGTGGATGGTGTCGGTGCTATTTTATGTGGCGACCGGAAGGTGGACGATGTCAGTGCTCTTTTATGTGGCGACCGGAAGGTGGATGCTGTCGGTGCTCTTTTATGTGGCGACCAGAAGGTGGATGCTATCGGTGCTCTTTTATGTGGCGATTGGAAGGTGGATGTTGTCGGTGCTCTTTTATGTGGCGACCAAAAGGTGGATGCTGTCGGTGCTCTTGGGTGCTCTTTTATGTGGCGACCAGAAGGTGGATGTTGTCGGTGTCTTTTATGTGGCGACCGGAAGGATGGATGAAGGTCAACGCTCTTTTAACGACAGCTGGAAGATGGCGTCCCTGTTTTCCCGATGTTGGTGACGGCTCCCTGCACAGAAACCAAAGCAGAATGTCAGATCATTTTGAACAATGGTTGGAGATATAGAGAATTACCTATCTGGAAGATTAATCGCAGTTGATCCGAACTCCCCTTCTCCTTTGTTTCTGTGGATGTCCCAGTCTTTCCCGGTGTCGATGACGCCTTACAGATTTTCCCAAGGCGGATTAGATTTTCCAGATGTTGATGGCGCCCAATGGATTTTCCCGAGGCGGATCGGATTATCCCGATGTTGATGGCGCCCAACAGATTTTCCCTAGGCGGATCAGAATTTCCCGATGCAGATGATGCCCAACGGATTTTCGCGAGGCGGATCAGATTTTCCCGACGTTGATGGTGGTGCCCAACGGATTTTCTCGAGGCGGATCAGATTTTCCTGATGTTGATGATACCCAACGAATTTTCCCGAGGCAGATCGGATTTTCTCGATGTTGATGGTGGTGCCCAATGGATTTTGCCAAGGTGGATCAGATTTTCTCGATGTTGAAGATGCCCAACGGATTTTCCCGAGGCAGATCGAATTTTCCCGATGTTGATGATGCCCATCCGATTTTCCCGAGGCGGATCAGATTTTCCCGATGTTGATGATGCCCAACGGTTTTTCCCAAAGCGGATAAGATTTTCCTGATGTTGATGGTGGTGCCCAACGGATTTTCCCGAGGCGGATCGGATTTTCCCGATGTTGAAGATGCCCAACGGATTTTCCCGATGTCGATGAAGTGATGAGGGCTTTTCGGATTTCTCGACGTTGATGACGATGTCAATGAAGTGATGATGCTCAATGGATTTTCCCGAAGCTGATGACGCCTAATGGATTTTCCCGAGGCGAGTGATTGTGTCGATGGCGTCCATGGCAACTTTTGTTGCTTTGGCAGACTAGAAGATCGTCACGAGGATGAGTTTTGGATGATAGTCGCTTGAACTGGATAGATATCATTAGTAGTGTGATTAGAACTCCCTCTAATCTTGCTCTATATGATTAGTAGTCGAGTCTGGGCCTCTGTGCAAGATGAGATTCTCCTTCTTTTTTTCGATGAATATGCATGCGCTTTGGTCTTTTAGACTCCAGACTCTTATGCACTTATTCATGAATGTTGACTTCATGCATGACCTCCTGATGCAATACAATGATTAGGGGAAAATGTACATGAACAGTATTTTACAATGCATGTGACTCAATATGCAAATAGCCCCCAATGCCAAGACTAGGACGATGATTCCTTAAGTGTGAGAGCAACTCGACATGAAATTTTAGGATAGGGTAAGATAGGTGAATCATATGACGAGGCCTGATGATGAGGACATTGTCTTGGATGTCTTGTCTTGTCCTGTTGCTTCCTCGGATCATTGTGGAGATTGGTAGAGCCCTGTTGTAAGCTATATGAAAGCTAGGGGAGCCCACAGTTCAAATGAACTCTTCTCTTGAGTCGGATGTTGTTTTAATTAGCCCTTGATGTGGCTGATTTCTTGTCCTTGGCGGATGGGCTTGCTCAGGTGTGCTGAGAACGGGCCTCGAAATATCGAATCTCGCACTTGCACTAGTGACCGAGTCAAAAAAACTCTGGTTGGTATGGAAGGATGAAAGGGGTTGGCAAAAGAAAGGGTAAATCTGATGGGGTTGGCAAAAGAAAGGGTAAATCTGATGATGGTCAGACGGGTTCATGGAGGTTTTTGGTTAAAAAGGAGATGACGGTAAGTTGATGGTCGAATCTGGGTCTGTCATGATTGACAGATGACTATGTTTTAGCTAAGGCTTGATGGTGAGCAAGGGTTAAGTTACGTCATAGGAGAAGAGGTGAGGGAATGGTTGAGATGGATTTGTGTCACAGGAGGAGAGGTGGTTGGAAATTTGGATGTGAAGGTGATCCAAGTCTGATGGAAAGAAGGTTGGGGAATTATGATGGTAAAGATGTGCGTTCGGTCTCGTTTCGAGCCAAATTGATATCATTTATAAGGTGTTTTGCTTGTTTTAGTCCCTTGATTATATATTAGTTATAATGATTTTGTGTTTTTGTAGGATAATAAAGAGTTAGAAGAAAAATGAGCTAAATCGAGGCTTTTTAGGGAATCCCGAGCGATTTCCCGAGCCGAGAATCGAAGCGGAACCGACATGGGACTCTTTCCCCATTTTTTGATGCAAAATAGGGGTGTAACACGTGCTACATCCCTTGTAGCGGGCGCTACAGCCCAAGGAAGAAGGAAGAAAGGAAGATGGGCAGGAAGAGGTAACACCCGCTACAGTGGGAGTAACACCCGCTACAGGGGGCGTAACACCCGCAACAGTGGGCATAACACCCGCTACAGGGGGCGTAACACCCGCAACAGTCGGCGTAACACTAGCTACAGGGGGCGTAACACCCGTAACAGTCGGTGTGACACCCGTGACGACTGTTGAGATGTCTCGGATGGAAGTTGCCCAAAGAGATGTCGCACCCGAGACAAATGTGTAGCACCCACGACCAAAGTGTGGCACCCGTGACGACTTGGTAGCGCGCGCGATGGCTGTTGAGAAATTGACGGACGATTTCCAGAACATGGTCGCACCTACGACCTGTTTCTTCGCACCCGCGACCTGTCGACAGTCTGCGAAAATTACACACGGCTGCTGTGACTAATTGTAGGGTTTTGGGATATTTTCTTTCCTTCTATAAATACCCACGTACTTTAAGCATTATAATAATCTAGTTTTTCATTCGTTAGATTAGGATTAGAGTAGAATTAGGTTTTATTACATTTTTCTTTATCTTTCTTTAAGCTTTAATTGTTCTTCAAGTTTTCTTTCATTGTAATCAACTTTCTTTCAAGCTCTTTCAATGCAAGCAATTTCCAAGTTTTTGCTCTCTCTCTCTCTCTCTCTCTCTCTCTAAGTTTTAATTGTTGATTTGTATTCAAGCTTTCTAGTGCTAGTTCACCACCAATCCAACTTTTAGCGAGGAGGGGGATTAAGAGCAACAAATTCTACTTTCAAGTGAGAATTTGGGGATTCTTAATAATCCAATTCACAATTTTCTTGTTTGTTCGTGGGAAAATTCCAAGTGAAGGTTGAAGATTAGAGTGAAGATTTGAGCATGCTAGGTATAATTTCTTTGTCCTAATTTCATTATTCAAGTATATACAATAATTTCTTTTAATCGCATTCTTAGTTTAATTTGCTTTCTTGTTGAAATTAGATTAGTTCATCTTTTCATGCTTACTTGCTTATTGTTGTTATGAAATCCATGATTAGTATAGTTTAATTTGCTTTCCTTTCAATTATTTATTACTTTCCACAATTGAAAACCCCAAACCAAACCAATCTCCTTATCAAGCCTAACACCCATCCCTACTCTTAGAAAAACCACAAAAATACCATAACTGAACAATGTGAAAGAACTTTAAAATCCAGGGTTTACTCTCCTTTTGCTTAACCTGCCCTGACTAGTTTTCAGGCTAGCCTCTCTTATTCTCTTACTCTCCTTTTTCCTAGCTCGGGATTTCAAGCTAGCCTCTCTTGTTCTCTCACTCTCCTTTTGCCTAGCTTAGGTGTCTGAGCTAGCATATCTATTTTTTTTCTCTCTCTCAAAGACCAAAATTTTGTGACATAGGATGCTCCTTGAATTGTAGTGGCTGGGCCTCAAAGAGGTTCTCCTATGTATCCGATGTGGAATCAGGCCAATCGTAGTTCATAAGGTGCAGCTCCAAAGGATTGGTGCCTCGAGGAGGGCTTGGTGAGGTAGGCTTTGTGGATGGTTATGGATGCAAAGGTATGATGACTATGTGAAGGCTTGGGGCGCAAAGCTAGAAAACAATTTGGGAGGTTTATGAACGGTTTTTGATGTGAAGGCTTAGGGCGCAAAGCTTGTGAAGGCTTGGGGCGCAAAGCTTGAGACTATTAGTTCCGTCTCCAGTTTCTCAATCTTTTTTTTCTTCCTCTTTTTTCATTCTCTTTGTTTTTCTCTCTCTTTTTTTCTTCCTTTTTTTTTCTTTTTTTTTTGCTTCCTTATTCCTTTTTTTTTGCTGGTATGCTTCCACATATGGACGACCCAAATGGAGTTTACTCTCCCAGCACAGGTTTCTCCATACGCAAACAAAGTGCTTAAGGGACATGAGTATCGTACCACTCATGTCGACCCATGTTGGTGGACCAACTAGGAACTCTCTCTCTCTCTCTCTTTTTTTCTTTTTTTCTTCTTTCTTCTATTTTTTCGACTTTCTTCTCCATGGGATTGACTCTTGTCTGCCTTTATGCTGATATTAGTCACAACACATCTTCTGGCTTTGGGGTAGATAGGGAGTGGTTACGAGGAGAATGACCGGGTTGGTCAAGGCTAAGGTTTTTCGAATGGTGACTGTTATGGGCGATGAAAAAAGGGATGATTTGGTGAATGAGAACTTGGGATGGAGATGTAGATGATAAGTAAGAATAGATGTTGTGGGCGAATGGGAAGGTAACAAGTGATACAGATGCTGATCTGGGTGGTGAGGCAGTAGCCCCCCTGTCCTAGGCACATTTTGTTCAGGTTGCTGTTCTAGGAGCATAGAGATGTCCACTTTCAAGAGATTATTGGTTTTGGTCTTCTCTCCTTTTTCCCAACCTGCTTGATGAATGCAGACTAACATCCCTCTGTTTTGTTTTTTTTTTCTTTTTCTCTCTTTTCTTTAATTTTATTTTAAACCCTGGATTCGTAGGATAAACACTTGATGAATGGAAGGGTATGTGAGGGCGATGATAGACTTGGATGTGTCAGACTTGGGTGTTAAGGCTAATGAATGGGTGAAAGAGCTTTTTAACTCAAGTTAAGAATGCAAGCACGAGATTCTCGAACAATGAAATAGATGCATCTTATTGAATTCAAAAGACAAGCATATCAAAGACCGACTCAATGCCACCCCTAATTGACTCTGAAAATAAGATGCTCAACATAATTAGGACCCTAGATAACTTCTCAGTCCTCTTTGTGCAGTATTGCCTTGCCTTATTGACTGCTCGTGTATGCTTTCTGTGTTGCTTTTGGCAGAGGCATTTTCCCTGATCGGATCATACCCTCAATCTTATTCTTCAAGGTCCAACACTTCTCGGTGTCATGTCCCTTACACTTGTGATAGTTGCATAATGCACTTTCATCCCAGCTTGGGTACTTCGTTTCTGGCTCTGGTCTTGGTAAAACATCGACGTAGGTGGTGTCAAGTGGGGTGTAATGGTCGTACTTTGGTTGGATTCCTGACTGAATTACATTAGTCTCAGTGCTCTTAAAAGGGTGGTTGGGAGAACTAGTAGCCCTCCTACTAGGACTGGAATTCCTCTACCCTTGGGTAACGACGTTCTCATTGTTCATGGTTTCAAGTTGGACGCAAAGGTCCTTCAAGTGATCGAAGTCCTTGATCACATGGTATCCCAAGTGTCGAGTCAGGCTACTCTTGTGTCCCTGCTTGAATGTAGTCAATTGTAGGCGCAAAGGTATGGTCTCATTGATGTGAGACAGCTTGGTGTGCCACCTTTCGAAATAGTCCAAGAAAGACTCATCTTCCCTTTGCTTCATTAGTCAGGTCATCTACAATGGCATGCTTCTTCTAGATGCGACTGTAATGGTTGATGAAAGCCTTAAACAGCTCATTCCAATCAGCCTTGACTTGAGGTGACAGGGCATAGTACCATACTTTGGCTTCTCCATCTAGGGTGGATGGGAAGACTGTAGAGTACAGGTCAACATCAATCTTGTTAAGAGGTGTTAAGCGCATGAACTCCTCAATGTGGCGAGTGGGATTTTCAGATGGCTTGAACTTGATGTTGGGTACTTCAACTTTGTCGGTCGCCTTCCTGATTGGGTGGATAGGAAAATGCACATATGTGTACTTGTCAGCAAAGGCCAAAACAGTGCTCATCATCTTGGTAATACTCTCAAGTTTTTGTTCTAAGGACTTGACAGCAGGGTTTTCAGTGACTTTGTCAATCTCCGACGCCACTTTGAACTTCCCTTTAAATGATCCTGAGCCCCCTGACTTATCCTCTGCATGTGTCTTGACAAGTTTGGGCTCAAATTCATACCCATGGACTTCTACTACATCATCATCTCCATCAGTGTTCAAGCCCAACTTTTCATTGATCTTGGTGATGGGCTGTAGCATGCCATCCATCACCTGTTGTTGCTCTTGGAACCTTTTCCCAATTTTCTGCTCCTATTTGAGGGCGTTCACAAAGACTAAGCCTTGCATCTTAGTATAAAGGTCCTCTAGCTGCTTTGAAATGTTAGCTTCAAGGCCTTGGACTGGGATATCCATAGTAGGATTTCGAGCTCTGGCTTGGATGGTAGACGGGCTGTAGCTTGGATTTGAAAAAACCGGTCGGTATGTGGATCTCTAATGCGGGCCCGGAATCGACCTCCTGTCGTGCCTGTATGGAAATTTGTTAGTGACTCTATAATTACTCTAACACTTACTACCCGATGCATGTATGTCCTAAAAGGCCTATATGAGACCCTAACAGACTCGACGCTTACATGCTGGCCAAAAGATGACTCACCCACTTCTTGGGAGTGCATGACCTAATCCTATATAGACCTAATGACAGAAAATTATATAGGGCCGAATAAAGTCAAATATAGCGAGCTGGTCATAAGTTGGAAAGCACGAGTCCGTGTTTCTCAATTCGGATGGGCCCAATCCATGGGTCGACCGTTTTAAGGAGAATCCGTAACTTGGGCTGACGGGCTTTAGATAGCTTGAGCCATACTGGCAATTATGCGGACTAAGATAATGTTCAACAAGATCAATGGTTACACTTTTTTTTCTTTTTATTTTTTTTTATTTACTCAAGGAAAATGGATATTGTAAAGGACTGAATAAAGCCAATAATAAGCGAGTTATAATTATTTTATAAGCTTAATTGGTAAATCCAAAAATTACAATTTGGTACCCCATGTTTTCTGGTAATAATTATTTGGTACCAAACTTTTCTGTAATAATTTTAAGGTACCCTATGTTTTTGTGTAATAATTTATAGGACCCTACTCATTGGACACTTCAGGAATCATTGAATCGACTGATTTGCCTTAGCTTTTAACAGAATCATCCAAACTCTCTGCAATTTTTCTCTCTCCATCTAATCTAAACACTCACTCTCTAAATCGTATTCCCTAAACACTCACTCTCTAAATCCCTAAATCAATTTTTCAACAGTTTCTCCTTCCAATTTTACATCAGATTCAACAATTTCATCTTCCTCTTCTACTTCAAGGAATTCCAAGAGACAGTAGTCCTCGATTGAACATGTAAGCCATAAAAAATACTCTCGTGAAACCAAATCGCACACTTGCTATATCAGAAATCAAAGTATTAGCCAAAGAAACATCATTCACAACCCCAAACGAACCCCAAATGCATGGGCACCTTCACCAAGTAAAGATTCTTCAATTCGGTGACATCTTGAGTCAATCCTACGATAGTGATTGAGTCCGGAAATCCCTGAACCCTCATTTGCTTGAAAAGAAGGAAAAATCATCACAAAACCAGTAGACCAAACCCAAGAGCATGGCATTCCACAAAGTGACATCTCTCTCGGGCATTTCTCAAACACCTTGTATGCAAATTCGATTGGTCACATTTCACATACATATCAACGGCAGCTTCAACAAAGATGTTAGACCAAAAGGGTGATCTCAAAATGTGGGCATGAATCATCCGGGACTGTGTTAAATCGAGATCTTGGCACAAGCCTTTGCTACAAAGGAAAGGTCAATTTGTCGGGGTTAACCGATTCGTCACATATGGCGGTAAAAGCAAGGGCTTTCTCGAAGCGACCATTGTTTCTGACTTCGTATCCGAGAATCCTGATCATCACCCGGGACCCATTAAGCGGTCGGATGCATCATGCGTCCAATTTTCTGAAAATCACAAGCCATGACATCTTCATCGGACAAAACCCAGCTCCAGGAGAGAGATAGATCGTGATTGTGATTGTGATTGTGACTGGGTGTGTGCATCCAGTGGATGCGATGGAGGAGAGAGACGCAAGAATCACGATTCTGAAGCACAACAATCGAAGAAGAATAAGAATAGGTAGGGAAGAAGTCGGTGAGAGTAGGGAAGAAGCAGAAACCAAATCTAAAAATTGGGTGATGGAATTGAGGTGAGTTTGGCCAGAAGAAGCAACGAAGAAGAAGAAGAAGCAACGGAGAAGAAGAGTTCACTGATATAAAAAAAGGGTATAATGGTCACAAAATTATAAGGAAAACCAAAAAAAAAAAATCCCAAGCCGCATTTTTGGCGCCAAATGTCGCCGCCGACCATTTTCCGGCAGAAGTAGGGTCCTATAAATTATTACACAAAAACATAGGGTACCTTAAAATTGTTACAGAAAAGTTTGGTACCAAATAATTATTACCAGAAAACATGGGGTACCAAATTGTAATTTTTTGATCCAATATGGTTGGGCCTAAGAACGGGTCGGCCATAAATGTGATGGATTTAATAATTAAATCTATAAATTAACTTATTCAAGCTTAGTGGCTATTGTGTAGTCTAAGACGTTATCCATTAACTTTGTTGAGACTTTAGTCAAATTTTTTTGGACCTTTATTAAGAGAACATCTTAAAGGGCCATATAATATCATCAAAGGAGATCGAGATTTTTTATTAATTAAAATAATCAACCTTTGTACATAAATGAACCCGTCCACTGGGTTAACCATAACGTCTTGAGCTTAATTGTCCTAATTAATAAATAATCCTCTTCTCAACCCAATGAATTTTATATGGACTAGAACCGAGCCTCTAAATTAAGGTCGACTCGAATAAAGAAAAGGGGAAGGGAAACACATATATTCACATAGCATACAACATGAAGGGTATCCTAACCAAGGCTCTACATTCATGGATTACTATGGTTAGGATTGGATGAGATACCACATGTTCTCCCCTCGGTGCACTTCACCCATATAAGGTTTATGGGTAAAGTATGTGAGGTGTTGCTCGTCGGACTTCAAGGAAGCCTTAGAGTATAACATGGGTGAGAGGAGAGACCAAATGCTTGGCGATTTAGAGTGCATCACACAAGTAGTGGCCGCCCGCTCTCGGGGAAATGTCCTAGGTTTATCCTAAACCGTCGCCTTTGTGCTCGGAGTAACCCATTATGCAAAATACCTAAAAGAATAATAAAATCGTGAAATAAATCAATTTTCTCCCTTTTACAATTTCAAAACAACTCGATTAGTTCAAGTTTTACCCTCTTTTTAAGTTTAAGTCTCCAGTGAAGTCTCCAATCTGTAGGATCCGAAAAATTCCCGTTCGGGGAATAGTTTCGAAACGCTACTTAATTAATTATTGGGAGCCGACTAAGGTTGTTTAATCCTTAAATAAGGATATTTTTATTTTATGAAATTCATTTTCGAGAAGAGACTTTTATTTATTTAATAATCAATTTTTGTTATTCACATGCTTGAAATTACATCAAATTAATTTACAAATAATTTTACATAGGATCCAATTCAAATTCGGGCCAAGGCCCAACAGAGAATTCTTAGAAGGTTCAAAGACCAAGTGACCTTTGATAATTTCTATGACATTTTCTCTTGAGTGGGCTCCGGATTGGAATATGGATATATGTAAATTATTTTATATAAATTCTTTTGATGTAATAAACATACATGTTGGATAATAAAAAAAATTATAAAATAAAGAAAGAGTCGCCAGTCGATTTAAGGAGACCGACAAACCATAAATAATAAAATGACTCCGGTCTTCAAACCTGAATTCTAAGTCCGGGGGTAAGGTTACGAATTCGAGAATTAAAATAATTCTCGAATCCGCCTATTAGAAAACAGACTACTAAAATCAAACTTGAAATGAAATTGAGCAGGGAGAACTTCTAATAAATTTCATGAAATTAATATTTCGAACATGCAAGATCAAAATAAGAATGCTTTTTCAAAACGAATGTACAACTAGAGTGATACATGAAAATAAATTACAGTATTGAAACTAAAAGATAAACAAACCTCACTTTAAGCTTTCAAGATGGACCCCTTGTGATGAATGCTTGGGCTCGACGTTGTATGGATGGCGTAATGAATGCTTGAGAATGGTTGGATGTATGATGGTGGTAGTGATGATAGCTTGAGAGAGGGTGTATGATGATGAAGATGATTGATGGAAGAGGTTGATGATAATGAAGAGAGTGGAGAATGATTGAAGAGTGAATGATGATAGTTGGTGGTGATTGTTGATGGAAGATTAGAGAATGGAGAGAATGATGATGATATTTGATGAGAGTTTTGATGGGAAGAAGAATATGATGATGATGGAGAGAGTAGAAGGTGATGAGATGAGAATTGTTGATGGTATTAGTTGATGAAATAAATGGAAGAATGGGGGGGTATTTATAGGTGAGAGGTGAGGTGGTGAAGATGGAAGGAGGGAAGGCATGATCCAAAGATCATGCCCTCCATGCCAATAGCAAGGCCGCAGGGGCTTCCTCAAGTCAAACGGTCAAGTTCAAACAGCTGGAATCAGGGGATTGCATTGAAAAGGGAGGGAAAAAATTGGCTGCAAAAGTTGTGATCAAAAGGAAGGCCGCCGGGCCGTCGATTTGATTATCACACAGACTGTCAGCGTGGCAATCCATTCCCGGTCTATAGAAATCGAGGAAGGCCGCTGGTCATTATTTTTATGGGTTGGGCGCACCTTTTCGGCTTGGCCGGAGGCTTGAGGAAAATAGGAACGCCACCGAGCCTTCCTTTTTTCCTTGGGTTGGGTGCGTATTCTCGGTCTTTCTTGAAGAGGGGAGGAAGGCGGCTAGTCCTTCCAATTTCTTCTGGGCCAGACGTGCTTTCGAGCCTGATTTTTGGGCTAGAAAAGAGCAAGGCCGCCAAGTCTTCTTATTTGCCTAAGCCAACTTCAAACCGCCATAATTTCTTAATCGGTACTCCGATTTAAGAGAATCAAAAGGCGTTGGAAAGCTTATGATGCCTATTTTACTCTCATCAAAAGAAATATGGCCAATGATACTTGTGGAACAAATTAGATTCGAAATGGTGGGTACATGTATGCGGAAAGGGCGAAAAATGAAGGTTTTTTGTTATGGGTTGGCGTGATACCTTTTGATTGAGGAAGGCCCACTGACATTGCTTTCTTTCTAGCCTCTTTTCTTATTGTTCTTGATTTGTACACTTGTCCTAGTTTAAAATCCGGTGTCTACAGTGTGCCCAAGTATCATTTGAGGAAGTTGCTTGTGAGGGAGGTTCATGGAGGTGGTCTTGTCGGTCATTTCGGCATCAACAAGACCCTCGACATGGTCAAGGAGCATTTTTATTGGCCAAGGATGGGACGATGTGCACGATGTGATATCCAAGTGTATTCCGTGCCATCATGCCAAGAGTCAATTCCACCAGGGGCTCTATATACCTCTACCCATCACGAATGGCCCTTGGGAAGACTTGAGCATGGATTTCATCGTGGCTCTTCCACGAACCATACGTGCGTGGTAAGGATGTAATACTCATCGTTGTGGATCGTTTCTCCAAGATGATGCACTTCATTGCTTATGAGAAAGTCGACGACTCCACCCACATCACTAATCCCTTCTTTCGGGATATAGTGAGGTTGCACAGTGTTCCAAAGATCATTGTCTCGGATCGTGATACGAAGTTTGTGAGTCATTTTTGGAGATCCCTATGGAAGCTACTTGGAACCAAGCTCCTCTTCAGCACATCTCATCAGCCTCAAACTGACAGCCAAACTAAGGTGACCAACAAGACCCTCACTACCTTGTTTCGGGGTCTTGTGAGTAAGAGCTTGCGCGATTGGGACGCGAAACTTTGTTATGCCGAATTTTCTTACAATCGGGCTCCTTTCTTCACTACGGGACACTCACCCTTCGAAACGTGCTACGGGGTCAACCCTATCACTCTCATAAAACTCCTTCCTCTTCTATTGGAGTTGAGAGCAAGTTTTGAGGCTAGTGAGAAGACCATCGAGATCCAAAAACTTCACCGACAAATTCCCGACAAGATCGAGCGGGCCAATGAGCTTTACAAATCCCGAGCCAACGAGCATCGTCGGGGTATCACATTCAAACCCAGGGACTTGGTTTGGCTCCATTTGAGGAAGGAACGGTTCCCTTCACGGAGTAAAAGTAAGCTTATGCCACGAAGCGAGGGACCGTTCAAGGTCTTGGAAAAGGTGAATGACAATGCGTATAAGCTCGATCTCCCGAGGAACATGGGAGTCTCCTTCACGTTCAATATCGGAGATCTTTCACCATACATTGAGGATGACGAACCCGATGCGGGTTTTAGGGGAAATCCTCTTCAAGAAGGGGATGATAAAGAGTCTCGAGTTTCGTTTTCATCCCTCGTTGCTTTCGCCAAGCGAGCCGCCTCAACTACCTTGAACTTCGAAGTACAATTCATGATGAAATCTGGAAATGCGAGGATAGTCTCGACCATCCATTGTATGGGCCCCGAGGCCTTCTAAGGAGGCTCTCGCGTTCCACCGATCCCGGATGTCTCGGGACCGTACCGGGTCGTCCCAAGATAATGAACTACGTGGTATCGGGATTCGAGTGTGACCCCGTGTCAATAACATGCATGGTAAGAGGCGCAGAACAAGGAGAACATACGCAGCAGGTTGTCGCGCCTGCTACACCCACTGTAGCGCCCACGACGCATTTTGGCAAAATAGGGGGAAGGGACAGGAGAGTGTGACACCCGCGACCTCCAAGGGTCACGCTTGCGATGCCACTGACCCAGAATCGCCGCGCTCGCAACGTCCAGCGTAGCGCTCGCGATCCCGCGCAGTTTCGCGATCGCCCAGTTCTCTCTCAGCCTCGTCGTGCTCGCGACGACCTTGTCACGCCCGCAACGACCATGTTTTACTCATTTTTTCAGCCTTAAATGACTGCGTTTAAGGGGTTAATTACCTTGTATAAATACACTTTTCACTGTTTTTGAAGACAGACTTTGATGAATATTGCTAATGAAAAGTTTGAATGCTCTCTAAACTTCCCTTCAAACCTTGTTTTTACTTTATCCAATTGATTATTGGTTGTGTTAGCAAGTCATTCCTTTAATGATTAGTTGTGGATTACCTTTAGCTAATCATGGTGGGGTGTTAGGCCTTTGGTGGTGGAATTTTCTTTATCCAAGGTCATATCCAAGCATCTTGGTGTTCAAGCTTTGTGAGATTGAATGATTTGGGTTCTTCTTCACTCTTATTGTTCACGGTTCAATATTATTAACAATATCTCAAGCATGGATGGTTGATTTGCATCACCTATTGTAACGCACTGGAAAGTCAATCTAATGGTAACAGCGGAAGTCCAACTTTATTTGGGCATCACTGTCGTGTCTCCGAAGAAACACTAGGCAAAATAGTACTTAACAACCATACTAATCAAAGCAAACCGACAATTGTTCAATATAAAAATTAAAACACAACAGTCTTTAAACTTAGACCCAACATAAAGTAACTGAAAACCACAATCGTTCGAACTTTAACCACACTAGCTTATCTAACAACTCCTAAGACCTGCGCATCCTCACTTATTATTCCCATCCCCGTCAACGAGGTCTGCACCTAAAAAAAAACATTTACAAAATGAGATGGAACTCAATAATGTCTACCCTCAACTGTTAACGTAGGTTAAAACCATTTCAATTCATTTAGGGGGAGAAGGGAATAATTCAAATCATTTTACAAATAGTCTAAACCCAACCCAAACATAATACATCAGGGAAAAAAACTGACTCTGTCACAACATATAAATTCCAATTTTCTTAAGCCCGCGGGGGTTTACAAACCTCACTTCAGCACGGACTCACAAACTCCTAGCAAAACATTACTTTCACATTCTCATGACACCTTTTTTTGGTTTTTCTTAATTTCAATAAGCTGGATGGCCATCCAATATTTACAACTGGTGCATGCTTAACCCCAGGGAAGACCTTTTTTTAGCACAACCTATCAGGGTTTTCCTGATCTCTCGATAACGTCCCTACAGGGATCTGCCCTGGTCTTTAGGAACGCTACCTGAAATCGCATTTAGTCTCACTTGAACTATTATCCACTTTATTACTCGACAAGTTCAAAGTTTCGGTTTCAATCATCCAACCCAATTCCCAAAAGACATTAAAAACTTTGTAAAACGACTGTCCTTATTTGACCAATTCAAAAATTACTCCCTCCGTTCCATATTAATTGACATATTTCAAAAATTTTCACATATATACCAAAGTTTAACTAAAAAAACTACCTACATAATTAAATAACACTATTTTCCAAAGTGTTTTTTCGGATACCAAGTTATAGGTAATGAGAGAATGTGAGTATGAGTAGTTTTTATTAATTGAAGAAGAAAAACGTTAACATAATTATTAAAGTTAAAATAATTAAATTAAGTATTAGGAAATGAAAAACGACAATTATTTTGGAACAAAAAAAATTAGTTTAAATGTCAATTAATATGGAACGGATGGAGTATAACATACCACTCAAAACAGACAGTCAACTTTACATAAAGTCCCCTACGGGATGCAATTTCCAAAAACAACTTAAATAACAACAAAATAAGCAAGGTGCATCCAAAAGGTAATCCGGGCATAGACATTACCTGTTGATCTTCACTTTAGGTCAATAAACGATAACTTGAGCTCACTACGCAAAATGTACGTACCTAACCCGAACCTATAAAGAAATATGTCATAAATATTAATAACGATCTAACGAAGTTAGTACACGGAATCCCCTCTAATTTACCCAACCCTAGGAACATACTAGGGTCCCTAATTTTATAAAATCACACAAATAATACACTACAATAATTACACTCAATTAAAAACCGTAAAACCCAACAATAATTGGACAGCTCGCTACATCCTCGCTTTTTGGTCCATAACTTGACTTACCGACCTCATATGAAAATTAAACTCTAACTTTTTGAAATATTTGAGATGTCTACTAAAACTTTTATATTGAACACGAAACCTAAACCAACCTAGAAGAGGCCTAAAATTAGCAAAATATAAAATGGGTCCATTTCTGACCTGCTCCTGGTAAACGACCCATAACCCAGGCTACACACCTCAAAACTATAAACCGTAAAATTCCTATGAAAGCTAACATCTAAGGGTACGTCTAGTCCAAAAATCTCAGTTATAAACTTACTACACAATTAATGGTTCATGTTTAAGTATGACGCATCAACACAATCCCAAATCGGCTCGATTTTTATTTTACAAGAACTTTAACTATAATTACTCTGCACAAGTGCTCCAACTTTGACATATATACTTAATCAATATTAAAAGACCCCCTAGCCTTTCACACACCATCCACATAATGTTAGAAGACCCCCTGCCTTACTATAATTGATTGTCAACGTCAAGGTAATTAAAACTGAGTTAACATACATGCTACTATATAACTACGTACGCAGGGCCCCAATGATACTACACTTAAGGTCATATTAATATTAATCTAGGCATTAAACTAATCCTAACTTCATTTAACACTTGAAAGTGTATTTGAACAACAAATAATATGTAATAATATTAACATTTTATGTGAATCAAACAACTAGGTTAGGGTTAGAGTCCATACTCTCAACAAGGAGGTTTGGTGGTCGTTGATGGCGGTCCTGGCGAGCAACGGTAGCGGCCGAGGTGGTAGTACAAGTGGTCGGCGTCAGGTCGGGATCACGATGGGGCCGAGTTCAAATGACAGTAACAGTCGTACGAGGCTCGGTTACGGTAACAGTAGTATGATGGTTGGATATGCGGCGGTGACTGCGGAGGTCTCGTGGTGGTCTGCGGAGGTCTCGGTGGTGGCCCGAAGGTTGCGGAATGGTGGTGCGGCGGTTTTTTGCAGTTAGTATGGAAGTTGGGGATGGTTGCTATAGAATACGGGAGAGAGAAAGAGGAATGAAAGGGAACAAAATGAAGAAATGAAACGGTGGGGATGAGTTTGGGTTTCTTTTGCAACGAAAATTTTTAGGTAGTCCCGCGGGACTACAGATCTCTCTCCTCCTCCCGCTATTCGTCATGCTGACGTCATCATCTACCTCTTTTTTTTTTTTGCCGCAGAATTCGATTAACTGCTCTGCTGCTTCCTTCGTTACTGAATTCAAACTCCCTGCTCCCACTATTCGTCATGCTTGAGAGTATACAGAATTCAAATTCTCTGCCTAAGTAATTCGATTAACTGCTTCTACTCTTCGTTATTGCTGCTCGACTGAACTTCCATGGCGATTGTATTTTGCTCATAATTTTTCAGTGTTTAGGATTGTTGATTGTTGATAATGGATTTAAATCCGTCAATTATTGATTTAAATCAGTCGATTACTGATAATTGCGATGAAATTGCTGATTTTCGGGATTCAAATCAGTCCCAAAACTGCCATGGCGATTCTCGGGATGAAGTTGCTGACCGCAATCAAGATGGTTTGGGTGTTGATGTTGATAATGATGATGAAATTGCTGATGATTGTTGTGATTTGCAAAATGATGTTGACAATCTTGTTTTTTCTGGGGTTGAAGTTGGTGATGGTGATGAAATTTCTAAATCTGCAGCTTCAATGTCCGGTATGGGAAGAAACTCTAGCATTTGGTTTTATTTATTAATTTCCTGTCAAATTTTTGATTTAGCAATTGCTTTTCTAGCATCACATTGATGGTGATGAAGCAATCTTACTCTGAAATTTCTTGTTGCTGGATCATTTTGCTGAGTTCTTGTCGACTTATTTTGTGAAACTCTATTCAAGCACATGCACTCAGAATTGCACACTAATGTTTATCGCAGCACACTAATTATTTTTTCTGGATCATTTTGCACACTAATGCACTCAGAATTGCACACTAATGTTTATCAGAGTCCACTAATATTTTTTGAAGCACACTAATTATTTTTGAAGCAAACTAATCTTTCTGCCTTTGTACACTGATATATATACCTTTGCACACTAATACATTCCCATTTGCATACTAATATATTCCCCATTTTGAAATGGGTTTTCTGTTGATGTAGATATTCAGAATATTGATCCAATTGATAAAAGTGTGTTGCTTAATGAGATTTTGGGTCCCCTTTTTGAAGAGATTAGTGTTGTGGAAGGGGGTGAGTCCCAGTTATTGGGGAAGAAATTCAAAAATGAGGATGAGTCTTTTCTGTTTTATCAGAATTATGCGTATAAAATGGGTTTTGCTGTGAGGAAGGGTAAGGCATATTGGAGATATAATAAGGACTTGAGATCGAAAGTTTTTAATTGCACTAGGGAAGGTGCTAAATGTCTTACTGTTAGGAAAGGGAAACAATATAGTAAGATTAACTATCGGTGCAATTGTAAGGCCAGAGTTGTTTTTAAAATTGACAAAGACACCGAGTTTGGGTGTGCATCGCCATGATATGATTCACAACCATCGCTTTGTTGAGGCTCATCAAGTTCATATGTTGAGAGGTCATAGGAGTGTGCCTAAATCGGTTCTTAAGCAATTGAGATTAATGAAGAAGTGTGGTGTTAAATTGATTGATGCCTATCGTCTTTTAAGGGCTGAGGCAGGGGGGTCTCCCATATTGGGTTTTTTGGCCCGAGATGCGTATAATGCAAATGCAGTTCAAGAGAAAATACGTTTAGAATCTGGGGATGCAGATACATTGATAAAAAGGCTTGAAAGTAGGAGACAAAGTGAGCCGGGGTTCTTTTATGCCGTGGAGGTTGATAGTGATCTATCTTTGTGTAGTTTTTTTTGGAGAGATTCAAAAATGAAGGAAGATTACTTGGTGTTTTCTGATTTGTTAGTGTTTGATACTACATATAGAACGAATCGTTATAAAATGATTTGTGCGCCTTTTGTATGCATGAATCATCATGCTGGGAATCTTATGGTGGGTGCTGGGTTTGTTTTGAATGAGAAGATGGAGAGTTTTTGTTGGCTTTTCAAGACATTCCTTAGTTCCATGGATGATGTTTGCCCGAAGACGGTGATGACTGATCAGGATTTTGCTATCGGGCAAATTTTTTGTGGTGCAAAACATCGGCTTTGTACGTGGCATATTGAAGAAAACTCGAAGAACCATATCACTCATTTGCGGTCAATGCCGGGTTTTGTAACTCTATTTGATTATATTCTCAGGAGATGTGACACGGTTTCGGAGTTTGATTTAGCTTGGAAAAGGTACTTTCCTTTTCTCTTTTCTTTTTTTCAATGATAAATGCATTGTTAAAAAAGTATCATACCTTTGCATTATAATACATATTCCTTTGCACACTAATGTATACCCCTTTGCACACTAATATATATATATATATATTTGCACACTAAAGCATAGCCCTTTGCACACTAATATATATATGTTTGCACACTAAAGCATACCCCTTTGCACACTAATATATATATATGTTTGCACACTAAAGCATAGCCCTTTGCACACTAATATATATACTTTTGGACACTAATATATATATATTTGCACATTAATAAATTTAAACATTATGACCAGATTATAATTGTTCATATTTTGTGGGTTTTTTTCAGGCTTGTGGATGATTATAACTGTGCTAATAATTCTTGGTTAATGCGATTGTATAGTACTAGAGAGAAATAGTGCCCGGCTTTTTCAAAAGATTTTTTCTCTGGTGGCAGTCTCTCTTCTCAACGGAGTGAATCTTTGAATTCTTGTTTGGCAAGGAGACGTCATGCTACTGCGGGGGTAAACGACGTTTATGATATTATGTGTAATCTTGTAAGTGAATGGAGGAGGAATGAGGGAGCAGAAAATTTACGTAATTCACAAGGTTTTCCGGATCTGTATTTGAGTCATTCGAAGTTGCTCCAACATGCTTCTAGGATTTATACCATTAATTTGTATAGCATTTTTGAAGACGAGTATTGTAAGGTTGAAGGGTGCCGACAAGAATTGGATAGGTTTATTGAAAATTCAAACCCAAATGATTTTGTGTATTCTGTTTATGAGAAACGGAATGGGTCTGATTTTGGGTTTTGTGTGAGGTTCAATTCAGATGATGGGAGTATTGATTGTGAATGCAAGAAAATTATTGATGTTGGGTATTTGTGTTGCCATTGTTTAAGAGTATACAATGTGCATTGTATTCAAGAAATCCCTGAGAAGTATATCCTTAAGAGATGGACAAGGTTTGCTCGACCATGTCCTCCAGCTGATGATGGGGATATTTCAGCTGAAAGAATTGGGGTAGTTCCTTCTTCAGTTTGGAGAGTACAAATGTTGAGGAAGTTTGAAAATATTATTATGGGCAGTCATGTGAATGACAAAGCTAGGGAAATTTGTGAGGAGTCTTTGAAGAAGTTGAAAGAAGATGTTGAGTATTTAGTTGGTTCTATCCATTCATCTGATGATGAAGATGTTGCAAGGTCATCTGAGAAGCATATCAAAAACCCTCCAACGTGTAAGACAAAAGGCATGAGAAATTCAAGGTTTAAGTCAACTCGTGAGAAAATAGCTAACAAAACTAGAGGAACGAAAGGAACGAAGAGTACCGCTAAGAAAGCAAAAACCAGTCATGAAGCTTCCCAGCAGGTATTGCTCAAATTTCTTTTTCACACTGTGATGTAGTCAGTTGAATGAAGATTTTGCTTACACTGTTGCACACTAATACATGCACATTCACACACTAATGGTTACTCATTTGCACACTAGTACATGCACATACGCACACTAATGGTTTGGTTTGTTTGAGACATATTCAATCTTATCCATCTAATTTTTACATATCCACCAAAAAAACAGGAGATAATCAAATTAAAAGTCCGTCCATAGGACAGGCATTATAACTAGTGTTAAAAGAGAAATAGATAACATAGATGATTGAATTTCGTAATTATACTTGCTACTGGGCTAATTTGTTTCTTATTAATCCTTTCGTGAATTTTTGGACGTCAATAATATGAACTTTCGGGCTATTGAATATTTATAATACAAACTATTTTCTTAGACATTAGTTGTACCAACTATTGATCTATTTTCCCCCACTACAACGAATCAGGCCAGTAGCTACACATATTTAGCTACACCTCCATCAAATGTAGAAGCAAAAAGATGAGTTTTCAATGTTAGCTACATTTAACAGGTGTATCAATTGTTTGATTCATCTTAAAGGTGTAGCCATTTGCATAAAGTAATATTTTTTTGATTTGCTACATTTGAAGAGTACGTGAATTCTTAATTTTAGATTTTTTTTCATTTTTGCACTCAAGTTGTGTAGTTTAGGCGGGAAAATGAGTATTTTTTGGGTTTCGAATGAATTTATTCAATTTGGTGGCAACAAAAAAAAGAAAAAAGAAACTGATTCAATTGTATTTTTGGAATCCACCAAATGGATCACTATTAATTTAATTTTACTAAAATTACCAAAACATTCCAAAATTTACCGAAACTTACATAAATTTGATGAAATTTATCAAAATAGAACTTGTAACGCCTCGGAAATTCAATTATCGAAAAGTCAAAGTCAAACTAACGTTAACAGACAAAATTTAGCGGAAGACTTAAACTCTTATTGGGTGTCACTGCCGTATCCCCGAAGGAACACAAGGCAAGAAGGAAAAAAACAAGGACTGTCTGTCAACGACAACCAACTAACAAACTCATACTTAGAAAAATAAACCTCAAACTAACTTCAAGTTCCTCATGCAAGAGAAGCAACATAATTAACAACTTCTAACATGTCGACCTCACTTCTAATTCCCGTCCCCAGCATATTGATCATCACTTGAAAACAAAACATTTCAAAAATGAGGGGGAAATCTCAATAATGTCTACCCCTAACGTTAAAAACAAGTTAAGTTCATTTCAATTCGTTTGAGGGAGAGAGAACAAGTCAAACCATTTCATAAACCTTTAACCCTTAACTGTTTTCCTCAACCAACCAGTTCATATTTTATTATGGGGGCGGGATACCACATCCCTTAGAGTAACATCGCCTACCACAGGCATCAAAAGTATATTCGCCTACCACAGGCATCAACAGTTCGCCTACCACAGGCATCAAAGAGTTCGCTTACCATAGGCATCATAGTTCGCCTACCACAGGCATCAAAGAGTTCGCCTACCACAGGCATCATAGTTCGCCTACCACAGGCATTAAAGAAATCAACTATCCTATATCAGGGAAGAAGCCCTGATCTCCTGGTCTATAACTCGGCAGGATTCCAAATCCTGAACAACGAGTTATGCTCCGAAACCCGCTTATTGTTTCACTTTGAATTATTAATATCTTATGCAAAAACTTAACTCACAACTCTCAAGTCAAACCGAATCCAAAATAACAAAACCGGTAAGAAATCACTAATAAAAGACCATCTCAATTTCATCAACTCATAAATCAAAGATCACAAACAAATATCAAAAATAGATGGACACATTCAACATAAAGTCCCCTTTCGGGATGCAATTGTCAAAACAGATTAGAAAACATTTAAACACATTTAAAGGGCATCCCAGTGGGGATTAGATCATACACATTACCTGGTTAGCTTCACTTCACAGCAAAAACGAACACACTTGAGCTCACTAACGACGCAAATTAGCTCGGGCCTAAAATAGAATAATTATTATAATCAAAACGCGCCCTTTGAAGTTAGTATTAACTACTTTCTAACTAACCCTTCCCTAGGAACCCTATAGGTTCCTACCAATCATGAATTTACACTTTAAAACATTCAATACATTCCAAATAATCACATAACCAGCTCAATACATCACTTCACACCACAACACTTTTATTAATAACAAACATTAACAAAAACAGATTACAGCATCCACATAAAAAGGGTCATAACTTGACATCCCGACATCCTATGGGTCTGATTTTGGACTTTTCGGAAACTTCGGGGTGTCTACTAAAACTTTTATGTTGAACTCAAGACCCAAAACATGCTTTAAAGTTCTCAAAAACCGTCATCTTCCCAAACTGTCCAGATCTGACCTAGGTCTGGTAATCGGGGTATAACTCAAATTATAAAATTCCAAAGTCCGGTCTGTAAAATTCCCAAGAAAGCTAACATCTAAGGGAAACTCCAGTCCAAAGGGTTCGATCAAAAGACAACTACACTAAGCGTGGTGACCCGATCTTTAGACAATAACAAAACTGTCCTGATCCCGGTTCTTATTTAATTTATAATTTCGATTCTAACCTTCACCATTCGGTCCCGGGGTTCTAATTTGGGCCTAAAATAGTGACTAAGGTTAAAAGTCTTTAACCTAACTCAATCCATGGTCGAACTTCATAATTCTAAAATTAAAACTCACTAGAACCAACTTTAATCAATCTAACTTAATTACACACAACATTAACCATGATATATAACACATCACAACCCAAAGAAACATGTAATTACTTGCTTAATAAAACAAGAATAGAACTTTGAAAACCAACACCCTAATCATGCATAAAAAAAAAACATAACTTTAATAATCCTAACATGCTTGACCTATATGAATTATAAGGGATAAAAGTAACTACGAATTTCTTAATCAAGAATCAAGAAAGGTCTTAAAGAACATGTGAATAAAAATTAAAGAACATATAAATATTTAAACTACCAATCAAGAATCCTAACAAAACTAATTTCCTTTAAACAAGATTCAATCAAGAATATAAATTAGTAAACAAGAATCGAACTTTACTAATTCAACAACCTAACTTATTTAACAAGATTTAAACATGATTGAATTAAAGAATATGTGAAAACTTAACTAACGATTCAAGAATTAATCCAAGTAATTAAACTTTAAGAATTCATGCATACAATAATAATGTTATCTAAAACCCTAACATGATTCACAAGAAAACAAAGTACAACAAACAATTGAACAATAATAATTTTACTACAACTATTACAACCCTAATACACCAAATTAAACATACAAGATTACATAAAATAATTTAGACAATTTACACATAATAATACAACACAAGAACAATAATTACAATTAGCAACTTAATAAAAATTTACACCCTAATTACCCAAATTACAAAATTAATCAATCAAGCAAATAACAATAATAATACCATAATAATCATAATATTACAATAATAATAATACAAATATCAGAAAATTAAATAGAGAAAAAGAAAAGAAAAGAATTGTAAAAACAACTTAGGGTTTACGTTTAGGGTTAGGGCACGGGTTTTCCGGCGGGGCGATGTCGACGGCGGCACGAGGGAAGGCAGCGGGGGTCGGAAACTCGTCAACGCCGGCGGAGGGTGGTGTCGCAGGGTGGCGCAGCGACGGTTGTCGGGGAGTGGCGCCTGGGTTCGAACGGCAGCAACTACCCTCTAACTGAGTGGCTTCTCGGTCGGTGGGTTGCAGCGGCGAGGGCGGCGTGATCGGCGATGCAGGCGGAAGGCAGCGCGTCGTCGGTGGTGGCGCGTCTGTGGTTCTGGCGGAGCGATCGAGCGGGAGTAAGAAAGAGAGAGGGATCGAGGAAGAGAAAAGAGAAAGGAAGAGGGAGTGGTTACCGGTGGTTCGCGGCGGTCGTCGGCGACCGTCTTGTGGTGGCGGCTGCTGGGGGACGCGGGGGCAGAGAAGGGGCGGCCGAGGGAGAGAGAGAGGGGAGAGGAGAGATGGCTAGGGTTAGGGTTTTGATTGTTATTAGGGTTTGAGGGAGAGTTTTTATACGAGCTAATACTTAAGGCCCAATTAACACTCCTAACCCAACCCAACTAAAACAATTAAAAACTGATTTTTCTAAAAACAACTAATAATACTAATAATAGTAATAATAACACTAATACTAATAATAATATTAATAGTAATCACATAGCAATTAATATTCACATAATTAATCATATAACACAATAATATTAATAATAATACTAAAACAGAGTAAAACTAATAATACTAAACCCATGAAATTACCGATATACCCTTGCTAGTCTCTCACGATCCTACGAGCTCAAGTGTTAGCAAAAATAAACACAAACGAATAATAATAAATAACGAAGTCAAACCTAATTTACTAACGACGTCACGGTCAACCTCTTTGGATTTTTCGGGGTGTTACATCATTACCTCCTTAAAAGAAGTTTCGTCCTTGAAACTTAAACTTAAGCCTAACGGTTCGGTAACAATCCTAACGGTTGCGTTCTCCCTAAAACTCGAGGTTTTACATCATTACCTCCTTAAAAGAAGTTTCGTCCTCGAAACTTGACGTACCTTTAAGAGTGAAACAGGTGAGGGTATTTCGTTCTCATCTCTTCTTCCTGTTGCTTCCGTTGTGGCATGATTTGCCCATCGTACTTTCACCAAGGGGACTACTTTCCTTCGAAGTTGTTTTTCCCTACGATCCAAAATTTCCAGCGGCTGCTCTTCATAGCCCAGATCTTCTTGTAGCTGAAGAGGCTCAGGATCAATCACATGAGTTGGGTCTGGAACATATTTCCTGAGTTGTGACACATTGAAGACTTTGTGCACTTTTGGAAGTTCTCCTGGCAGTTGCAACTTGTAGGCAACTTCTCCGATGCGTTCTAAGATTGGATATGGCCCGATAAACCTTGGTGTCAACTTCCCCGACTGACCGAATCTCATAACTCCTTTCGTGGGTGAAACCCGTAAAAACACATATTCTCCTACTTCAAACTCCAAAGGTCTCCTCCTCCTGTCAGCATAGCTCTTTTTTCGACTTTGTGCCGCCATCATTTCATCTTGAATGGTTCGAAACTTCTGAGTAGTGGCCTGTATTAGGTCCGGTCCTATCGTTAGAGCTTCATCGATGTCCTGCCAACAGAGGGGAGTCCTACATCTCCTCCCATATAGAGCTTCGAACGGTCACATCCCAATACTAGCATGATAACTGTTGTTGTAGGAGAACTCAATGAGAGTCAACTCGTCATCCCACGAGTCTTTGAAATCTAATGCACATGCTCGCAGCATATCTTCAAGGGTTTGGATAGTCCTCTCAGTCTGCCCATCAGTAGCTGGGTGGAAAGCGGTGCTAGACTTGAGTTTGGTACCAAACGCCTCTTGCAACTTCTTCCAAAATCCATATTGGAATCTGGTATCTCTGTCCGAGACTATAGAACTGGGAACTCCATGTAGTCTTACTATCTCTCTTACATAGGCTTGAGCTAGCTGGTCCAGGGACCAGTTGTTGGCGATGGCTAGAAAATGAGCCGACTTGGTTAATCGATCCACAATTACCCATATTGTATTGTGTTTCCTCCTGGTCCTTGGTAGACCCACTACGAAGTCCATTGATATCGAGTCCCACTTCCATTCGGGAACGTCTAGTAGTCCGGCAGGTCGTTGATGTTCTGCCTTGACCCGTTGGCAAGTGAGGCATTTCGCCACAAAGTCCGCCACTTCTTGTTTCATATTACTCCACCAGAACATCTGCTTCAGATCCTTGTAAAGTTTATTTCCCCCTGGGTGCACAAAATATGGTGTATTGTGCCCTTCTTCTATAATCTTCCTCTTTAACTCCTCCATGTTAGGTACACAGACGCGGTTATGGAACCGTAATGTACCATCCTCATGAATCACGAAACCAGGGGCCTTCCCTTGCAAAACCTCCTCCCGTATCTTGACAAGATGCAAATCCAGCTGTTGAGTCCTCTTGATCTCTTCCACGAGAGTAGGTTGCAACTCCATGGCATTCAATACAGCTGTCCTTCCAGGTGTCACCACGTTAATTTCCAGCCTCCTAAACTCCTCGCACAGCTCGTGCGGCATCATCATCAAGTGGTTTACAGCAGGATAGGGTCTCCTACTCAGGGCATCAGCCACTACATTTGCTTTTCCGGGATGATATTGAAAATTCACATCATAGTCCTTCAGAAATTCTAACCATCGAGTCTGCCTAAGGTTTAGCTCCTTCTGTGTGAAAAGGTACTTCAAACTTTGATGGTCGGTGAATACCTCGCAGTGTACTCCATAAAGGTAGTGTCTCCAAATCTTAAGTGCAAAACCACCGCTAACCTGTGTCATGAGTGGGGTAGTTCTTCTCATGTGTCTTTAGTTGTCTGGATGCATACGCAATCACTTTCCCATTCTGCATGAGTACACAACCCAACCCACCATGTGATGCGTCACTGTAGATAATGAAACCTTCGTTCCCTTGAGGTAGAGCGAGAATAGGGGCTGAGGTAAGTCTCTTCTTCAGCTCCTGAAATGCTTGCTCACATTTTTCCGACCACGCGAACTTGATTGACTTCCGAGTCAAATTGGTCAAAGGGGTGGCGATTTTCGAGAAATCTTGAACAAATTATCTATAGTAGCCTGCCAAACCCAGAAAACTCCTAACCTCAGTGGCATTCTTCGGCGTCGGCCACTTGGTGATAGCCTCCACCTTTTGAGGGTCCACTGCTACTCCTTCCTTAGACACCACGTGTCCTAAGAACGCTACTCGCTCCAACCAAAATTCACATTTCTTAAACTTCGCATAAAGTTCGTTACTACGCAAAGTCGTCAGCACTTCTTTCAGGTGGTTTGCATGCTCCTCCCGTGTTACTGAGTACACCAATATATCATCGATGAACACCACCACAAACTTGTCCAGAAACGGCTTGAACACTCGGTTCATTAAGTCCATGAAAGCAGCTGGGGCATTTGTGAGCCCAAACGGCATTACTACGAACTCATAATGACCATATCGAGTTCGGAAGGCGGTTTTAGAGATGTCCTCCTCTCGGATTCTTAGTTGGTGATATCCTGATCTCAGGTCTATCTTCGAAAACATTGTCGCACCCCACAACTGATCAAAGAGATCATCAATGCGAGGCAGAGGGTACCGATTTTTTATGGTAATCTTGTTCAACTCCCGGTAATCGATGCATAACCTCATGCTACCATCCTTCTTCTTCACGAACAGAACGGGTGCTCCCCATGGTGACGTGCTGGGTCGTATGTACCCCTTTTCTAGTAGCTCATCCAGCTGGGTCTTCAATTCCTTTAGCTCTGCGGGCGCCATCCGATATGGGGCTTTTGAAACAGGTGCTGCCCCGGGCTCCAAATCGATGCAGAAATCCACCTCCCTGAGTAGGGGCATTCCCGGAATCTCCTCCGGAAAGACATCAGGAAAATCCTGAACTATCGGAATACTCTCAATCGTAGGCTCCTCCGCCTTGGTGTCGATTACATTACACAAAAACCCTTCACAACCTTGGCCCAACAACTTCTGAGCCTTGAGGGCAGAGATAATCCTCACACCTTGAAGATGTCTATCACTCCAATGCACTACCTTCTTCCCATTCGGTCCTACTAAGGTCACCTTTTGCTTGTAGCAATCTATCCGAGCTCTATATTTTGCTAACCAATCCATCCCCAAAATAACATCAAACTCCATTAGGTCAAACATATAGAGGTCTGCCTCAAATTCCTGACCTGCTATCACTATAGGACAACCACCATATAACTCTCCACAACTAATGGTATCCCCGGTGGGTAGGGCTACCGACATAGGCTTACTATTCTCCGAGGGTTTCATCTTAGCCTTCTCTATTATAGCTCGTCCAACAAAAGAATGACTAGCACCAGAATCAAATAAAACAGAGACATTGTAGAGGTGGAGAGAGAAGGTACCCGTCACGACGTCTGCTTCATTCTCAGCCTCATCCTTCCTCATCACATACACTCGTCCTCCTGCGTTACGCGGTGGTTGTTGCTGCTGATGAGGCGGGTTTGCTGGCCTCCCTTGGTTGTTCCGATTCCCACCGGGACCACCCCGGTTTTGCTGTTGCGGTCTTTGGTTTCCATTATAGCCTCCCTGATTTTGATATGTCGACTGCGGGGCTCTCCAGTTCCCATTGTTTCTACCATGATTTCCCCCTAAAGTCAGCTGAGGGCACTGCTTTATATGATGTTGGGGGCTTCCACACTTGAAACACCCCCCCTACATCCCTTGCTCTACACTCCCGGGGGTAATGGCCAGGTCGTCCACAAATCTTGCATATCGGCATATGCGATGGCCTTTGTCCCGAAGACTGGTTACCCCGCCAGTTGTTGGGGCGGAACCTCTTCTCTTGGTAGGGTTGAGGTGGGTTAAAACGGGGCGACTCCTTCCTCTTGTGCCCTTGTATGCCAAGTTGTCGCTCCATGTCGTGCATTACCCTTTCTACAGTGAGGGCAACATTCAGCATGTTCTGGTAAGACGTGAACTCACGCGATGGCATCCGATCCTGAATCTTGCAGTTTAATCCATCCCAGAAGCGATCCTTCCTTAATTGTTCACTAGACACAAGAGCAGGTGCAAACCGAGATAGTTCGGTAAACTTAGTGGAGTAAGCAAGCACACCACGCTCTCCTTGGCGTAAGTCCATGAATTCTTTTTCTTTCGCCTTTTGAAGAGACATAGGGTAGAACCGATCCTTCAGCACAACCTTAAAATGGTTCCAGTCAAAACCCGGTTCGGTCCGTATCTCCTTCACACTTGCCCACCATAGGTCGGCCTCCTCCTTCAGGTGGTATGCAGCAAAATCCACCCTCAACTCCTCAGGACAGCGTGTTTCAATCTCCCTAACCTAATCTTCAAAGACTTTGGGGTCAGCTACCCCTGTATAAGCGGGCGGGTTAAAGCTATTAAACCTTTGGAGAAGAGCGGAGGGATCATTTTCCCTTTCTCCTCCTTGTAGATCCACCACCCTCTTCAGTAGATCCTCGTGCTTGTTAAGCATCTCAATCATCAGCAGGCTAGCAAGGTCATTCCCTGGTGTTGTTGTACTCGGCCCGGATATCAAGTGAGGAAGGCGCCACGATTCGTCAGCGGTTTGAGGGCGTTGTTCTACCGCACTTGTGGCGCTCCGACACGTGGTTGGGTTGAGAACCGTTCACGTCCGACATCCTGGTTCAAAGGGTCGATTTAGACTACTTAGGGTTTAATCTCGCAGCGTAAATCACCAATTCTAAGGAGGGGCTATCCAATCAAACTATCTCATAAAAGTTCTAAGCAGGTACAAAACTGCAACATATTTCAACAGATAAGCCCAGATAATAGCATCATATTCCACATACTCTTTCATCGCGCATCATTTAAAAAAGGAAAGAAGAAGATATATACTATCACTTCTAAAATCAAGACTATTATTTATAATACTTGCACACCAGCGTCGTAGTATGTAAATCTATCCCCTATATTAGGGTTATCACGCAAAGAAACAGCACACCACACTTAGAGATATATCACAATCAAACTAACCATGCATAATTAGGTTACAGCAACCAATCCTAATACTAATACTACTGTCCCACTCATATAATCCTCTTACATAGAGGGTTCTTCCTAGCTGCGATCGGAGTCCAATCTGGATCATCAGACTCATCCCCTGAGTTCTCTTCGGGGTCTTCTTCTGTCTCCCAGTCCACCATAACCACATCCTCGGGTTCGGTCTCCTGTTCAGGCTCATCTGCAGGTGCAGCTGTAACTTCAGAGGTCACCTCGGGCTCAGAATCCTCCACGGAATCCTCCATAGAATCCTCCTCTGGATCTTCCTTTGGGTCACTCTCGGGATCCATGTCCATGACAGGTGCTAGGGCTGGGTTCACTTGAACTTCTTCTTCCACATCACGCTTCCAAATCTTGACAATCTCATCGAAAACTTCCGGAATTCGGTGCTCCGGCCCCATTCGGTACCTCTTACACCAACAGCACGGGTGGGGATACTCCTCGACCGGAAGAGGGGGTGGTAGCAATAATTGTACAGTATGGCCCCACCGAGGGTCGTCCCGAAGCGTGAGCAAAAATGCGTTCGCCTGACTCTCATAGTTACCACGAAGGCATGAGTTCGGAACGTCTTTGGTGTACTTGTCAATCTCGTCGTAGAAGTTTATCATATGAGTTCCCAATTTCTCCTTGGGGAGAATGGGAATGTAACGATGAAAACACGGGGTGGGATGACGATAACAGTGTGTGCATTGTGCCATCCTACAGGGTTAGAACATATTAGCAACATAGGAACTTAAAGTCATAATCATGTAGTAATAGGAAAGCATAAACCCTTTTCCCATCCTACACTCATCACTCCGACTTAGCTTCCAAGGGTCCAACTAAACCTAAAGGACTCTGAGGAGCTACTAGGTCGCAACCCAGAGCTCTGATACCATTCTGTAACGCCCCGGAAATTCAATTATCGAAACGTCAAAGTCAAACTAACGTTAACAGACAAAATTTAGCGGAAGACTTAAACTCTTATTGGGCGTCACTGCCGTATCCCCGAAAGAACACAAGGCAAGAAGGAAAAAACAACGACTGTCTGTCAACGGCAACCAACTAACAAACTCATACTTAGAAAAATAAACCTCAAACTAACTTCAAGTTCCTCATGCAAGAGAAGCAACATAATTAACAACTTCTAACATGTCGACCTCACTTCTAATTCCCGTCCCCAGCATATTGATCATCACCTGAAAACAAAACATTTCAAAAATGAGGGGGAAATCTCAATAATGTCTACCCCTAACGTTAAAAACAAGTTAAGTTCATTTCAATTCATTTGAGGGAGAGGAAACAAGTCAAATCATTTCACAAACCTTTAACCCTTAACTGTTTTCCTCAACCAACCAATTCATATTTTATTATGCGGGCGGGATACCACATCCATTAGAGTAACATCGCCTACTACAGGCATCAAAAGTATATTCGCCTACCACAGGCATCAACAGTTCGCCTACCACAGGCATCAAAGAGTTCGCCTACCACAGGCATCATAGTTCGCCTACCACAGGCATCAAAGAGTTCGCCTACCACAGGCATCATAGTTCGCCTACCACAAGCATTAAAGAAATCAACTATCCTATATCAGGGAAGAAGCCCTGATCTCCTGGTCTATAACTCGGCAGGATTCCAAATCTTGAACAACGAGTTATGCCCCGAAACCCGCTTATTGTTTCACTTTGAATTATTAATATCTTATGCAAAAACTCAACTCACAACTCTTAAGTCAAACCCAATCCAAAATAACAAAACCGGTAAGAAATCACTAATAAAAGACCATCTCAATTTCCTCAACTCATAAATCAAAGATCACAAACAAATATCAAAAATAGATTGCCACATTCAACATAAAGTCACCTTTCGGGATGCAATTGTCAAAACAGATTAGAAAACATTTAAACACATTTAAAGGGCATCCCAGTGGGGATTAGAGCATAGACATTACCTGGTTAGCTTCACTTCACAGCAAAAACGAACACACTTGAGCTCACTAACGGCGCAAATTAGCTTGGGCCTAAAATAGAATAATTATTCTAATCAAAACGCGCCCTTTGAAGTTAGTATTAACTACTTTCTAACTAACCCTCCCCTAGGAGCCCTATAGGTTCCTACCAATCATGAATTTACACTTTAAAACATTTAATACATTCCAAATAATCACATAACCAGCTCAATACATCACTTCACACTACAACACTTTTATTAATAACAAACATTAACAAAAACAGATTACAGCATCCACATAAAAAGGATCGTAACTTGACTTCCCGACATCCTATCTATCTAATTTGGGACTTTTCGGAAACCTCGGGATGTCTACTAAAACTTTTATGTTGAACTCAAGACCCAAAACACGCTTTTAGATCCTCAAAAACCGTCATTTTCCCAAACTGTCCAGATCTGACCTAGGTTTGGTAATCGGGGTATAACTCAAATTATAAAATTCCAAAGTCCGGTCTGTAAAATTCCTATGAAAGCTAACATCTAAGGGAAACTCCAGTCCAAAGGGTTCGATTAAAAGACAACTACACTAACCGTGGTGACCCGATCTTTAGACACTAACAAAACTGTCCCGATCCCGGTTCTTATTTAATTTATAATTTCGGTTCTAACCTTCACTATTCGATCCCGGGGTTCTAATTTGGGCCTAAAATAGTGACTAAGGTTAAAAGTCTTTAACCTAACTCAACCCATGGTCGAACTTCATAATTCTAAAATTAAAACTCACTAGAACCAACTTTAATCAATCTAACTTAATTACACACAACATTAACCATGATATATAACACATCACAACCCAAAGAAACATGTAATTACTTGCTTAATAAAACAAGAATAGAACTTTGATAACCAACACCCTAATCATGCATAAAAAAAAATAACTTTAATAATCCTAACATGCTTGACCTATATGAATTATAAGGGATAAAAGTAACTACGAATTTCTTAATCAAGAATCAAGAAAGGTCTTAAAGAACATGTGAATAAAAATTAAAGAACATATAAATATTTAAACTACCAATCAAGAATCCTAACAAAACTAATTTCCTTTAAACAAGATTTAATCAAGAATATAAATTAGTAAACAAGAATCGAACTTTACTAATTCAACAACCTAACTTATTTAACAAGATTTATACATGATTGAATTAAAGAATATGTGAAAACTTAACTAACGATTCAAGAATTAATCCAAGTAATTAAACTTTAAGAATTCATGCATACAATAATAATGTTATCTAAAACCCTAACATGATTCACAAGAAAACAAAGTACAACAAACAATTGAACAATAATAATTTTACTACAACTATTACAACTCTAATACACCAAATTAAACATACAAGATTACATAAAATAATTTAGACAATTTACACATAATAATACAACACAAGAACAATAATTACAATTAGCAACTTAATAAAAATTTACACCCTAATTACCCAAATTACAAAATTAATCAATCAAGAAAATAACAATAATAATACCATAATAATCATAATATTACAATAATAATAATACAAATATCAGAAAATAAAATAGAGAAAAAGAAAAGAAAAGAATTGTAAAAACAACTTAGGGTTTATGTTTAGGGTTAGGGCACGGGTTTTCCGACGGGGCGGTGTTGACGGCGGCACGAGGGAAGGCAGCGGGGGTCGGAAACTCGTCAACGCCGGTGGAGGGTGGTGTCGCAGGGTGGCGCAGCGACGGTTGTCGGGGAGTGGCGCCTGGGTTCGAACGACAGCAACTACCCTCCAACTGAGCTGCTTTTCGGTCGGTGGGTTGCAGAGGCGAGGGCGGGAGAGTCGGCAGTCTGGGCGGAAGACGACGTGGTCGTCAGTGATGGCGCGTCTGGTGGTCTGCGCGGCGGAGCAGTCGAACGGGGGAGTGAGAAAGAGAGAGGGATCGAGGAAGAGAAAAGAGAAAGGAAGAGGGAGTGGTTACCGGTGGTTCGCGGCGGTCGTCGGCGGCCGTCTGGTGGTGGCGGCTGCTGGGGGACGTGGTGGCAAAGAAGGGGCGGCCGAGGGAGAGAGAGAGGGGAGAGGAGAGATGGCTAGGGTTAGGGTTTTGATTGTTATTAGGGTTTGAGGGAGAGAGAGAGAGAGTTTTTATACTAGCTAATACTTAAGGCCCAATTAACACTCCTAACCCAACCCAACTAAAACAATTAAAAACTGATTTTTCTAAAAACAACTAATAATACTAATAATAGTAATAATAACACTAATACTAATAATAATATTAATAGTAATCACATAGCAATTAATATTCACATAATTAATCATATAACACAATAATATTAATAATAATACTAAAACAGAGTAAAAGTAATAATACTAAACCCATGAAATTACCGATATACCCTTGTTAGTCTCTCACGATCCTACGAGTTCAAGTGTTTGCAAAAATAAACACAAACGAATAATAATAAATAACGAAGTCAAACCTAATTTACTAACGACGTCACGATCAACCTCTTTGGATTTTTCGGGGTTTTACACAACTATTTAAACTTGTGCAAGTTTTTTATATCTTTATATTTTAATATTTTAATATTTTAATATTTTAACTTTTAAGTTTTTAATTTTTTAAAATTTTTTGATTTTTTAAATTTTTGATGTTGTTCATTTTTTTAGGTTATTTATTTTATTATTTATGTTTCTGAAAAAAAATAAAAATAAAAATATAATAATTAAAAATTAAAAATTAAAAAGAAAATAAAAAATTAAATAAGATTGAAAAAAATAAAAAGATTCAAAATTCAAAATTCAAAATTTAATTATTTAAAATATAATAATAAATTTATTGTAAATTAAAAAATAAAATCAAAAAATAAATAAATGTAAAATGTAAAAATATATAAAAATGAAAAAAAATACAACAAAATAAATATAAAAAAGTTAACATATATAATAAAATTTTTTAATTAGATTATAAAAATTTAAAATTTAAAATGAACAATTTAAAATTTAAACTTAAAAGTTTAAAGTTTAAAATTTAAAATTTAAAATTTAAAATTAAAAGATGAAAATTAAATATTAAAAAAATTTAAAAATCAAAAATTTTAAATTTTAAGAAAATAGTATTTAAATATTTAAATATATAAAACTTTTAAATCTAACAAAATTTTAAAAATAATGGAAATAAAATTTAAAAATTACAAAAGCTACGTAAACTTATAAAAATTACAAAAATTTTCCCAACCTTACCAAAATTTTCAAAACTTGTCTCAATTTACCAAAAGTCACATTAATACACCTATAATTTACCACTGAATTTCGCAACAAATTGAATTGACACTGGGCAAGTAAAGATCACATTGGTTTGACATTGGTTTGGTTCAAGTCGACTAGCTTATATCATGTCAAAGTTGAGTTCGTACTTTGTTTGAATAAATCTTGGGCCAATTAATTAGGTTAAGCTACAAATCAAGTTGGAAAAAATGAGTTCATGTTAAAGTTGAGTCGTCGAGACGCACTTTTAAAATGAATTTAGGCTTGTTGAAGTGTTTGACTTAGAATAAGTTGGAAAAAACAAGGTGTTGAACAATAGTTCTACATCCGATTGTTTGATTTGTTTGAACTAGAAATGACTAGAATTGAACATAAATATGTGACCATCCCAACGGTGTTAGCCAATCGAACTAATATGTGAAGTGGAGTATGATTAGGGGAAAACATTCGTGTTTGGGTCGAGTCGAATTTTGACAATTTGAATATTCTGGCAAAAGGCAAAACGCTAACAAATCCCAAATTTCAAATTAAGGCACTTTGTGTACCGTTTAAACACAGTATTGAATTGTTTGATTTGTCGGAATGTCCGAATTTTGTTAAACATTTTCCTAAATATTGAGGTTTTGGTTGGACATTGTCCGAATTTGCGACAACCCGCATTTCTAACCCACAACCGATACGAGATCATTATGATAATTGATAAGTATTTTAGATTCTTCATACACTTAAAGGGTAGCCTTTTGGCAAGGAATTCTTGTTTTTGAGTTTTTACTTGCTGACTATTTACGTAATAGGTTTGGTTGTTGTTTTTATTGTCGCCTCTTATGTTGGCCTTGACTTTTGTCCTGTGTCCATCTACCGAGAGGTGCCACTCAACACAAACCTCGACGTGGCTCACTCAAGACTCAACGACGTGATCTAAAATCAGCAGTTCCATCTCACTCGTACCCTAACCCAAATGCCCAACTTGTATGTTGGAAGGCCAACACCCACACATCAACCTATGAGGCTCAGGACCCATAAGTTTAAGTCCAACTTAGTGACTCCATATTGTAAATTCTTAATATATGCAATGACTTATTATATAAAATTACTACCACTAGATTATTACGAAAAAAATTACTACCACTAGATTATTACGAAAAAAACTATTTGAAAAATATAATATTACAATTGTTAGTAAAATATTATATAAAAATTATTAATTAAATAATATTATTGGAGATGGCAATATTTAATTAAGTGATAATTAATATGAAAGGGAGAAAATATTTCTGAATTTTTAATTCATATTTTCCAAAACTTTCCCTCTCTTAAGTTTCTGAGTGTTTAGTTGAAATTTTAGATTATAATTTCCCCAAAATTTTCCCTCCAAGGTAACCAACCCTAATTTATGTGAGTAGCCACCCCTCACGTTTCAGTGCCTCGCCGCTACACTCCATTTCGTTCACTCTCTCTATCACCGCTGCAAATTCGACTCTATAGCTCGATTCTCTCACAAACATGGGGTTCTCTTGCGTTGCCACCGATGACCACGAGTAGGTGTCGGACCATACCCGAACAGCCCGGTATTGTTGCAGATACGGAACTGGAACCGTAACTGGGACAGGGAGAGCTCGGTGTCGGGTCATGATTCCAAATCGGACCACCCGTATATCCGACAGTGGTCTGAATCGCGACTTCGTTCACCACTTCGACTGGGGTTTCCGACTTTGCCTTAACGAGAGTCCGATAGGGCATGGGCGGAGCAGACGAAGTGGATCCGAATGGCGACGACGCCGAAACAGGAACCGCCGATGAGCAAAGTCGTTCTACAGTGCCAGGTTTCGCATTCAATTCGATTTATTTTGGAAAAACTTTGCGTTTTTTTTGGGTCTGTGTTGCTGATTTTTCAGTCTGGATTGATTGGGATTGGATTTGTGGGAACTGGAAATCTGTTTGCGTTTAGGCTTGAAATTCATTCAATTTGGGATCTTAAATCTCTTAGATGCGGTAACTTGGTTTAATATGAATCTGGAGAATAGAGAGGAAAGTATTGTACAATGTTTGTAGTAATTGTGTAAAATTTCGTTACCAAACCAGTCGGATTTCATGTTTTGGGGTGCTAATGTTTGAAGTCTTATCTTTACAATTCGATTCAGAGCAGATGAATAGGGGTGAGCAATTTGCTTTGATTAAAGACATAATCTGTTGTGAAATAATGTCGTAAATAGACTACTTTTAGCTGAAAATTTGTTCCTTTCTTCTTGGCTTTTCTAGATTGATCTGTCCATTTTGAGTTTATATTTCAATCTGTTGTGGATTTGATTTGTCGGATTTAATATTCCTAGGTTTATTTGGATAGTGTGTTTAGTTGAGATAAATTTCTAGGTTTTGTTGATGACTATCCATTCTGTAGTAAAAATGTAGATTTTACTATCTTGATGAATGACACCTGCTTAGAACACCCTATTAGACTACTAGTAAATTCTTTGGAAAACTATGGATTTTGATGACAACACTTCACTCAATTAGGGCATTTTGGATGGAATTCAACTAAGCAAAGCTGGTAGCAATTTCATTAAAGATGGTAATGACAAGACAAGCAAGTAGAAGCTCACAAAGACTAAGGAAAATCTGTGTTTGATTTACTCACCACAAAAGAGTGATGCATCGACAGATCGTCGAGGTAATGAGCCTACTTTCAATTAATGAGTAATACTCTCTCCGTTTTTTTTATCAGTCGTTTTAACTAACTTTTCTTATTTATAATTATCAGTCATTTTACAATTCCAATGAAACACAATAATTACTTATCTTAATTTTTTTCTTTTACTTTTCTCTTTTCCTTTTCCTTTCCCTTTCCCTTTCCCTTTCCCTTTCCCTTTACCCTTTCCTCTTTTACCCTTTCCTTTGATGCCATACTAATTGAATTTAGTGTCACATATTGCTTCTAATATGGTTTTCATGATGAATGTGCAGGTGATGCAACTTTTGAACAAGATGGTCTATTGGGTTAGTTAGCATCATCAATTGGAAGGAGCAGTATTGGCCTATTGGACAAGTCATAAGGGTGCAAAGGATCAAGGCCAACGGGTGATGTATAATGGGATCATGGGATGATCACATTACACACAAGTCTAGGATCTTTAAGAACAAGATAAGAATCTTTAACTCTTAGTTCAAAAGAATCAACTAAACTCAAAGAAATATGATGGAAACGAAACAAAGAATGATGAATTCGTTTACCAAGATTGATGATGGATGAATGAAGAACGATCAAATGATGAATGAATGATGATTTGATGAATGTTTGAACGATTCTTGATGATGATTGACGTGAGAATGGTGAATATTGATGAACGAACTATGAAGATGGACGAACAATAGTATTGGCGTTTGAAGGATCAATGAGGATACAGCCACACCACCTCAAAGAGCTCTTCAATTCTACCTTTCACCATCAAGGGATGCCAACCCAAGGCTAGAAGTAGAGATAGGACGAATCTCTCTCAAGAGAAACGAAAAACTAGCACAAAAGCTAGAGAGAAAACACCATGTGTTTGATTTGTATTTTGAACTATAATTGAATGAGATTACAAGGCACCCTAAGGGGTCTATTTATACTAGTTGGAGGCCCCCTTAGGCGTGTGTTACATCAAGAAATGAAGGGAAATTAGCTTAAATCATTACAAACAAATGTGACATCATAAAGAAACAAATGTACATAAGTTAGTTTAAAACTAAGATAACTTGCTCATTCCTTGTCCAAATTCCAAGATTCAAAAGCCATTGTGAAGCTCCTTTGATGTAGATTATTTGACCTTTGGATGACTTCCACAATATCTTCAAGGATCTTGTGATATGGAGCAAATTACCGAACTGCCCTTGTTGAAACTATTCAAACGAGAGAGAGACTTGAGGGAATGAAGCTCTCTTTCCATGTACTTGAGTATTTGGTTCCCATGATGTATATTTGGGACCAAATCTACATCAACGGGTCTCCTTCGATTGCAAAAGCAAGGACGACTTTCTTTGTTAATGATGTTGATCTTATTTCAGATAATCTTCTTTTTCTAGTTGTAATTACAAGTTTTGTAATTGGAGAGACTACGATATTGTAATTCATAGCTTGGTAGAACCGTAGAGGTGTCTATCATAGTCTCAGCAAGTCTTTTTGGGGTATGTCCCAACTAGATTAGTATTTATGCTCTTATGGATGATTTAACTATTTGATGAAGGCTTCTTTTCCCATTATAAAAAATTATATATATTTATATAGCAACTTTTTATATTATATTATATTATATAAATAATAATAATAATAATAATAATAGAAATAAAAATAAAAATATAACAATAATTGAATGATTTGTACCCATCAGTAAAAACAATTGAATTATTAGCTACATTTGCCATGTGTAAATTTTAGTGGTAGAAAGCTACGGCTATCATATTAAAAAGCTACACCTATAGTATGTAGGCATTAGGCTTTTGATATCTACACCTATCAAGTGTATCTAAATTAGCTACATGTCCTCCCATGTAGTTATATTTAGTCACGGGCAAAATTCCCACATCTCCAAGGGGTGTAGCCATCATTTTATAGCTACACCTTTAAATGTAGAGTTATGAGTAAATAAATGTAGCTACTGGAAGGAATTCTTGTAGTGCCCCAAATGTATACCATCGATTTGTTATCGCTTTAAGTCATCGGAGAGATGACGTGGCTCCATAATGTATGTTGTGGAAGGCAAATTAGTGTCCACGTCAACATTTTCTACATAAGCTTCACCTTCCACATCACACATTATGGAGCTATGTCATCTTTTCATAAGTCAAAACCATACCAAATTGGTGGTGTACAATAGGTGGAAAATAGGTCGATAATTGGTACTATCACTGACCAAGAAAATAATCTATATTATTAGTGTCCAATACCCCAAAAAGTTGGTATTATTGATGTCCAAAATTCCTTATTATTATTATTATTATTATTATTATTATTATTATTATTATTATTATTATTATATGCACACAAACTACAATTTTGTATAACTGTGAGGACATACCCGAAAATCTATATTTTGAATATTATATTTTCGTTTATCAAATACTCAAAGGCGAAACTAGTTTAATGAAAATTATACAAGACTTAGGGCAAGCTATTTCCTAAGTGTCTTTCCTTGATATAAAACTAATATATTTTGCATATTAAATTTTAAAATACATTTTGATTAGACGTCTCTAACTATAATACGGTATAAAGGTTGTATCAAATCATATTTTTATCTGTAGTTTTTTAAATATACAAAAAAGTGCCTAAAATATGATAAATAGGTGATGTCCATTTGATTAGGGTGTCATTTGTAACTCTTGGCATAACTAACACATTCCAAACTTATTGTAGTTGATTCTAATAACAAATATTAGAAAACATTGTGTCAAAAGTGGTAAAATGTGGTAATTTAATAAAATACAAGATACTTAAGAAATGTCTTACAAGCATAAGGTATGTATCATCCTTCCTCGTTCAATCATGCATGGTCATATATGTTAACTAAAGTCAAGGAAGAAAAAGATGCTACTTTTGGAAATACCAAACTAAGATAACAAAAAATGAGGCCACACCGTTCATTTCCCTAGTTTTGTTGATGTATTCACTATATATAAGAATTCTCATTCATTCCGCTAAAAGTACCCAATAAAAGCCTCTTGAGGCTTATCAAGTAACTTTTTTAAGAAAAGGAATCCCCCAAAAGAACAAAGAAAAGGGAAAAAACTTTATAAAACACATCCTCCACTCGCCGTATTGTCCCCCTAAATAACCCCCAAAATAAAATTTAAAAAAAATGGCCAAGAATCCTGCCGTTATAATTATATCTGCATTATGTGTGGTAGCTTGTGTAGCAGCTGTCACGGTTGGTGTGACCAAATGGAAATCTAGCTCCGACAGCGGCACTGATGAGAATGAGATACAAGCCTCAACGAAGGCAGTTGAAAGTGTTTGTGAGCCAACACAGTACAAAGAAACCTGTGTAAACTCTCTGAGTTCAGCAGGCAACACGAGTGACCCCAAAGAGTTAGTAAAAATGGCATTTAAGGTAGCAAAAGAGGAGATAACGCGGGCCCTAGAAAAGTCCCAAACCATCCAAGCTGCCAAAAATGATCCACGAGCGGCTGAAGGTTTGGAAATTTGTAAAGAGGTGATTGGGTATGCAGTGAATGACTTAGAAAGGACAGTTGAATCTATAAACTCTTTCAATATGGACAACATTGACGATTTCTTGGAAGACATGAGAGTGTGGACTGGTGGTGCAATAACATATCAAGAAGTTTGTTTTGACGCCTTTGAGAATTCTACTACCGATGTTGGGAAGAAGCTCCGAGGGTTCTTCAATACATCTAGGGAGTTAACCAGTAATGCTTTGGCTATCATAACTGAGGCTAAGAAGGTGCTTCAATATTTGGATATTCCGGGACTTGATTTGGGTGCCTTAGGAGGAGGAAAGGGAAACCGTCGACTCTTAGAAAACAAGGGAGGAAAGGGTATTTGGGTGGCTGGTGAGATTCCCGCTTGGGTGGATGATCCTAAGAGGAAGGTCATGAATGTTCCACTCAACCAAATCAAACCGGATGCTGTGGTTGCCCAAGATGGGTCCGGCCAATTTAAGACTATTACTGAGGCTTTGACTAAAGTTCCAAAGAAGAGCCCAATTCCCTTCGTAATTTATATTAAGGCTGGTATCTATAAAGAATATGTTGTAGTTGAAAAAAATATGATGAATGTTGTCTTCGTTGGCGATGGCCCGTCTAAGACCATCATCACCGGGAACAAGAACTTCAAAGATGGTGTCCAAACATTCAAGACTGCTACAGTTGGTAAGTACAAACAAACATTCCATGCAATATTTTCATGCAGTATTAATTAATACTATCCATCTACATTATTATGTGAATTATGTATGTACAAATATTCTTAGTGAGTAATATTGTTGATGTCACAGCGGCAATGGGAGATGGATTCATGGCAAGGGATATAGCATTTGAAAACTCAGCAGGAGCTATCAAGCACCAGGCAGTAGCATTGCGAGTGGTAAGCGACTTAGCTGTCTTCCATAACTGTAGATTTGATGGATACCAAGACACCCTATATGTTGTGAGAGGGCGTCAATTCTTCAGAGATTGTGTCATCACCGGTACAATAGACTTCATTTTTGGGGATTCTCAAGCAGTATTTCAAAAGTGTGAGATGAGGATCAGGAAGCCCATGGAGTCACAACATTGCATGGTAACAGCCCAAGGAAGGACAGATCCAAAGGGTCCGGGTGTGTTTGTTTTACAAGGTTGTACCATCACTGGTGAGCCAGATTACATGCCTCACAGAGCAAAGATGATTGCATTCCTAGGTCGACCTTGGAAAGAGTACTCCAAGACTATCGTCATGACTTCCAACATTGATGAAGCCATTTCCCCTGAGGGTTGGACCCCTTGGGAGGGGAACTTTGCTCTTGACACCTTGTTCTATGCTGAGTACCAAAACAAAGGACCTGGAGCTAACCAAGCACAAAGAGTAAAGTGGCCTGGTATTAAGAGCTTAACTCCACAGGAGGCCGATTCTTACACCCCTGCTAAGTTATTTGTCACGGGTGACAAGTGGATCCCACAATCTGGTGTACCATATGCTCCTGGAACCTTTTCAGCCTAGTAAATCCATTACTGCTTTGGGACAGGGAGGACATTGTCTACAACCAAAACCAAATTTGTAATGCATTTTTCCTTCTTTATCCCTTTACGTAATGTATGACTTACGATGATTATCATTCTTATGATGGTGGTCATTTCGCTTTTTGGTGTGCGAGTGGTAAAGGAGGTGTACAATTTTTACCCATCATATGAAATAATAAAGCCAATTCTTTTGGGGGAGATCGTCGTCCATTGAATGAAAAATTCATGCTTTTCTTTGTCATTGAAGACCCTACTAATCTCCTTGACAGGTCCTTGATGCACAGGTTCAGTTAACTTGAGTTTTGAATTGAAAATCCAAAATTCTCTAATTGCTTGAAAAGACATTGACAGGTTGACAAGAAGGCCTTGACCAGTTCCTTATCAAGCAACACTGAATGTTCAAGGACAGGTGTCGAATGGTAAGAATCCAAACAATTTATTTGAACACCGAAAATTAACCATTGCTTTATCATGTGCAGAAATGAAGCAAACAACTTCGAAAAGAATCAGGCGCCCCTGAAGGAAGGTTACAATGGATCCACGTGAAGAATCTTGGACAATACAGTCAAACTCTAAATATGGAAAGAAAGAGACAATCAGGTGTACTTGCCTCATCGTCTATAGATTTCTTTTGAGCCCATCCAAGACCGACGGTCCTCTTGAAACTCGTCTGTAAACGGAGAGTGAAGACGAAACGAAGAGGCATCGATTATGATTCCCACATAGTCACTCAACATAGAAACTCTCTTATTGTAATCTTCCAAAATCTGTAATCGATTAATTCCAAGTAGCTCATTTTGTTAGAGTACCCGATCAGGGATTGATTAGGGAGTGTTATCATTTTCTATAGCTAAGATAAAATCTTAGTGAGTGCACCTGATTGGAGCTAAATTAGGGAGTGTCTATGCATAACAAAGCTACTCTGAGTTACCCTAACTTTTGTTGAAATGTTTTTCTGGTACCCAACTTTTCAAAACTAATTTTGAGGTATCCTACTTTTTGGGTTAGTAATTATTTGGTGCTTTTCCGGTCATTAATTTTATTAAGTGACCAAAATGTCCGTGTTCTTCCCTTCCTGAAGAAATATCCTTGAAGAAGAAGAATGAGGGTATTTCGGTCACTTAATAAAATTAATGGTCGGAAAAGCACCAAATAATTACTAACCCAAAAAGTAAGGGTACCTCAAAATTAATTTTGAAAAGTTGGGGTACCGAAAAATAGTTTCTTCAAATATTGGGATACCTCCGAGTAATTTTTTGTATACATAAAGAGAGTAGTTGTTAAAGAGAGTAGCCTAGAGGAAGATCTGGTTGAGAGTATGCTTGTAAGCCATCCTTGAAGCACTAAGTGAAAGGAGATTTGTATAATCTCTTGTTAAACTATAGATCAACGAATATTCTCCTGATCGAGTCACAACCTATTCAATCTATTATCTATTTATATTCCTTGAATATATTTTATGATGTTTCTTTTGTGCTTTATTGAGTATCTCTAAATGTTGCTACACTAACCAATCTATTTTGAGTTTGGTGCATACTTGGTAGAAAAACCACCAACTCCATTCACCCTTCCCCCTATAGGATTCTTTCAATAGGTATTTGTTTAGGCCCGTTTTTAGGCCTAAATAACGCTCTTGGACTTGATATTTTGGCTCGATTCCAGTGTGTTTTCGTACTTTTTACTTGGTTTTTAGTTCTTTTGTAGGTTTCTCGTATCTAAGGAGCGAAACGAAGCAAAGGTGTTATTTCGAGGCTTTTTAGGGAATTTTCAGGGATTCCCCGAGTCGAGCTGGACCAAGAACCGAAGCGGAAAAGGGCCGAGAAGTTTTTCTTCAAGTTTTCAAAGAAATCAGGGTGGTAGCATCCGCTACAACCTTTGTAGCGGGTGCTACACCCTTGAAGATGAGGAAAGCGAGAAACTTGGCAGGAGCCTGTCGCACCCAGGACAGCAGGGGATTACACCCGCGACAGACGAGCTTCCCAGGTGGTCGCGTAGCGACCACAGATCGTCGCGCCCGTTACCCTGCATAACTCCAAATCGCCTTGCATGTTTTCGCTCTGTCGCGCCTGCGACGACAGCCGTCGCGCCTACGACAGCCTGGATTTCAACGCGCGTTTATCGATTAAAACGAAAAATGTTTTAGGCAACTACCTTGCTTTGTATATAAGCCCTGGGAAACGTTTTTGTTAGTATTTAGCTTAGGACAGAAGGAGAGAGCTGGGATTTCATTCCCTTAGCTTTTAGTTAGGTTTTAGTGCACTTTTAGCTTGAATTAAATCTAGGGTTAGTGGATTATTGAGGGAGATTTCATTCTTCCTTTGGATTTATCATCAACAATGGAGATTGTTGGAAGTATTTCTATTGTATTTTATCCTTGATAGGTGATATCTTTCCTCTACTATACTTTTCGTTGTCATTTGCTTAATTACTTGCTAATTACTTGGTTACTTGGTGCTTAGATTAGGATTGCTCTGTGATTGCTTGTTTATTGTTAGAATTCATGCTTAGGTTTGGAATAGATGTTATTAGCTTAGTGTTAGTTATGATTAGAGGACCGAATCGAGCTAGGTTTGAGCCTCGAAATCCAAGGTCTCCAATCCATTCCGCACCCCCTCCATGAAAAACGAGAAAAACGACTTCAAGGTCGGGTGTGGACTGCACTTTAAGGTGGACCCAGGACCCAGGACCTAGGAGGCATGGTTTGATCGCTGTTGGGTGTGGCATCCATTTCAAGTGGGACCCAAGACCATGGGGGCAGAGCTACAAGTCCTTATTAGGACCTACGTCGGGCCTTTGAAAGGGTTCGAAGTCTTTCGGCAAGAATAAGCACAAAAGGGGTCAACGTGGGTTGAGGAATTGGACGTGCCTTCACTCTTTCGACCATAACTCTTTCAATACAACTCTAATGAGTTTCATACTTTTGGGAGCTTAAAGTACACACCGAGAGCTTTCCATCGATACCTTATGGGCCTAAAACGGAGTCCTAATGAAGAAGTTAAGCTAGTTTGAAGTCGGCAGGAAAAACTGTCAGAAGATCGCGCCTGCGATCTCTTTTGTAGCGCCCGTTATCGCCTGTAGTGCCTGCTATACTACTTGTAGCGCCCGCTACAAGGTCTTGGCAACGTCGATAGGCGCTGCCAGCGCCTAGACAGACGCTGTCAGCGTCAATCCCAGAGACGACGCGAAAGTGAGGAGGAAGGAGCCGCTGCCAGCGCCCATGTTCATGCATGCTTGTCGCGCCCACGTCGTCGACGATAACGCCTACTACGCCCACACTATTCGGGAGCGACTGCTGCATCGGTTTCTCCGTGGCACCCGCGACATGCCCGTGACGGCTTGCTGATCCTGCACGTGATTTCGCCCTTTAAACGTTGTGTTTTATTTAGACCTCCGTTAGTATAAATACCCCTTTGCATTGTTTTTCTAAAACGTTTTTGCTGAATATGAACATGCTTATGCATTTGTAGGGTTTTCCCAAGTTTTCTCTCAAAAATCTTGTTTACTTTATCCAATCTTTTGGTGGTGTTGCAAGTCATTCCTTTAGTGATTATTTGGTGGTTTTTCCTTTATGATAATCATGGTGGGGTGTTAGGCCTTGAGTTGTGGTTTTCCTTGCCACAAGGTCATATCCAACTCTTGTGGGTGTTCAAGATTCTTGTTGATTTTTTATTCTTCTTCATCTACTCAAGTTAATCATCATCCCTCCACGCGGCAAAAGCTCCATCTGGTATCAGAGCTCAAGGTTTGGTTTAGCTTGAGTTTTGTTCATTGTTCTTGCTAGTATAGTTCTCTACAGTGGCGGATCAAGGATTCAAGGTCAGTGGTGTCAGAAATAATTTGCTTTAAGAAAATTGAGATGCTTAAATTTTAAAAAGTGAACATAAAAATATCAACATTGACAACAAAATGATATTGAATAACAACTACATACCTACACTTCCGAAAACATCATCCTCAAAATGATATTGACCATAAAAATGATATTGAATAACAATCTTGGATAGCCTCATTGGATACTTTTCTGAAGATATCCTCTTCAAAAAATAAGTAATAACATCATCATTTAAAAATCTCATCTAACATCCACAATTTTGCAAATTTAATCGTACCAAATCTAATCTAATAAGTTAACAAATTTAATTCAAACACTTAAGAACCTCCACAGTTTCATATAAATAGTACATAATTCAATTTATAAGTGTGCAATTGATAATTTAACAAAAATTTTTCATTCATACCACAAACAATTAAAAAACCCTAATTTAATCACATTGATTTAGTCACATGAATCTAATTCATAAATTGCAACCCAATATGAAAATACATTCAATAAAGAAGAAAAATAACTTGAAAACATAATGATAGTGACTTACATAAATTACAATTCAATAATGAAATTAGGGTTCGAGACATTGAACAGCCTTCGTGTCTATTAAAAAAATAGATAGTGCAGTAGGAGGAACCGAACTAGTGACCTCGGTACCTTGGCATTGCGTGGAATTCTAGTGGTAATGCTACCACCATGCTATGCATACTTTTACAATTTTGAATAGTGTCAAGAAAAATATTATCAAAATCCATTTTCTTATTTTTCTTCCTAAACATTTTTTTTTTAAAATTGGTGTAGTGTCAATTGACACCACTCCCACAAGGGTAGATCCACCCCTGGTTCTCTAGTGTTGAGTTTTGTGAGTTCTATGCATTTATTGGTGTTCCCCATCCCCTGTGCTATCAGAGTGTGTTAAAAAATTTGTTATTGCTATGGTATTTGGTGATTTTGAAGCATTTTGGAGCTTTGAGAAGAAGTTGGAAATAGTGCATGGAAGGTGTTCGATAAAATGTCAATGTGCGAAAAACGCAAAGAACCCTTAACCAAACACTAGCCAACTACAAAAAAACACCCAAACTCCACAAAAATACCCCAAACACACTCCGTCCTTCACCCTTACTTTTGTTATGGCCCCTAAGCCTACCCTTGAGAGTCGATTCATGAACATTGTAAATACTATGGGCGCCATTGCGAATCAACTTGATAGAATCTCCGCACTTCTTCAAATCCAACCTCAACATGGGGGAAGAAGAAGAGAAGATTTCTCCCGGAAGAAGTCATTCCACTATTCCCCACTAACAGCCTTTACGTCCCAAAAGTGTATCAAATGTAGGTGTGTTGGACATGATTCTTTGCAATGTCCGAAAATGGCTATGGTTAGAGCTTGTATTGAGGAATCTTTTGGTGTGGAAGAGCATACAAGTGACATGATAGAAGAAGTTAAGGAAGCAAAGGTCGATCTCTTGCCCAACGAGGGAGCTTCCATTGATCCTTGTGAGGCTTCCGAAGCTATTGTTGAAGCTTCATGCCAAGAGGTGGTTGAGAACAACAACCTTGGTCTTCCTCTCATCCTTGATGAAGAGCCCCAAGAAGAAGCACCTTCATTCATTTCGCCTCCATCAATTGTTGATCCTAGCAACAAAAGAGTTGACTCCATCATCTCTTATGGCTTAACTACTCTTGACCTCCCCTATGAGAAGAATGAGGTAACTTCAAACTCACCTATGAAGTTCAATGAGTCTTATGTGGATGTTGGGTGTTGCGACAAAAAGTCTTTGGGTGAGTCGTGCATGATCTTTCGGAGGCATTGGTTGTTTGAGAGTGTTTGTTGGTGTGATAAGTTGCATGATGATCATGTGGTGTCCACGATTGAGAATTCTCTATATTTTGAGTGGCATGCTAGGAATCTTGCTGTTTTCTTTGTTCTTGGAGAGAAATAAAGGTTTAATGATACCTTGATTCTTGTTCAACAAATGTTTATGAGCTCGTCATTTGTGTCGTCCTTCTATGAATATTCATTGAATGTTGAACGTTGTGACATGAACTTTTTGAATGGGTCATACATGTTGTTTGGTCGACATTGGTTATTCGAAGATTTGTCGTTGCATAGGTGTTGTTGGAAATTTGGTATGCAATGTTTGTAGGATTGTGTGATGAGTGAAGATCATTTACTTGGCTTTGATTACTTGAGTCTCTTAGCCCCACATCAAATCAAACCTTGGGTGAGAAGTGAGTTGAGGAACCTCCTATTAAGCGCAACACAGGATGAGTGTGCTCTTGGTGAGGACGAGCTACCTCTTGCTTTGTCTTTACCTTGTAGCAAATCAAGTGAGAAAGAGTGTTCCCAAGCACAACAAAATTTTCCTATTCCTTCCCTTAATCCCCTACCTCCACACAACAAGCCTCCAACCATGTTCTTTTATTTGGATGATGGATACATCATGGGGTTCAATGCTTGTTGGGCGCCACGTGTGAATGCTCATTGCGATCGGGATGTTCGGGGTTCTATAGAGCCAAATTATCGAGAGAGCCTCGGTTCAAACTCCCAAGAGTTGAGGGTAAATCGTTTTCAAGAGGGGAGTATGGACCGAATCGAACTAGGGTCCGAGCCTCAAAATCCAAGGTCTCCAATCCATTCCACACCCCCTCCATGAAAACGAGAAAAACGACTTCAAGGTCGGGTGTGGAGTGCACTTTAAGGTGGACCCGGGACCCTGGAGGCATGGTTTGATCGGTGTTAGGTGTGGTATCAACTTCGAGTGGGACCCTGGACCGTAGGAGCGGAGCTTCAAGTCCTTATTAGGACCTACTTCAGGTCTTCGAAAGGGTTTGAAGTCTTTTGGCAAGAATAAGCACAAAGGGGTCAACGTGGGTTGAGGAATTGGACGTGCCTTCACTCTTTCGACCATAACTCTTTCAATACAACTTCAATGAGTCTCATATTTTGGGAGCTTAAAGTACCACCAAGAATTTTCCATCTATACCTTATGGGCTTAAAACGAAGTCCGGATAAAGAAGTTATGCTAGTTTGAAGTCGGCAGGAAAAACTACTAGAAGGTCGTTGGAGCGTTACCATCATGGTGGGATGATGAGTTTAGCTTGAGTGATGATGGATGATCAATATTCAACAAGAACAAGGGCCTTAAACACCCAAAGGATGGATATGACGTTGAGCAAGGAGAACCACAACTCTAGACCTAACACCCCACCATGATTATCCAAGGTAATCCACTAAATAATTACTAAAGGAATGACTTGAAACATCACCAAATCACTTCGATAAAGTAATCAAGATTTTGAGAAAAATGGGAAAAACCCCTACAATGCCAAAGCATTTCATACACAATGTCTAAAAACTGCTAAACAATGCCAAGGGAGGGGGTATATATAGTAGTGGGGGGAAATAAAGCAAAACGCAGCGTTTCAGCAGCAAAACACGCGTAGCAGCAGTGGCGTCGCGGGTGCGACGGTCCCATCGCGAGCGTTACAAAACATTTGATGGGATAGATGAGAGATAACCAAAAAGAGCTCATTTTCCCACCATTCTTAAGGTTGTTATCTTTCGAGTTCGTAGCCTTACCCCCGAATCTATTCTTGGGTTTCGCAAGCGGAGTCTTTCTTTATTTTCTTAGTTTTTCTTGGCTTTTCTCTTTAGAAAGTCGAGTGGCGACTCTCATTTCGAACCAAAACACATCGGAGATTGCATAAGCTATGGTTAACATGGTTTTACAATGTACCGATGCAACTTTAAGGCATTCTTCTTATATTTCTAAAAAATATTTGCATAAATCGCTTTCTTCCGAGCCTAACATTTAAATGAGCAAGTTGGGTTAAATTTAGAAGAGTTAGGAACAAGTGGATGTTCACTCTTAAAGGTTTAATTCAAGGACTCATAAAATGCATTAGTAAAGGGAAAGTGATTTTACAAGATATTATTCATAAAGTGTACGATTAATTCCTTAAAGAGTTTTCAAAGGTTCAAACCCCAACACAAATCACTGAATCACACCCCAATCCACGTGGACGTTAAGAAGCCCGAACGGTAAGGAAAAATGTTCGCGCATACCAATTAACCATTTAACTTACGTAGTCGATGCACAGTCCTCGTTCAAGGACTGCAGGACATCTGCCACTATTTGGGTACATTCGTCGTGTGACCCCGAACGTGCCCTGCGCACATGGAACACACCGCAAATTTAAATCGAAACAACCCAATATTTGGATTGCTATACAACAAATGACTTGACCAATTGCAACAATGTTAACGAACCCGGCTGACCATGCTCCCCCACAACGCCACTTATTACCATCGACTTAGGTTAACCATGTGAGTAATGTCCGCACTCTGTCCTATACAAAATGTCACATCTAATCACATGACATATGGTTATAACCACACACACAACTTTGTGTGGCCATAGCAATCATCTGTGGCCACGTGCAAAACATGCACCCACTACATCCCATGCACACAACAACGCACATGTAAAACACTTAACTGTACTCAGATCATTGCTACACCCCTGACCACAAACTCCCACACCACGCATAATGCATTAACGACTACACACACAATGGCGCCGACATTCACTAAGGACTGTCGTCTAACACATGAAACATAACAACGTTTTGACAACCCATCCACCTCATCCCCTGATCTAGACTCCAAATCGAAATAAGCACATCCAAAGTAATTAGAACATCTGAATTGTTGTCCACCATGATTTACTCGACTGGTGATAACCCTCTGTCGACAACGACTCCTTGCTCCCCTAACATTTCTCCTCCTGTCACGAGTTGAAAACGATAAATTAAGACAATTGAAGACTCTTTCATTACCATGTAAGTTCCGGCGGCACTCCGACATTGTCGAATAACCAAGAACATGGACATACCTAAAATTTTGTCTGTAAACTGCGAATAAGCACTCTGTCGGCGTCGTCTGAGCTTCGGTGCTTGGTTCGACTCTTCTTCGGCATCTTTGTCGGCATATGAAACCCCGAAACTACCGGACACAATGCTAACTATCCAGACGGAACCCTAGCACGCCACTTTGTGTTTGTTTCAAGATTGTGTTTTCTCTCTCCAAATCCCTGATCACATCTTCTTCACTTGCTAGTTGAGTATCAGAAAGGAAAAAAATGTAACCGGCCAAAAGCATTCCCTTGAATCTCGCTCGTGATAATTGCACCCCCTCCTTTCTTTTTTAATTTTTTTCGCACGTGTGACTGTTTTGGAAGGGGGTATTGTGGTTTTTATCCCATCTGTTAGATCTAGATTGGTTGACCACGATTTTCTCTTCTTATCTGGAATCCCTTCCTACTGGATCATATATATATATATATATATATATATATATATATATATATATATATATATATATATATATATATATACCCACACTTTTTGACAGTATTTTTGAGAGGAGAACTTTTCAAATCTTATGATTTAGCCACTTTTAGCAATTCCTAGGTTTTCAGCACTCTATTCTAAGTCCATTAGCCTTCTTTCAATACACTTTGGTATTCATTAAAGCTCTAATGCAAGTTTGATTTGGATTGAAGTATTTTGGGTATTATTTTGGCTCTCTTGTGTTCAGTAAGTTTTTATTGCTTCCCACTTTAGGTAACTCTCTTTCTCACTCTTACTTAATGCTATTTTTACTTTTTTTGTTATTGTATTCTTAGTAGTTGTTCATCATTGATAATCATTGTGATTAGTTTAGATTGTTCCTTATTTGGTAGAATCATGTTTAGGTTTGGTTTGATGATTGTGAATGTGTTGATTGTTAATATGTGTGACTAGTTTCCTTAGGGTTAGGAGGTACTTAGAGCCCCTAATGGGGGATTAGGCTTGAATTAATGAGATTGGGATGATCAATTGGGGTATTAAGTATTTCCTCCTTTGTTCTTTACCCAATGTGGACGATTTTGAGACCAAGAGGTTATGAATCCTCCTCCAAACATTAAGTTGAGGGTTTTTGATAGAGTGATTGGTTCCTAATCATCATTAGCATGAGATATTGGAACTAATTAGGATGGATTGCATTTGAATACTACTAAGGATCATCATACGCGAGAGTGATGATGGACTTTGGGAAGTATGCATTAAACTACCAAAGGGAAGTTTAATGCGGTTTTATTTATGCAAGATCATACTTAATAACTCGGATGCGGGAGCATCCCAAAAATCTCAAAAATCGAGTCTAGTCCTTCATTAGGTTGGCCTGTTGTTCCCCGAGCTAGCCCTTACCTTTATTATCTGCCTAGACCTATACTTTTATCTGTTTTCATAGATAGGCCTAAAAATCTCTCACTTTTGCAACCTTGAATCGAACCTGACCTAATTCCTTATCTTAATGAGAGGCCCCAACTACCCGAGTCTAATACGGCCGATATTTTAGCCTGCTAGAATATTGTTAAATAGATTGCCAAGGGGACTCTAGCCATTTATATAGATAGCTTCCTTGTAGAAGCTCCAAATTATTGCGATGTAGTTGAACGAACAACTACCCCCCCCCCCCCCGCCTGACCCCAACAATAATGATGGTTGCAGTCCTTTATCTATCAGAGTTCTTTCCAAAGAAGAGCTAGAAACCTCGTCCCCAAAAGAAAATGATTGATCGTTATATTGAAAGGGAAATTGAAAGGTTGAGAAATTACCTCCACACTCTGTGAATTTACGAAATTGTCTTCCCTTTCTCGAACTGGTTGCAAAGTCGAACATACTGATGTGAACTCTCTTCTTGAAGTCGTCTTTTTGCTTCTCTGATAACAGAAGCTTGGTCATCCGTTGGGCCCGTCAAAGAATATAGCCAATGAGCCAATGGTGGCCCCCCTTTACGTCTGATTCTCAATTTCAATACGTGCCCCAATTGCGATACAGTAAGGCCCTCCATCAATCCTTCTGTAGCCTCAGCTAGCAATGTCGTTCTATATTTTCAGTTCCATAACCGATAAACATGATGTCAAAATGAATTTCCGCTAAGAGTGGAGAAGCGGTAAGATACACCCTCGCCCATCATTCTCGGTAGGATCAGCAAATGGTGCTCTTGGTTCTGCTCTTGATCTACCTTCATTTTTTGGTCGAAGTTAGAGGTGGAAACGTATTTGTGTTTATGGTATTGCAGTTCTGGGAATACATTCAAAAGAAGGGTTTCTGAAGGGGGGGGGGGAGGAGGAGGGGTTTGTATGGAAGCGGCAGCTTCCAGAATCAGAAAAAAATACATAAGGGAATTAGAAAAAAAATACAAGGGAAGCTTGAACATGTGTTCCTCCGTTTTTTTTTTTTTTTGGGTTAACTTACCCCCTAAATTACCCAATAATGTCAACTACCTACTTACCAAATCTATCCAAATCAAATAAAAAGATTAGGCGCCTTAGTAAGATGAAAGGAGAGCCTTGGATAGAGGAGTTGAAATAAACTCTCACTTCCCACTCGTCAAGGATCTGAACACCGATTACTCAATCTCAACTGCGACCATGATCTAATTGTTGCAAATAATTCTTAAGACTCCAATTTAATTTGGTGCAATTTATTACATGGTCTTGGAATTTGTTCTCTAATAGGTCATTGTTCACTTGTATATATTGGGTTGTTCACCCTCAATAATATAATTGTTCATTTGCATGTATCATGGAGCATAAACTCCAAGTACATGTAAATATACAGTGTCAATAAGGCAAGAAATGTTTTTTAAACCGCCTCTCAAAAATGCAATTTATTAGGTGTACCCAGAGCATACTTCAATTATTCACTCTTATTACTATGATTGTTCACCAACAATATCTTGAAGCACATGCTCCTAGTGCATGTAATATATATTGCACATAGACCTGTCAATTCGGGCGGGCGGGCGTTTCGGGTCAAGTTCGGTACAGGTCGGTTTCCGGTTTTTTTATGTTTAATTTTTGGAAATTCCGGGCCTAACCTTAAAGTTTCAGGCATGCTTGGGTCGGTTTTCCGGGTCGGATCGATTTCTGCCAGCTCTAAATTTGCACATAAAAGTTAGTATGTTTAATACAAAAAAGTAAAATACAAGTTTCCATAATAGAAATATAGTAATGGAGTCAAGTAAGGAATCATCTGGTAACACAAGGAAAGAAAGGGTCTTGTATGGATTCTGAATTGTCAAATTCCCCTCCCCTCCAACACGTATTCTCTTCCAGCAAACTTAATAAAATCAAAACCATGTCTGGCACCACCACTGACTGACAACAGGTAAGCTCGGCGCTCAAACTCAACATGAGCATGGCTTCCCTTCTTACGCCACCACTCATAATCTTGCTCGTCAACATTGCACTAGGTATGACATTTTTTCGTCCAACTCTTGCATGCTCCCAAGCAGGAGCTTTAGTCTCCAATAGCTATAAGGACCCACAGAGTGTATTGCTCCCTGACCCTGATCTCCATTTCCATAAGCCAACATCTTCTAGTTTAGTAGGCCTCTCAAAAGCCTTACTTAATTGTATAAGCGTGCATAGTTGAATAGATATTTGGATCAGGTAATAAGAGTCTGGACCATTCCCAGTTCATTTCACATTTCATTGTACAATTGGCTGAACGTTTGGATTCAAAATTAGGACAGTATTTGGTTGTTTCTAGCTTGCACTCTATACTCATGCATCGGGAATTCAGGATTTTATATCAAAATAAGAAACTGGATCCCGACACTTTTCAAGTTGTGGTGCATCAGGTCCTTGGGTCTCTGAATGTACAAACTTCACGATTGTAAACCGGTGCAAAGAAATGGTGTGGCCAGGAATAACACCAAGTGAAAACATCAGCAGCAAGGATTATTCGGGTCTGAAACCGGGAGAAACCACAGTTTTTTCGGCGGCACATGGATGGCATGGACGAATATGGGGGAGAACTGGATGCTCCTTCGACAACTCTGGGAATGGTAGCTGTGAAACAGGGAGTTGTGGGTCTGCCCTGAAATGCTCAGGACCAAGCCAACAGCCCGCAACAATAGCAGAATTCACACTAGGAGACCCAAACTACTATGATGTGAGCCTTGTTGGGGGTTTTAACTTACCCATGGTAGTCGAACCGCTCAATGGAAAAGGCAACTGCAGCAAAGCGGGTTGTGATGGCGACTTAAGGGATAACTGCCCCTCGGAACTTGCTGTTAAGGATAATGGGAAAACCATTGCCTGCCAAAGTGCATGTGATGTTTTCAAAACGGACCAGTACTGCTGCAGGGGCACTTATGCAACTGCAGAGTCCTGTAAACCTACAAATTATTCCACCACTTTTAAAAACTCTTGCCCTGCAGGATACAGCTATGCCTTTGATGATATGACCAGCCTCATCACCTGCTCTTCTGTGTCTGACTACATTGTCACCTTCTGTGCAACAAGGTAAGTCAATATGAGACACCATATTGTCAGATACCATTCAATATAAATTGCATGTCAAGAAAAACAATCATGCAACTTCAAATTACTTGGTTTATCAAGTCCTGTTAATGAATTGTTCATGTTTTGTTAATCCTGGATTCAAAAATCTGCTAGCAGTCTTTATCATGGTTCATGTGCAAGTTGCATCATTTGGGGTGTGGGCCACTTTTTGGGTTTGTTAATATGGGATTATTTGATGAGTTTGCCCCCCCCCCCCCCCTCCCCTCAAAAAAAAAAAAGTATTAGATAATATTGACCAGGATATAAGGGATTCACTTGGTTTCAGATTAATACATGTTTATTCGAAATCTGGTTTACATCTGAGCTCAGGGTCATGCCGTTTACAGGATTTGGCAATTTGTCCTAATCAACATACTCAAGTTTGTTTTCCTAGATCCACTCATAACAAGTGCATCTAAATATAAAATAATATCTTTCAAGGAAATAAACTAAAAAATTAAATGTAGAATAGTGTTTGCAAAACAAGAAACAAATTGCATGGCAGAAAATGTCCACCAGTCTTGGGTATTTGTTCTGACCAACTGCTTGTTCTCTGTTTAAATCCAGAAACCAAACCACATGCACATATCATGACCAGCATCTAGTTTGCAACAATTCAGGTCTATCATCAAACACAGAGACAATTTTTAACATTTCTTGGATAACGATGATTGTGCTAATATCCACGATTAGTTAACATCCAACAAGTGCAGAACTGTGGGAACAATTAAAACAATGATCTCAGCGGCAGCCTCAAGGAAGCTTGCCTTCCTTTCAGAGCAGCAAAAGCTGTTATTGCTTTGTTGAGAGCTTTTCCATATCATGAAGCATTAATTTGTTCAGCACCTCACCTCGTGAATGTAAGACATCAATAGGTACATCAATAATCTTGTATGGTAATATACTCTGAAACTACATTAAATTAAAAGGAGGGAAACAATGAACAGAAAGGGAACCAAGCTGACGTATTTTTACTTTTTAGATCTTACATTTATTCTTTACTCTCTTGCATCACTGATTCATGAGTTTCTTTGCTCTGATGTGTTGAGCCCTTTTGATCATTTTCAAAAGGCAATACTGTCACTGGTGCAGCAGGCACAGTTTCCCAACGATCTTTCAACAGCTTCGAGAATCTTAAAACCATCTCTTTCCGAAATTCCAGCTCACGCGTGAATTGATCACATATCAAAAATGCAAGAACAAATTTGAAAGGAACAATGAGGAGAAACGTTGCAGAAGCTAAAAGAGCTAAAGCAACCTCCTTTGTAACCTGGAAAAAGTTCAAAAAAAATGTAAAGATCGATGCTATATATTGGTAGTGATCCCAAAAGCATTTTGTAGAAAGAGTTAATCACTAATACAGATCTTCTATCAGCCAGTGGACAATGAAGTGATTATAGATAGACATGCAAGTTCTGTTGCGTAAGCGATAGTGCTATCAATTAAAAAGCATGACAAGCTATAGAAAGGGATCACTATTTGCTATGATCAGCACTCAGTTTCCTCATAGAATCTTTCCGACTTCCCTCTCCCATGTCAGCAAAAGATAAATTATCCATCAAAAAACAATTTAGGTATGTGTGAAATGGTCAGGCAAATGAACTGCTAGTTCAGAATCACTTATTCAATTAAAGATATTATGGAACAATTAAATGGTGAGTCAAGGAGGAGAATGCCAGTGACATTCCCTTTACACGAAATATTCGCAAGAAATATATACACGACATAATCAAATCCAGAAAGGCAGAAGATAATCTCATATATGCACTATAATAATTTGTAAATGTAAAAGCAAAGGAGCAGTCGTTATTGTTTGAGATAAGTACTTAAAGCTATAAAGACTGGTATGCTGTTATAAATAACTTTAACACAGCAATCATTCAAAACTCAGACCAGAATATATCAATCAAGTTTAGAATTTGAGTTTTCCTTACAATTAAATTGTAGTAATGGATAAGGAGAAATAAATTAAACCCAAATCATCAGGGGTCAAAATGCTGCCATGGAAGGGTCTGTAATCATCCTAAAGTACTGTGGAGAGGACGGTATCTCCGAGAGATTGAATTTCGACATTACATCCAAATGGATTCAAGTGGAAGGACTGCCATTCAAACACAGAAGTCAGAGTGTTCTTAACGTTCTGGTGGATGTGGTGGGAGAGGATTTCTAAGTAAACTTCCTGGAAAAGGTGAATACCAGCAAGGATCGCATGAAGGTGACGGTAAAGGTTGATCTGCAAAAACCTTCAGTACCCGGTGCAGTTACCAAAATGCCCAACAGTGAACCCATTTGGGTTAAATTTTGCTACCAAGGTATTTTCCATGTGTGCAAGAAGTGCGGGCTTGTAGGACACAAGACGGCGGAATGCTGAGCCTTACTTAGTGAAGAGGCGAAAGGTATTGTTCAAAGGTTCAAGGAATGGGAGCGGAAAGGATGCTCTATTCTTGACAGCCAAGAACCATTGTACTCCAAGATTTGTGAGTTCCCCCCAATTGAACCTACAAGATGGCGGAATGCTGAGCCTTACTTATCTGCAGAATGCATTACATGAGATTGTATCAAGGGGGTTGATAGAGAACGGGAAATAAATAAAAGCTAAAGATACGAATTCAACATCCCCGTGTTGAATTCAAGAGGAGAATTCAGCATCCCCGTGCTGAATTTAGGAAAAGATTAGCATCCCCGTGCATAATCAGTAAGAATTGTATGTATTCAATATTCAATATCAATGTAATGTCCCTCGTAAAGGCTAGCAAAGCCCTTATTTATAGGTAAACAACCCGCCTAATACTAAACCTAATAGAAATAGGAAACTAGAATTATATTCCTAATCAAACTAGGACAATATTCCTAACAAGAATAGGAAACTAAAACATATAAAATATCTAATTATTATTCTTAAATATATTAATATGTACCTCTATCATTCTCCCCGGCTTGAAAAAAACTCGCCTCCGGAGAGTTTGCAAGAAAGTACATAGTCAGCAAATCAACGCAGGGAATCTCCCAGTTGCAAAACACACGCCCTCGAATTTTGTAGAGTCGTAGAAAGATGACAATCCTGCAGAAGAAGAGCATACCCACTTCATCATAAAGATGATAGATTTGCACAACTCTCAATTTCTCCCGAGAAAGTACTAAGTCAAGGAGGGGGTGTCGCTTCTTGCAAGTGTAAAATTCATCAGGGACAAATAAATCCACATAGTCGAATTTTTGTCTTGACATCTCTACATGTTTACTCAGATGCCAAAATAGGAAATTTTGAGAAGTAGCCAAGATCATGTAGTCATAAGTAGTGTCTGAGTACTCGTCTTCAAGAACTGCTTCAACATCTTCACCATTAACAACAGAGGGCACAATAGGAGGCAAACTAGGTACCATAACCTCTGAAGTTGTAGAACGACCTAGGGCACAAACCGAAAACATAGGAGGTTCAAAAGTACCTTCGGACAATATCAAATGCTCAACATTGGATATAGGATGAATAGATAAATTAGGAGGTAAATCAAGTCCACATTGGAATGAATTTGTTCACCCTCAGTATGAGTTGAAGATCGAACACAACTTATATTAGATGGAGGACTCACTTCCTTTCCTTCTTCCTGACTAGAACTTTCATGACTCATGAGCTCACTCACGATCCCATGAATCGTTTCCTTAAGTGACTCCCGAAAATTATCTAGCCAAGAGGTAATTCTTTTGTCAAGTTCGAAGCGATCTTCCTCACTCTCTTTCTTCAAAGTGTCCATCTTTTCACCGATTCTTTTGTCACAGTCTACCCTGTTTGCTTCACGTGCCTGGATTCTGTCCAAGAGCATCATTGTTTTAGAAAACATTCTGAAGCCCATTGTCACAGTCATCCCCAGCGACCTTCTGTGGGAGTTCTCGGAAGGAGAGAATACCTCCAAACTGCAGGTACAGCACAATAGTGTGCCCCACTTTCGCGAACTAGGGTTTTATGAACTCGTATGATCAATTGGAAGCAATCAAATGTTTTTAGCACAATTGGTTGAGGGGTTTTGGGTGAAATTGAGTAGGAAGTTGATGGATGAATGGAATTTGGAAGAGGAAGACGAATTGTGGATGAATTTGTGGGATTAGGGTTCGAAAATTGAGAATTTCGCAGGTTAGGGTTTGCGAAATTGGGGGATTTTAGGGTTTTCTGGGCGGATGGCGGCGGTTGTGGTGGCGCGAGGGTCGCCAGACCAGGCTAGTGGTCGGCGGCTGGTGATCGGTGGTGGTGCGTGGTGGTTTCAGGTAGAGGGCAGCGGCTAGGTTTTTTTTTCTGGGCAGATGGGTTTTTTTTTCCCGAAAGTTTAGCAGCAGAAAAGGAAAAGAAAAAAAATTTAGGTGAGGGTTGGCATTTCTGGAGCTTTACTGGAGGCAGAGATCAAAGGCAACATGGGCGATGGAAGAAGACAAGGTCACGAAATTCTTCTTCAGACACTTCCAAAACAACAAGCATTGTACTAAAATGAAGGGCCTGATGCTGGAAGGGGGGAGATGGAGTTCCAATGAGGAAGACATGATGGATGAAGTTGTCCAATTCTTCCAATCTCATTTCACAAAACCGAGTGAATCGCTGGAGGTAACCAACGGAATCTCTTCTAGACTACTTGGCAACCATGGCAAGCAACTTACACCCAGAGACGTGGACTCTCTCTCATTACCCCTTCAACAAAGAGGAAGTCAATAAAGCTCTAAAACAGTGTGGACATTACAAAGCACCTGGACCGGACGAGATTCCAGCATGTTTCTACCAGAAACTCTGGCCAGAGAAAGGGGACGAGGTGGCACAAGCAGTGGTTCAAATGCTGAATTCAAGGAGCTACTCAAGAAAGTGAATGTCACCTACATAACCCTTATCCCGAAGAAAGATTCACCCTTGGTGATGGCTGATTTTAGACCAATTAGTCTTTGTAACGTTTTGTACAAGTTATGGGAATAATTGATGAATCCCAAAGTGCTTTTATCTCGGGGAGGTTGATTGGGCATAGCTGTCTCACCGCGCATGAAGTGCTGGATTTCCTAAAGAATAAGAGACAAGAAAGCATATGATTGGGTAAGTTGGGACTTTCTCAGAGGAGTACTTATCTGCCTGAACTTCCCGCATCATTAGGTGAACCTCATCACTGAATGTGTGTCTAACGTCCAATATTCAGTACTCATTAATGGCTACCCTTCTCCAAACTTCATACCCCAAGCAGGATTGAAGCAAGGGAACTCGCTATCCCCATACCTGTTTATTCTACGCCTAGATGTTCTTGTCTCTAATATACGGGTTGTGCAAGAAAGGTGTCATGTTAGAGGCATCAAAGTAGCCGCGCGCGCGGGGGGACAGAACATTCGGCTACTCTGCCTTACTTTAAAGAATACATTGGATGTGTTCTGCCAAGCTTCGAGCAAGTTATTAATGTCAGTCAATCTCAAGTGTTAGTTTCTCCTAATGCTGTTGAGGAGGACAAAGAACGATCGAAGGGAATTTTTGGCTTTCAACTCGAGGGCATGCCTCATAGATATTGATAAGTGATTATTTTATAGTAATTATTAGGACTCAAACATGTGTATTCCATGCAATTAACGCTTTAAATTCCACAATTATAAACCAAATTTTGTGATTTCCTCACTTGGTTGCGGAGATTGGTATGTTTTGCAGGGATCAATGAAAATCCACTTAAAAGCATGAAGAATTGGAGGAAAAGTGGTGGAAACTGAGAAGAATTGAGAAAAAGATTTGGATGAAGAGAAGAATTGGAAGAAAGAGGTCGCCCAAAGACCTCCCAAATTGTGCGTGGCCCAAAACTCTGGCGGAGAAGGAAAACGGTAGCGCCAAGCAAGATCCCTTCGACGCTACCGCGCCAAGCGAAGGATGCAGCAAAGCGTTGAAATCTTTGGGCACCGCCAAAGACCGGCTACTGAAAAGGAGGACGGAAGACAGACGCGCCTCGTGGAGCGCGCTGTCGCGTGCCCTAGCCAATTATTATAAAAGGGCTTCCGCCCTGCCGTGAAAGAACAACTTTTTTTAGTCAAGAATATTACCATCATTTTCTTTATAGTTTCTCTTAGTTTTGGTTTTTCCACTAGTTTTAGATTTTTGTAAGAGTGACTGAAGAGGAGAAGAAGATCGAATAGGGTGACACGAAGAGATAGATTCCACCGCTTGGAACACTCGGATATATCTATTTACTTTATGTCTTTCAATTTGAATTCAATTTTTGTGTTGTTAGTTTCTATTGTTATGAGTAGCTAAATCCCTTTGTTTAGGGGATAAACTTGATGTCTTTTGAATGATTATAAATGCAATCTCGGTGTGAAGTTATTTTTAATCGTTTAATCTTCGTATATCGTATGTCATAGTAATTGGTTGATCACCTTTTGCTTGGTTTAGACTCTTAATATCGAAACGACAGTTTGTTATTTTGAATTGGAAAGACGAAGATTAAATAGGCATAGAAAACAATTAGAAATAATGGTTTCATGCTTAAGGTCAAGTTATAATCGGTTCTTATCTTTGATTAGATTAAATAGCCATGAAAATAGGTGTTTAGTTTAATCACTGCAACTCACTTCAGATTCAAAAGATTGTTGTGATAAGCCTTAGAAAGATTATAGACCCCAAATTCCTAACACCACTTCGCACGGGGATTGCTGATTGATAAATCAACTAACTAGAGTGAACTCCCCCAAACTCCTTTAACTATTTGATAGAAGTCTACAAGTAATTGTTTTCTTAGTTTATAATTTTAATTCACTGTTTCACATCTATTTGACCGACCTAGCATCCTTTGAACTAGTTTAGTACATAGTTGAACACAAGTACCTGAGAGACGACCTTGATATACTACTTTGACCCGTACACTTGTGGGCAGCCCTATCAGATATCTAGGTGTCCCACCAATGATTGGTCGATGCAAGACCTCTCAGCTAGGTTTCCTGCTTGGCGCCATCTCCTAACTACTTCAAAATCGGAAAGCAACATTGCTCTCATCGATGGCTCATCTGATGCTAATAAATTCGGTGCTCGCTAAATCACCATCTTTTGCCAATCGTCAAAGTTACCCTAACTTTGGCCAGGAAGCTGGACTCTTTGATGGTCAATTTTTTTTGGTGGACCAATCAAAATAATAAGGGCCACGATTGGGCAGCAAAGAACAAGCTCTTTACCCCGAAAGGGGCAAGAGGACTTGGAATGAGGAAGATGGAATGGGTCAACAATGCAATGTTATCTAAACAAGCTTGGAGGTTGCACAATAAGCCAGACTCCCTCCTAGGAAGAATCTACAAAGCCAGATATGGGGCACCATCGCCCCTTGGACTACAGGAAGTGAGAGGTAACAAAGGATCCCTGGGTTGGAAGAGTTTATACAACGCAATCAAAGGAATCAAAGCAGGGTTGAGAGTTAAAATTGGGATAGGAACAAGCACAAGCATCCTCCATCACAGCTAGGCAGGAGGAAATAAGCTTAGACTAAAATGCACAGCAGACCCAGCGGACTGGTCTAAAAAAATGGGAGTCTCTCTTCTCGTCCAAAACCCAAAAAGATGGAATTCAGTGTTGATAAGAGATGTCTTTGACAGTCAACAAGAGCTACTGTAGCCTACCCTACAGGGGCAATAATGAAGAGGATACTTTCTACTAGGGGTAGACCAAAGATAGGCGATATACTAGAAAATCAGGATACTTCCTCCTTTAGGAAAGGAGTGGGCTATAGGTTGGCTCACAAGAAGGGTCAGTCATCAACTCTAACAAAAGCCGGATGTGTCAGAAGACTTGGGGTCTGGACATTACTTCTAGATGGAAAACTCATTTTTGGAAAGTCATGAACGATGCCCTAATGGTGGCATCAAAGAGAATGAGGGATAAGGACTCAAATCCTTCTTGTTCTCTAATGGACATGCAGAGGAATTTGTCTCCCATCTGTTCAAAGATTGTAAATGGGCCACCATGATTTGGTTTGCAACCTCCTTTGGGATGCAATATCAAGGAAATGTGAGGATAAGTACCTCTAAATGGGCACATAACTGGATGCCATTCTTCTTTAAGCAGAAGGCACATGGGGTGGAGCTAGCCACGGAGTTCCTAGGCGCGTTTTGGGTCATATGGATAGCTCGTAACCAACCTACTTTCCATGGCAATGCCCCGTATACAGGTGACGTTATAAAATGATTAAGGGAAGAACTGACAAGCTGTCCTAAGGAGCTAACAAGCAAAGAGTGCAAACACCCAGACACCACTAACTTTGCAAGGTCAACAAGAATGGGTGAAATTTTCTTCCTTTGGAGTCTCCATAATGAAGCGTAGGGGTTGGTGGAATTAGTCTGTGATGGAGCTTGGAATAAAGAAAATCTGAATGGAGGGTTTGGATGGGTCCTAAAGCAAGATAGAATTAAAATGGAAGAGTTCTCGAAGACCCAGTTGGGCCTCTCTGCGACGCAAATGGAACTACTTGTAGTGGAAAGTGCATTAGAGAACGCAGTAGCAAAGGGAAACAGGCGTGTCACGATTCTCACATGCTCCCTGGAAGTGATCCAAGCGTTCAGAGGCATCACCAGCATCCAACTGGAATGTGATCATTTTTTAAGTTTTTGTCACGAACTCCATTTATCCCTTTCCTTTTGTCATATTGTTAAAACTAGTGGTTCCAAAGTTAAGGAAACACATGCTCTTGGTGTTAAGGCAAAGAGAAGAGCCCTTCCATAACGTTTTAGTTACCAAGTTTGCATTCTATATACTACCAAATAAAATAAAATAAAATAAAATAAAGGGGTTAACCCTAGTGAGAACATTGTTTTCTTAATTACTACTATAAGGGTCAACTGTTCACTACACACAAAGCATACCACAAAGGACTGTGCACACCCAAACTGTGAGTCATCTATAAAGACAGCAACAACAACGACAAACTAGCCACAGTACAGTCCTGCTAACGCGGGGTCTGAGGGAGTCTAGATATAGGCACCCTTCCATGCACGAAAGTGCATGAAGAGGTCATCTACAAACATAGCCCAAGGGCAAAACTTACCCTTATCCCAAAAGTAAAGAGTCTTGCTGAAACTTGTTTTCCAAGCCCCATAGGGAAGCTTCCAAAACTCTTCAACTCCTTTCTTCCCAAATGCTCCAAAAATTCTTTCAAGGAAAAGCCAATTCCTTCTACGTTTTCACTTTCCTACTAAAGTAAGGCCCTCCAAAGCCAACAGATTGCTTGAATTTTGTAATATAATTAGAAGACACGCAACAAATACTCAAGCAACTACAGGCAAGCTCCCATAATGCCTACCAACCATGAAGCATGTCAGAAGTAGCAAGTATTCCTATCCAATCACTCTTGCACTGATGCCACGTGCTCACCAATATCTTTTCCCTCTCTCAAGTCAATTCGCCCCATGGAATGCCTTCCAAACAAAAAAAAAAGGTAACTTTAAAAGGGCCAAAGGTGTCCAACTAAGCTTGTAAGGAACCCCCTTCCAAATTTTTAAGGAAGAACAATCAAATGTGTGAGCTTACAAATAATAGGATTTACCCATAAATTGTCTTTAAAGCCCAAATCATAGTTACCATGAACGCTTCTGCGGTCACTCATTTCATAATGCAGATCACTATTAACAAAGTTCACTCAACTTATAGGCCACAGATCGCTCATTCCTAGACGCAAAACCACAGGGGAATACAGTGAGAGATCTTGTAACTATGGCCTCAGTTCACCACAAGACGTGAAAGTCCCCTAGCTTGGTGCCATTAAGCTTGTTAAAAAGCTAACAAGACAATCATGCTTATCAACTACATCCTAACCAAACTAAGGAGACCAAACAAGGTCCCAAATGCTCATTATTAATAACCAACAACGGGGCCATCTCTATCCACTAGCCAAATAAAAGAAGTAATGAAAAGCTCTCTTTGACCAGGTTGGTTAAACCCAGGTCAGGTGTATTTTGGTTTTGGGCAAATATATGTTGAGCGAATTTTGGGTTCAATAAATATCAGTCGAGTACACTTCGGTTTCAAGCGGTTTGGGTCGGATTTTCGGGCCGTGACCGGATTTTTTTTCTTTTTCCTTAGAAAATATAATTCTCTCTAAATACTCCAACTTGTTTAACATATATACTAAACATATAATTACATTCTCATGATAATAAATAAAAAATATTTACACTTGATTTTCATCTAGGAGTTGTCGTTGTCGTTGTTGTTGTAATATGTACCAAAATTGCATTTGTGATCCAATGGTGAATAATTGTAAAAAAATAATTGTTGTATCTCGATTTTAATTATTTTTGGCTATTTTATTTACATACCAAATTACGTTATTGCAAAATCAATTAAACAATCAATCTTAGAATTATAACTCAAGACTAGTAAGCAAAGATATTAAGAAATTGAATTCTTCAATAATAATATTACAAAAAATAAAATAGGACATTAAAATTCTAATCAATCATTATGAAAAATCTTGAGGTTAGAAGACCATGGCTAAATCTCCTTAATTTCTATTGATTTTGATTTTAACCAAACATATCATATATTTTTCTAAGAATATGTTTAAGTAACATTCAAACAGAAATTCATGAACAAAATTCAAACCAATGCCAAAATACAATGAAACATTAAATTCGGGTCTAATGCCATAATCCCAATCAAAACACCACTTATTCAGTTGTTCATCAATTTCAACGTCATTAGAGAAACATGTAGATATTGGTAATAACGATGAGTCAACAAGAATATTCACTGTTTTTTACTTAAATAGTTTCATTGAATGACCTCCAACTATCTTATCAATGCCTCGCTTACTATATCTCCTCCAAGTTCTGATTCCACAAGTAGAACTAATTATAACCAATCAACACCACTTCGAGTCACTAAGCATAACTCTAGTTTTCAATCATTTTTGCTACTCTCTACCCCCTTCTTATCGCTCAAATATTTCTCTTATGTCACAAATATAAAATACCATAAAGTAAATAAATATATAACGTTGTTCATATGGTATGCTTTGTGGACAACACTATAATCAGGAGAGATAAAGTACAAAAATGTAAAGATATGCGAGTAAAAACACATGAAAGACGTAAGAAATCATTATTTTTATTGAGTTGACGCAACGGGTCTATTGTTTCAGGTTCAGGCCGGGTTGGACCCCTAAATTTCGGGTTTTTCTTCCAATTCAGTTAGTTTCATGTTCAGTCTTCACTTAATCCTGTTCAGAATTTTCAAGTCAGGTCGGGTCAATTTCTAATGATGCCAAAAAAAAATGGATAGAAGAGCCAGCACCAACATCAAAGGGAGGGAACAAAAAATAAAGAGAGAACCTATCCTATCCTTTTGAGATGTACCTCCAAATTTTATGCTCATCCGAACCGTTACGATAATAAGAAACCCGCCAACACCAGCCTCGACATAATGGAGTGCAATTATCCTTCTTCAAAGACTTTCTTTCTTAATCATTAATTTTGAAAGGCAACTGCCAAGATGAGCTTCTTTAAAGTAGCATAATCCTGATTGAATGATTTGGTTTTCGCCAAATCAAATTGTGCATTGAAGTGTTTTCAACAGGAGAGTGGTAGAGAATCAAAGATCCCATCCCTTTGAATGAATGATGAAAGCAATGAATGGTTGCTTGGAAGGATGGAGGATGAGGAGGAGGAGGATGATCTTCTGTACGAGAGGGATATAACCTGACTTGGGCTGCCGTTGTTGAAGCTCATGACTCAAATGAGTCTCGTTATAGATTTAGGCATGGATCTTCCACTAAATCTACTGCAAGGGACATGGGAAAAGGAAAAGCTCCCATGAATGCCTCTAAGTCCAAATATTCTCTTGCTAGATTCAATTAATTGATGAAGATAAGGAAGAGGAAGATGTTGAATAGGTGGATAATGATAAGGATGCTCAAAATGCGGTCCTGGATGATTATGATGATCATGACGATGAGTGATCATCATTTAGTTTATTACACTCTAGACCTTAAGACTACATTGCTACTTTGCTTAGTGTGTTGTACTTTCTAGTTTCCTTTACATGACTATGCTTGTTTTAACTCTTTACTAGAAGACTATTTCGGTGTTATATCATATGTTAAGACTATTTTGCGATTTTTTGTTGTATTACTTGCCTCTAATTCACTATTTGATGTCATTTTTGAGCTTATTATGTAAAAGTACAACTTCCATGTGATTTTGAAACAAAATTGTGCTTTGGTGTGCCTCACTTATGTGAAGCACACCTTGGCTCCACGCTTCGTGCCTCTGTAACCTATGCGCTTTTTTTTTGTGCCTCACGCTTTTTTAATCTAAGGTCACGCCTATTTTGGGTAGGAGCATTCAAATTAAAATCTCAATGCTTGAAGTTACATAAGCTTCGGATCTCAACTCAAAGGGAAAGGGAAAAGAATACATTCAAGAGATTGCAACGTAGATCACAATAATAACCACTACCACAATCCTATAAGGAGGATTAAAAATATATTAAACTTCCGTAAGTCTAAGCACAAAGGTGTCAGCAAATGACCACCAAAAATTTTTTATATTATAGAAAGGTGATTATCGAAAGTAAAGAAATTCAAGAAAAGCTAAAACTAAGCTAGGAAACCAAAACACAGAAGGGAGACAAAGTGACACATGTCAAATGTGAGCACAAAAGAGAGCAACACTGATAAGATCATTATTTGCACTTATTTCTAGGTGTTTTAGAAGCGTAATCATGGTAGATTTAGGCCAAAAATGTGTTTAATCTTCCCCATTTCTCTATTTACGCTTGGTCTTTTGTGTTTTTGGTATTGATTTGCAGATTCAAGAGCATAAAGTCGATTTTAGGAGCAAATCTGATAGGACCAAGGGTACCACGGGCATCAACTACTATTGATCAAACCGTGGTACAAATTTCAGCAAGAAACAAGCAGAAAACGGCCAGGCAGCACCCACCACGGGCTGCCCATGGTGAACGCCACGGACCGTGGTGGCTACTGGAAAAACGCTTTGGCGGTTATTTTTCGGCAAATAAAAGGGGAAGAGAAAAGAAGCGTCGTTCATCAGTTATTCCGTGCAGAAAAAGAGAGAGCTTCTTGAGTAATTCATCACCAAAACACCTCCATCCATCGAGAATCGATTCGAAGAATTCCAAGAATTGAGATTCGAGAGGAAGCGCGCAACATTCGTGAAGTACTTTCCACCTGGAGATCGAGCGACTCTACGGAATTAATCCTAGTGTTTGCTTTACTCTTCTCATATTTCTTTCTTAGTTTCTAGAATTGATTATCATGTTTAGGACGTATTTCCAATGACTATTTGTGAGTAGATTTCGTTCTTTCTAGGATTTAACGAACCAACATTATGGTGTTTGATTAGAATGTTTTAGTTTGTGCTTGAATTCTTGATTGAATCAATAGAAGGTTGCGTTTTTCATGCTTACGAACGTTCTTAAGGTCTTGGATGTTTGTAATTCTGAGATTAACCTGAGAAGTACCGAAAGGTGAATTAGGGGAATTTGACCACCAACCTGTCTACCTAGGCTTACGAAAGTTGAAAAAGGAGTAATAAACTAGGGAATCATTAGATAACCTGACTTTTTGAGACCTTCAATTTTTTAACTTTGAAGCGCACGAAAGTTGTTGATTAGGTTGTTTAGAATAATTCTATTTAGCATTGAAAGGGCGATAGAATTCAGAGGTTGTCGATTCTTGATTCCTTTAAGTTACTTTCTTGCGCATGCTTTAACTTATCTTTCAGACCCTGTTGTTAGGTGAGTAAAACCCTGGAAGTCTTCATCCATTGAATTACCTCAGACTCAACTTTTCCTGTCGACCTTAGTTTTAATTAGTTCGTTAGAGATCAACAAAATCATCAAACCCGATTGGCTTAGCAATTAAGTATAGGGATAGTTCACTGCGTTACTAGACTAAGTCCCTGTGGGATCGACCTTGACATTGCTACAATAATACCCGTGCACTTGCGGCCCTGTCAAACACAAACATAGCATATTGTTTGAACACAGGGAAACAAATTACACGTATTTCAAAGCAAAAATCACCCAAATGGAACTTTCAAAGGATCTAGAAGAATAGTAGATTAATCTCCCTAAATTTTAGTATGAAAAAATAATAAAAAAGAATGCAAGTTTTGACTTCTCTAACTTCCTTGCAGTATTATAAAGACTTATCTTAGGATGCATTTCCAATTGTAAAGATACAAGGATATTATGGGACGTCAACAAAATAAAAGGTACTATATGCAATAAGTGGGCAGTATTTTCCCACATCCTACAAGGAAGCCTTTTTCACACAAGGATGACATCCTAGTTTACAATTTCATACCATCAAGAGATCCACCACGTACCTGAGGTTGACCGGCCAGGACAATAGTGCGTATTTTTAGAAGTGTGACATTGAGATTTTGAAGATAGTTTTCCATATCACGCATAGCTTTTTTAAGAGCCATAATCTTCTGAATCGTGTTAGAAGGTGGCTGGTCACGAATTGTAACCTTCCCAAACGACCTACCAAGACGACCTTGCTCCTTAAACCCCTTTAATAACAGCATGCCGATAGCTGCTATAATCAATGCCATAGGGAACAAATATGACAGCAGGTTTCTGACAGAAATTTTAACAGGAATGCATCAGTATGACTTGACCATAATACTTGACCATAAAAGAAAAACCAGAGTTGATACCTTGTACACTGCAGGATTACAGGCAACAGATAGAGTTACCTGAATATAATAGCATATGTCAATGCAAGAAATGAAATTGTCATAAAAGGCTCTTCCCAGCGTCTAAGTTTCTCGAAGTTTCTGGCAATCAACGTCAACGGAAGCACAAGTTCCTGAAAAGATTTGAATTACATTTATTCTCTCTATACAAAAAGACTTGGTTCTCATCTTTCTCCCTGGAAAAATATGAAGTGACAGCTACTACTATACTCTTATTAGCGCATAGGATGAAAATCTGTAAGGGTCCGTTTGGACCTAAGAAAAACAGGATGGAAAAAAAATCTCATGGAAAAAAAATTAGGAGGAAAAATTTTTTGAGGTAAAGTAAATTTCTTTCTCTTGTTTGGTTTAAGTAAATTTTGAAGGAAAAAAAATTGATTTTCTATTCAATTTTCTTTTCCTTGTTTGGTTTGAGGAAAAATACATGGAAAAATAAAATTTGCAAGAAAACTTGTAAATATCAAGTTTCATTTTTTTAGATCATATGATGTGATTTGGGAGAGAAAGAGAGAGTAAGAGAGTGAGACACTTAGAGAGAGAGAGAGAGAGAGAGAGAGAGAGAAGAGAATTAGAGAGATAGAGAGAGTGACAAAGAGAGAGAAAAGAGAGTTAGAGAGAGAGAGAGAGAGATAGAGAGAGAGAAAAGAGAGTTAGAGAGAGAGAGAGCGACCGAGAGAGAGAGAGAAAAGAGAGTTAGAGAGAGAGAGAGCGATAGAGAGAGAGAGAGAGAGGGAGGGAGAGAGAAGAGTGTTAGAGAGAGAGAGTGCGAGAGAGAGAGAGAGAGAGAGAGGATAGTACGAGAGAGAAAGAGAGAGAGAGAGAGAGAGAGAGAGAGAGAAGAGAGTTAGAGAGAGAGCGAAAGAGAGAACGTTAGAGAGAGAGAGAGAGAGAGAGAAGAAAGAGAAGAGACTTAGAGAGAACGAAGAGAGAATGCGCGAGAGAAAGAGGGAAGAGAGTTAGAGAGAAAGAGAGAAGATACTTAGAGAGAGAGAAAGAGAGAAGAGAGAGAGAGAGAGAGAGAGACGAGTTAGAGAGAGGATGAAAAGAAAGGTTGGTTTTGATCTAAAATTTTTCTCCCAACTTTCCTTTCATTTTTGAAGGGAAAATTTTTTATTCATTGTTACTCCAAATTTTCCATGCAATTTTCCAACTATTTTTTTTCCATTCCTTTTTCTTCAATCTAAACAAAGGAAAGATTTTCATTTTCCAAAATAATTTTTTTTCTATGTTGCTTTCCAAGGTCCAAACGGACCTTAAATGATTCAGAAAACAGAGGAAAAAAAGATAGCCTGACCTTAAAAAGGTCAACGTTGTTTGGTATCCCTTCAAGGGTTGCAGCATCAATAGTAGCCTGTGTTTTCTCAACTACTTGACTTTCTCTCCTGTAAGTACTTGCTGCCCTTTCAACCAAGGAGGTACCACCAACCACGAGATTCTTGCTCAACACTATTCCTTGCTTATTTGTTGCAACTCTCCAAAAGGAAATAGAATTGCTTGAAGCCCAAGATGGAGATTTCATCCATTGCCTCAAGTACACACTTCCATCTATGTCATGTACATGGTTGCTTATAAAAGAAGTCTCATGAGAGGATCTGGAATTTGGATACTGTGGGCAGCTTGCATCCCTAGACTTTGTGATCAAGGGTCCACCCCAATAATTAAGAGCAAGTGTTTGGCAAACAATATCGCCATATGGAGCATATTGCAAATACGACAACTGAACAAGTTTTAATGGGTCCTCTAATAGCTTCTTGATAGACTGCAGAGCCTGAAGTCTGGAAATACTGCTGACGGCACTCACTGTGGCTCTTTCCTTTCCCTTATGAGCACCGTAGACGTAGAAAATAGACTGATCACATTCCTCAGGCCCATATTCATGTATAAACTTGTGAAGAGAAATAATCTCACTTATGGAAGCATGCCAAACATCTCGTCTCATTTCACCCCCAAGATCGATAAACTCTAAGACCCATTGATTAGACCTGATTGCATGAAAGCTATCCAGAATTATATGCTGAACAGAGTTTTGGGTGACCAGACCAACATATTTTGAAGTAAAACTAAATTCTAGATATGTGGATTAAAGATGAAGCTCCAATTTGGCCCGTAAAATTCAGTGGTTAGTGGAAGGTGTGGTAAATGTAACTTTTTGATAAGTTTTGGTGAGTATTGCTATGTTTTGGCAAGTTTCGGTAAGTTTTGAGAAAATGTTATGCTATTATATCCTTAAATATTAAAAACTATGAATGCACATTTACTATTCCAATTGCATTTTGGTAATTTTGTTAAACTTTAGGCATTATTTTCTAGAATTTTTGTTATTTTGTTTTCATTTTATTTCAATCCTTAAATATTAAAAATTTCACATACTTTTACTATTCAAAATACAAAGAGTACTACTATTCAAATGATACTTTAGCAAATACTCCCAAGTTGAGAGTTTATTTTATGGCTAAATTATTTTATTTATTTGTCCTTCATTTTAGTTGCTTAATGCCTATGTTAGAACTTTGCACGTCCTTTGCTTTAAGTGTTGTTGTTGTTGGTATTGTTCATATGACATTTAATGAGTTTACCCACTTGAACGTTTATTCTATAGTTTTATAATTTTATTTACTTTGTTCTCTGGGTGGTTGATTTAGGTTAGGTTTTTTTCGTAAATATTAGTAGACAATGTGTTGGGAAGAGGTGTAAAATTTTGAAAATTTTCCAAAACATATAATAAATACTCGTATTACACATTATCAAAATTAGTCAATCTTTTTAAAAATTTACACGCTTTTAAATTGAAGTTCATATAGGAATACTTTCTTTTTCTTTATGTCCTTTCTCTAATAATGCTCTTATCATATAATATACTTACTACGCGCATTGCTTGCTCTCTTCTGACTAGTAATTTTAAATATATGTGAATTATATTTCAAAAACTAAAAGAATTAAATTCAAATATAGAAATTCTAGTTTTTCTGAGGAAAAAAAAATGAAAAGGTAGGTTTTACTTTTTCAAATGTGCTTGTTACATCCGAAAAAAAGAAAAAAAAAAGTGAACAGTGTCGTCGAGCAACTCTCGATTGCGTATGGCGTTTGCGCAGTTTGAGGCGGCGCCGGTGAATGGTGGTTGGCCGGTGATGGCGATTGTGTTGGGGTGGCCTGATGTTAGTGTGTCTCGCCGGTGGTGATGGTTTTTGGGCATTTTCAATCGGTTTGGACGTTTTACATGTTTGGGCTGGTTGAGGCGGACATGGTGGTGGCCGGTGGGGAACGAGTGTCGTTAGTAGCCTGGTGGTTGACTTGGGGTGGCTTTTGGGTGGGGTTGGCCCGATGAAGGTGGGTCTTTCCGGCAATGGTTGCTTTTGAGGTTTATCATATTGATCTGTGTTGAGTTTTGGAGGTTTAGGATTTGGGCAAATCCCGGTGGAGCTGACAGTGGGAAAGGGCTGCTCCGTCGGTGTGGTGGCCCACTGGCGTGGGGATGGTCCAAAACCGATGGGTGGCACTGGTGGTAGGGGTGGTTGGATTTTCAGATTTTCTAGTTTTTCCTTCTTTTTTTTTGGTGTCTTTTTGTATTTCTGTAATTTTAATTCTTTTTTAATTTAGGTTTTTTTATTTAGATTTTCACAACAAATATTATCAAAAAATTGTATTGAAAATAACCTTCATTTACTCAAACTTAAATTTTGGCATATTTGTAAGTTTTGGTAACTTTTGATAAGTTTTGGTAAGTTTCGTTAAATTTGGTAAACTTTTACCAATGGGGAGTTACCATCCAAATTTACAGGTTAGTCTAAAATAAAGTAATGAAGGTGAATGCACATTACTAAGTAATACTAACACCGCTCAAAGAATGCAGTTAAGGTGCAGTAGTAAGTGAATGACAAATCTTGGAAGATAGGGGATTAGAATAGTGAATAATGATTCAAATGGATTGGGAGATTCAATTTAAGTTCTAGCACAAAATCTTGACATCAATGAATGCGAAACTCAAGTTCCTCATACCATGGTGGGTAAGGGTAACGCATTTTAGGAGCAACCTAGAAGGCCAGAACCTCCAATCGTCACTTCTCCAGCACTAGAAAGAAGCAAAACCTACTGACGGATCCGTGCTTGTTTTGCCTAGTTTTTGAGAGTGTTTTTGGAGTTAAAAACCACAAACTAGGCCAAACAATAACTTTTATAAAAGCTAGTAATTGTTTCCCAAAAACAATTTTGGCCAAAAATAGCTCCAAAAGCATAAGCAATAAATTGCTGCTTCTGCTTCCTAAAAACTAATCACTACTCAATCTATGTGATTCTTTGGTGGTTATTTTCCATAATTCAATAGTTTGATTTTTATAAAGATAGCATTCAAATATTTAGATATTATGATGGAACCTTTAATATTAGGGAAATTGGATTCTAATAATACGAACTTTTGGCCATATAAGACTTAATAATACGAACTTTCGATTTGGTTCTGAATAATATGAACTTTGACCCCCTGTTGCCCCCAATAACACGCCACCGAGTTAAGATTAACTTAACTCGGTGGCGATCCTAGCTGGCAGCCGGAGGGGTTTAGCCTTTGTATTTTGACCTAGCTATGTCATATGTTGACTTTAAAAAAATGCCAGCTCACCCACCACTCCTCCTCTTCTTCTTCTTCTCACGCCTCCCCCCCACCCCCACCCCCACCCCCACATCCACCTGCTTGCCTTCTTTCTGCCACCCCACCATTCTTTCTGGCCACCTACTCGCCGGAAACCTCATCCACTCTTACCTCCTTTACCCCATCTCAAACCCAGTCTTGAGTGGTAGCTACTGTTTATATTCCCCCCTTTTACCATTCCCCCTTCCATTTTCTCTCTCTACAAACCAATCTGAAATTTTCATTCAATTTCTGACATCCACCTGCTTCACTAGTTTGCTGATTAGTTCTGCCCACCATAAGCCCATTTGCATTTCGAATTTCGAATTTGGGTGTTGAAGGAGTTGAAGTCTGCGAGAGGGACATCTCCATGGACAGAGGAAGTTATCGATGACGACGACGACAAATTGGCCAAATTGAGAAGTGGATGGGGTGAACCAATTTACAAAGTTGTGGTGAATGCCTTGCTAGAGCTCAATGACTACAACCCTAGTGGCAGGTTTGTTATTCGCAAGCTTTGGAACTTCGAGGAGGGCCGAAAGGCCAGCCTAAAAGAAGGCATCGAGTATTTGATCCAACGGTTGACAGCCAAGTCATCGAAGCGCAAAAGATGAACTGACAAGGTTCTAAATTAAATTCTTCTCTTCCCCATTCTGATTGGAGTTATGGTGTATATAATCTTAGTTGTAAAAGATATGGCCATGGTGAAAAGGGATGCCCTATTTCACTGTCCAAATTGTGATGTATCTTCTCCTATTCGGTCTCGCTTTCTGTTTGTCAAATTTCATCTTCGAAGTCGATTGTCAGATCAGTTTTCTTTTCATGTTGCTCTGATCTGCTGTACCCATGTTTCCGTCGGCTATAATAATGACTGAAAATGACAAATCTTAAGATTCGAAATTCAAATAGGACTCAAACCAACACCCAAACTCAATTCTGTTGGAATTTTGTTGACAAAGATTGGGTTTGTAGAGAGAGAAAATGGAAGGGGGAATGGTAAGAGGGAGGAATATAAACAGTAGCTACCACTCAAGACTGGGTTTGAGATGGGGTAAAAGAGGTAAGAGTAGATGAGGTTTCCGGCGAGTAGGTGGCCGGAAAGAATGGTGGGGTGGCTAAGAGAAGGCAAGCAGGTGGATGTGGGGGTGGGGGTGGGGGTGGGGGTGGGGGTGGGGGGGAGGCGTGAGAAGAAGAAGAGGAGGAGTGGTGGGTGAGCTGGCATTTTTTTTAAGTCAACATATGACATGGCTAGGTCAAAATACAAAGGCTAAACCCCTCCGGCTGCCAGCTAGGATCGCCACCGTCTTAACTCGGTGGCGTGTTATTGGGGGCAACAGGGGGTCAAAGTTCATATTATTCAAAACCAAATCGAAAGTTCGTATTATTAAGTCTTATATGGCCAAAAGTTCGTATTATTATAATCCAATTTCCCTTAATATTATGTTGGACATTTTAACTATATAATTCCTTTACAAATATGGTATTTAGTAAATTATTGATATACAAATATTTAAATAAAAGAATTGTATAGTTAAGCAATACCATATATAGTTATAATTATACTTACTATAGCTATAACTTTAACTATACAATTATAATTATAGTTAAAATTAAAATTTAATAATCTGCTTAAAAATTAATAAAAAGAGAAAAATGTAAATAATAATATGATAACTTTACTCTAGAAAAACACATGGCAATTTAAAAGTTAGGCTAAACAATTAAATTTAGTACAATTACTATACCATAAATTAGGGCAAACACTTTAATTTAGTAAAATCACTTATGTCATAATCTAGGCCAAACACTTTAATACTTCACCAAAAATAGCTTTTATAGAAACTGTTTGTAAGAAGCAAAAACAATTTTTAGAAGTTAGGCCAAACAGGCACTTACTCCTTTTCATCAGAAAAAACAGAGACAGCTGAGTCAAACTGCAATGCTGCAAAGAGACCAACAGTTGTCTTCTTCACCTTTGCACCATACCCTGAGATATCCAATCTCATAAGACCTTTGTTCTTTGATGAACCTGATGGCTGCAGTAACAGATGTAGCAGGTCACATTAGTTCTGGCAAGTAGCAAGTGCAGCAAATTTACAGTCAACCAGCAGTACCTCAAAATAGAGTGCTCTATCGGTCAAAGTTAGTTTTCCTGGCCATGCCATGTTGTTTTTCCATTTCAAAACAGGCTGCTTCCTGCTAGATCCCACACATAAGATTTTCTCTGCTGGAAGCAGTGGAAGTCCTGCTATCTCATACGACTGCCTTCCATTGTACACTCTAAACCAGTCATAAGATCAAAAATACCATCAGCCACCCAGTGAACATCCCAATAGGTCCCATGCCTGAAAATCAATAGACATTTGCTGATCTAGTATAAACATTTTTCATCACTTTTACGATGAAATATTACAAGACGGTATAAAATGAAAGTGCTGCACCATTACCATAGAATGAGAATTCTGTTGTGGAAACCCCCCCCCCCCCCCCCAAACCAACCCCCCAAGGAAAAAGAAAAAAGGAAACAACAAGAAAAAGACTAGTTAAAACAAAAGAAAAAAAACATTGAATTCTGAAACAGTATACCAGAAGACGGGCAATTTATTTGACATTTGACTTGACCTACTGAAATAATCCCTGAAATTGCTAGGCACATAAAATATGAACAATCATATCCTAGAAATGCATTTGAGATTCTCACTGACAATCTAGTAGTTGATATGGATGACATTAAAATTTGACTCTAGCGCTGGCATAGTTCATGATTTCATCATCTCCTTCCTTTTCTTATGCCATCTGCTGTCAATCATACCTCCTACTTGGCTTTTCTCTCTTCATTCTGCTAATCCTCCAATAAACGGCGAGTATCAGGCAACCAGTAGATTTCCAATCTAGATTCTACTAAATCGCCCTCCCCCTCTAAAACCTACACTTCAAAGGGGTGTATATGCAGTGGATGGATGTTTGAGTTTGAGTAGCGGCTAACAGTTCCAACTTAGCGCTGATAACTATTAAGCTGTTGAAGAAACTAAGTTCGGTAAATTTAGCCATTTTTGGCTAGGTGATTAATTCAATGCAAACTGAGAGAAAGGGAAATGAACAATTTCCAAAGCTAGAATCTGCAAAGGATATTTTGTCCCAGAAATATGAAACGCTCATTTCAAAAGCAAAATATAAATATTGTAATTCGTTAGTAACTGTTTCATGAAATGCTAAATACTACTTCGAAATGCAAAAAGCTACTCCAAACGTTGCAAACAAGGCCTTGGTGAGGTAGAAATATATGTTGGGGAGAGAGGCCAAATTTTGTAATTGTTTTTAACTAAAGGACGCCATTTTTCTTTTTCGTGACTAGTTCAATAAATGTTTTTCAATAGACATATTTAGAATGTCTCACAAACCAAACCAAAACCAATACTCCCAAATCCTACCCACACAAGGTATGGAGGGATCGGATGTAGCAGACTAGCAATCTTATCCCTAAATTTTGCAATTTAGAGAGACTGGTTCCATCCAACACAAGATTTAGAAATTGTTCACTATCTACAACTCCGTGTGTGTGTGCGCGCGTGGGTGGGGGGGATAGCAAGTTTGACGAGACAGTTTGCTTTAGTCAATTACAGTATAATCTTTTTCAACTATCCAGATTATGGACATAAGTTCAGCTAACAAGCTATAAGTCTCAGAATATATCTCGCAAATAAGTTGTAAATAAGTTCCGCCAATAGGTTCTAGAGGTCAGCATGAAGATAACAAACAATGCCTTATTTTCTATATGGCAATAAATAATACCAAGCAACTTGAAACAACTCAAGAAACAAAAACATAAGCAAATATACGAAGCTGATAAAATGAGAACATAGAGAAAATAAGGAAATATCAAAGTGAAAACCAAACCAAAACCAAAACCAATACTCGGAAATTTCACCAGGGCAAGGTATGGAGGGGTTGGATGTAGAAGTGTTACCTCTAAATAGTAGCTTAGAGAGACTAGTTCTAATTTACCCAAGATTTAGAAATCGTTTGTTGCCTACTACTCCACGGAAAACAAGCAAACGGGTTTTGATAAGGCAATTTACTTTAGTCCATGACAGTCTAAATTGCAAAAATTATCCTTTTCAACATTATAGAAGGTAGAAATTCAAAAGTGTCAGCACAGAGAAAAACTAACAATCAAACAAATGAAAATAGCATTGTGAAATGGTGCAATGAAGGAAAAAAATGCATTGGGGATTAAAACAATAGAAAGCATAAATAATAAAAGAAAGAGGGCCCTAAACAACCACCCTAAGAATCTGAGCACCAGCCGAGGGGCAATAAACCATGCAAGAGGACTAGAACACCATGCCAAGGGATAACGCTTCCTAAATACCTCTACATATTCATCAACTAGGCTACCATCTACTAATGCCATATTAGTGAACAACATCAAATAATAGGCCATGTGCCCCTCCTCCCCCCCCCCCCCCCAAGCTCTCTTCTGCCACTTAGACTGTAATGGACTTACTGTAAACCATTTCAATAGGAATGATACTCACTTTAGAAGTGCTCGAATATATGAAGACCAAGTGTTGAACGAAATTCCTCCTTTATCACTAGCAAGCTCCCTATATAGATTATGCACAGTTGTCGGATCAGCAATACCAGATATAGCAGGAGCAATACGAACAAAAGCTTCTTCTCCAATAAGCATTGTCTGCAAAGTCAAAAAGAAAGAATTTTAGTTCAAACATTCAAGATATGAACGCAAGTAAGAGTGGAAATACTGGGAGGGGGGTCCATCTGTCTGTCTTTGCCATCGCATGCTTTAATAAGACTCCTCATTGGCCAAGAACAAGGACTCTAGAGGGCTCCCCCCATGGAAATACAACACAAATAGACTCATCGTAGTAGTCTTCTATGTTTTGACCTATATTTTCTCTATAAAGAAGCGAAAAGATAACAAAAAGAAGAGTAATGGAAGGTAACCATCGCCATCAAACGGGAGAACTTATGTTGTTTGTCATCAAATTTTATTCTCACCTTTTGGCTCAACAATCTAAAACATTAATAGCATGAACTCAAAATTTTCTGCAACGAAGTTTCTAATTCTTGGAACATATATGACGAGTTGCTCCTCTATTTTTTTTTTTATTTTTTTTTTTTAGCATTGCACTAGAGAGACGCAAAGAGCGCCAAACAAGGACAAAAAGGGAACAAAAATTATCATGCCCTCAAGCTTTCATGAATGATCTTATCAACAAAATCCAAAAAAGAAGCTCATGCTACTTCCACCATGAGGTAATATACTCCAACTATAAAATAAAAAATAAAAAAAAAATAAAAAAAAATCACAAAAAGCAAAGCTGATAGTTTTGATATGACAAGACTTTGTTCTCATAGCTTCCACAATTTCCTTCCAAACACACCACCATACGGCCAAAGGAATCATTTTCCAAACTCCAAAAACCTAAGTAATCTTCATTGTTGTTCTACAAGCCACCATCACATCTTTGACTTTTATAGGTTGACCTAACTTCAATCCATCAAAACAAGAGACAATGCCAAAGAGACGAGCAGTTGACACTGAAGCGTAAGGCTTGAGCTTAATTCACCAATGCTTGAGTTTATGATTTTACTTGAAAAATCCAGCCACCAAAGAGAGCAAACAAAGGGGAAAACAAGAATAAGGTTGATAAAGGTTAGGCTACTACGACTTTAAGAGATATGACTTAGATAAAGGATTAAGTCCACCACTAAGCCTAAATAGACCCACCAAAGGTTGATAAAGATTAATCACCACAACCTCATAAAGGATCTAACTTAAGAAAACACCATCTTAAACAAGGATAAAGTAAACTTAAGATTTTTTAGAGAGAAAGCTTTCAAGCTTGTATTCCATCCAAGTTCAATGTTCACAAATGAGCTTCTTGGACCCATATATGGACACCCAAGACTTCCTAATGGCTGCCATATATGACTCAAAAGGGAAACAAAGTGTACAAAAGGATACTTGCTAGAAAAGGTAAGACTGAATTAGATTATGACACCTTAACTAGATGAAATCACCACTTAAAACCTCAATTTGCTAATCCCTCAAGTATTGCAAGGAAATGCAACAACTACAAAACCAAGTATGCCAAGTCGTGAGAGCAATTTTGATTTTAATGAAAATTAGCGTCAAAGTTGACGCAATTTTCTAGATGTAATGTGATTGAATGCACAAGTAATGACCTAGGCCTTATTTCTTGATGCTCTTAAGGAGCTTGGTCTCAAACGAGATTAGGACCTCTTAGAAGGTCCTTTCACCAATCCCAGGGATGGCCATTACACCCTTCAAAGGTCCGAGATCAACCTTAAAATGAAACCCCAAAAGCGAGCTTAGCTAGATTTTTCATAACCTTGACTTGATGGGAAGGGAAGGAGCTCTGAGGTGAATTTGCTACCATAAGCATATCATTTTTTATTCCTCCCCCATACGCTTCATACAATTCCTCCTCAAGGCACATGAAGCACCTGCAAGGCCCATTTAAATTTCTTCTTTTGCACGCATTATTTGTGGGAATTGCGTTTAATAGAGCTTACATAAACAAACACTTTCAAGTGTGCTTTAGACCTCCCAATGGCTTTACTAGGAAAAGGAAGAAAATACATCATCAAAATTTGTACCAAGGGAAAAACATATTAGCTAGCGATGCTAAAAATTCACAATCTCCTCTGCCCAATCATTGAGATTTCGTGGAAAGGATATGTTCTAATGACTTTGGCCACAAATCCAGAAGACCTCTTCCTGCATTGTTGCATGATTAAGAAACACCCTCCTATAGAGATGAGGGAATTGAATCTTACTTTTACTAATGATGTAACTTGAAAGACCAACAAGGAACACTTATGGGTTTATGGTAATCCCCACGTAGCCTTGGTTGGATGTCAGGTTCCACACTAGTCTCCAGCGGGGGACACATGCCTCTACCCTAGTCAAATACTCCCTCCGTTCCATATTAATTGCCATTTTGTTGACTGTTGTAGTCTCCAACGTCACTCTTTGGTTGATAATTTCTTATATAATATTTTATTATCAATTGCAATATTATACTTTTACGATAGTGTTTTCTGTTACGAATCTAATAGTAGTAATTTTATATAATAAGTCAAAGTATATATTGAAAAATTTATGGTCAAATTAGGTTTGACTGTACAATTTCCAAAGGCGACAATTTATTTAGAACGGAGGGAGTACTCATTAAAATATGGCCACCCCTTTAGTTTCCTTCTACAAATGGGTAACATCCCCTTAGTGTCCTTTGATAAGTATTTTGATTACTCATCGAAAGAAATATGGCTAACCCTTTGGAATGGACCTGGAAAAACTCACCTAAAACCATAATCATATGGCGCAAACCCATACCCGAATCGACATCCAAATAGCTTCACCCAAAAGTGGAACCGAAACTCAAACTGCACCGAACCCTAGCAAAAGTTTTTATCCAAAGATGGTTCTATGATGTATATTTGCCTAGCTATATACATCAAGGTCTAGCTACAAGGACCTTAATCCAGTTTGAAGCTACAAATGTCGTCTTGGGTTTATCAAGGTAGAAGGCGTAAAGGACCTTGAAGGTACTCTAAGCTTAGTCCTCACACTTCTAAGCTTATATGGAGTTACTCTCACATTTGGAGGACATCAAATGAGCTTAAATCATTCTCAAGTCCTTATTGAAAAGTCATCTCTCACGGCAGCAAAAGACTCCATCAAGTACAGTTCGATATTTTGCTCTATAATTCTAGATCCATACGTCTATTGAGGAAATCATCAAAAGACAGATTGGAGATCTTTCAATAAGCTTTCCAATGGTTTTTGAATCATTGAAAACGGACAAGTATTGAAGGAGTTATAGCAATTTCTTTCTAGAGTTGTATTTTAGAGTTTATGATGTCATAAATAGGATATATGATGTAATAGTTGATTCTTGGTTTCTTGAACCCTAGGTACACGTCCAAGGGGTCCTAGAGTAGTATAAATAGACCCCCTAGGGTGCCATTGTATTCATTCAATTCAATCATATATCAAAATACAAACCAAACACATGATGTGTTGTTCTCTCTAGCCTTGTGCTAGTTTCTCTTCGTTTCTCTTGAGGGAGGACGAGAACTATCCCCTTCTTCTATCCAAGGTTGGCGTCCTTGGTGGTGATAGGAAGGAATTGAAGGTCTCTTGAAGGTGGTGTGGTTGTATCCTCCAAGAATCTTCAAAGCCATTATCATTCATTCATTCGTCCATTCATTCGTTCATTCATTCTACATTCATCCATCACCCATTCGTTCATCATTTCCATTCGTTGGGTAATCATCTTTCATAGTTCTTTCCATCCTTTTCATCCATTTCTATTCCATTTTTGGTTCTTTGGAACTTTGAGAAGGGAGATTCCTATCTTCGTTTCTAAAGATCCTTAGATTGTGTGTAATGTGATCATCCCTTGGTCCCATTATGCATTTAATGAAAATCATATTGGACCAAAAATCAGTTCAGTAGAACTGAAAATCACCTGAGTGGAAACCAAACTGAACCGAAACATTGATTACCCGAATATCACCCAACTCAAAACTAAACCCGAACCGTACCTGCACAGAATGACCCGTTTGTCCAGTATACTTTGGATAGTGTTTTTACAGTCATTGCCTATATTCGTAGCCCCCCTTAGAGCATCAATTGTGAATGCTGGTATGGGAATTGATTGTCCAATATGCAAAGCTTCTTTGTTAATGTACAAACAGGATGAACATAGAAGAGTTTGTGCTCTACCCATTCCTATCTAGACCAAGGACCGCCGGATTGGGGGGGTGGGGGGGCAGAAAATTATTCACTAAGGAAAAGCTCTTTTATTGGAACTCCATCCAGAAAAAGAGTAAGTGGCATAATGACAAAAGAAATGTAAGATGCTTGGTAGTGTCAACAAAAAGACTAATCTGAAATCAAACCTTCAAAGACGTCTCTTCCCGTGATTTATGGGATAAATCAGTTTCTTGTCTATAAGGTTTTTCCCAGGCATGCATAGTTATGAACATCAGTCTCTGGAAAGCTAGGTCCTGAGAGAACCAAAAGATCAAATGAAATAATAATAATAAATAAAAATAATCAGCTTCTGAATGTTCATTTCTGCAGATGACCCATCTCTGAAAATATGGCAGACAAATATAATGAATTCTTAATGGATACAACCTAGCAGAGTACTTGTACACCATAATGTAAAATTACCAACTTCACAGCACGACGACACAGAAGCAAACGCCTGCAAAAGATTCTATCTTCCATATCCAAACCCCTAAATTGTCGAGAAAAAAAAGGGGATCCAAGTTTCCAGGGTAAAGTCCAATACAAAACAAAAGCAACATGTTGCACACTCAAATGGGAAGACATTTATTGAAAAATGATTAGATAGCTAGAAAGGTTTGTGGATGATATATACCAAAGATTGTCTAAAAAAATACCATGCAATCCTCTAGTTTTCAATCCATTTGCAACATGAAAAATATCAATAGCAATAATGAGGGACGCTAAGGTGGTGACATTACTGTCAAAATGAATAATTCCTGCGCAAAAAGGCGAGGGGGAAAACCAAATTAATCAGAGCAATTCGGCAATAATTTGGTACACAAAAAGTAGCCAACACAAACAAATTCATCTTAGAATTACCTAAACAAAATTAAATAACTAAACCTGAAAATCCAAAAAACTAATCATAAAAACTATCTTTTATTATTATTTTTTAGAAAATTTATTTTAAAAATCCCAAATTTTGGGGGTTGTTAGTCTAAATATCCCAAACTATATGTTTGAGTCATTATGGCCCAAAGTATGGGGATAGTATTTGTGAATGACCCACTATCGAGTCAAGAAATTGGACTCGCCGGAAAGATGACGTGTATGGCGGCTGTTGGCTTATGTGGCAAGTTAATTAGCATTGACACACTTAAATTGTCCACGTAGACCAAAGAAACACACGCCCCTCACATTATCTCACACCTAACCTAACTTTGTGCTATCAAAAAAAAAAACCTAACATAGTTTATTCAGCAAAATTGAATAGTGACAATATACGTTCTTGCCTCTTTTTCTCCATACGATCGTCGGTACATATCCCCTGGGAGGATAAAATCATGTCATCTTTGTGAATATCAATAACAATGATGAAATGTGTAGCAACAGAGTAGAAATTTGATGAATCAAAGGCTGAAATGTGAAATTGGATGCAGATTTGAGAAGTAAAGGCACTTTGAGATTTGAAAGGTACAGGCCAATTCAAGTAACATAAGCATACCTGAACAAACTAAGGAAAGGGTAGTTGTAGGCCATGAATTTGGAGCTCTCCAAGTGGCAATGCACTTGAGTAGCAGCAATAACAAATTGGACAACAAGATGATAGTTTGGAGAATTAGATTGAAGAAGTAGGAGATGCAGATTTGAGAAGCAGGGAGGGCGTGAATTTGGAGGAGAGAGAATGTAAGAGACGTGTTTTTTTGGCCTACATGGACAATTTAGGTGGGTCAATGCTAATTAATGTGCCACATAAGCCAACGTCTCTGTACACATCATCTTTCCGGCGAGTCCAATTTTACTTGACGCGATGGTGGGTCATTCACAAATACCAGCCCCATACTTCGGGTCGTAATGACTCAAACATGAAGTTTGGGATATTTGGACTAACTATCCTCAAAGTTTGGGATTTTTAAAATAAATTTTCCTTATTTTTTTTTTAAAAAAAAAAAAGAACCTGAAACACAGCAATCAAGTCAAAATGGTACACGAGGAAGGGGAGGACATCAAAGTCAATCTCAATAAATTCCAGCAGAGCACATTTGGAAAAAAAAATGGTGAAAAACACACCTCACTCACCCAAGTCTGGGAAAAAATACACATAACACAAACCTCAAGGCAAGGATGAATATCAGAGCTATCTCTTGACAGGAACCTAAAGCAGCAGTACTCCACTAAATTGCGAGCAAAACTGTTGGCTGGCTTGGACATAAGGGCTTCAAAGATTTTTTGCATCTTCCTCCCAGTCAATCCATTCATCCTGCATGGTGGATCTCCTCACTTAACAACACACAATAGATGTATCTGTTAAACTGACTACTAGATGGAAATAATCTTCATGGGTGTGGTTTTCCAATCATTGTCAAGCAGGCAAGGACAGTGACCCTCAAAATGCATTGCCATTATATGAGATCCCTCTGAATCTTAAATAGACCGAAAAATAATACAAGGGGTTTTGACCTGCTGCCAGAAACAAATGGAATACCCCACAAGAGTCTCAACACTTCACACGGAGAAGAACAAGATAAGCTAGAGGAAGACAGAATTTCAAGAAAAAAGTAATAAAGAAGTAAGGCAGTAGGAAGCAAAAGATATAAGAAACCATCAGTATCAAAGTAATAATGCAGTCCACCTTCCTAGACAAGCATCTTTAGAAGATTCCAACAATCCACACCCCCTCCATCCCAAATTATAAGTTGTTTTTGGGGATGGGCGGGAAAACCAAAAAAAGCAACAAATAGTGTTGGGATTTGTGTGAAAAGTTAGGCTGTGGGATGTTTTTGGTAGTGGGGAGGGTAGTTGTTAAAGAAAGAATAGTAGTGAATAAATTTTAAAAAAAAAAAGTGGGAATATATCATTTAGGATCCTAAAACAACAAATGTTACTTGAAAGACAAACAAAATGGGATGGAGGAAGTAAGTCATTAGACTGAACCAACTTAGCCCAGAGGAGACTAGTTTGAGGTTTGGCTGAGGTTTGGCTGCTTACATCTAAATATCCCCAGACCCTCCTCAAGCAGGCACTAAAATGCACAATTATCCAGGCTCCTCCTCAAGCAGGCACTAAAATTCAACAATCTAAGCAAAACAGTTGTGGAATGTATACATTTGTTTCCAAGAAACATGACAAGAGCCTCAAATGCACAATTATCCAGGTACTCCACTATAGTGATGCAAAGTTGGCCTAAGAAGAAAGAAGTGTTAAGGTAAGAAAAGGGCAACTAACAACTCAAAAGTTATTGCGATAAAATATTCTAAAACCATCAAACTATTGATCAATTAAGTGCCAACAACTTAAAAGTCAGTAGTCAAAGAAACAAACCAAGCTCACCTCTTGCCACATGCTATTTAAACTACAGAAAGGGGCTCTATTTCCTCATACTTTCATAGGTACACGAACTCATATAATTAGGAGATCTATGACTCACTAACTTAGTTACTTCAGCTTTGGAGCATTCACTTTCATAAAAAACTGAATCTAGAAACTAGGACAAGAATCCCTAGGACATTTCCTTCAAAAGCTTTGCTCAAGCACTTAGTGTACTTTTCAACAAAATCTTGCTTCCCCGTTGTCTAGTTCCCTTAACACATACAGTAATCTTCCGGCATTTGCTTCGACTATGAATTTGATTGGACTGGAACCGATGAAACAACAGTTTCCAAAACCTAAACCTGCCAAACGATCCCATCGGTAGTTCCTCCTAAAATTTAGGGACTGCTCTAATCAATTGACATCTGGTTCCAAATCTGGTACCCTGGAACCTTTAGAACAGCTTCTACATACAAGAACCCTAAATCCAGAACCTGGACTGCAGAACTGGGAATTTTATTCAAAGGCTCAAATAATCAAAATTATTACAAGTCTTGCAACTTGAAAAGGCCCAACTGTAATAAAAAACCTTATTTTATTTTTCCTTCCATGACAATAAATCACTAAGATCATAGTCACTATGCCCCATTGCCCCCGAGTCAAGCCATGGATCCACCACTTGCACTTTAGTCAAAGTTACTCATTGATTGGTAGCAAAATAGTATTTTGATGAATGTCATGAATCATTTAAGTTCAACCCAAGAAGCTAAAGTAGGAGTTCATCACAACACAAGAGTTTTCTACCGTCCAAACCCACAGATTGCTGTGTTTCTTTATTGTAAAAGTACCTGGATCAGTTAGTCATTTTGAGAAAGTCAGGTTACATGTTCATATCACCACATGTTCAAACTAAAAAGTCATGTCTGTAGAAGAATGAAATTCAAAGAACTTTACGCCATATTTTCATGTTTATGGACCAGTCAGAGTTTACTCAACATTAGGCTCGTTCTGACAAAGATTTTGTAAAAGATCAATTTCCATTTACAAGCTTAATTATATTTTATCCATGCTGTTTTAGAGCCATTATTAATTTGTAAATGGTATTTGGACAAAAATATCTCTCACTAGTTTTCAAATGTCTTATCTACACTTTATGCTTAATTACACTTTATGCTTAATTTAAAAGGTAGAGAAATAGCAAAGCAGGCAGCACAAGCAAGATATAAAATACTGTATAAGCCAAAACAGCTACCTGTCACTCTCAAATTTGAATTACACCCAAAAATGGCTACCTGTGACTCTCAAGCATTTTAAGTGCTCTGCATACAGCAACACTCAAGGAAAAAGGAAAGTCTTAAATACTCTGCATGCAGCAGCAGTTAAGAAATAAGAAAAACAGATTGATTAAGCTGAAGCAACATAAAGCTCCAATGGTCAAGTTCACCAACTAGTAACTGATTGACAAAGTAATTTATGCCACCAGTGGAGGAACACTCAAGCTGATTAACAAGTGATTGACCAAGAAAAGTAATCACACCTGAAAGCTTTTCTCCAAGGCCCTAAACAAGATGAACATTATGAAATGAAGGGTTGCGATATAAATAAAGAATAATGAAGTTTAGATATATTTGAACTATTATTAAGAGCATACATTTCATAACCCTTGTACACGTTTGAAGAATCATTCTTATAAATCCTCTTGTGTAGTACTTGAGTGAGTACGAGTATTGTCATCCTCATAGTTCTAGGAGATAACTTGGAATTGCCAGTTAAGGCTGAAGGAAGCTCTTGAAATTCAAGGTTTTCAAACCAATTGTTTGCCAGAGTGTAACTGTGCAAAAGGATTCATGTACTTGAGATCCAAACCACCAAGATATCTCAATGTGGATTGTGATTCACTATTATAGACATCACACTTGATGAGGAGTTATTCAAACTCCCTATCCTTTAGAACTTAGACATTCATCTCTCTCACACCCGCGACGAACTCCCTCACATACCCTCCTCTCAACCTCTCCTCTCAAACCCTCTCCACCACTACTCCCACCTTCCACCTGCACTGCCACTGCCACTGCCGCTACCACCACCATCTCCGTCACCACCATCATTCACCACCACCATTCCCAGCCATTCTCTCACATCACTGCCTAACCGCCACAACTCTTCCACCACCACTTTCCTCACCATCGTCACCACCTGCCGCCACCATCACCCACGACGACCACCACCTCTACCACCACTCCAGCCACATCCTCTCTTTCTCTCTCTAGTGTTGGACTCCTCCATTCTTGAGTCCAATCTTAGAGAAAGAAAAGCACCATAGATTCAACTGAGCAAGGGTTCCACCATCGTCATCTCCATTCAGTCATGGGTAGAAACAAGCGTTCGAGACCTGACCCCGAGGCCAAGGCTGAACAACAAGTATAGGCGGGCTCATCATCCAGGCCGATGAAACATCGGGCACCGAAGACCAAACAAATTCAGTATGACAAGAAGGCTACGGTAATTACTTACATCGACGATAATCACAAAGCTCGATATAAGTTATTTAAGACTAGAAAAATCTTTGTGCCCGATATATACCATGCTGAGACCCAGGCCCGGTCCTAGCATTTTCGGGGTCTTAGGCAATATGGTAGACTACTCTGTAGATTGGGCCCTTTCAAAAAATGTCTCAACATCCATACTAAGCAATGATGCAAAAAAATTAGTCAAATGTATACATGCAAAAGACAAATTTTATTTTTCCATTTACAAAATGTGTTCTTCTATGAAAACTTAGTAAGAAATTTATCATTATTGTTGTCTCTGTCAAGATATACACTTCCAAAAAGCTTTTCTTTTTTGTTTTTACAAAGTGGCATATGAGTCTCTTCTTTCTCTACTAATTTTATTTACATAACATGTTGGGCCTTTTGATACTACTATCTATATTCTCGGGTTGCTCTTTAAACTAAGACATTTTTTTTCAAATCGTAGGAAAGGCGGAACCAGAACATTATGTTAAAGGGAACCATTCATGGCGTGATACATATGCTAAAATAGTTAAACATTCAAATTCTCAAGTTGTAAAACATTACACATAAATTCAATATTTAAAACTTTTCGAATAATATCCTAAATTGCTTTTTTTTACTAATTCAAGTTTTAAGTAGATACCTACTAAAACTTTTCCTCAAAAATAAAACTAATAGTAATTGCATGACAAATATATTTTATGTTTACTTATAAACATTAACAAAATTATAAAAATAATTTCTGCATATAATATAACAAGTAAAAGAAATAGTGAAGTTGCAACTTGCGGTCGCTATTATTTATGATTTGTAACAAAAGAAATAAGTACAAAAAAAAGAGATAATATTACCTAGCTAAATGATATTAAAAGAAAATAAAAAATATATTTAGTACATAAATTAAGCAAGGGGCACTGGAAAGAAAATAATCTTTGGAGGAAAATAAACTTTTGGAGTAAAATTCATGATAAATAAAAACAAACTAGATGGTGGATATGCATTCATGGGAGGAGTTTGATCTTACAAAATTGGCATACATAACCCAAAATGATAAATAGAAGTCAGGAAAAACTTCAAGGAAATGGAATCTAACCCTAACATCAGCAATTTAATTAGAACAAAATACTCATGACAACCACTCTGATAAATTATCTAATACTATAAAATTTGCATTACAATAGTTTTATAATAGTTATGGGTGGTCGGGGCCCCCTTTTGACTCCATGTAATTCTGCCACTGCCGTGGGCCCTGGGCGGTCGTCCCTTGGGCCTAGCCCCAGAAACGGCCCAGCTGAGACCGTAGCTTCGGTATTTTGTAAATCAAGCATAGACCGGCTTATTAGAATTCTAGGTTGGGAGATGCTCATCCATATAGATACTCAATTTACGACCAACCTGTGTTAGAATTCTTGAGCTCGATCAACTTGATTGACGATGGGATGAGCACGGCCTATTTTCAAAATAAGAAACTCTCGTACATTGTCTATGAGTTCAATGATCTCCCGGGGTTACCCCGGGATGGGCTGTTTTTGGGTAGTTTAGTTAGTTTAGGTTTTTTGTGCATTGAAAAAAAAAGAAAAGAAATAAAGAGAAACCAAGTGAAAATCCAAAAAAAGTTTTTATTTTTCTTTGTTAGGAGTAGCTTATGGTTGTATTTATGTTTTTAGCTGCTTAGCTAGCTGAGTTGTTTAGCCAAAAACAGTCATTATGTGTGTGCCAAACCTATTCTTCGGTTATGACCATGAGCTATTCGATATCTTCTTCTCCTTTGCAAATTGGTTTCCTTACCCTTCAAACACCTCTAGTTTGTTTCCGTGATTTTCTTGGTTCAGAAGGTTTATGTTTTGGTTTTTCATGCTTTTCATGCTCTTAATAAGCCGACGAAACCAACAAGGGTTGGTGTGAGTGAGCGGCACTCACACCCCTTAAGTACTTCGTACACGTATGGAGCAACCTTAGTTGGGACTTGGGAGGGTAACCCCTTTTCGGAGGGCCGTGCAAATTCCCGAAAAACCAGGCATGAAAACAAAAGAAAAGAAAATGAAATGAAAAAAAAAAAAATTATGTACTTGTAAGTTGCCTTACCAACGTGCTTTGGCATGGGTGGTTCGCGGCCCCTCACCCCTTAAGTACCTCGTTTATGTACGCAGAAAAACCAGAGTATACCCCTCTCGGGCCGCATTATATCTTGAAGCATACCAACAAGAAAAAGAAAAAAAAGGAGAGAGAATAAATGAGCGAATAAAGTGTGAAACCTCCTCCTATGTAACCTGCGGCCCTCGCCAAGCCAAGGGCGACACTAAATAGGGCAGGGGTGATATACATCGGTAAATAATTAATAAAAATGAGCATGGATGCGTGGATAGCCGAGACTTGAACTGTTTTGCCTTGATTTGACCGAAAATAAAACTAGAGACATTTGCACTTGCGCACAAGGAATCCTTGGGCGAGGTTGAAGTGGAAAATCTGAAAGATTAGTCTCACCCAAGTCTAGTGTCTTAGAATGTACATATTAACTACTTTTGGTTGATCAACAACGCTGTTTGAGTAGCTTCTGTGTGAATGCGATCATGAGTTCTTCTTTCCTTTTGTAAAAAGTGTTGATTTTCACTTTCTTTTCTCCTTTTCTTATCTTTCCTTTGGCTTTTGTGGGTGTAGCTTCTACAAACCCTCACGAGACCACACTCGTCCACCCGGGCTGTCGGGGGGTTTAAAGGGCTTAATGCATATGATAAATGCATCCGCGATTCCTACAAAAGTGAGGTGTTTTACGTGTTTTGTTTTCCCTTTGTTTGTTTTTCTCGAGACGAGCATCATGGAGCTTGGCCTTGTAGGATGAGCAAAAGGACAGTTAAAAGGCCTACAATAGCCTTTTATTTCCTCCTTCGTTCGATCTTAATGGTAATGTTACATAACTCGTCAAGAGAGTGATATGGTTGTATCTCAACCTTCTTGGCAATTGAGGGAGACAAACCATTCAAGAACCTCATCATTGTTTGTTCCGGGGGTTCTTGGAGATCACTCTTAATAAGTAATTACCCAAACTCCTAGATATACTCAATAACACTTCTTTTCCCTTGCTCAAGGTGAAGAGTCTTCTTACTACATCTTGCTTCTAAGTGCTTGGCAAAAACCGTTTGTTCATCGGTTTCTTAAGTTTCTCTCATAAAGTAATCTTCTATTTACTATCTCGAGCCATAAATAATTAGATTGATTTGCCACTTGTTTTACTAGCCAACTAATGTTCTGTCATCTTTGGATAAGTAACTTAATTATTTAATCATATCTTGTAACTACTCAATTTTTAAAAACTTTTCATATTAGTTTCAATGTAGTAACGCTAATCAGATTTTTATTTTCTTTCTTGTTTCTTGTTAGTTATTTATGTGAAATATAACATAATAATGAAAACCTTGCATTGGAGTTTTAATTGCTCTATAATTACTAAAACTTTACACTTTTTCTATTGATAACTTATGAATGGAAACAATGCGTTAGCTATGTATTAGTGGTTGTAACTTACATATAACTTTGGATTCCCCTTTTCTTGTTTCATGAGGACATTTACATGAGAACAAGAGATTCATGCCATGTGCACACAATAAATAAAGTACCAAATTGATTCTTATCCCTACACACTTATGTTCACCTTGCACATTTTTTCTTTTCCCAGGCTCAACTCAATCGGACCAATTTCACTAAATTTTTCACTAAATTAGAACAAGTGAACAATGAATAACATTTGCAGTTCTACTTCTACATTTTGTGGGGCTTTTTTCCATTTCTGCTGCTAAGGTGGCCCAACTAGGGATCACTTCTCTCACACAAAGATCCTAATGGGTGAAGGCATAGAAAAGAGGGCGGCGACAAAGAAAGAACGACCTTGTCCAATATATCCAGTGGATTTGAACCAGCATCAAGGCAGTAGGTGACGCAAGTCCCATTTGATCTGTACATTCTTTTCATCAAATTCTTCAATTCTCCTCATTCGTTCCATAACGTAAAATGTGTTGCCTGGTCTTGTTCAGTAGTAACAGTCTAACAGACGGTACATAGACTCCTCTATGTCTCCCAATTTTGGTCCTTAAATCCATGGTGTTTGCATACAATTCACAGTCAAGGACAGTCCTAGAGCAGACATAATACAAGTGATTTTTCTTCAGAGGAGCACATTTACAATTGGCTGGTCAATCATTTGCCAAACAGAAGCTAAGGTTTATTTATGATGCTTATCCCAAAGCAGAGAACAAATTTAGTATCATTAATTAGAAATAAGGATACATAGAGGATTTTTCTTGTGTCTTAAATGCAAAGGAAATAGATGGGAATGATCTACATACAAATCATATCCTTCCTATGAAGGCAAAGTGATTGACTAATGGATAAGAATCCATAACTACACAGATTGGCACCTAAAAGCACCATAGGATGGAACACTCATAGATAATGGATAAGGTCCACATACATTACGTTAAGCCTTACTTCTTTGCAAGCATTTTATCAATAGTAGTTTCAATTCATAGAAGCCATGAAACCTGCATCCTAAAATTAGAAAAGAACAGGCATTATTTTGGACATGGTGAGCAAGAAGATAATGTCGAAAATGCTTTACCTGCTGAATTGTTCAATTGAAACAATTGCAGCCAAAGAAAGATTTCCATCTGGCATTTGACTTGAAATAGTTTGCTCTCCTACAAGCATACCTTCAATGTCATAATGTTCAACGTCACCTCTGGCATCCGGCTTTCCAGTTTTAAACAAAGGGGAAGCCATCTCGTTTACAATGTCATGAGTCCTTGATAGAAATGAATCCACACCTTTCTTCACAACATCTATCAATGGGTTGGGGGCAAAAGAAACAAAAAAAAAGAAAAAGAAACAAAGAGAAAACTCAGAATTAGCCACTGCTCAATAAGCATTAATATTTCTAATGCTTCCAAAAAGCCTGACCAACACCACCACCACCCATGGGCCTCGCTTTAGCAGCATCCTAGGAGACCCCAAAAGTAGGCACTATCACTCTTACGAGTAATTGTGCATTAGGAAGCAACTAATTCCTATAGAATCACGAGAGAAAAGTATTTTATGAAAACTTTTTGCATCAAGTAAAATCAGTTAGGGTTTAGAAGAATCTTCTTTTGAACATTGTTCACTAAGAGCGAGTTGAAACATAAAGTCAATTCTTTTACAAGTAATCAAAATATGTATTAAAGAACACCAAAGGGATGTCAGCTATTTATAAAGGGAGGCTTGAACTAAAAACAAAATCCTCAACCCCTTAAACTATCTACGATAATCTTATCCACAAAATCCAAAATGATTCAGCTCTTTACGATGATGAAAACCTTGACAACAACTACACGATGTTCTCAAAAAAAAAGTTTGAAACCATTAATCATTCCATCCTTGTTCTCAAAAATCCTGAAATTTCTTTCTTTCCAACTACACCGCCAAATAGTTAAAGGAATCAACTTCCACACACTAAGAACCCAACTCTTCTAAATCAACAAGTCAAATTATTTAAAAGAAAAAAGAGATGAAGATAACAAGTACTAAAAAAAGTAGCATAGATGAGTGGTTGCATAACGCCATAAAGCATTGGAACTAAATAGAAAAAACACTTAATATAGTGTCTCGGGAACTCGAACCAACACCGCAACCACCTAGAGCAGCACATGTAGGTAATGCTTCACTGGGATCTTGAGATATCCCAACTGTAGGCAATCTTAACCTTGCAAACATCACTATGCTCACACAAAGAAATTGATTCCTGTAGACCTAAAGAGGAGGGGGTGATGGAAGAAAGGTATTCTATGGAAAATATTGGAGTTGAGCAAAATCACAATGGGAAAAAGGTTAAAAAATTAATTTTGCCTTAATGCTTTTCTCATTGAGAGAGAGTTGACCGAAAAAAGATAGAAGACAACGATAACAAATTCTAATAAAGTAGCACCAAAGTGATCTTCACTGTGAAGTCCTTTTATATGTAGCTCACCTCTTTGCCTTCTTCCGCAATGTAGCCACTTTCAGAAGTTTGCTTCCCAAAGAAGCTTGTTTAACAGATTTTAGCTCCATTCACAGTTTCTGTTTTTATGAGGAAGCCCTTATGGGATTATATTGACTTGCCATAATTAGAAAAAGAGCAGAAATTAATAGGCGGCATTTATCAAAAGAAAAAGCTAAGTCTCCAGACCACCTGATTCATTGTCCTTTTGTAAGAGCACTATGAGATTCCGCCTATAGCTGTTTGGGAAGTTCCGAGGTTGTTTCAAAGTCTGTTAGGGAATCTTGTTGTTGGTAGATAAGCAAAAAAGAAAGCTTATTTAATTCCACGTGTGATTTTTTGAGCATTTTGCATGACAGAAACAGAAGAGCTGGAGGGTGCTGAGTAGCGTTTGATATATAATTTCATCAACTCTCCAAGTTTTTTTGATAAAAGAAACTTTGCTTATTCTTCCCCTGATCTTATAGATGTTGTGGATAGTGAATGTTTGGGAGGTATATCACCTTTTGTAGGATGCTCCCTTTGCATCCAACAAATAACACTTATAAGCAATCAATGATGCAATGCCAAAGTTGAAAACGAATTACCATTAATGATCTACTTCTCCTCCAAAACCTTAGTAGGGAGAATAAATCGGTAGCTGTCCAGAATCTATGATTCTAATGCCTTGACTAATTAGCCAACATAAGCCTTTTCATGCATGATAAATCCCAGCTTACATAATTTGCCCCTCTTGGTATTGCAAGCAATTTCTATAACTTTGTTCAAGTGGATTCTATTATTTCACCTTCCCAAAAGATAAATATACCCTCTATAGTACTTAATTCGTATCTCTTAGGTTTGCTAAATTTAAAATCACTATACAAAATAGGATTCTTTCTCTCTCAATTCTTTTCAAGCATGACAAATTTTTCTCCTAATTCTCTCTCTCTCTCTCTCTCTCTCTCTCTCTCTCTCTCCTTAAACTGGTTCTTCCAGTTTGCATACTTGTCCTCATCTCTTGTTCTTCCTTCCCCTTAAAATAATTGCATAAAATTCCATTTTCTAAACTTCCTCTCACGGCTTCAGCCACCATGAACCCCTCTGTTGGCACCCACTCCTGGTTCAGATATTCCAGCTCTTAAACAAGTAATTCAACAAACAAAGGTGGCGCCCAACAAATCTAGCTTCCTTGTTCATCCCATGAAAAAATAAAGGGAAAAAAAACACCCAAAGCTGATTAAAGAGGAGTAGTCTAGTAATACAGCAGCAGCGGCCAATTGAATAAAATAAGAATCAAAATAAGCTTAAAAACTAACCAGGAGTGATGTGGTTGAAGTTCCAGTTAGCATTGGGGAATTGAAGGGGAAGCTTGAAGGGAAAGTTGCGGTGAGTAGAATCTTTGGTACAACATCGGAATTTGCAAAACCAAATTTGAGCTGGCTTTGAATTTGACGTAGGTGTGACTGGCAATGGCACTGCAACCAGTGTGGACTGGCTCAACAGCATCTCTGAGTATCCTCCTATATATCGATAATAATGGACTGGACTCCCCTTCCCTTGTGTTTAATTGAAACTTTGATGGCGTAAGGTACTGTTTAATTGAATTGCTTGAATGGAGTGCTAGTCTTAGTCTGTCTGGTGTATGATCCAACACGCCAGCGGACAAGAGAGGAGAAGACGGAAGAGCCGTGATACACCAGACCAGAGTGGAACTGCCCACTGCCCACCAAACAAAATAAAAATACCAAACCCATGTCAATTGTCATCTTATTGCTATCAACATTTTTCTTTTTCTTTTTCTTTTTCATTAAATAAATATATTATCTCATTTCCATAATAATTGTCGTTTTAGGGTTTGGTGTTTGCTATCGTTAATGACAAATTTTACCATTTATCCCAAATTTACCTAGTTTGACCGTATTCATCCATATTTTGTTTATTTTTGCCAATGTTATCAAAAATTTGACCTAATCTGAATTTAAAATACGAAAAATGGATATAAAAAGATGAAAATCTTTTAAATCTTTGTTTGAGAAAATGAAACAAATTAACTTAAAAAAAATTAAAAAAATCAAAATACTCTCTTTCTCTCTCTACTCCAACAGCAACCACTCACCACCACCACTAGATCCACCACCATGGCGGTGGTCGCTGGCGGATGTGGCGGCAGCGATGGGTCAGTGGGTGGTGATGGGTGGTGGTTGTGGGAGAAAAGAAAGAAGGGTGGTGGTTATCCGCAAATTATGAAATAAAGCTGAGTGTATATGTGCAATTTATTACATGCTCCTGGAGCACGTGCTCCAAATGTAGTCATTGTTCACTGTTAATAACATAATTGTTCACTCGTACTTATCCGTTGTTCACCATCAATAGCATAATTGTTCACTCATGCCTATCCGGAGCACATGCTCTAGGTGCATGTAATATGTATTGGTGTATATGGGAAGGAGCGTACGGCAACAATTAGAACACACATGCTGTTATTTTTAAAATATAAACTCTTTTTCACTTTTAACCCTAACCCTTTTACCTCCCCACGTACCTCTCACTCACCAGAAACCAACGCAACTGAACGTATACTTCACCATTGTTGACACTTTGAATGTATACTTTGACACTTTGAATGTATACTTCACAATTGTTGATGTATCCTTCATATATTCCATCGTATCTTCACCATTGTTGATGTATCCTTAGTATATTCCATTGTATCTTCGCTTATAACTTTGCCATTATGTAATGCATCTTTTCACGTTTTTAATGTATCTTCAGAATTCTCAATGTATCCTTACTAAATTTCATTCTACATTCGGTGATAATTTTTCCAGTATGCAATGCATATTTTCCCAACTTGGATGCAGTACTCAAGCACATCAATGTATATTTATTATAACTTTTATAGATTATTCATTACCTAGTTCAGGCCTGTCTTCTGGGTCGTTTTGTACTTCTTCTCCATTATTGTGTTCATTCAAAGTATCAACATCCAATACCTTCCACGAAACTTTGTGGGTGAACATTGTCCGGGTTAAAGGCGGCATCTTTTCCACAATTCAACAATGGATGTTCAAGTATATTCACGTCTGATTCACCCATCATCTGCAATTGTTCGATCAATAGGTTATCGGCATCAAATACTATATTGTCTATATCATCACGTGTTAGTTGTTCCACCCCAATTTTGTAGAAAAGATGGCGCAATAAGGGAATTAACCAAGGAAGAATATGATGAACTAAGCGCGCGATAAGGAAATTTTCCGAGAAATAAAATTTCACGCGCTTCTGATATATACCCCTAACCCTATTTATACCGAGTGTTCCGTACTCCATACAATCAGTGCTACCGTATAATTTTTGGGTGGTTCTCTCCTTCTCTCTCTTCACCCACCACCCACCACCCACCACATACGGACCTGCCACAGCTGCCACAATCGCTCGCAACTGGTGACCATCGACACGATGGTGATGGGTCAGTGGGTGGTTGTTGCGGAAGAAGAGAGAGGAGAAAGGAAAGAATCACCACCCATCTCTCTTTTGTCCCGTAACCACCACACACTTCCTGTTGCAGTCGCCAGAATCGCTGGAACCAGCGACTACCACCGCCGCAGCGGTGGGTGGAGGTTGTGGGAGAAGAGAGATGAGAGAACCACCACCCACCACCCCTCTCTCTCTTGTCCACAGTCACCACTCACCACCACCCACTCTATCTTGTCCACAACCACCACTCACCACTGACCCCCCACCGCCTCCACATCCATCGAAAAACGACAACCATTGCCACGATGATGGTGGGTCAGTGGGTAGTGGTAGGTGGTGGTTGTAGGATAAGAGAGAGATGGGTGTGGTTCTCTCCTTCTCTCTCTTCGCCCACAACGACCACCCACCATCACCGATTGATCCATCGTTACCGCCACACCCAACAGGGATCGGCGACCACCGTCGCTGTGGTGGTGGATCTAATGGTGGTGGTGGGTTGTGGTTGTGGGAAAAGATAGAGAGAGAACCATTATTTTTATTTTTATTTTTATAATAATTATTATTTTTTAATATTAAAACATTTTCATTTTGTCAGAAAAAAAGATTCACAAAATTTTAATTCTTTTGATTTTTTTAAAAATAATATTAAATTTCACTTTTTTTGGAAAAAATTACTTGTAAAAATGAAATTAAAAAAATCCTTCATTTTAATTTTTACAACAACCCATATATCTCATTATTAACTGACCTTAATCACAACTATCAACTATGTATTAACTTTACCAAAATTTTAACATTACCTAAATTTACCCTACCAAAAAACAGGCCCTTAGAAAATCGCACAGTCAAATTTCAAAATTATTTATCATAAATTTCTCAATATATACAATGAGTTGTTATATAAAATTAACACCATTAAATTCATAACGAAAAATACTATCATAAAAATATAATATTGCAATTGTTAATAGGGTTTTTGGATGCTAATATACTTAACTTTTAGGGTGTTGGACAATAATACACTGAACTTTAACCTTGGACAACAATACACTGTACTTTGGGGGTGCTGAATAATAAGGCACCCAAAACAATTCCGGCAGTGGCTAACTCGATGACAATTCTACTTAACAGGTGGAGGAGATGAATTGGCCCAAAAATATTCAAATTTATGGCATGTCAGCTAATCCACATATAAGAAAAGGAAATCAACTTTGAAAATAGTATAAAAAACATAAAATCACATTTGTTTAAATGTGTTTTCGCTGAGAGATTGTTGTTGTAGTTGTATAAAATCATCTTTGCTTATGTAGATTAACTGACATGTTATAAATTTAGATATTGTTTAGCCAATTTATCTTCTCAGCCCGTCTCGTAAAATCGCCACAAGTCAGCCACCATCGAAATTGTTTCGGATGCATTATTGTTCAACACCCCTCAAAGTTCAATGTCTTATTGTTCAAGGTCAAAGTTTAGTACATTATTGTCCAATACCCCAAAAGTTCAGTATATTAGCATCCAAAAATCCTTGTTAATAACATATTACGTAAAAAAATATCAATCAAAGAATGACATTGGGAACCGCGAAAATCAAAATTATAACAATTAATATAGAACGGAACGAGTACAATATAATGGACAAGACGTGAATATCAACTTCACTCACCTTTTGATATCCCATGTTAATTGTCATGTTGATGCTATTGGTGTTTTGATCTTCCATCGAACTATATTGCTTTAATTAATTGATTTTTTTCTTCCTCTTGGAGGAAGTTAGGCCTTGAACTTTGATGTGGCTATGAGCACTTAGGGTTTATAAAATTTGTTACTTAATGGGATTGGGTAATTATTTGCCAAAAGTTATCAGAACTTAGCAAATTTATCAAAATCTATACGTTTATTAACATTTTTTCCTTTAAAAAGTTACTATTTTATTCAAAGGTAATACTTTTTCCAATATTTATCCAAACTTGTATTTATTTACCAAAATCTACCAAAGCTTAATCTTTCATTTACCAACAAATTTCACTGGCCCCAGATATGTGGATGCATTTTTTAAATATGTTTTTTTATTTGATTATGATCCACACTATCTGCAACTCGGTATGGATGGGATTTTTTTTGGCAATTTTGACATTCATAGCAAAAGGAACATACATACAGGTCATAATGGAAGGGCTCGCTTCCTAGCTCACGTAGCTAGGTAATGTGCTTCCATAATTACAGACCAGCTAACTTTCTTGATACAGACAAAACGAAAATTCAAAAGCAGAAACCGACAGGATTGCAAAATATGATGACATTCTACCCACGGCCTCAAATGGCCGAGGAAGTAACTGATGAGCAAAAGTGAGTCCGTGTGCACTGACACTGCATCCACCTGAAAAGTCATTGCCCTCCGTAGTGTAGTCTCAATCACCTACATCTCCATTTGTTCACTTGAGATCCCCAAGGTCGGGGTACCGCCCTCGTTTAGGGTGTCCTTGTAACACCCCGTATTTTTAAACTTGATTTATTATGCTAATTAAAGTTTTAATCTCAATTACGATTCATTATCTATTTTAGTTAACTAAATTTCCTTACCTTTCAATTAATTATATTTACTCAAATATGAGTATTTTTAATAGTTAAATGAGAGCTCTTATTATTTTGAATTTTATTAATTAATATATTTCACACATTTTTCATATTCTACTTATTAAATTGCAAAATAGTATAGTATTTTATATATTTCACACATTTTCCTTTCATAGTTTATAAATTAATCTTTTTATGCACATTTTCTTTAGGATAATTGGATTCTAATAATCCCTACTTTCACCAATTGGACAATGGTGGACCGTTCTTTCACTTTGTATTATGGTGGACAAAAAAATAAAATTGGATTTGAGTGGGACGCCGGCGAGTTGAGTAGTGGTAACTCGGTGGTTTGCTTACATGGCATGTTGGGCATGAGTTTGACCGGTTTGACTTTTATTTTTTTTTGCCATGTCACACATAAAACACATTCCCGAATATTTTTCTTTATTTTTTTAGTCCAACTTGGAATAAAATTTACCACCCCTTTTTCCCATTTTCTCTCTCTTCTTTTCTCCCTTTCCAGTTCTCTCTCATTCCAAGACCTTCGACCCAGATCTCCTCTCTTCTTCTTCTCCTCCACGGGCTGCATTCCCTTCCTGTGGTGCCCACATCAAGACCCTCTCCTTCTCCTTCCCAGCCAAACACAACAAATCTGCTTCTTTAGACACATATTCGTCATCTTCTAAAACTTTCTCGACAATGTCGGAGGAAGATATGGGTAACCCAGTTGAGGTCTCCATTCAGAGGGGGTTAAGGTCTGACCGGTTCTTCTTCGAGCCAGAGTAAAGTAGCTCGTTGGTGGATGAAAAATTAAGCAAAAACAAGGGTGCTTGTTCATCTGTGGAACAAGTAGAAAGGGAGGAAAACATAGTTAATGGATACAAGGAATGTGAGAAGTTATGGGTAAATTCTTCAAACTCATGTGATTGTTCGTATGAGAAACAAGTAGAAATAGAGGAAAATAAAGTTGGTACGAGGAAAGTGAGATGTTATGGGTGGATTCTTCAAACCCATTTGCTTGTTCACTTGGAAAACCAGTAGAAACAGAGGAAAACACAGTTGTTGGGTACAAAGAAAGTGAGATGTTATGGGTGGATTCTTCAAACCCATTTGCTTGTTCATTTAGAAAGCAAGAAGAAACAGAGGAAAATAAGAACTAGAGAGCATTTGTGAGCATTTGTGACCCAAGCCATTGGTGAGATTGAAAAGTTTGAGGAGTGGGTTTGATCTGTTTTTTTAATAGAGAGAGAGAGAGAGAGAGAGAGAGAGAGAGAGAGAGAGAGGAGAACTGCAAAGAGAGAAAAGAAGAGAGAGAAAATGGGAAAAAAGGGGGTGGTAAATTTTATTCCAAGTTGGACTAAAAAAATAAAGAAAAATATTTGGGAATGTGTTTTATGTGTGACATGGCAAAAAATAAAAGTCAAACCGGTCAAACTCATGCCCAACTTGCCATGTCAGCAAACCACTGAGTCACCGCCACTCAACTCGCTGACGTCCCACTCAAATCCAATTTTATTTTTTTTGGTCCACCAGAATACAAAGTGAAAGTACGGTCCACCATTGTCCAATTGGTGAAAGTAGGAATTATTAGAATCCAATTATCCTTTTCTTTATTTGGTACAAAATAATATTTATAAATATATTATTTATCTACTTTTGATATAATCAAACTAGTAATATTATATTTCACTTTTCACATATTTTTATTGGTTCATAGTAAGGGCATGTTTGGAGAGGGAAAAGGGAATGAGATTAGAAACCTTAGGATTCTAATTCCCTTCTTTCATGTTTGGTGAATAACTTTAGGAATGGAATTAGAATCCCTCAGGATTTCCAATCCTTCCCAAATCAGTGGAATTAGAACCCTCCCAATTTTGGGGGGTTTCAAATTGATTCCAGCGGATTCACTCACATATTGGAAAAATTAAAGGAAAATACAGTTCATATCATTTTCTCCATTCCCAGCCATCCTCCTCTCAGATCTCAGATCTCAGTCGTCAACAGTTCATAATAGTCGTTGTTGTTGCCGGACCTCCCAAATCAGGCGCCGGTCACCACCGAAACCATCCAGCGCCGGCACAACTACCGTCGTCAAAATCGCAAATATACTCACCTTCTGTTCCCATAAATAAACTCATTAATACTTTGCAAATCAGAAAAATTGGGTTTGAAAAACTAGAGATTGAGCAAAAAATAATCAATTAACACCCAAGGTAAACATGGTGGCTATGGAGCACAATGATTTTACCAAAAGGGGACAAGAAAAGAAGGGAAATGGTGGTGGGCAACGAAGCACAGAAGGATGGAATTTATGAATTGGGTAGGGAAGAAATGAGGGAGGCAAAGTGACGAGTGTCAAAGATGCCCCTAGCTAGATTTTGAGTCCATTCCAATTTTTCACCAAACAACTTGGGTTTAGGGTTCTAATAATTCTATACCTAACCCTCTAGATTTCTAATTCCATACCCATTCCATTCCTAAATTTTCACCAAACAGGCCCTAAGTGTATTATTTTACTTACACCACCACCACCCTCTCCTATCAAATTCTTCTCTTCATCCTCAAGCTACAACAACTATCTCCCATGGCTTTCTAGAAATTCATCCAAACTTCACAACCATGCAATGGCGAAGCCACATTGAGTCAAGGGGTGTTAATTGACCCCCCAGGTTTTTGGGCAAAAAAAAAGTTAAGTAAAGCCATTATTTGCTGATATGTAAAGGTTTTATGCTAAATAGTACAGAAGAGCATCAATAATTGCAGTTTGGCGGAGAGGTAAGTGGCCTGACTCTGTGCGTGGTGGTCTTGGGTTTGAATCTGGGATCCTTTAATTGTTTCTTCTTTTTTTGTTTTAGTTCGAGACTATATTAAGTTAGTGTTGTCTAATTATCACAACCGTTTTTGCCCTAATTTTCGCTACCTTTTTTGCTATTCATATGTTGTATATTATCGTTTTAGTTGGGAGACTATATTAAGTTAGTGTAGTCTAATTTTCACAACCGTTTTTGCCCTAATTTTCGCTACCTTTTTTGCTATTCATATGTTGTATATTATCAATTTGATTGAATAATTAATAAATTTATAATTTTGTGGTGAATTTTTATTAATATAGTGGTGATTAATAATTTATTTAGAGTGACTCTAATAAAAGTAAATCCTTGATAAATTATTAGTAACATTCATATTAAAAAGTCACTATAATTAATATTATTTATTAATCATAACAAAAATAAGTAGCTATGTTTGGAGCCAAATATATACCCTGACATATTATTAAGTTAAGTGATTGTGTTGTTGCTAACTTTGAAATATCTTTTCGTCCAATGTGGAAACTATGGTATACTGTTAAAATATGACTACTTGCCGACCACCTATTTAAAATGTTTAAAGTATATCTTGCTTTTTTAGGGTTAATGTTCAACTTCATTTTATTTAAAATTCAGTTATTTGGATGTGCTAGATTTTCAAAATTAACATCAAATATATCCTCATTTTTTCTAAAAAATTTTATCTTGACACTCCAAACAGGAAAGTCTGGCTTCGCCACTGCAACCATGTGAGAATATATTAAGTTAGTGTTGTCTAATTATCACAACCGTTTTTGCCCTAATTTTCGCTACCTTTTTTGCTATTCATATGTTGTATATTATCGTTTTAGTTGGAGACTATATTAAGTTAGTGTAGTCTAATTTTCACAACCGTTTTTGCCCTAATTTTCACTACCTTTTTTGCTATTCATATGTTGTATATTATCAATTTGATTGAAAAATTAATAAATTTATAATTTTGTGGTGAATTTTTATTAATATAGTAGTGATCAATAATTTATTTAGAGTGACTCTAATAAAAGTAAATCCTTGATAAATTATTAGTAACATTCACATTAAAAAGTCACTATAATTAATATTATTTATTAATCATAACAAAAATAAGTAGCTATGTTTGGAGACAAATATATACCCTGACCTATTATTAAGTTAAGTGATTGTGTTGTTGCTAACTTTGAAATATCTTTTCGTCCAATGTGGAAACTATGGTTTACTGTTAAAATATGACTACTTGCTGACCACCTATTTAAAATGTTTAAAGTATATCTTGCTTTTTTAGGATTAATGTTCAACTTCATTTTACTTAAAATTTAGTTATTTGGATGTGCTAGATTTTCAAAATTCACATCAAATATATCCTCATTTTTTCTAAAAATTTTTATCTTGACACCCCAAACAGGAAAGTCTGGCTTCGCCACTGCAACCATGTGCAGAATATGGAGAATACATTCATAAAATAATCATTCACAATTCCTTTAAATATTCAAGCCGATTAAATATTGGATCACCATCATCTTTCACCACCAAAATCACCATTGCATCTTCTTCTTCCACAGTCCACCATCCACCATTATCACAACCTTCATTAACCACCAACCATCACCACCGCCTAAACACCATTTTCACCACCAACATCACAATTTCTACTACTATTCCAAACCATGACGTACATCCATACCCATCTCAAAATCTCAAATCAATACCAAAACAAAATCGAATCAAAACTCATACCTATAACCCAAATTCATCAAATCTAAGTTATACTTACCAATTTGGGGTTGAAAACTCGCCAGAAAACACCGTTATCGCCGCACGAAAACCACCCCTAGAAAACCACTCTTGCCCCTGTTCGCGACCGACCCACCGCAACCACCGCTGCTGTGGTGGTCTTTTTCGCCGTTGGTTTAATTGACGGCTTCCTCTGGCTTTTCCGACCACCGTCTGCCACCCTTCAACCGCCATTGTTTGCTGCCCAGAACCCCTCGTTAACGCCCCTGCTTGTTTCCCCTTCTCCTATGTTCCTCTTGTGTGTGCAAATAAAGAGGAAGAAGGGGGAATTAGGCCCCTTTTTAATTTTATTCAACCCACTCTTTGTTTCCTCTCCTCTTGGGCCTCTTAACCTCGGCAACCCATATTATCCACTTGGGTAATTTTTCCAATCCAATTTTTATTAATTATCTCAATTATTTACTCTTAATATTAATCATTACTATTTATCCATATTTATTCGAATCATATTTCTCAAGTTAAAGGGAGGATTTATTATTTCTTTTATCTGCCAATTCAGGTATATTTCGATGACTGTAACATTCAACACTGTTTAAATGTAAAAACTCAGGATACTCTAATTAAAGTGGAATAATTGTCGTTTTCATTATTTTCAAACCTTGTTTTATGACTAATAAATGTGGACCTGTCCATTATTTGTTTATTTGTTTATCTATTTATTTATTTATTTATCGTTTAATTTTTGTTGTCCATCATTTATTTTCATTGACTTATTTTCCCTTGATATTAGTTCATAGTTATTGTCCATTGATTTCTTATTAATTGTTCATCGACGCTGGTATACCAGTTCATGTGGGTTGATCGTCCCGCGTGCGCGCATTGTCGGGATTGCAGTATAGGGCAGAGTACTGCAATCTCAGATCAAGTCATTGTCCATTGTTCATTGATGCTGGTATATCAGTTCATGTGGGTTGGTTGGCCAGCGTGCGTGCATTGTATAGGTTACGGTATTTTGCAGAGTATTGTAACCTCAAATCAAATCATTGTTCATGGTTGATTGTTATTGTTATTGTTGATTGATTATTGTTTATTATTCATTGTCATTGTCATCGTTGCTTTAATTATTTTATTGTCGTCTTTACTGATTATTTTATTGAAAAAGATGGTAAGGTTCCATATTCAGATAATAACATGCAACTATTTGAGCATATTCTCCTCTCTCTCATTTCAAAATGAATTTACACTGTGCCCCAATAAAATTACTTGTTTTTAAATGTTTTTACATTACAATGTCGAATATATTGAGCTCCGTCTCATTTTTCTCCATGCTTTCAAATGTTTTGTTTTTAGGTATCAGCGAGACATTTTGGGCATGTTCGTGGCAAGGATAACTCCAATAACATATCATGTCGCCGCCTAGTTATTTTAGTTTTAAGTTTCAATATTAGTAGTTGGCTCACCAAGATATTTTGACCCGCACGTTTTAATATTTTCATATTAGTTAAACAATTTATGTATTTCTTTGATTTTCCATGTAAAATATATTTTATTATAGGCTTTTCTTCGCCAAAGCCTTGCTTTCCCTCTCTTGGGAGAACGGCGTAGCGCTCTCAGCTTTTAAATACGCTTCCCCTAAATCGAGATTAAATGGATTAAAATATCGCTAAGTAATACCCTAAAATCGGGGCGTTACAGCCGGTATCAGAGCAAGCCGAGCCATAGGGTTTAATAATTAAATATAAAAATTTGAAAATTAAAATTTATAGACATAGGTGAGAGATTACGGGCCCTGGGTTAGTATTTATTGTGTTTGATTAAGTTTACTAACCTCTTTATTTCTATATTTATGTGACTTATGAGTTTTCATATTATGTGAGTGCTACATTTTGAAATGCCTTGTTAAATGCCTTCCCCGAACCCCCGCTTGCGGGGACGCTTTGTGCACCGGGCTGTCCCTTTTTTTATATTCGTTATACTTAAATAAATTTTTCAGGTTACATTGCCTAAAGTTTAATTATGCTCATATGAATAAGTGACTAGAATTTATGTGATGCTTGATTTTGGAAAATGACGTATGAAATAATTTCCAAATATTAAATTCATAAGGTCATACTCTATGTTTTCTTATTTTATAAACATGGAGGTCTATTCCTTAGCCCACATATATACGTATACGTATATGAGTATTTAGTTGTGGTGCAATCAAAAAGTTTTGCATTGATTTTTGCATGCATGCAAATTATTATTTGTGTTGACTTGTGCTTCAAATTTATAATTTTCCATGGCATGTGTTACTAATTTATTTTGGATTTAATCACAAGAAATTTAAGTTTATTAATTAATTAAGGATTACTTTTTGAGATTTTTATTATGAGTGCTAGATGCACGAAATAATTGATTTCCTATTACTAATTATATATTTGTATAAATTGGTTATCATACGATGTTTCATGATACATGATGAGTTTTTATTAATAAAATTTATGTGAAAACATGCTCGTATCATTTTACTGCTTGTTGATAAATGCTATGCATGCTTGAATGTAGTGTGCTGCAATTTATTACTATATATGTTCCTATTTCCATGATTGATTAATTGCTAGATCTTCATGAGCATTTATTCGAATATGCGTGTCATGTAAATAATCGTCATGCTACCTGGAATTTAGAAATCCCTGATTGATTGCCTAGATCGTTATGTTATTTAGTTAGCGATATTTGATTTATGATCCATTGCATTGCAAATCATTTTTTTTCAAAGCATATTATTGGGGCATATTTTCAAAACCATCCATCATCGAGTTTCAAACTTACATGAAGCATCTTTCATTGTCAAATTTGGTCGAAACATATATGGTGCATTCATAAAGCATGTTAGCATTAATAGCCCGGCACAACCAACCCGACCTAATTGAGTCTTTTTAATAGTCAGAATGTCGGAACAAGGGAGTGAAGCCAATGGTCACAACCACATTGTTTACTACCCTCAACCCAATGACCAAATTCCACCTGACTCACATGAAAGCCCAATAAACACCCCACCAGCTCAAAATGTCAACCCTATGGGTCTAGATTCCAATGTGCTGGGGAAGTTGTTTGTAAAGTTACTTAAGAAATTTGGAGACTAACCTAGAAATCATGAGGGAAATGATAGTAAACTCATTGAGAGGGTAGTCAAACAAAACCCACGAACTTATGATGGTAAGGTTGACCCTGTTAAGCTAGAAGATTGGATTAGGTCCATGGGAAAGATTTTTGAGGTTGTTCAAGTCTCTAAGAGTAGAAAAGTCAGTATTGGAGCATTTTATCTGGAGGGTCAAGCAAATATTTGGTGGAATAGTGCGTGAGAGACAATATGAGTCGGGATTTAATTGGGAGAAGTTTGTGAAAATGTTGAGGCAACAATTTTACCCTATTGCCCTTCAGTGTCAAAAAGAGAATGAGTTTATGAATTTAAAGCAAGGGGAGAAAATGTCTATTTTGGAGTGTGCCGAGAAATTTATGGAATTATCATGATTTGCTTCTGATTTTGTGGTTAATGAAAGACTCAAAATGACTAGATTTGAAGGAGGACTTGCGGATTATATACATTATCACTTAGCAGGTCAATATATTAGTACATATCAAGACCTATATGATAGAGCTGCTGATGTAGAAAGAGTGAAGAATGAGCTTCAGGGAAAGAGCCGAGATGAGAACAAAAGAAAGATGAATGTCAACTCTAGCTCCTCTAAAAAGCCTACCTATGACCTCCCCAGTCGAGACACTCCACCCAAAGAACCATGTAAGAAGTGTGGTCGTAATAACCATGCCACCAATGAGTGTAGATTGGGAAGTAATATGTGTTTTTGGTGTGGTAGCCCCGAACATAGGATTAGCAATTGTCCCAACCGAGCAGAGGCTGTAAGGCAAGAAAAGGCTAAACCCATCACCGCACCAGGCACCCAAGTCAATAACCGTTCCAAGAAGTAGGAGGTGGTCATTAAAGAAAGTATCCCGCTTTGGAAAGCATTTATTAGAAGTCTTGCATTAAGCTACCTGTCAAAAGTGTTTATATGATTTGTATGCATAATTGATTACCCAATTGACTTCTAGATGATACAAAGTTTCATCTCTAGTTTGATGAATTTTAAGGTGTGCATTTGACATTTCATTGTTATAATGGTGCATGTTGTATTGTGAAACTAGGACTATGACATTGCATTTCCATTAGTCCCAAAACATTTGCTTGATTTAAAAGTCCAACGTTTAATACTTAGCCACTTTGTTAATCAAACTTTGGGGATTGAGCTTAGTAGTTATGGGAATTTCTTATGACTGGCCAGCATAAGAACGACCAAGACTGCAAGATCTTCCTCAGGTTTTGAAAAACGTTTCCATTATACACTTATACCAAGGATTTTCCGACATAATTTAAGTATTTCATTGTTACCATTGAGTTTCTAACATCGCGAGTTTTATTCAAGTTTCGAGGACGAAACTTATTTTATGCATTTTCATTATTCTGTGTATGATGAGGATGATGACTACTATAACTGACCATGCCTTGGACTACTTAGCGATTCCTTAGCTCTAGCTGCACCTAGTGAGCATGAGGAACATGATGATTTTGTGTGTGATGATGTAGAAATTGATGAAATCATGCTTGATGATGAACCATTGTCCACACCATTGTCCAAGCTTTTACGTGAAGAAAAGGTTGAGTTTGATGAATGCCATGATGCTTGTGATGTAATTGAGCATTAATCTTGTTGAGAGTGAAATTTGAATCTGTTGTGATTGAATGTGTGCTTGATACCGATTTGTTCACTTTCATTGAGTATTATTGCATTAGTGAGGCATTAGCTACCCTTTCTTGTGAGTCTATGGTTATGCATTCTTGTGATGATGAGCTTGAGTCTGTAGGGATTGATCTTAATTGTTTGAACTTGGTTGTTGACAATGATGTTTTTGATGATGTCATGCTTTATGAGTCATTCACGATGGGTTATGTTCTGGAGCCTTCCACTTTCACTTTTGATGTTACTTTGAATGATGCACCTTTGTCTTTTGATGTTGAGAGTTCTTCTAGTGAGTATGATATTGATGAAGATGAAGATGTGTCTGTTTGTGATATTGGGAGTGTTATGATGTGGTCTAACTCTATGTTTTCCTTATCACTCAATTATGATTATTTGGATGAAATTTGTGATTTGGAATCGATGTTTGATGAAAATTGCATGGATGTTGAGTGTGAATCATTGTTTGCATCCAAGTTTTTGCATGAGCATGTTCAAGATTGTGTTGTATTGCCCCCTCCCGTTGATTAGCATACCCAATCTCCATTTACATGTCAATGTGAGGATCCATTTGTTATGCCTCACTTCACCATGCCTAGGAAAGTCTTGTGCATTCATGTAGTTCGTCCTTTCTCTGACTTTTCTAAGGCATTTGATAAATTGTTAAGAGCACTAATGTTTGTTGATGTAATTTTGAAAATGTGTTCCTATGTTCACCATGCTGAGATGCATTCACGGACGCATGATTTGTTACTACGGGCGTTGAATGGTTCTGACATGGTGTCCGATATCTTCAGGTGAGAAGGAGTGTTGTTATTGATAAGACGCCTTCTAGGTAGTATCCTTCCTCACCTATCTTGTATAGTTAGTGAGTCGGTTTTCTTTTCTTCTTTTATTTTCTTTTTGTGTGTGTCTTTTTCTTTTATTTTGGGGTGTTTGCTTACCTACTTCTGTTTCCATTTGAGGTCACGACAACCTCTTTGTGTGGGAGTGGGAGGGTAGTGTGCATTCCGGTCTTTAGAATCCAAGAAAAGAAAAAAAAAAGAGAGTGAGCGTTTTGTAAATATTTTAGTTTCTTAATTCTTTAATCCTTAGTGCCTTGTATAGTTTGTTTTTCTTTTTGATCTTGCATGCGAACATTCACACATAGTATGATTTTTCTTGTTTATTCCTAACCTATTGTGTGATGTTCTTTGGATCCCGGATTGAGTTGCTTTTAATTGAAGATCTTGAGGTAACTTCTTTCCACCCTCTCTTTGAGTGTATATATTCTTGATCCATTGTGCATGATTGATTTTTCCTTTTGGGTGGCGAACCCCTGGTGTGTGAATGTTGGGAAAATCTTGTTGTTGGAGCCGTGTGGGCTCGGGTCGCCACCATTTTGTTGCTTGTTTTGTGTGTTTGTAGGTTTTCTACCTTATTTGTGACACCCTTCTCACGATGGAGACATTGTGATGTTTTGTGTTGGAGTGGGGGTGATATATTTTCCATTGTTCATGGGTAGATCACCTAGTTTTGAGTCTTTTTGTTTTTCTTAGTTTTCGTAGTTTGTGTCTAAAAATTGAAAAAAATTTCATGAAAATGAAGAAAAAAAGGGAAAAAGGTTGTGAAAAATCCCCAAAAGTTTTCTTTTTCTTTTTGAAGATGTTTTCGTTCACAGTTGTATAGATAGTTGTCTAAGTGCCTGTTTGGCCTAACTTTTGATAGTGTTTTTGGGCTTAAAAAGCACAAACTAGGCCAAACAATCATTTTTTAGAAGGTAATAATTGTTTTCCAAAAACAATTTTGGTCAAAAACAGCTCCAAAAGCAAAAACAGTAAATTGTTGCTTTTGCTTCCTAAAACCTAATGACTGCTCAATCTGTGAGATTCTATAGTGATAAGTTTCCATAATTTCAATATTTTAATTCCTATAAATATGGTACTTAAATATTTTAATATTATGTTAGAACCTTTAATAATATTAATTATTTAATAATTAATATTATGTTGGACATTTTAAGATTATGTTGAAACTTTTAAATATTTTTAATTATCTTATTTCTATAAAGATGGTATTTGGTAAATTATTGATCTATAAATTTTTAATTTAAAGAATTTTATAGTTTTAAGTAATATCATACATAATTATAATTATAATTATAATTACAATTATAATCATAAATATATGGTTATAACTATAATTATATAGGATAATCTATCTAAAAAATAAAAAAAGAAAAATATAAATAATTACATAATAATTTTAATCTAAAAAAGACAAATGATAATTTTGAAAAGTTTGGCTAACAATTAAATTTAGTAAAAGCACTTATATCATAAGTTTAGGGTTAGGTTTGCCAAACACTTTAATTTAGTTAAATCTCTTATGTCATAAGCTAGGCCAAACACTTCAATAATTCTCCAAAAATAGCTTTTAAGAAAACTAATTTTAAGAAACAAAAACTGTTTTTTAGAAATTAGGCCAAACATACACTAATTGGTTGATTCAATCAATTAGAAGTGACCGATATGAATAATGATAGGCCTTAGGAAGGATTTCTGCCATGATTTATCTCTATTAGACCTTTACATGGAATGTGAAAGCGGAATCCTCACTCCTTACACACCTTGATTGTGAGTTCTTACCTAAGTTAGACGGTTTTGGTTGTTTAAATGCTCTTGCTCTTAATTAATGAATTGATTAACTACTGTCGGGCCTACCAATTTGGGTTGGTATGGGTGGACGGAGCCCAATACCCCTTAAGTATAATGTTTACGAATGGAGCAACCCGGATCAGGGAGGATAAACCCTTTGCGAAGGTCGGTCCTAATCCTGAAAAACCCGACACCGACGCTCTAAAATTTACAAAACGGATTGACCATGAGGTTAATAAAGAAAGAAAAGAGCGAAGAAAATAAAAAAAGAAGAAAAGCAAGAGAAAGAAAAGAAGAACAAGAAAGAAAAAAAGAGTGAGAAATTGAAAGAAGAAAAACAAAGAAAGAAAAGTAAATTGAAAGAAAAACAAGAGTGAAGTTAGGATAGATAATCCCGAGCTTGAGCATGAGAACAACTCTGATTGTCTGGTTTAGGATAGGAAGGATCGATTAGGGCCCACTTGCACTTGTACACGAGGTATTTTGCTCATCAGGAAGTATTTTGGTTGAAAATCTCAAGGATTTGCAGTTTTCCAACCTTCGTGTCCTTGTTTGTTTATATTTGCTTCTTCCATTTGATTGTTGAGGCGGGTTGGGGAACTAAGTACATGATTGGGGACGAGAATATCTTCTTCGCCTTTGTTTTGTTTTGTTTTTGGGTTTTCACCTCTTTTTCTTCCCCTTTTTCCTTTTCTCGTGGCTTTTATGGGTATAGTTGCTATAAACCCTCATGAGACCTACTTCGTCCACTTGGGCTGCCAAGGGGTTTAAAGGGCTTGATGCATGTGCTAAATGCATTCGCGATTCCTGCGAAAGTGAGTTAGGGTTTTTAGTTTCTTTTTCTAGTCCTTTTCTTTGTTTTTAGTTTGCTCGGGGCGAGCAAACCCTTGTGTGGGAGTGTTGTTCGATCTCGTTCCGAGCTGAATTTCTTTTCTTTTATAAGGTGTTTTGCTTGTCTTTAGTAATTATTTTAGGATTTTTATTATGTTTTTACTCATTTTGCATTTTTATTAGTGGAGCATACCGGGCTGGGGCCCGAGTCTTGGTTTCCATGGCCTTCAAGTATCTCCGCACCCCCTCCCAAGAAAATGAGAGAAACAACTCCAAGATCGGGTGTAGAGTCTATTTCAAGGTGGACCCAGGACCTTGGAGGCGTATTCGGGCTATCCCCGGGTGTGGCATCCACTTCAAATGGGACCCCGGACCAGAGGAGTGGAGCTACGGGTCCTCATCGGGACCTACTTTGGGCCTTTAAAAGGGTTCGGAGTCCTTCGGAAAGAATAAGCGGAAAAGGGTCAACATGGGTTGTTGGAATTGACGCGCCTTCACGTTTTGGATCATAACTCCTTCAATTTAACTCCAATAGATCTCAAATTTGGAAGCTTAAAGTACACACCGAGAGCTTTTCATCGATATCTTACAGGCCTAAAATGGAGTCCGGATCAAGAAGTTATGGGCGTTTGAAGTTGGGAGGGAAAAGTTGCCCCGGACATCGACTCGCCCGAGCCGTCTCGTGACTCGCCCGAGCCGTCTCGTGACTCGCCCGAGTCACCCTGCTGCCCAGGGACGTCGCGCCCGCGACAAGCTCGGTTACGCCCGCGACATCTGTGGCGGGCTAATGGCTCGCCCGAGTCCGCGCCAGGCTCGCCCGCGCCCCTGGCTCGCCCGCGCCACACTTCTGATCGACATCGTCGCGCCCGCGACCCCCACTGAAGCTGTTGCTACTGCTGTTGCCACTGATCAAGCTTGCCCGAGCCGATCTACTTTTCTGCCGATTTTGCCTGCCAAAACGACTATGTTTTGGGCTTTAGTCATTTTTGTATAAATACTCGTGGTCTTCATTTTTTGAGCAGATTTGAATGATATTGAATGTCATGCTTGAGAACTCTCTCCAGCCGCTCCTCCCAAAATCTTGTTTACTTTATCCAATCTTTATTTGGTGGTGTTCAAGTCATTTCTTTAGTGATTAATAGTGGGTTAGCCTAATTAATCATGGTGGAATGTTAGGCCAAGGTTGTGGACTCTCCTAGCCAAGGTCATATGCAAACCCTACGGTGACCAAGCTTCGTTTTCTTTGATTTTCTCTTGAAAACCTAAGCATCATTCTTCCCAGCACGACGGTAACGCTCCATTTGGTATCAGAGCCGTCCCTCACCTTTTTCCCGGTGTGGCCGACGAAGCTCGCTCCGAACGAGAGGGATCAAGTCGCCGGGATAGCCCTCAACTTCGGGCTATCGAGAACCGACTCGCCACCCATGACGAACGGTTCTCCACAATTGATCGTACCCTTAATGCCATTGTGACGCGGTTGGACAACCTCGCCCCAGAGCGTCAAGTTCAATCCTGGAATGAGCATCGGAGACGTGCCCAAAGCCTTATTCGTCATCCTTCTTCCTACGAGTCGAGTGACGATGATAGAGGCTCATTTCGACGCCATCGTCGACGGGAAGTGGTTTGAGAAGCCTCCACGTAATGAATTCTATGATATCGACGCCAAGCTTCCTGAATTCAATGGCTTCACCGGCCTGGAAGACTATCTTGTATGGGTCCAAATCCTGGAGAGGAATTTTGAAACTAAGGGGTATGGCGACGAGCATGCCTTCAAGATTGCTCGATCGAAACTCACCGGGATTGCATCCATTTGGTTTGAGAATGTCAAGGTACAACGAGCTAAAGAGGGTCGAGCAAAGGTCACTTCATAGGCACGACTCAAGAGATGATGGAGCGGTACCGTCGTGGTGGGAAGAATGATGCTTGAGTTTTCGAGAGAAAATCAAAGAAAACGAAGCTTGGTCACCGTAGGGTTTGCATATGACCTTGGCTAGGAGAGTCCACAACCTTGGCCTAACATTCCACCATGATTAATTAGGCTAACCAACTATCAATCACTAAAGAAATGACTTGAACACCACCAAATAAAGATCGGATAAAATAAACAAGATTTTGGAAGGAGAGGCTAAAGAGAGTTCTCAAGCATGACATTCAATATCATTCAAATCTGCTCAAAAAATGAAGACCATGAGTATTTATACAAAAATGACTAAAGCCCAAAACACAATCGTTTTGGCAGGCAAAATCGGCAGAAAAGGAGATCAACTCGGGCGAGTCAGCAGCTGGCTCGGGCGAGCTGGCAGCTGGCTCGGGCGAGCTTGATCATTGGCAACAGCAGTAGCAGCAGTTTCAGTGGGGGTCGCGGGCGCGACCTGTATCGTCGCGGGCGCGACGGTGTCGATCAGAAGTGTGGCGCGGGTGAGCCTGGCGCTGGCTCGGGCGAGCCATTAGCCTGCCACAGATGTCGCGAGCGTGACTAAGCTTGTCGCGGGTGCGACGTCCCTGGGCAGCAGGGTGACTCGGGCGAGTCACGAGACGGCTCGGGCGAGTCGGTGTTCTGGGCAGCTTTTCCCTACCGACTTCAAACGCCCATAACATCTTCATCCAAACTTCGTTTTAGGCCCGTAAGATATCGATAGAAATCTCTCGGTGTGTACTTTAAGCTCCCAAAATTTGAGATCCATCGAAGTTAAATTGAAGGAGTTATGACCCAAAACGTGAAGGCGCGTCAATTCCGACAACCCACGTTGACCCTTTTCCGCTTATTCTTTCTGAAGGACTCCAAACCCTTTTAAAGGCCCAAATTAGGTCCCCATGAGGACCCGTAGCTCCACTCCTATGGTCCGGGGTCCCATTTGAAGTGGATGCCACACCCGGGGATGGCCCGAATACGCCTCCAAGGTCCCGGGTCCACCTTGAAATAGACTCCACACCCGATCTTGGAGTTGTTTCTCTCATTTTCTTGGGAGGGGGTGCGGAATGACTTGAAGGCCATGGAAACCGAGACCCGGGCCCCAGCCCGGTATGCTCCATACTCCCCTTCTTGAAAAAGAGTTGCCCTCAACTCTTGGGAGTTAAAATGAAGGCTCGCTCCATGGTTCGACCATCTGTTACTTGAACCATCCAACACATTGGTCTCGATCACGCTATGAACTCCACCTTGCTTGAAGAAATAGGAATTCTTGAAGAGGCTTGAGGGTGAAGGACAAAGGATGGAAGGAGGAAATTTTTGTGGATCTAGGGAACACTCAACCTCACTAAGTTTGCCACTCGGTAAAGACAAAGCTATGGATTGCTTGCCCTCACCAAGAGCACACTCATTCCGTGTTTCTCTCAATAGGAGGTTCCTCAACTCACTTCCCGCCCAGGTTTTGTTTTGATGTGGTTTTAAGGGATTCATGTAATCAAATCCATATAAATAATATTTGCTCAACACACAATGCCACGAACATTGCACACCGAATTTCCAATAACATTCATTCAACAACGAATCCTCGAACAACCAATGTCGACCGAATAACATGTATGACCCGTTCAAAGAGCTCATGTCACCACAACCAACATTCAAGCAATATCCATTGATGGACGATACAAATGAAGAGCTCAAAAACATTGGGTGAACTAGATTCAAGGCATCAACAAACTCAAATTTGTGACTAGACACCAAACGAATACCGAGATTCTTAGCATGCAACTCAAAACATAGGAAATTTTCAATCGTGGACATCACATGCTCATCATATAACTTATCACGCCAACAAACATCATCAAACAACCAATGTCTCCCAAAGGTCATGCACGACTCACCCAAAGACTTTATGTCGCAACATCCAACATCCAAGCAAGTCTCAATGAATTTCATAGGTGAGTTTGAAGTTACCGCATTCTTCTCATAGGGGAGATCATTAATGACTAGGCCGTGAGAGGTGTTGGTGACAACTCCGTTGTTGCTTGACTCCTCAAAAAGCGATGTCGTGATGATCATCGGAGCCTCTTGTTGGGATTCTTCAGTGAGGACGAGAGGAAGGGCAAGATCGATGTTCTCATCCTCCTCTTGGCATGAAACTTCAACAACATCGTTAATGGGCTCACAGGGACCAAGGGAAACTCTCTCGTTGGGCATGAGATCGACCTTCGCTTGCTTAATTTCTCCATGCCCATCAAGTGATGAATTGGGCTCATGGTTGACCTCTCGCTTGTAATGGTTAGGCAAGAATTGTCGATCCATCAATCGCTTTAGCCTTGTCCATGCGGTGATTTTTTATCGACCCTCCATATTCCTTTGCATTCTGACGGTTGCAAACCAAAGAGATGCGGAATGAGTGAGTTTCGATCTCGCAATTTTGAAAGCCCGTTCATCATTATACCCCTTAGTTTTAAAATTCCTCTCCAGGAATTGGACCCATTCAAGATAATCATCGGGGCCGGTGAAGCCATTGAATTCTGGAAGCTTGGCTTCGATATCATAGAATTCATTCCGTGGAGGCTTCTCAACCGCTTCCCGTCGACGATGGTGTTGAAATGAGCCTCTATCATCGTCACTCGACTCGTAGGAAGGAGGAGGACGGATAGGGCTTTGGGCACGTCTCCGACGCTCATTCCGGGATGGAACTTAACGCTCTGGGGTGAGATTGTCCAACCGCATCACAATGGCATTAAGGGTACGATCAATAGTGGAGAACCGTTCGTCGTGAGTGGCGAGTCGGTTCTCGATAGCCCGAAGTTGAAGGTTACTCTGGTGGCTTGAATTACTTTGATTGGAGCTAACTTCTTCGGCCATACCGAGAGAAAATGTGAAGGACTGTTTGTATTTGGGGTAATTTGTGGAGTTTGAGGGTTCTTTTGTAGTTGGCAAGTGTTTGGCTAAGGGTTCTTTGTGTTTTTTTCACTCTGACATTTCATCGAACACCTTGCGTGCACTATTTTCCAACTTCTTTTCAATGCACCAAATGACTACAAATCCAACAAATACAAACACAATACACTATATTCCAACACAATTTGATAGCAATGGGGTTGGGGGACACCAATATTTGCATACAACTCACAAAACTCAATACTAAAGAACACTACTAGCACAACAATGGAGAAAACTCAAGCTAGATGAAAAACCAAAGCTCTGATACCAGATAGAGCGTTACCATCGTGGTGGGAAGAATGATGCTTGAGTTTTTGAGAGAAAATCAAAGAAAACGAAGCTTGGTCTCCGTAGGGTTTGCATATGACCTTGGCTAGGAGAGTCTACAACCTTGGCCTAACATTCCACCATGATTAATTAGGCTAACCCACTATTAATCACTAAAGAAATGACTTGAACACCATCAAATAAAGATTCGATAAAGTAAACAAGATTTTGGGAGAAGAGGCTACAGAGAGTTCTCAAGCATGGCATTCAATATCATTCAAATCTGCTCAAAAAATGAAGACCACGAGTATTTATATAAAAATGACTAAAGCCCAAAACACAGTCGTTTTGACAGGCAAAATCGGCAGAAAAGGAGATCGGCTCGGCGAGCCGGAAGCTGGCTCGGGTGAGCTTGATCAGTGGCAACAGCAGTAGCAGCAGCTTCGGTGGGGGTCGCGGGCGCGACCTGCATCGTCGCGGGCGCGACGGTGTCGATCAGAAGTGTGGCGCGAGCGAGCCTGGCACTGGCTCGGGCGAGCCATTAGCCTGCTACAGATGTCACGGGCGCGACGTCCCTGAGCAGCAGGGTGACTCGGGCGAGTCACAAGATGGCTCGGGTGAGTCAGTGTCCTGGGCAGCTTTTCCCAGCCGACTTCAAACGCTCATAACTTCTTCATTCGGACTTCGTTTTAGGCTCGTAAGATATTGATGGAAAGCTCCCGGTGTGTACTTTAAGCTCCCAAAATTTGAGATCCATCGAAGTTAAATTGAAGGAGTTATAACCCAAAATTGTGAAGGCGCGTCAATTCCAACAACCCACGTTGACCCTTTTCCGCTTATTCTTTCCAAAGGACTCCGAACCCTTTTAAAGGCCCAAAGTAGGTCCCGATGAGGACCCGTAGCTCCACTCCTATGGTCCAGGGTCCCATTTGAAGTGGATGCCACACCCGGGGATGGCCCGAATACGCCTCCAAGGTCCCGGGTCCACCTTGAAATAGACTCCACACCCGATCTTGGAGTTGTTTCTCTCATTTTCTTGGGAGGGGGTACGGTCCAATTAGATTTTATGTTATTTTATTGTTTTAGTTATTATTATTGCTAAATATAAAACAAAAATATAAAAATATAAAAATTATAAATTATAAATAACACTAAACCTAAGTCAAATCCAATTTCCCCAGCCCATTCTTCCTTCTCCTTTCCCTATCTCTTATTTTCGGCCCAATTCTCCATCCAACCCAGCCCAACTCTCTCCCTCACCCACTTATCCTAAACCGCCTAACCCGTTAACCCTAATACCCAGAAACCCATATCCATCTACCCTTTTCCCCCTCAACCGAACGAAACCCATTTCCAAAACCCTAATCTAATTCATTTCCCCCTTTTCCTCTTTCCCTCTTTTCGTCTCTCATTCCCTTTCTCCCTCTCTGTTTCTCTTTCTCTTTTCGCGCAGACACAGCCCCGACACCCTCACCACCATTTCCTTAACTAATCTTCTTCTTTCTTTTTCTCTCATCTCTTATCTCTTTCTCGCATCTTCATCTCTCTTCTCTTCTCTTTGCTATTTTCTCGTCTCATCTCAATTTCTCACTCATTTTCGTTCATTTGCAAATTTGGTTGGAAGGAGTAATAGAAGAAGTACCATTCGAAGCATACACCATCTCCAACCATCAAGTTCATCTCCACCATCCATCTTGAAGAAGATCAACAACTCAAATCTGAAGAAGAGGGCATGTTTCGACTATAAAAGAGGAGGAAGAGCCCATTCAAAGGGCAAGGAGGTTTCGGCCTCAATTAGGGTCAGAATTAGATTTTAGGTTTATTCATGTTTTTATGCTTTTATTCTCTGTTTTGCATCTCTATTTTCGTTTTCCTTTGTAATCGATTCTGGGATTCTGAGTTTTGATGTTTTGTTCTGTTTGGCGTTGATGTGATTTTCGAGTTATAGTGTAATTTTCTGGGTTTGTTCGGATTGTATATGGTTCTTAGGTTGATTCTGTTTGAATATTCCGGGTTGAATGTGGATTGTTGTTTCGGTTCTTATACTTCTGCTCTCTGTTGCTCTGTTTCAATGCTTCCTTTCTCTATCTTTTTCTGGTTTTCGCGTCTGGGCTATAAGGGATTTTAATCCCTTTTTCTTCCTTTGTTCTTTGTTTCGGTCAGTAGTTAGAGTTAGGCTTATTTGAGTTCAATTTGGGCCATAATTTGTCTAAGTCATTAGGGTTAGGTTTCATTAGGGTTCTTAGGGTCAGTCTTAAGCTCAGGGTTTTTAGGATTTTGTTTAGGGTTTGTTTAGGTTTCTGTTTTAAAAGTTTCTTAAGGTTTTATTAGTTTAGTGTTTAAACCCAATTTTGTGTCTAAATAGAACCTTAATTCTTAAGCTTTTAACTCGTTTCGTGTTTTAATTTCGTAACTTTTAATACGTTTTTGGTTATTTTATAGATTTTGGAGTTTTTACTCAAAAACGTGGTAAAACGGGCCTTTTTAGAGCATTTTTTGTGATTTCCCAAACCGAGCCGGATCGAAAGCCGAGGCGTAGTTGAGCCGGGACCACTTTTCCCACCTTTGGTGTCAATTAGTGAGGTAACACCCGCTACGACCCTCGAAACGGGTGTTACATGCCTTGGAAAGAAGGAAGAAACAAAGGGACGAAAGAGTAGGGTAGCCCCCGCTAGCGCCCGCTACCTCCGCATGGCCGAGGACGACCGCACCTACGGTCAGCAAGACCGTAGCTACGGTCGATCGAAGGAGAGAATCGCCTGTGGTTTTCGCAGGGTAGCACCCGCTACCCTTGGCGTAGCACCCGCTACATCTATGGTAGCGCCCGCTACCGTTTAGGTAGCGCCCCCAAACCCCCTGCTGCTGTGCTCAAAGTCGACCTTGAATCGTCAGCTGAAAACGGTAGCGCCCGCTACCATATGGGTCGCGCCCGCGAGCTCCTGATCCCGAAGGAGGACCGTACCTACGGTCTCTCAAAGGAGAAATCGCCCAAACATTCTTCGCAGGTGACCGCACCTGCGGTCCCCTATTGCTGCGCGTTTTGTCCGACTTTTGTGCGCTGCGTTTTAGGGGATTTTTATCCCTTGTATAAATAGACTCTTTAGCTGCATTTTGGGGACATCTAGTAGATAGACTTAGACATTTTTCAGCTTGTAATTAGTGGATTTTAGAGAGAGATTAGTGAGAAATTAATCTAGGGTTTTGGAGATTTGTGTTTGTTATTGAAGATTCGGGTATTCAAACAATTGAGAGATTGTTGGATCATTTTTTTATTGCTTTCCTTTGTTCATCTACAGCACTTTGATAAGTATTCTCTTCCCTTAACTCTTTTATTAATTACTTTGCTAATTACTTTGCTTGTTCTTTAATTTCTTTGCTTGCTATTTTGATTATTTTGCTTGTTTATGGTTGTTTGATATTAGAAATCATGTTTAGGTTTGGTTTAGATGTTGTTAGCATAGTATTTATCATGATTAGTGGCTAGAAACCCTATGGGTTAGGGGGTAATTAAGGGTGTGAATGGGTGATTAGGTTTGGGTTAGCAATATTAGTTAGTAATTAGTTGGGAAATCAATTTCCCACTCCTCTCCTTCCCTCAAGTGGGATGTATTTGGGTTCGAAAGCTCCCGAATACATCCAAAACTTGAGTGGGAAGGTTGGAATTGGGATAGTTAGTACTCTACTCACGAAAGTGAATAGAGGCTAACTAGGGAATTCCGTTTGATTAACCTTCCGGGTCCGTGGTGGACTTTGGGGAAGTTAATCCGGACTATCCTCGAAAGAGGAAGTTCGGTGGGTATTTTCTAACGGAATTGCCACTTGATTCTCCCTCCTTTTTATTCACTTGTTGCAAAACCCATTTCCTCATCCCCGTTTGCATCCCGAAAAGCCTCCAAAACCCATTTCCTTTCCTTGACCGACCTTAGCTTTATTTGTTGCTTCGTGACCGTCTCTTTCAACCCATTGCCTTACCTTAGCAAACTTTACTCGACCATAGACCTAGTTTCTATGACCAAGGTCGCCAGCTCCCTGAGAGAGAACGACAAAACCGAGGTCAACAAAACCACTGTTACAAAAAATGGCGCCGTTGCCGGGGAGCCAGCGCCCCTAGTTTTAGTTTCTTAGTTTTTTGGTGATTTGAGATTGTTTTCACGCTAGAAATTAGTTTGTGCTAATCCCGATGAATTGGATGCTTCTATTGGTTCTTGTTGGTGCATGTAGGTACGCCCTAATGTTCTACCGAGCATCGTAGGAGGTTTCAAGTCCTAATGGGTGAAGTCCAAGCCAATTCACCCCGTACTCTTCTATCATATGTCGTTCCATCTTCGGGTACGGGAGGCAACCCTATCATTTTACCACCATTACCACCCGACGCGGTATTTGAGTTTAAGTCGTGTCTTCTTGAAGTTTTTGAAAGCAACCCGTTCCATGGGGATATTTCCGAGAGCCCTATTACTCATATGGAGAGATTCGAAAAGCGTATCAGTTTCATGCACATGCCCGGAATATCTTCCGAATATTTGAAGTTGAAGTTCTTTCCTCTTACCCTAAGAGGAAAAGCTGAGATGTGGCTTGATATATGTCCACCTGGATTTTATTCTTCATGGGAGGCCCTAAAGAAAGATTTCCTCCAAAGATTTTTCCCGACCGACAAAACTTGTAGACTCCGGGAAGATATTATAAGTTTCAAGCAAAAATCCGGGGAATCTCTTTTCGAAGCTTGGGGGAGATTCAAGAGTCTCCAACGTTAGTGTCCGCACCATAACTTACCCAATTGGATGCTTCTTCAGCACTTCTATTGTGGACTCTTTGATTCTCTCAAAGAATCAATCGATATAGCATCTGGAGGGACATTTTTGAAGAAGACCGCGGGGGAGGCCGAACAATTCCTTCATGAGCTTGTTCAATATGCTCCTGATTTTGGAGGTTGCAAATCTAGTGGAGGAGATTTATCTTTGGAGCATCATCCTATTATTGCACTCCATTTGGCTTCTATTTACGAAATGCAAAAAGAGAAGGCAAATGAGGAGACTTCTAAGCAATTGAGAATGGCTCAAGAAGCGCAAGTGTTCAATTTTTAACAATTAGAGCAAGTGCCAATATTTCTTCCCATGTTGAACCAGATCTCATTTCTTATGATTTTACCACCGACCAACACCCTTCTACTTTTCAACCCGTTGACCATCACCCATTCATTCAAGAAGAAACCTTCCATCTAACCCAACAAGACATTCCACAACCTCAAATTTCTCAACCACCCCAAGAATCCTCATTTGAGTTGATGTTGGAGCGAATCATGGAAGACCGAGAGGAGGATCACGCTTATATCCAAAGTCTCGAGCTCGAATTGGCTCAATCCAACCAATTTCAATTTGCACCTATCCAAACCACTCCTATCCAAGGGGTGGAGGTGAATGTTATTACCATGTGTGGTGGAGGAGAAGTTGAGCAACCTGAGTTGGTGGAGGAGGGAGTTCTTGAAGAAAATGAGGGAGATATTGAGGATAAGATCGAAGGAGAGGGTATGGAGGTTGTGTAAGTGGTTGATAATGAGAAGGAGGATATGATTGAAGAGGAAGCCAATCGCGTAGAAGAGAAGGTGGAGGAAGAACAAGTTATAGTTTTGAATGAAAATGCTAGTGAATGCCCTGAAGAGCAATTTGATACCCACCAAATGCAAATTCCTCTCCCAAATTGGTTGATTCAACACTTGATTGATGAAGGACATATTGAATCAAAGTTTAATGTTCCTACTGAGAAACCCTTTTTCATGCCACCTTGTGTTGAAGTCAATATGATAGAAACAGTTGTTCATGAGCATCAAGAGGAAGTTTATATTCTTGAAGTGGAACCCGATAATGAGAAAGACAACAATCATTCCAAGACCTTATGTTCCGAACCCACGGTTATTGAAGATGCATCTTGTGTTGATTCCCTCAAGATTGTTCTATTGAGGAGGGAAATTTCATTGGATGAAGTCTATATTGAGGACATAGATAATGAGAAGATTGTTCCCAAGTGTCTGAAACTTGGAGAACTCACTTGAAGAAGAACCTAAGTTACTTCTTCATCCCCATCACCAAATCAAACCATCGGAGGAAACTCTTGTTCTTTTTGCGGAGGTGATGAGGAGGTGTTGGAAAAGGAGGAGGAAGCGACATTGGAAGAAATCAAAGATATCATCACCTCTTCCCCGCTCATGCTCAACTAAACGACCGGAAGGACATCTTGACTTAAAGTTGTCCAAAGATGGTAGGCGTTGGAGAGGAAGGAAGAAGAAGCAATCATGGTGGAAGAAGCTAATTATGTACCTCTCATGTGCACCACGTCTCTCTAGAATCAAACGGGTATTTAGGTCGAGCTAGGGACCTAAAACAAGCGCTCCATAGGAGGCAGCCCATAATTTTTGAGTTTCTTATGTTCAATTTTTAGTTTTTTCAATTTTTCTCTAATTTTATTTCTTTTTCTTCTCTTTATTTTTCCTTTTTAGATTTCTTTAGTTTTTTTTTTTCATTTTTCTTGTCTTTTTGTTTTTCTTTATTTCTTTATTTTGTAATTTGAAGTATTAGTTCTAGGTTTAAAAGAAAAAGTGAAAAAAGAAGAAAAATGATGTAAAAAATAAAAAAAATTGGAGTTAAGAAAAATAAGAAAATTGAAGTTTGGAGTGAAAGAAGTAGTGTGAGTGAGTGAAGTTTTGAAAAGAATATTTGAGTGTTGAGGGAGAGTTAGAAAGTTAGAAAAATTGTTGGATTGAATGTGAGGAAGCATGGGAAAAATGAGTGTTGAAGTGTGGAAGTTTTTAAGAGTTGGTTTTTGTTGGAGTTGTTTTGGAGGATATGACCGCAGAGCAAGAGGTAGCGCTCTGTCGGTGTAAGCGCTACCGCCGTGCAGCGAGATCGCCAAGCTACATCCCGTGAGCCGATCAGGCTGCAACAAAGGAAGACCGCAGCTGTGAAGCACGCCACACCCCAAGACGCGCTATACCGCACTCATGGCCTGCCCATTCATTATAGTTCCTGTCGCGCCCGCGACTAGGCACTATCAGTGGGTGTTCTTCGGCCCTTAATCCCGACCCTTTTCTCATTTTTTTCTCATTTCTTTCTCTCACAACTCGACTCTCTCTCTCTCTACAGCCCTAAACCTGCGAAAAACTCTCACTCACGCTCACTTCAATCCCTCTCATTCATCAATTCGATCCCCTCTCTTTCTCCATTTTCGATTTCCATGCCCTAATTCTTCTCCTCTACTGCGAAACCTGCTGCTAGGGTGCGAATTCTGCACAGATTCGTCCAAGGCGTGCGACATTGTTCAAATACGCATTCTCTTAGCTAAGTGAGGTATTCCTTGTATCAATTGTGCAAAATCCTCTCCCTTTCTCTCGCATTTGATTCATTTGTCCTGCTTTGCTGAGTTAGGATTAGATTTTATCAATTTTCACACATGTTCTACTTCACTATGTGCTGGATTCAAATGCCATGACCTTGTATTGATGCTTTGTGAGAGTAGTTTTGTGCGAAATTCTTCCCTTTCTCACCTGATTTTGGATTGTTCATCATTGATGTTGAGTTGGGGGTTGATTTTGTCAATTTTCTGTGCATAATCTAGCCTTGTTGCGTGATGAATTCGAATGGTGAGGTCTTGTGTGGTGTTTGTGTGAGTAATTTTTGCCTTTCATCTGTGAAACACACACTCGTTCTTGCTACATTGGATTTTCCTGTCGATTCTTGCTAATTTAGGGCTAAGGTCTATCGATTTTTGCGCATAATCTCACCTTGTTGTGTGTTGGGGTTTGAATGCTTTGTTCTTGCTCTGTGTTGTGCGTGATGTTGTTTTTCATCTGTGAAACACATACAAGCTGATTGTATTAAGGTTCTTGTCGATTTTCACACATATTCACACAGTGAGTTGTATGAGTGTGCTATTCTTGCATTCTGTTTGTGTGTGTTGTGCATTTTAGCTCATTTTGTCAAGCAAGAACTCATCTCCCTTGCTGAATCCATGTTCTAGCATTGATTTGTAAGTGTCCCCACTCCCACTTTACTCTCTTCATTGATTTCATTTACACTGTTAGTATTAGGTAAGTGTGGGGGGTGCTTTATGGGGAAGTTGGGGAGAGGTGTGTCGGTTAGTTGGTTTTGTTGAGTTCGTTGTCCCCATGGTTAGAGTTGTCTCGCATTCATTGCTTCATCATTGGGTAGGCCGGTCATGAGACTTGTTTCACCCTCAATTCCCGCATCAAACTAGTGAGATTCGGGGTTGAGGTTAGTTAGTGTCAATGTACATATTGTGAATAGTTTGTCTTTTCTTTAGTTCTTAGTCTGTAGTGTCTTGTTTATTTTTCTGTTTTTGTTCTTTTTCTTTCATGCATGTGACATTCACACTTATCATGTTTTTCTTGTTCATTCCTAACCCAAGTGTGATGTTTTCTTGGATCGCGGAGTGGTTTTGTTTTTTAATTGAAGACCTCGAGGTAACCTCTTTCCGCACTCTTTGTTGTGTATATATCTTGATCCATGTTGCATGCTTGTTTTTCTTTTTGGGTGGCGAGCCCATTTGAGAATCTCTGTTGGGATTATATTGCTGTTGGAGCCGTGTGGGCTCGGGTCGCCACCACTTGCTTGCTAGTTGTTTTTGTTTGTTTGTTTTTGTAGGTTCTCTACCCTTTTCTTGAGACACCTTTCCACAATGAGGACATTGTGGCGTTTTAAGTGTGGGGGGAAGGGGGAGATATTTGCTTCAAGGGTAGATCACCTAGCTTTTTGTTTTTGTTTTCCTAATTTTTCCTTAAAATTTGAAAATTTTGTGTGAAAAAGGAGAAAAAAGGGAGTGAAAGCCTTAAAAGTTTTCTTTCTGTTTTCGTTTTTGCTTTGTTTGCTTTGTTTCTTGGATCTTGTTGTCGAAATTGAGAAGTCGTTCTTAATCTTCTTTAAAAGAAACCGGTCTGAGCATTTTCGACCTTGTCTCGGGTACTAGTCATGACTTACCTTCTTAGATTCCCTTCATTGAGTGTCTAGTGAGACCCCCGATTCCTTTCACGTTCTGGTTGAAACCGGGAGATTCTAGGGGTTTGTGTCCGAGCTTGTTCTTTTTCCTGTTTAGCAAAAGCAAAAGCAAAGTTCAAAAAGAAACAAAAAGAAAGCAAAAGCTACAATAACCAGATTAAGTGGGGCGTGTCGCTGAATGACATCAACCACCATACACTTAGCCAACCTACACGGGCCCGGTATCAGTGGTACGACACGGATACCCCTTAAACCTCCTCATATATCGCTTTGCGACGGAGAGGTGAATGGAAAAGACTGTGTTGGGAGGCTAAACTCCATATTTGTGTCGTCCAATTCCCAAAAGTAAGGCTAATACCGACCTTTAAAAAAAAAGAGAAAAAGAAAAAGCAATTTCGTTGGTAAAACTAACCAAAAAGAAAAGAAAGTTTGTGCTTCTAAAAGTGTGAGGCCTATCCTTGCATCACCTACGGCCCTCACCAAGCCAAGGGCGACCAAATGCGAGGAAGGGCAACTCTTTTCTTGTTCGTTTCGTTGTTTTTGAGCTCAGGCATCAGTCTTTGGAGTCTTTTGGATTCGGTTAGAACCCACTAGCACATTTGCACATGGGGTTTTGCTTGGCATGAGGTGTAGGGGGTCGAAAATCTTTAAAACTGACTTTTGCTTGGGATAGGTTCTTGTGAGATGCTCATAACGGTTCCTTTTGGAGGCTTAATAACGTTTTCTTAATTAAGGTTGCGATATCCTTTGAAGCGAAGTTTTTGTTTCTTTTTCCTTTTGTTTTCTTCGGTTTTGTTTTCACTTTCCCTCTCTCCTTTTTCTTTGGCTTTTGTGGGTATAGTCGCTACAAACCCTCACGAGTCCATCTCGTCCACCCGGGCTGCCGGGGGGTTCAAAGGGCTTGGTGCATACGCTAAATGCACTCGTTTCCTCCCACGACAGAGGAGTTGGTATTTAGTTTTCTTATTTGTTTTTTGTCTTTTTTTGCTCAGGACGAGCAAAAGTTTAAGTGTGGGGGGGTGTTTAGACCCAATTTTGTGTCTAAATAGCACCTTAATTCTTAAGTGTTTAACTCGTTTCGTGTTTTAATTTCGTAACTTTTAATACGTTTTTGGTTATTTTGTAGATTTTGGAGTTTTTACTCAAAACGTGGTAAAACGGGCCTTTTTAGAGCATTTTTGGTGATTTCCCGAGCCGAGCCGGACCGAAAAGTCGAGGCGAAGTTGACTCGGGACCACTTTCCCCACCTTTGGTGTCAATTAGTGAGGTAACACCCACTACGATCCTCGAAACGGATGTTACATGCCTTGGAAAGAAGGAAAAAACAAACGGGCGAAAAGAGTAGGGTAGCCCCCGCCACTCTTGGGGTAGCGCCCGCTACCTCCGCATGGCCGAGGAAGACCGCACCTAGCCACCTACGGTCAGCAAGACCGCAGCTACGGTGGATCGAAGGAGAGAATCGCCTGTGGTTTTCGCTAGGTAGCGCCTGCTACCCTTGGCGTAGCATCCACTACATCTATGGTAGCGCCCGCGACCCCCCTGCTGCTGTGCTCAAAGTCGACCTTGAATCGTCAGCTGAAGACGGTAGCGCCCGCTACCATATGGGTCGCGCCCGGGACCTCCAGATCCCGAAGGAGACCGTACCTATGGTCTCCAGGACCGTACCTACGGTCTCTCGAAGCTCGAAATCCTCTTGTATATATACTCCCTACGGTCTCCCCCTTTTCTGCGCGACTGTTTGGGCTTGTGCGCTGCGTTTTGGCCCACTAAATCCTCTTGTATATATACTCCTTGTTGACGTTTTCTTGGGGGAATCTTAGAGAGGGTTAGACATTATTTCAAGCTTTGTAATTACGGGTTTTAGAGAGAGATTAGTGAGAGATTAATCTAGGGTTTTGGAGATTTGTGTTTGTTATTGAAGATTTGGGTATTCAAACAATTGAGAGATTGTTGGATCATCTTTTTATTGCTTTCCTTTGTTCATCTACAACACTTTGATAAGTATTCTCTTCCCTTAACTCTTTTATTAATTACCTTGCTAATTACTTTGCTTGTTCTTTAATTTCTTTGCTTGCTATTTTGATTATTTTGCTTGTTTATGGTTGTTTGATGTTAGAAATCATGTTTAGGTTTGGTTTGGATGTTGTTAGCATAGTTAGTATCATGATTAGTGGCTAGAAACCCTATGGGTTAGGGGGTAATTAAGGGTGCGAATGGGTGATTAGGTTTGGGTTAGCAATATTAATGAGTAATTAGTTGGGAAATCAAACCCACTCCTTTCCTTCCCTCAGGTGGGATGTATTTGGATTCGAAAGCTCCCGAATACATCCAACACTTGTGTTGGAAGGTTGGAATTGTGATAGTTAGTACTCTACTCACGATAGTGAATAAAGGCTAACTAGGAAATTCGTTTCATTAACTCTCCGGGTCCGTCGGTGGACTTTGGGGAAGTTAATCCGGACTGTCCTCAAAAGAGGAAGCTCGGTGGGTATTTTCTAACGGAATTGCCACTTGATTTTCTTCCTTCTTGTTCTCTTGTTGCAAAACCCATTTCCTCATCCTCGTTTGCATCCCGAAAAGCCTCCGAAGCCCATTTCCTTTCCTTGACCGGCCTTAGATTTCTTTGTTGCGTTATGACCTCTTCAAACCAAATACCTTACCTTAGCAATCTCATCCTGACCATTGACTTAGTTTCTATGACCAAGGCCGCCAGCTCCCTCCGAGAGAACGACAAAACCGAGGTCCACAAAACCACTGTTACATTTAGCCACAAAACAATCCAACTTTTAGTGAGGAGGATTAAGAGTCACAAACCCTACTTCAAAGTGAGGATTTGAGGATTCTTAGTAATCATCCAATTCACAATTTTCTTGTTTCTTCGGGGGAAAATCAATTAGAAGTTGAAGATTCGAGTGAAGATTAAATTCATCGAAAGTATAATTTCTTGCTCGCAATTTCATTATTAGTTGTAGTTTTATTGCTTTCTTATTTCTTGCTTTCTTTAGTGTTGATTATTATTATCCATGTCTAGGTTAGTTTAATTGCTTTCTTAATTATTTACCGCTTTCCGCACTTGTGAAAATCTCCAAACACAAACCGATTCCCTTAATCAAGCCTAACACCCATCCTTGTGGACCGACAACCTTAACTCTAAAAACCAAAAAAATACACAACCGAACAGTTATGGATCCTTTCAAACACCAAAATGGAACTCTAGGGTGGTTTAATCGATTCCAAATCCTAACTCTGGCGAGAAGGAATCAAAATTAATTACTTAGGATTGCATTCTCATACTACTAAGGTCTATCAAACATGGGAGTGATGATAGACTCTGGAAAGTATGCATCGATTTATCATTATGGCGAGGAAAATCGATGCTAGCTCATGCGTAGGAAGCGAATATTGATTTATCACTATGGCGAGGGAAATTGATACTAGCTTGGTATGCATGCAATCCTCACACTTAATTACTAAGCATTGATCTCCGCTAAAACCACAGTTTCAATGCTTAATCTTTCGCCGGGTTGACCCGGTATTACCCCCGAGCCTTTGTTTTCCTTAATTGAGTAGAAGTCCGTAGTGGAATCTTTTCTAAATTAAACCTTTAGAACCTCTCGAGATCTGAAAGTCCGAACTAAAACAATAGGGCCCCCAATTCCACGAACTTATACGATCGTTGTCCTATACCCGTAGGAAAACGTTAAACAAATTTTTGGAGTCGTTGCCAGGGAGTTGCACCCCCTAGCATTCGTGTTAGGTTTTCATTAGTTTCGAGTCGGTTCGACCTTCGTTGTTGGGGTACTGTAGACCCTATGGCATTTGATCTTTGGTCGTTGTTTGTGTGCATGCGCAGGAGGGATCAACTGCTTGTGTTGCTTGACCCGGAAATTTAACACACCGCCAGGCAAAACCTTGTCAACGCCCGTAGGAGACTCCAACAACAACAAATGGCTGAAGAAGTACCACCACTGCCTTGAATTTTGCTATCATATGCATCATCGACAGCCGCCATGGGCGGCGTTGCTATTATACCACCGACACTTGCTGACAACGTAACCTTTGATTTCAAGCCGACGTACCTGAATCATATTGAGCAATCGCAGTTCCATGGCTTGAAGACTAAGAAGACATTGGAACATATTTGCAATTTCTTAGAGAGGTACAAGATGATCTAGATGAATGGCATCATTGATAAATTCGCAGATGCGGCTCTTCCCATTTTCTTTGGCTGGGAAGGCCAAGGCATGGCCGGACAACTGTCCGAGGAATTCCTTCACTGTTGGGAATCCCTCAGTAGCGCCTTCCTGAAGAGGTTCTTCCCACCTCAGGAAACTTCCAGGCTCCACACACTACTGGTGAACTTCACTCAAGAGCCTGGGGAGTCATTGTATGAGGCTAGGGAGTGCTACAAGAGCATCCAGCGCGCATCTCCCTGCCACAATTTTCCGCCTCATTGGTTGACCCACGCTGTCTACAATGTGGTCAACCGGACTACGAGGCAAATGATCGACAACGCCTCATGCGACCAATTCCTTAATAAGACTACCGAGGAAGCTGATGCACTACTAGCTCATATGGCCGAGAATGCATGCTACTTGGGAAGCAACTTAAGGGATGTGCAGGAGTCGTCAAGAGGAGAGAACGTCAACTACATCCTCAAGGCCATTGACCATTTGTCTCAGAATATGGCCAAGTTTAAGACGTCTCAGCAGATGAAGTCTGTTATGGAGGTGAAAACCTCATATGGACCAGCAGCTACTTTAACCTTGGGGTGCGCGATTTGCGGAGGCGCTCACACGTCATTTATGTGCCAGCAAGAGGTAGTGGCGAACGAACAGGCGAACGCAATATATCACAACAATCTGTCGTACACCACCTAGACATCTGTCCGCCCCCTGGGCAATCTGACATACAATCCCCCTGGCTTCCAATACCAGAGTTAGAGGAGGCCATAAAATCAGAACCATGGCCCTAGTGAGCAAGCCCCGCCCCATCCAGCTCCTATTGCTCATCAGCCCCACAACCACCGCCTCCGCAGAGCACGTACGATCCGAATTTCGTTCAGGCATACCTCAAGAACCAAGAGGCATTCAAGGCCTCTCAGCTCAAATACAACGAGCAATAGGTGTAGAGGAACGAGCAGCTCTTACGCCAGAACGAACAACTGCAAACCAACCAGAAGCTCTTACGCCAGAACGAACAATTGCAAACCGACTAGAAGCTCTTACGCCAGATTTTTGAAGCTTTTGCAGACCTTGATCCTTGACGTTTGATAGCCGGAGGTCACTTGCAGTTCGATCTTCTGAAGCCTCTGGTTCCTGCTGAATCTCCGGGGGTTTCCAAAAGGCAAAATGAAGGGCGAGGACCCTATTTATAGGCTCTGGAGGCCTAACCCCTAGTTGGGTTTTGGGCTTGGACCCAAGTTGTAACGCCCCGAAAATTCAATTATAGAAAAAGTCAAAGACAAACTAACGTTAACGGTAAAATTTCAGCGGAAGTCTCAACTCTTATTTGGGGCGTCACTATCGTATCCCCGAAGGAATACAAGGCAAGAAGGGAAACTACAACTGTCTGATAACGGTAAACCAACTAACAAATCAAACTAGCTTCAAGTCTTTCAAAAAGTAACGTAACATAAAAGATAGCTTCTAAAAAAAGTCGTCCTCACTTCTAATTCCCGTCCCCAGCATTTAGATCTTCACCTGAAAACAAAACATTTCAAAAATGAGGGGAAAATCTCAATAATGTCTACCCCTAAGGTTAAAAATAAGTTAAGTTCATTTCAATTCATTTGAGGGAGAGGGAATAAGTCAAACCATTTCACAAATCTTTAATCCCTTAACTGTTTTCCTCAACCCAACCAATTTATATTTTATTATGCGGGCGGGATACCACATCCCTTAAAGTAACAAATATCATACCGGATCCCAGATCATCTGCCTACCATAGGCTACGACCAGGGTCCTGCACTTTGCCTACCACAAAGCACACTGAATATCAAGAGTTTACATTTCCTCCTACCACAGCTACGATCGTGGTCCTGCCCTTTGCCTACCACAAGCTACGACTGTGGTCCTGCACTTTGCCTACCACAAAGCTACGCGAATATCAAGAGTTCACATTTCCGCCTACCACAGGCTACGACCAGGGTCCCAGACCCTTTGCCTACCACAGGCTACGACCAGGGTCCCTGACCCTTTGCCTACCACAGGCTACGACCAAATAAACCCGCTTAATGTTTTACTTGAATTATTAGTATATTATGCAAAAACTCAACTCACAACTCTCAAGTCAAACCCAACCCAGGTTTATCAAAATCAATAATAAAACCACTAATAAAAGACCATCTCAATTTCCTCAACTCATAAATCAAAGATCACAAAATTACAAACAGTTATCCAAAACAGATGGTCACATTTCAACATAAAGTCCCCTTTCGGGATGCAATTCTCAAAATAGATTAGAAAACATTAAAACACATTTAAAGGGCATCCCGGTGGGGATTAGAGCATAGGCATTACATGGTTAGCTTCACTTCACAGCAAAACGAACACACTTGAGCTCACTAACGACGCGAATTAGCTCGGGCCTAAAATAGAATAATTATTCTAATCAAAACGCGCCCTTCGAAGTTAGTATTAACTACCTTCTAACTAACCCTCCCCTAGGAACCCTATAGGTTCCTATCAATCATGAATTTACATTTAAATTACCTAACACATTCCAAGTAATCGCATAATAATACCAAGTAAACCTTTTCAATCAACAACACATTCATTAGCAATTTCACATAACAAGACAGATTACAGCATCCACACAAAAAGGGTCATAACTTGACTTCCCGACATCCTATGGGTCTGGTTTTGGACTTTTCAGAAACCTCGGGATGTCTACTAAAACTCTTAAGTTGAACTCGAGACCCAAAACACGCTTTAAGGTCCTCAAAAACCGTCATCTTCCAAAACTGTCCAGACCTGACCTAGGTCTGGTAATCGGGGAATAGCTCAACTTATTAAATTCTGAAGTCCGGTCCGTAAAATTCCTATGAAAGCTAACATCTAAGGGAAACTCCAGTCCAAAGGGTTCGTTCAAAAGACAACTACACTAACCGTGGTGACCCGATCTTTAGACCCCATAAAACTGTCTCGTTATCTGTTTCCATTTAATTTGCAAATTCGGTTCTAACTTCCACCAATCCGATCCCAGGTTCCTAATTTGGGCTTTAAACAGTAACTAAAGTCCAAAGTAATTAACCTAATCCAACTAAGGTCCAAACATCAAATCTTCTATCATCAAAACCAAAATGTAGAACATGAAATCAACTTTAATATTTCTACTAACCCTAAAAGCATGCATGAAATATTAACACTATCCTAAACATGAATTTCTTAACCAATAAACAAGAAGGAACTTAAAGAACATGTGAATAAACTATAAATAACATATAAACATTTAAACTACTAATCAAGAACCACAACAACCAATTTCTTTATACAAGATTAAATCAAGAATCGTAAATTAATAATCAAGAATTGAACTTTAGTAATTCAATCAACCTAACTTATTTAACAAGATTTAAACATGAAATTAAACATGAATGAACCCTAAGAGAATTAAAGAACATATGAATATTTAACTAACAATTCAAGAATTAATCTAGGTCATTATACTTTAAAGATTCGTGCATACAATAATAGTATTATCTAAACCCTAAACATGATTTACATATAATACATAATACAAGTCACACATTAGCAACAATCAATAATACAACAACTTAAATTCTATATTACAATCAGAGGTTCTAATCATAAAATTATACATATTAACTCAGATTTACAAGAATAGAATAGGGATAATAAAGACAATAATAATATCAAAAGAACCTATACACAAGAAGGATAACTAGAATTAGGGTTTACGTAAGGGCCGGCGCTGGTGGTTTCCGGCGACTGGGTGGCGACCGGTCGAGAGGCGGCGGCGTCCGTGGCGGGGCTGGGACGTGCTAGGGTTTCAAACAGCAGCAAACAAGAATGACCACAGGCTGTCTCCTTCGACTGTGGGTGTGCGACGAAGGCTCCGGCGGGTGGCTGCGACTCCGACGGCGAGGGCAAGAGTGGCGGTTGCGGTGGCGCGGCCTCGGTTGGTGGTCGGTGGAGGGCAGTCGAATGGAGGGAGATGGGTGAGAGCAAGAGAACGAAAGAGAGAGGAAGGGTGGTTGCGGTGGTCTGGGTGGTCGCCGGTGTTGGCCGGTGCGGTGGCCGGCGGCTGCGACTGTGGCTGGGCGGTAGAGACGGGGAGAGAGAAAGAGGGAGAGGAGGAAGAGAGGCTAGGGTTAGGGTTAATGTTAGGGTTTTGAGAGAGAAACTAGTTTTTATACTAAACACATAATTAAGGCCCAATTAGACTATTCTTAATCCTAATCTAACCCAACACTAAAAATCTGATTTTTCTAAAAACAAACTAATACTAATAATAGTAATAATAATAATAATAACACTAATAATAATATTATTAATAGTAATCACATAGCAAAATAATATTCACGTAATTATTCATATAACACAATAATATAAATAGTAATACTAATAATAAAAAGAGTAAAACTAATAATACTAAACCTCCGAAATTATCGATATACCCTTGTTAGTCCCTCACGATCCTACGAGCTCAAGTGTTAGCAAAAATAAACACAAACGAATAATAACAAATAACGAAGTCAAACCTAATTTACTAACGACGTCACGGTCAACATCTTTGGATTTTTTTCGGGGTTTTACATCATTACCTCCTTAAGCGTGCTTGGCTGGGAGTATTCCAAGGATGGGTGACCTCCTGGGAAGTTTTCCCAGGCAGCGTGTGAGCGAGGATGAAGCACGCTGGAAAGACTCGTGATGATTTGTGGGACCAGCCAGTGATCCTTGAAGCGGTTATCGGTAATGTCCGTGGCCCGGGAGGGGGTCGGGGCGTTACAGATGGTATCAGAGCCGACCCGCGACCGTGAGCTGCGCCAGTGGACGGGAGAGCCATGGGCAGTCACCTAGCGGGGCAAAGATTCTGGATTGGAATAGATTGTGGCACAACGAGGACGTTGTGCGCTTAAGTGGAGGTGATTGTAACACCCAGGGTATATGGATAGAGTGTAGCTTAAAAGGTTTGAAATGACTACTTATATCACCAAGGTGCACCTTCTTTTATGGTAGCTCATCCGTTGGAACTTCTCAGTTAAGCGTGCTTGGCTGGGAGTAGTCCAAGGATGGGTGACCTCCTGGGAAGTTTTCCCAGGCAGCGTGTGAGCGAGGACGAAGCACGCTGGAAAGACTCGTGGTGATTTGTGGGGCCAGTCAGCGATCCTTGAAGCAGTTGTCGGTAATGTCCGCGGCCTAGGAGGGGGCCGGGGCGTTACACAAGTTAATTTTTTTCCTTTAATTTTAAATAAAGAAATAATTATGATTTTCTGCACTATCTTTATATTGTGATTGGTCGGGATTTAATTTTGACCAAATGGATCCATCGAAGTCAACTTGACACGTGGCAATTTGTGATTGGCCAGATAAAAATTAATTTATTTTCCACGTGTCATTTTTTTATTTGTCGACAAATTTTTGCTTTGTAACGGCCCCGACTTTTGGGGTATTACTTAACAGTAATTTTAATCCATTTAATCTTGATTTAGCGGAAGCTTATAAAGCCGAGAGTGTTACTGCCACTTTCCCAAACCGTGGAAAAGTAAGGCTTTTGTTGTACACTCTAATAAATAAAATAATAAAGATAATTGAAAATTAAAAGATGAGCCATTTCTAATTTAATCAATAATATTTAAGAACTTCCTAAAAATTCCTATTTGGACAAAATGTTCATATCTAACTAATACAATTGTCTCGACTAGCTAATTTGACATTGGTGGTTCCTCTCTTCCCCGATGCATATTCCCATGGGTACCTGCCATCTAAACCAAAACATAAAACATGAGTTTTGACCTCAGTACAATGCAACCCTATCACGTAAAATTCATTTTATTTCAGCTGTTTAAATTCATTTTGCAATAGGTAGAGAGGGAAATAATGCAAGTAAAACATGATATTTTGCGGATAGAATATATATAGTTCTTGCGTATAATGTTGGGTGTGGAACCCCCTTTTTATATGATTGTTGAGCCTACAGGCTATATAACCCTAGGATCCTGTCCTTCGCTATGCGCACAGCTGAGTCGGTCATTAACTCAGACACCGGTACCGGGAATGCTGTTAAGGGTCCACTAAAAATTAAGCCAAGAGAATGATTCAAATAATAATGTTGCTTCTTGGCTTTGCATGTAAAAATATTTGAACATGAAATATATAATGCATGATGAAAATATTTGGGCATAAAATTAATAATGTATAATTGCGATAAAAATGAATAGCAATTGCATGTACCTTTCTTCCCGGGATTTTGATTGATTTTGATAAATATCCAAAATACTCCACCACTTGAATAAGGAAGATATGATATAAATTATAAGAAATAATAATAATTAGTATAATTGAGAAAATATTGATTAATTAATGAAATAATTAGGAACTAGAGGAAAATAAAAAGAGGATTACCCAAAATGAGAGATTTGGATAGTTGAAATAATTGAAATTGGGCTTTAGTAAAATGATGTGGCCCACTATTCCTTTGCCCTTCCCTTATTTACGTGAAATTAGAGGGGAAGAAGGGTGGAGCAGGGCATGGCCAAACAGACAAAATGGACCAAGCAGAAGGGGACGATGGCTGAGCTACAGACGGCGGCAAGGTGGGTGGAACCGAAGATCACGACGGCACCGGTGAGAAGGACCAACGCCTTAGAGGCGGCGGTCTCGGTGGAGGTACGTCGCGGAAACAGAGGAGAGAGAAAGTGTGGTTTTTGGGGATGTTTTCGAGCGGTTTTCAGAGTGGTTTCGGGACTTACTTTAAACGGGTTTCGGGTGAACGGTGGGCATCTGGCATTGGCGACGGCCAGGGACGACCGACGGCGGCTGTAGGTGGCCGGTTTCAGACCCTGTTTTGGTGCGAAAACAGGGGCGAGATATTGGTGTTTTGTGGGCCGGTTTTTGGGGCGTTTTCCAGTGGGTACGGCGGTGGTATTGGTGGCGGGTTGTGGTGATTAATGATGGTGGTGGCTCCAGTAGGAAGAGATGGTGGTGGCGTGGTGCTCGGGGAAAGGCCGAGACACAAGGAGAAATGGGAATGGGTTCAATTCCTCACATTTTTTAGGTTAGCGTGCCAAAAGCAATGCGTGGGGATGATACTTATAAGGAGCTATGGAGAGATCAATTTGTATACTTATGTGTAAGTTTGGTCGGTCGATTTGAGTGGCTGATGAAGGAGGTGGGATGACTACCAAAAGTTTGAGGTGGCTTGGATTTTATGTATTTGGGCGGCAAAAGGAGGAAAGAAGAGGAAAAGAAGAAGAAGAAAATTAGGATGAGGGTGGTGGTAGAAAAATATTCCCTCCTTTAGTTGTACCAAAAAGCTACCCAATTATATTTATTTAACTAGGAAAACTAGGAAATGTTGAAAATATTTTTGGATAAATTAAGTAGAGATGAAAAGTAGGATTATTATTATTATTAGAGGAGCAACAAATAAATAAATAAATGAGTAGGGTTTATAAGAAAGTAATATTGACACTTAATCGAAATGAAAATAGTATGAATAAAATCTAGTGTCTCTGGCTAGTAATATTATGATAGACACAAAGAGCTTTAAAAAAAAGTTCAACAATACAATTTTTTTAAACATGAAAATCGATTTAATAAGCTCTAAATGAGAGAAAAATAAAAATTAGATCCTAAATAATAAAATAAATCATAGTTAGGTAAGTAATAAAATTTCGGGCTGTTACATGCTTCCTACAGGATCTATGATGCAAAGTGATGGGGACATTAGTAACGACATAACATATCAGATTAAGGTTGGTTGGCAAAAGTGGAAGACAACTTCAGGAGTATTATTTGACAATAAGATACTGTTTAAGCTTAAAAGCAGGTGTATCATAAGATGATTAGAACAAAAGTGTTATACGACTCAGACTGTTGTTATGAAGAGGTCTCATCGTCAAAAGTTATGCGTGGCATAGATGAGGATTATCCATTGGATCTGCGCGTACATAAAGTTGGACAAGATTAAGAATAGTGTGCTTCGTGAACAGTTAGGTGTAGCCTCCATTGTAGAAAAGTTGCGAAAGAATAAATTGAGATGGTTCGGTCATGTGCACAGGAGGAGCAAGGATGCTCCTGTTCGGAGATGTGAAAGGATTCTACTTCCATCAAACCATCGTGGGCGAGGGAGGCCAAGAAAATCTATGAGGGAGATGATTAGGGGTGACTTGAAGCAACTAGGCTTAGAGGAGGATATGACACTATATAGAAGTGTAAGGAGGGCTAGGATTAAGGTAGTTGGGTAATGAGATGAAAGGTTATCAAATGGTCACCGTATATTGTTTTTTTTTTTGTGTATTCTCTTATGTTTGCCTTGCAAATGTTTTTTCAAGATTGTCTAACTTCATTGTGCAATTGCACCTCGCCAAGAGCACATAAATATGAATCTTTATCTCTTTCCTCGAGCCTATGACTTTCTTTTTCTTTTGGTTCCTGTTTCGGTTTTCAAAATTTCTCTTTTGGATCCGCCGAAATCAACCTCTTAATGCACTCTTGTGCATAAGGGAAGACTGCCTACATTTGGATTCTCTCAGACCTCGTGTCAACGCGAGTATAATGAGGACCATTGTTGCTATTGTTGTATGAGTAATGACCGGCTATTGGTCGACTATTTTGAGTTGTGTAGGTGGTGAGTGGTATTTTAGATTTGATTGTAAAAGTTAGTGGTATAAAAGGATTAAAAATAAACTTGGATAATTTATCTCAATAGACGATCCCATTAAGTAAATAGATCGTGAAATATTAAGACTTTGAGGTTCTAATTTATGAAAATGAGGGGACTCAACAGACTCATACGATAGGACAATTGTACATTCAATTTTTAAATTTTTCAGGGTAAAAAAATAAAAAAAAACCTTTTATTTTTTTGCCACATCAACATTTATGCGTCCCTCATTTTTTAAAATTGGAATATCAAAGTCTTGTCGAGTATTTTATGATCCATTTATTAGATCCTCGAAATCAATTATCTACAGTGGTTAAACGGGTGAAACTTTGATAACTTCGGGGTAATTTGAGATAAAAATACCCGTTTACTTTTCGTCGCCCCCCTTTTTACTAATGTCGCCCACTTTTTCATAATAATTTCCAATATCGCCCTTGACCCTTCACTCTCTAACTTCTCTTTAGTTTCTCTCTAGTTTCTCTCTCCTATAATAATAATAATAATAATAATATTATTATTGTTATTAACAAAAAATAATAATAATAATAATATAATATCAATAATATTTACAATTTTTTTTAAAAAAATTGTAATCGTTATTATTATTATTATTATCATTATTAATATTAAATTGCAATGTTATTATTAATAAATTAACGGTTTTGAAATTCAACCTAAATTGCAATGTTATTATTAAATTCAGGTTAAATAGCTTAAATTTCAAAAACTGTTAATTTATTAATAATAACATTGCAATTTAATAATAATAATAATAATAATATATTTACAAAATTTATAAAAAAAATTAATTTACAAAATTTTAAAAAAAAACCCGAAAATACGGTTGCGGCACGGAACGTGCGGCAGCACCGCGGTGGTACCGCACGTCGATCGCGGCACCGACCGTGGCTTTGCCGCGATCGACGTGCGGCACCGCCGCACGTTTTGCGCCGCAACTGTATTTTTGGATTTTTTTTTTAAATTTTGTAAATATATTATTATTATTATTATTATTAGAGAGAAAAATTAGAGAGGAGAGAGGAGTGAGAGAGGAGTGAAAAAAGATAGGGGTAAAATAGTCATTTGGGGGGCGACATTAGTAAACATTGGGGGACGTTGGCCAATGCCCAAAATACCCGTTTGAGATATTCTCTCTCCTATTCTCCATGTACTTGTTTGCTTCTCCTTGTTCCTCCATCCCTCATATTCTCTCTCCTAGCCTAGGTTTCCCGGTTTACTACTCTACTTGAAGTCCAAGTAGAAGAAGATCGCACTAACAATGGCGTTCTGGTGGCCCTTGACTGTCTTTGCTGTCGCTTATGCCATCTGTAGGTTCTTGCTCATGCTTATTCCTCCCAATGTCCCTTCTATCGACGTCGATGTCTCAGACGGTACTCTTCTCTATCTATTTACCCATCCTGTTTGAATTTTAGGCTACTCATTCTGAATTCTGCCATTTTGTTTCATATGTTTGTCATTGCAGTTGTCGACGATGGTGGTCTGAACAAGGACAACACTTTCATCTATGTGAGTTGACGTCGCCTGTGAATTGCGTGCTTCATTTTGGTTTTTGTGTTTTTGGCTTCCCATTTTGTCCAATTGCGCCCTGCTGAGGATAGTAAACGAGTTGCTTCTTTTGATTATGAGTCACCCAAAGCGTGGATGCTTTGAGATTGACTTTCCATATCTGCTTGTTGTTGCTGTGTAAAAGAAATGGGAGATCACTGTCTTGGCTATATTATTTGATTTATAGGCTCAAGTTAGGTTAGTTTTGAAGTCTTCTGTATTGTGGAGGGTTTACATATTGGTACATTTAAGGTTATTTGAGCCTTATCAGATATAATTCTGAGTTTTCTAGTTTGCCTTCAGAATTATTTACATAATTTATGTCATGTACTGATAACTCTTGAAATTAACGCTCATGATGTGCGATTTGAAGCATCAACATGCAGATATTGACTGCGTCTAGCTTTTTATGATAGATTAAGCATATGACTGTATTTCATGAATTCGTCTTGTAATTTGTATGGTTTTTTTTCTCTCTGGTTATGCCTTTATATGTTGTTGAGTTGTGTTTATGTTTTAATAGATACCTACAAGAGGAAGGCAGACGGACAAAGTGCAGTGTTACGAGCCTGCAACAATGAAATACTTGGGATTTTTCCCAGCATTGAAGCCTGATGAGGTTTGTGTGGCTGCTCTACTTTTTAATACCTTTTTGCATACTATTCCTGACATGTTCTTAATCATTATTCAGTTTCTTTTATTTTTTTTATTTATTTTTGACTTGGGTTGTTCCAATCAATCAATTCAGATTACCCTCATAGGTTTTAGGCATATCTGCAGGGTGCTCTTTTGTATCTGATGTGGTACTTTGTTCCTCACTTCTTTTTACAAAAGTTCCAAAAGGAGCCCAACACATGTACTCTTTGTTCTGATGTTTGTGGGGTAGGTCTAAGTTTTTGTTTGGTTATTGTTTGTAGAAAAAGCGTCTAAGATGAAAGGAAATAAAGAACCTTAGGATATACCACTTGGTTTGATTATCCTTATATGGCTTGTCATACTGTTGAAGAAAGGTTTTCCATTGATTACTCTGATTTCCTGTATCACCAAGCGGGACTGATTTTGGGGCTGTATGGAAAAATAATGGAATGGTAAGAAATTAGACTAAGATGGAGGTAGATAAAAGGATTCAAATTTTTTAACATAGAAAATCATTGTATGTGGATTCTTTGGAACCATTGGTACTTAACATCTGCTACATCTAGCTGTTATCAGGTTAGGGAACGTGTTGCACAAGCAAGGAAAGCGCAGAAAATTTGGGTGAAAAGCAGCTTCAAGCAGAGACGGAAGTTCTTACGTATTCTTCTTAAGTATATAATTGAACATCAGGAGCTCATATGCGAGTAAGACCACCTTTTTCTGTTTGTATATCGGTTATTATCTTGCATTTCATTTATAGCGAGGTTAAATTAAATGGCCTGCTGATTTTCTTGATATGTGTGTATATCATTGGTGCTATGTGTTTCTAGTTTTTATAACTTTGATTGTTTCCAAATTCATTACACTTTAATTCTTGCAAGCACAATGTTCATTGCTTAGTGATGTATAGGAGTGATGAGTTGGATGAATCATTTTTATGTTTTGATGTTGAGTTTCTAACCCGTTTATATCAAGTTTTACAGGGTAAGCAATTATTCCTGAGTTGTATCAATGTCTCTTGATTTCTGAATAAGAATGGCCTAAGCAAGTCTGCAGCTATAATCAGTTAGGTTTGCAACTTTACATTTTAGGTGGAGATATAGAAATTTGGTTTTAGGATTGTGCCATAGTGTGGGTGTTCTTTAGAGGTGCTTATATGGGGATAAACTATAGGTTTCTTTTATTTTGTGATGATTTTGAAATGCACTCCTTGCCATCTTAGTATGTGCTATTACTAATGTCAACTAAAATTTTCTATTATCTAAGTAAAAGAAAACATTATCCTTTCCGATGCTGGACTGTCTTCTGTGTACCGAGGTCTTCATGGATCATGGAGCTCAACTTTTCTCTAGTCCTAAGTACTTGGGAAATTTTGCGTACTTGGAAAAGAATTTTTCAAAAGATGTCTAATCTATTTCTACTATAGTTCTGCACAAAGTAGTAACACTTGGGGTATGGATCTACTGACTTATGTTCAAAAGCCATTAGAGTCTAGAGAGGCTGTTTCTGTGAGGTCCTCAAAAAAAGGGTTCTTTTTTTTTTTAAAGGCTTTAATGCAACCAGTTTTGATAAGCTCCAACAAAGTAGTCAGGAAAGAGATATGATACAACTTATGAATGAAATATGTGTGAGCTAATAATGTCAAAAGGCTTAAGGGAAAGATCACATGGTGTAATAGAACTCAACTATGATGATGTAATCCCCCTCCCCAACACACACACAGACAATGCCAAAATAGTCGAGAGCAGCAACATAAATGAAATGAAATGAGCGCCTAAATTACAAAGAACAAGTTGAAGTTACTCACATAAGGTATGTGAGGCTAATCGACAAACTCTCGGGGCCATTTTTGTTAGGTAGTACATTACTTAGGGTACACAATTGAGTACCTTAATGACCAAGACATGCTCTATTATGCAAAATGGATATGTATTATTATTAAGCTGTTGCCGCTTCAAAGTCAATTGACTTGGGCTTTGTGGTTGATATCCTTTTGTTGCTCGGAGTTTCTTGCATTACTTCAAAATCTATACAAACTAAAGATATTTAATCTCATCAAGACTCCTTATTTTGGGGATGCTTGGAATTTTCGCCATTCTTCTTTTGGAAGTTGTGGATTTGAAAGTTGTTTTTAATACAGATATAGTCCTTTTCGGGGATTATGGCTTTGTAATCAACCTTTTGGTCAAGATATGTATGGTCATTATCATTTCCTTATGGAAATAAAGTTGACCAATGATTAAGAATGAGTCGAGAATCTAGAAGTTTGCCACCCAAATTATGGTCTTAGCACACCATTAACTACAATCAAGGATATGCTCTCAATGAGTTGCACATGAGTCAAATTTGGCTTGGTGACCTAATTCCAATTCTTCTTTGGTCTTCCCTATTCCTTTCTTATAATCCAAAATGTTCGTCTTTTTGTACCATCTCTCTTTTTATTTTAGCACCTTATCTTCTCATATCTAAGTCATCTAAGCCTTGCTTGCTATGTATGGTTCACTTCCAACTTTGAAGTTTTATCATAGCATAAAATGAAGCTATTTTATGACAAGAAGGTGATGTTGAAAATGTTTTGATGGTGAGTGAATCACATCTTCCCTCCATATAGTAAGCTATGTAGTTGCTACATTGGAGCAATTCTGTGGTACTACACTTGTGTCTTCATTTGAGAACATTGTGGATCCTTTGGTTATGTATCGTCATTCTAGCTGTTACCACTCCTGTATGGCTGTATGGCTGCACTTCCCTGTTGCAACAAATCATCCTCAATTGTCTTACCATCGTCTTTTTGATGTGTATTTCCTAATAAGCTAATGTTTTATGCTTTATAATTTGTATCACTCATGTATGGCCACAGTTCCAAGAAATCATCTTTTGTTAGCTTACCATCATTGTTTGAACATGTGTTTCTCCATTAGTCAACATTTCAAGCATTATACCTTCTCTCTCATGTATAGCTACCCTTCCATCTTACCATCTTCAATTATCTTACAATCATGTTTGGACACGTGTTTCATAGTCAGCCAACATTCCACACTTCATATTCTGTGTATGGTACAACGTGTGAGGCTGGTCCGACAAAAGTTTGCAGGGGAATTTAATTTTCCCTTTTATTTATTTCTTTTTACACCTCGATTGTTGAGATTGAAAGCATAGTTACCGTGAACGCTCAAGTACCCAACATACCGTGTTTTGTTTTGGAACACACACTCCAAAACGCTAAAAGGAGCGTTCCGAGCGATCCAGAGGAAGAACAGAGTTGGGGAGTGAGATAGAAACTTTAGGGTTCACTTACTAGCATGAGATAGCAGATCTACAACAAAAGAAAGTAGAAACTCAAGTAAGAAAGATTTTGAACGTCCATGGATGCTTCTTTGTGTTTAAAGGAAGGTGAAGACTGCTATAATCGAGCACGTAGTTTGGAGTAGCCAGGAGCCCAGGATGCTAGCTTCGTCATCGCCTTCATCTTCTTCCCTGCAATCACCCTCTGGCCCCCACTCTCTTTCTCTCAGAAGCGGTATTTTAGTTTCTGTAGGTGGGTATTTTAGTTGGGCTTTATTTTACTAGAACATATTTAGTTGGGTTTCAGTAAAAGTAACAAACTTTAAAATTTGGATTTTCTTACTCAAAATTAAATAAAAAAATTGTCGTCAAAAAGCATTTTTAACTTGTATATTAAAACTAAATGAAAGGTATTTAGCGTTAATATAGAAGGGATTTAATAAAGTATCGGATTCTTAAAACTAATTAAAAAGAGAGAATAATATAGCAGAAATGAAATTTTAAATTTATAAGTAACGATCCTACAGAACGAATTTCATTCCGAAAAACGTTCCGGATTATCCAGCGTTCCCGGTTTTAGGGAGGTGGCGACCCTTGTTCCCGTTCCCTGTTTTGCGATCCGGGTTTTCCACGATCCTGGTAACTATGATTGGAAGTATTGGCTTCCACCTGGTCTAGTTATATATTGGATAATGCCTTTGTCAATCTTCCTGGTTTGCCTTGTATAAATCAACACTAGTGGAAGCTCCTTTTTCGTTTCTTTATGGCAACTAATTTTGGACCACTCTCTCTCTAGGCCTTCGTTGCGCTGATCTTGGAGCTGAACCTTAAGTCATATCGTAACCCCCCAGAAATTTAATTATTCAAAAGTCAAAGTGTGACTAACGTCAACAACAAAAGTTTAACTCAAACGAACGCATTGCCGTATCTTCGAAGAAATAACAGAGTGAATAAGTCAAACAAGTTCACAAACAAGTGAATCCCTTCCCAGAAATAACAAAGTAACTTTTCAAATAAGACTTGGTCCCATTACAAAAATCTGATGTAGATTCCCTATCTAGCTCAACCTTGGTTCAAGATGGTTCCTTGGGTTTGATCACAATCCAAGATATTCCAAGCAGATCCTCAACTCTGCTGGGATACAAAAGCAGAATGCCAGGGGGTTTTGTGACCCTCATTTAGCTACTTTGAGGCAGCTATGAAGGGAAGGTCCTCGGGGAGTTTTGCAGGTTTGTACATATAGTGTTTGGTTAGCCCAGGACCAGGCATGAAGGAGCAGGTTAGCCTTAGTCACAATACTCAGTTTCCTGAACTGAGGTTTTGCAGAACCCCAACCTTACAAGCAGGCAGGGTTCCTGGGACTTGTGCAAGCTGTTGTGTGTTGGGGGGAGTGGGGAGGGGTTCACCTTAATGGAAGCTCTCGATTTCTTGATGTTCCTTGATGTTTCTAGTGTCTATGTTTGAAGATTGCAGTCCATTGCTATTCCTGAGCATTTTCTGCAGCTCCAGCAACCCCAGGTGATCACTGGTCGAGCAAGCTAAAACAACCTTGGGAATTTCAGCTTTGAGAAGGGTTTCTTTGGTCATTTTCCTATGTGATCGAGATACCTTAGTAACTGTCACTTACAGCCAACACCCAGGAAATGAAGAAGTGATCTAGTTCAATAAAACTCATCCAAGAAGGGTAAATTGCATGGAATTGGTTTGCTGAACCAATGAGAAATAGCCAGACAACAACTTGGTTTTAGCCGGCTTCTTTTGCTTGTAATCAATGTAATTATGTACAATATTTGTCTTAAGCAGCTCATTTGGATGTAATTATGTATAATCTGGGCTGATTAGAGGTTTCTTCATACTTAGGGAACCTCAGTAGCTCGGTTTAGCAGGCTGCTTGCTTGCTTATTCTGTTTTAAAACCTTAGCTTTTGTAACCAGTTGATCCATTCGAGTATATGAAGTCTGGTGGAGCTTTGTGCTTCTATTGTGTTTGTGAGTGTTCTAACAACTCTCAGATTATCTACTTGTCTGTAACTAAGCTTGGGAAGGCTTGGCAGGTGAAGAGTAGAGCTTGGTTCATACTGATGGTGTTGTAGTATGTATCCATTCGTGAGAGCTGATTATAGTCCTTGTGTTCTCTATCTGTGGTGAGGTCTGTATCAGTTAGAGCACAAGTTTTACCCTTTCTTTCTTTGTTTTCCTTTCCTTGATACTGTCTTTGATCCCAAAGATAGCTTAGGTAAAGAACAATCAGGTTTTAGTTGGTGTTTTGGTGTTGTCTAGCTCCTTGCACTCTGATTCTTTGGGCTGCACATTCATCAGCTTGGTACCAGAGCCGTGTGACTCTCTTGGAAGTGTTTCTTGCTAGAGAAAGGATGTCGAGTAGTAGAACAGCACAAGAGGTGGCAGAATAGGCCTTAAGGGAGAAGCCTGAGTTAGAGAAACAAGTCAAATACCTGAATGATCAACTCAAACACTATCTATATCCGTAGAGTAGTTTGAAAGATGAAATTGAGTTTGAAGAAGAAAGTTCTTCTTCCAGTAATCTTTTTTACTGAGGAAGAAGAGTATCTTGGCATAACAAAGAGAAGGCCAAGGCAGAAGAAGGCTGGAATGGATGATAACTTAGATTTTAAAGTGGATATTCCTAATTTGAAGGTCAGTTGGATGCCGATGTGTTCTTAGACTGGCTCCAGATTGTAGAGAGGGTCTTTGACCTCAAGGAGGTTTCTGATGAGAAGAAAGTAAAGCTTGTAGCTTAAGAAACATGCCTCTGTATGGTGTACTAATCTACAAAAGAGGAGAGTGGAGAAGGGGAAGGAGAAGATCTAGACATGGGAGTAGATGAGAAAGAAGTTGGTGGCCAAATTCCTACCCTCCAATTATTTGAGGGAGAATTATGGCAAGCTGCAACAATTTGTGCAAGGAAGTAAATATGTAGAGGAATATACAAAGGAGTTTGAGCATTTACTATGGAGGTGTGATCTAGAGGAGAATGAGACACATGTATTAGTGAGATTTTTGGCAGGCTTGAATGAAGGTATTAGAAACATTGTTAAGTTGCACCCCTATACTACTTTAGATGAGCTCAACTCTTTGGCTCACAAGGTAGAGCTACAAAGGAGGTCCAGAGGAAAGGAGTATGCAGCTAAAACCCCATTCAAACCTCAGTCCCAATGTACTAAACCATATACTTTATCCCAGACCTTATCCTACACCCCAGAAACCAACTTTACCCAAAGATATCCCACAACAAACCCCATTCACCCACAAAAACAGCCCATACCACCTCAAAGAACCCAAAACCCTATACCTACAGACAACAGGAGATGTTTTAGATGTCAAGGACTAGGGCATATAGCCTCAGAATGTCCTAACAAGAGGGTTGTGATCGTAGTTGAGTATCAAGCAGCCTTGCTTGCAGAACCTAAAGTTGAGGAGGAAGAGCAGTTTGAAGAGTTCTTACTAGCTCTTTTGTGGAGGCAGGACGGGAGCAAAGGGAGGCTATCTTTCATTTTAGGTGCACTGTGAAGGGCAAAGTTTGTTCTTTGATAGTAGATGGAGGTAGTTGTACCAATGCAGCTTCTTAGGAGATGGTAGATAAGTTGCAACTCGCTACAATTCCCCATCCAACTCTTTATTCTATCCAATGGCTCAAGTCCAGCAAAGGCATTCCTGTTACTCATAGATGCTTGGTGAGTTTTTCTATAGGCAAGTGCTATGGTGATTCTCTATGGTGTGATGTATTGCCTATGGATGCCTATCACTTGTTGCTAGGAAGGCCTTGGATGTTTGATAGATCAGTAAATCATGATGGAAGGGCTGCCGTTTGATAGATCAGTAAATCATGGAAGGGCTAGCACATATACCTTGCTGGTGGATCACAAGAAAATAACCCTCACTCCTCTCAAACCATCCCAGACCCCTAAACCCACAAAATACCTATTCATTGAGCCTACCCTTGATCTAGTACTGGTTGCTTAATATCGTGAGTTCAGTTCCAGGAAAGATCTCTTCCTTTTAGACCTTGATGAGCCCCAAACTCCACAAAATAACCACCCCCTCCTAATCCCACTCCTGGAAGAGTTTGCTTTCCTATCTCTAGAGGAAATGCCCCCAGGATTGCCCCTAAAGAGAGTTATCCAACACAAGATAGGCCTTGTTCCAGGTCTGTACTCCCTAACAAACCAGCATATAGAATGACCCCAGCTGGGACAGTTGAGATCCAGAGACAGGTGGATGATCTCCTCCGCAACAATATAATTAGGGAGAGTCTTAGCCCTTATGCAGTACTAGCATTGTTAGTGCCAAAGAAAGATGGAAGTCAGAGGATGTGTATTGATTGCAGGGCCATCAATAGGATCACTATCAAGTATAGGTTTCCTATACCTAGGCTTGAGGATCTTTTGGATGAGTTATATGGCTCTAAGGTATTTGTCAAGATAGATTTGAGAAGTAGGTATTATCAAATTGGGATTTATGAAGGAGATGAGTGGAGGACAACATTTAAAACCAAGGGAGGGTTGTTTGAATGACTTGTGATGCTCTTTGGTTTAACAAATGCCCCTTCTACTTTCATAAGGCTTATGAACCAAGTGCTGAAACCTCTTATTGGCAAATGTGGTGGTTTATTTTGATGATATTATGGTTTATAGCAGCAATGAGGAATCATCAACAACACTTGAGGAGTGTTTTCGAAATTTTGGCTTAGGAGAAATTGTATGGCTCGGTTTCCTTTTGTAACTCTTTTCATTATGTGAGTCTATGAATGAGAAAGCTTGAACTCGTTTTTGTGAATGCTGGCAGATAAGTAGAACTTGCTGGCAGATCAAGTGTTGTATCTGAATCTTGATCTTGCTATCCTTGGTGGTGTTCTTGACCTCGTATCTTTGGATGAACAACAAGCCTAGGCTGCCTAGCCCTTGTATCTGTGAAGGGTGATTCTGTATCAATCATGGTTCACTTGTTTTTTCCATCGTTTGTTTTTCTTTCCTTAATGTTGAATGCACACAGAGGATTGATTGAATCAATCCATCCTACCCTTAAGTTCACTGCCAGTATTCTGCAATTCATTGTTTCAAGCTCTCGAGTTCACTGCCTTGTATGTTGGAATTCACTGCTTGATGTGTGTCTAGTTTTCTGCACCCTGATTTGTCCTAAGCCACACATACGTCACCCTAGCTAGTCTTGGGCTTGGCTCGTTTTACGCCCCTAGCTGCAGCGAAGAGAAAAGGGCTTACACAACTCATTGGTGCCACCAATTTGTATTGGATGCTTGTCATAACATGCAGCATCAGAACTGTTATGACCATTGAAGTTATCTTATTAATCTGACGTTGAACATCTTCAACTCTTGGAGTCTGGCAAAGAGTTTGCCCACATCCTTTGAACATTAAAATGTACATTCATGCTATCTCCTGTACCTAACAACATGCATGTTTTAGCTGTTGCAAAATTCCTAATAGTTACATGCATATTGTGACTCCCATGTCAGTATACATGGCGATACTCCTAAGATGAGAAGAATACATGTGATATTAGGACATTATGATTAATTAAATTTCCTTTTCTAAACATGTAGTCATATATGTCATACATTATAGCAAGTTATGAGGATCTTCTTTTAATATTTAATTTGTTTACTTCCAGAGAAATCATATTTGCTCTCCATATATTTGCAGGATTTCGTCTCGTGATACAGGGAAGACCATGATTGATGCTTCTTTGGGAGAGATCATGACAACATGTGAGAAAATAAATTGGCTTCTTTCTGAAGGGGAGAAGTGGTTGAAGCCTGAATACAGGTATTCCTTCAGTCTAACTTGCATTTCCTTTCTACAATATGTTCATTCTATGGCAAATACCTTGCACACTATCCTATCAGCATGCCATGGCTAACAATATTCCTTTTTTTTTTTTTCTTGGTGTCTAGGACTGTCTTCCATAAATTGAAGCTTGATTGAGAGGCATGATAAACTTGTTTGGACGCATGTTTGTTTTCCACTCTTTTAGTGGCTAATCCTGCCTCTCCAGTCCTTTTAAGTTTGACTCTTATCCTGCATCATTAGCCCATCAAAGTTGTCTAGCTACTAGTTGTAAAAAAGAAAAAGAAAAAGAAAATACCATTTGTCATTGCATTGATTGTTCATGTGGGCTTTTTCTCGACCAACATATTTGTTATTGCGCAATCCTTTTTACATCATTTCTGGTATCATTATGGCTTTCCATAACTTATCATTAATGATATTATATTTGTGCAAATTCTGACCCTTGGATCACTTAATAATTAATATTTCTCATGCTTCTATGCATTTTGCGTGCATCGGTGATTTATTTATGCAATATTATGAAGGCTAGCAACTAGTCCATTCTATATCGGGTTGGAGTACAGTTATGTAGCTTGACATGCTTATGAAGAGTCTTGGAACCACTGAGACTGTTTTTCATGTTCTTGGTTATCAGGAGTTCAGGATGGTCAATGCTCCACAAGACATCCAAAGTAGAATTTCATCCGCTGGGGGTGATTGGCGCCATTGTCTCTTGGAATTACCCATTCCACAATATCTTTAACCCTATGTTGGCTGCAGTTTTTTCTGGGAATGGTATTGTTATCAAGGTATTTAACTTGGCAGTTCCGGATAAGATGTCTTGCTTTTGATACTATGCCCATTTGATGCCAATGTGGCTTTTATTTCCTTTATCTCAAACATGTAGAGTCTGATTGGTTCTTTCAAAGCTTTTCTAGACTTTTAATTTGTGGGACTCGTGATTCATGGAGAGATTGAAATGGTTGTAGTTGCTAGTGATCAAAGAGGTACGAAAGCCAACTAATGGTGATGTAGAAGAGCTCCATTTCGAGACATATTTTCCCTTGGATTAAGTGCCAAGTATTATACAGTCGTGCTCATATGGTTTCAAATCTGTGGAAAATGAATATTTGGAAAATTGCAGTGCTCAGCTTGTCGCTTTGCATAATGTACGTGCTATTCTTGGTACTGATGTGTGATGGAAATACATATTTAGAAATAATAATGTTTAGTATGTTTTATGTTTCTTTATAGTTTCCTATTCTTATTAGAAATATTAGTTTCCTAGTTTAATTAGGAATATTATGTCAGTTTCCTGTTTCTATTAGGTTTTGTATTAGATTGTTTACCTATAAATAAGGGTTTCGCTAGCCTTTATGAATCACAATATTGATTATTGAACATTGAATATTATGAATTCTTACTAATTACGCACAAGGATGCTAATCTTTTCTTGAATCCAACACGGGGATGTTGAATTCTTCTCTTGAATCCAGTATGGGGATGTTTAATTCTTCCTGTAATCTTTTGTTATTTTCCTGTTCCCTATCAACTTGGTATTAGAGGTTAGAGAAATTTCTTGATCCTGAGTCTCACCCAAACACTAATTCCCGCCTGCCATACAATCTTTGCCAAAAAAAAAAAAAAAATTGTGCTCCAATCCCATAGTCAGCCACTCAAAGTTCTGGCCTATTGTTGCTGTTGTGCTTGTACTTGTTGCTGCCTGCTATGCTGCTGTTGTCTGCTGCTTCTGTGACAAGGAGTCTTTGTGGTCTGCTGGTGCTCTGCGTAAACTCTTCAAAGGTCACATTTTATTTTGGTAATTTGTGAAATCTTGCTTTGATTGTAGGGTCATTGATAATTGGTTGGTAATCAAGTTGCTTGGTGCTTTAAACTTTACATTAAAAGAAACAATTTTTTTCCTGCATGATGTTCCATAGAGTGACGAAATGGGAAGAAAGAGTCGAGGGCTTGAGGCAAGCATTGAAGATTGGGATAAAAGAACAGATGAAAGGATGGAAACTTTAAAGAAAGGGATTGAGGAAGATCTGTTAGAACTTGTCAAAAGAATTACCTCTAGGGTAGATGATCTCCAAGAGTCACATAAGAAAGACATTCGTGGGGTTGTGAGTCAATTCAAGAGTCGTGATAGTTCTAATAAGGATGAAGCTATAGAATTGAGTTATCCATCTCTTGTAAGTTGTGTTCTATCTTCAATTGATATTGAGGGTGAACAAATCTGGTCCATTGTTGACTCAATTCACCTCTTGATTTATTTATTAGTCCTATCTTCAATGTTGAGGAGTTGGCACTTACCCAAGGTACTTTTGAGCCTCCTATGTTTTCAATTTGTACCCTCGGTGGTTCTATAACTTTAGAGGTTACAATGCCTCGATTGCCTCCTATTATGGCCTTTGTTATTTCCATTGAAAATGTCAACGCGATTCTTGAAGATGAGTTCTTAGACATTGCACATGACTACAAGATCATGGCTACTTCTGAAAATTTTCTATTTTGGCATCTGGTTAAACATGTGGAGGCATCAAGACCAACAATTGAAGCTATTGATTGATTTCTCCCTGAAGAAATGTTTAGTTGGCAAGAAACACCATCTCATCATTCAATTACTACTTTTTCTGGAGAAGCTTAAAGCGATGCATTTCTTATGTGCAATGAAGTGAATATGATGTTCCATTGGTGGATCTTCATCATCTTAGACATCTACAAAACTCAAGGTCATGTTTTTCGTAATTGGTGATCTGCGTCGTTGTGCTCTTGATTTTTTTGGTTGCCTCTCTTCATACTAACTCTTTGGAGGCGAGCTTTTTTTTTTTCCCCGAGTTGGGGAAAATGATAGAAATACATATTTTGGATTAATAATATTTAGTATGTTTTATGTTTCGTTATAGTTTCCTATTCTTATTAGAAATATTATAGTTTCCTATTTTAACTCGGAATATTATGCTAGTTTCCTATTTCTATTAGGTTTAGTGCTAGGTAGATTGCTTATCGATTATCAATAAGGGTTTTGCTAGCCTTTATGAAACACTACATTGGTTATTATGAATTCTTACTGAGCATAGGAATGCTCATCTATTTTTAAATCCAACACAGGGACGTTGAATTCTTCTCCTGAGTCCAATACGGAGATGTTTAATTCTAATCTTTAATCTTTTTGATGTATGTGCAGCTCAAATGAATCAGAGTGTAACTAAGCTGGACAACACCAATTCCCCTCCTTAGGCATTGCTGGTTCAACTTAAGCTTTTCTAAGGATGGAAAAGCATCAAGGAACGGAAAACAAACAAGGAAAGAAAGATAAGACTTGTATTCTAACTGTTACAGACCCCACCACAATGAGAATACACAAGGGCAATACTTAACTCACACTAGTAGCTATAGACCACACCACTTCAAGTGCAAATCAAGCTCTATTGTCACTTGCTAAGCTTGCCAAGGCTTAGTTACATTCAAGTAGAATTGAGAGTTATTAGATACTCACAAACAAAGAGAAGCACAACTCCACCAATTTCATAAACTCGGATGTGTTGAAATGGTTACAGAAGCTAAGCTAATATACAACAAACAAGCAAGCTGGTGCCTAGCTTAATTGAGCTAATGAGGTTTCCTAATGATGAAGAAACCTCTAATAAGCCTTCTTAATACATAATTACATCATAATGAGCTGCTTAGAACTAATATTACACACAATTACATGACTTTGAACCATAATAAGACAAGAAATAGAAATTGATGCCGACTGCCTCTGAGTGGTCCACCTCCTGCTTCAACATGCATCTCATACTCTTCTCTTAATATTAATTAACTCCTTGGCTGCTGAGTGCTGTAGTAATAAATGGAATTACTGAGGTAATTCAATCATATAAGGAAAATGACCAAATAACCTTGATAAAACTGGTATTCCCTGAGCTGCCTTAGACGACCTGACCAATGTTTCTCCTAGACTTCTTGCTGCTATAGAAAATGTCCTACGATAACAGTTGGTTGCACTCCTCGATCATAGGTACCATAGACATCAAGGAATACATAGAGACCAATAGCTTCCATTGCCTTACATCACATAGCTTGCAAAAGCCTTAGGAACCCTGCTTGCAGACTGGGGTTCTACAAAAACTCAGCTGAAACAACTGAGTATTGTTTTAAGGTCAAGCTACTCCTTCACACCTGATCCTGGGGTAGATAGATGCCTTACTACCAGGCCAGCAAAACCCCCTAGGACCTACCTTCCCATTCTTCCTCACTGCTGCTGAATGAGGGACTTAATCCCTCCTGAATTCCAAGCTAAATCCCATGAAATGCAGGATCTGCTTGGAATATCAGGTGGGAAAGTCCAGCCTTGGTTTGTTGCTTGATCCTTGGCTGTGACTGAATGTGAGAGATCTCCATCATCCTCCCCTGGTTGGGAGAAGTTTGCCCTCAAACTTGGCAAGCTTTCTTCCTCGGGATAATAGGGTCTCAAGTATGCAACATTGAATTTGGCACTGCCTCCGTAATCTTCTGAGAGATCAAGCTTCTATGCATTCTCATTTACTTGCTCTAGCACTTCAAAAGGTCCATCTGCCCTTGAAGCAAGCTTTCCCTTCCTTCTACTTGGAAACCTGTCTTTCCTGAGATGCATCCACACTATGTCTCCCGGCTAAAAAATCACTTCTCTTCTCTTTTGATTTGTTACATCTGCTATTTTCTCATTATGCTTCTCTATTTGTTGCTGGATTTGCTGATGAAACTCCTTGATTTGCAAGCCTCAGCTTCATAGCTAAACTTCACTGCTATGGCTTGAGGAGCTAAATCCAAAGGTGTAACTGGATTTTGCCCATAGACCACTTGAAAAGGTGAACGCCCCGTAGCCTTGCTGGGTGCTTTATTGAAAGCAAATTCAGCCTGTGGCAGCAAAGTATCCCAACTTCCTTTATTTTTGCTCACCAATCCCTTATGCAAAGTCCCGAGGGTTCTATTGGTGACTTCTGTTTGTTCATATGTCTAAGGGTGACAGGTAGTACTGAACATCAGCTGAGTTCCCATCTTCTTCCATAGAGTAATCCAGAAATGACTCAAGAATTTTGTGTCCCTATCAGAGACCATAGACCTTGGTATCCCATGCAATCTGACCATCTCTTGGAAGTATAAATCAGCCACCCTTAACAACATCATAGGTGGTATGACATGGAATAAGATGTGCCATCTTTGAAAATCTATCAACAACAACCATAATAGAGCCCGTACCTCTCTGTCTTCTTGGAAGTCCCACAATGAAATCCAAGCTAACATCCTCCCAGGGACTTATAGGAACAGGCAGAGGCGTGTACATCCCTTGGGGTAAGCAGCGACTCTTGGATAATTGGCATATGTTGCACCTCTTCACCCAGTGTTCAACATCCTTGCTCATCTTAGGCCAAAATTAGTGTTCTTTCAACATAATTAAAGTCTTCTCTATGCCAAAGTGTCCAGCTAAACTCCCTCCATGAACTTCAGAAATAAGTAACTCCCTGAAACTGCTTTTAGGTATGCATAATCTGCTTCCTTTGAAAAGAAACCCTTGGTCTATGTGATACAGACCTTGGGGATGCTATTGGCATGCTAAAAACTTCTCCTTGAAATCTTCATCATCAGAATATAATACGTTGAGCTGTCCAAATCCAAGAACTCTGGAATCCAGAATATGCAACAAGAAATATCTCCTAGATTGTGCATCAACTCCCTTATTCATATTCCCTGATTTATGATGGATCATGAAATGGAATGACTGCATAAACTCCTCCCATTTGGCATGTCTAGGGTTGAGCTTGTGCTGTCCTTGAATGAATTTCAAGGCTCATGGTCACTGTGAAGTATGAATTCTCCTCCCGCCAAATAATGTCTCCAGTGTTCCAAGACTCTAATGATTGCATAAAACTCCTTATCACAAGTATTGTATTTCTTCTTTGCTTCATTAAGCTTCTCACTAAAGTAAGCTATAGGCCTGCCTTCCTAAGTTAAGACAACTCATATACCAACTCCAGAAGCATCACACTCCACCTCAAATACCTTAGAGAAGCTAGGCAAAGCTAGTACTGGGGCTGTTGTCAGCTTCTCTTTGACCATCTCAAAGGCTCTCTGTGTTGCAGGAGTCATTGAAAGGTCTTGGCCTTGACTAACTTAGTCATTGGAGCCATCAAGGTATTGAAGTTTCTTACAAATCTCCTATAGAAAGAAGCCAATCCATAAAAACTTCTAACCTGCTGAATAGAGCTTGGCACAGGCCACTCTTGAATGACCTTAATCTTATCTTGATCCACCTGAATACCATTTGCTGTCAAAATACAACCAAGAAAATAACTTGGTTTGTGAAAAATGGCATTTCTTCAGGTTCCCATTCAACTTCTCCTTGGATAAAATCTCCATAACTTGTCTCAAATGCTGTTGATGTTCCTCCTCACTTTTGTTGTAGACCAAAATATCATCAAGTATACCACCACACACTTGTCAATCAAAGGTTTCAATACGTGGTTCATGAGCCTCATGAAAGTAGAAGGTACATTAGTCAGACCAAAGGGCATCACCAACCATTCAAAGAGCCCTCCTTTAGTCTTAAATGCTGTCTTCCACTCATCTCCTTCATATATCCTGATCTGATAATAACCACTTCTCGAATCTATCTTGGAAAAGACCTGTGAACCATATAATTCATCCAGAAGATCCTCACGTTTAGGTATAGGAAACCTATACTTGATTGTGATCTTATTGATAGCCCTGGCGGCAGTCAATACACATCCTCTGACTTCCATCTTTCTTTGTCACCAATAATGCACGCACAACACAAGGACTGGGACTCGCTCTGATCATATCCTTGCTGAGTAGATCATCCACCTGCCTTTGTATCTTTGCTGTCTCAGTTGGGTTCATCCTGTATGCTGGCATGTTTGGAAGCACCGACCCTGGAACAAGGTCAATTTTGTGCTGGATATCTCTTTTAGGGGGGCAATCCTGGGGGCATTTCTTCTGGAAATAAGAAAGCAAACTCTTCTAGGAGTGGGGCCAAAAGGGGGTGGTCATTTTATGGGGCTTGGGGTTCATTTGTGGTGAGTAGGATGAGATCTTTGCTGGCACTAAACACATGGTGTTCAGCAACTAGTATAAGATCAAGGGTAGGTTTTATGATCAGGTTCATTTTGGGTTTGGTGTTCTAGGATGGTTTGAGTGGGGTAGGGGTGATTTTCTTGTGGTTTGTGAGTAGGGTGTATGTGTTTGCTCTTCCATGATGCTGCATAGACCTGTCAAACATCCAAGGCCTCCCCAGCAACAAGTGACAAGCATCCATAGGTAATACATCACACCAAATAGAATCATTGTAAGAACTGCCTATTGAGAAACTCACCAAACACCTCTGAGTAATGGGAATTCCTCTACTAGATTTGTCATTTGAGCCACTGGATGGAATAAGGAGCTGGGTGAGGGATTCTAGCCAGCTGCAACTTATCCACCATCTCCTGGGAAGCTGTGTTGGTACAACTACCACCATCAATAGTCACTGAAAAAACCTTGTTCTTGATAGTGCACCTAGTATGGAATATAGCCTCCCTTTGGTCCTGTCCTACTTTTACAGAAGAGCTACTAAGAACTCTCCTTATAACCATCATTTCTCCCTCATCAGGACCCTACTCTACTTCATCATACACAAGCTCTCCTATAGCTCCTTCCTCAATCACCTCCTCTTCATCCTCAACTTCAGGTTCAGCAAACCAAGAAGCCTGATAGTCTACTAGGGTCACCACTCTCTTGTTAGGACATTCTCAGGAAATATGCCTTAGTCCTTGGCACCTAAAACACCTCCTGTTATCAGCTGGGATGGGATTTTGGGTTCTTTGTGGGGGTACGGGCTGTTTTTGTGGGGTAGTGGGGTTCTTTGTGGGAAATAATGGGGTAAATGGGGGTTTTGGGCTGTAGGATAGGTTTTGGGATAGGGAAATGGCCTAGGTTGGGGTTAAAAAGGTGTTTTGGCTGCAAACTCCTATTTTCTGGACTTCTTCTGCATTTCTACCTTGTGAGCTAAAGAACTGAGCTCATCTAAAGTAGAATAAGGATGTAACTCCACAACATTCCTAATGCCTTCATTCAATCCTGCCAGAACTCTCACCAAGACCTGTGTTTCATTCTCCTTCAAATCACACCTCCACAACAAATGTTCAAACTCCTTTGTATATAACTCCACTGACTTACTCCCCTGCACCAATTGTTGTAACCTTCCATAGTTCTCCCTCAGGTAATTTGTAGGCAAGAACTTGGCCACCAACTTCTTTCTCATCTTCTCCCAAGTTCTGATTTTCTCTTTTCCCTTCTCATCTCTCCTCTTCTGCATATTAATCCACCAAATAGAGGCATGCTTCTTCAATTTCAAGGCAATCAACTTGACCTTCTTCTCATCACTAACCTCCTTAAGGTTGAAGACTCTTTCCACAGTCTTGAAGCCAGTCTAGAAATACTTTAGCGTCTAACTGACCTTCAAACTCAGGAATATCCACTTTGAAATCTACTTTGTCATCCATACCAGCCTTCTTCTGCCTAGATCTTCTCTTTGTTCCTCCGGGGTAGTCCTCCTCTTCAGCAAAAGGGTTGCTGGAAAACGAACTCTCTTCTTCATATTCAGAATCTCCCTTCAAGTTACTCTTCTTCAGATACATATAATGCGTTAGCTGATCATTCCGGTATTTGACCTGCCTTTCCAAATCAGCCTTCTCCGTTAAAGCTTGTTCAGCTACTTTTTCTGCAGTCCTGCTACTAGACATCCATACTTCAGCAAGAAGCCCTCCAAGATAGTCGCACAGCTCTGATACCAAAGCAGATGTATGTGCAGCTCAGATGAATTAGAGTTCAACTGAGCCGGACAACACCAATTCCCCTCCTTAGGCCTTGCTGGTTAACTTAAGCTTTTCTAAGGATGGAAAAGCATCAAGGAACGAAAAAACAAACAAGGAAAGAAAGATAGACTTGTGATTCTAACTGTTACAGACCCCACCACAGTGAGAATACACAAGGGCAATACATAACTCACACCAGAAGCTACAGACCACACCGCTTCAAGTGCAAATCAAGCTCTACTGTCACCTGTTAAGCTTGCCAAAGCTTAGTTACAGTCATGTAGAATCGAGAGTTGTTAGATACTCACAAACAAAGAGAAGCAAAGCTCCACCAATTTAATAAACTCAGATGTGTTGAAATGGTTACAGAAGCTAAGCTAATATACAACAAGCAAGCAAGCTGCTGCCTGGCTAATCCGAGCTAATGAGGTTTCCTAATGATGAAGAAACCTCTAATTAGCCTTCTTAATACTTAATTACGTCATAATGAGCTGCTTAGAACTAATATTACACATAATTACATGACTTAAACCAAAATAAGACAACAATTAGAAAATTGATGCTGGCTGCCTCTGATTGGTCCACCTCATGCTTCAGCATGCATCTCTTACTCTTCTCTTAATATTAATTAACTCAAAGGCTGCTGAGTGCTGTGGTAATAAATGGAATTACTGTGGTAATTCGATCATATAAGGAAAATGACCAACCCTGAGCTGCCTTAGACTGCTTGACCAATGTTTCTCCTGGACTTGTTGCTACTGTAGAAAATGTCCTTGGATAACAGTTGGCTGCACTCCTGGATCATAGGTACCATAGTCATCAAGGAATACATAGAGACCAGTAGCTTTCATTGCCTTACATCACATAGCTTGCAAAAGCCTTAGGAACCCTTCCTGGCAGACTGGGGTTCTATAAAAACTCAGCTGAAACAACTGAGTGTCGTTTTAAGATCAAGCTGCTCCTTCACACCTGATCCTGGGGTAGATAGATGCCATACTACCAGGCCAGCAAAACCCCCCTAGGACCTACCTTCCCATCCTTCCTCACTGCTGCTGAATGAGGGACTTAATCCCTCCTGAATTCCAAGCTAAATCCCATGAAATGCAGGATCTGCTTGGAATATCAGGTGGGAAAGTCCAGCCTTGGTTTGTTGCTTGATCCTAGGCTGTGACTGAATGTGAGAGATCTCCATCACTTGTTATTTTCCTGTTATGTATCACCAGGGCAGTCTTTGTTCCTATTTCCTACTGGTTTTGATTTGCCTTATAATTATATGTCACCTCACTTGTTGAAATGCATAATGCTTTTTAAGCAACCTATTCTACTTTTGTGGTGTTTGACCAGCAATTGAAAGCTGCTGTCTTGGTCTGTTTAGAATGAAAAGATTTGTTAGAACTGTATATGCTAACCTAGGTGCCACTTTTCCATGAGCAGGTTTCAGAGCATGCTAGTTGGTCTGGATGTTTCTATTTTCGAATAATTCAAACAGCCTTGGCAGCTGTTGGAGCTCCAGAAAATTTGGTGGATGTGATTACAGGGTATGTTTCTTCTCCTGTTCCTCGGACACCCTCTATCTTTTCTTGTAATTGTATGATTTATGCTATGGTTTTCTGTTTGAGAAACCCTAGTCTTATTTTTCTGGCAGGTTTGCTGAAACAGGTGAAGCGTTGGTTTCTTCAGTTGACAAAATCATTTTTGTGGGCTCACCTGGTGTGGGTAAAAAGGTATGTTAATCCGGAGGGCTCTGAAGCTGGAGGATACACCTCATAACCGGTGTGGACAAAATCTTGATTTTTTGGGCTCTCATTTTTCTCTCTTTTACTCTCTTTCCCTATTTAATTGTCACTTTAAAGGAGTGGAGAAATACCAAGATAACCAACAAAGTTAGGAAGAAAAATTATAAAATTACTTAAATTGGTAAAAATCAATTATGAAGGATGGAAAATAGTAGATCCAAAATTGCTAAATTAGGAATGTAAAATGACAAATAATTTTGGGACGAGAAAGTTAGTTTAGTGGACAAGTAAATGGGGACGGAGGATGTAATTATTAATGCAGAATAGCCACAATTCTAGTAACTATTTTTGTCGTGTTTTGCTTCTATATAGATAATGAGAAAGGCTTCGGAGACGCTTATACCAGTTACGCTTGAGCTGGGTGGGAAAGATCCATTTATTGTGTGTGAAGATGTAGATGTGGAACATGTATGAACTATTTCTTCTTTGTATAATTGTTCTAATGTCCCCCCCACTCTCTCTTCCGGTTGCTTACTAGATGGTAATCCTTGCTGCAGGTAGCACAGATTGCTGTTCGGGCTTTCCTTCAATCAAGTGGACAAAATTGCGCTGGGGCTGAGAGATTTTATGTTCATCGTGATATTTACAATGAGTTTGTTGCTCGAGTGGTCAAGATTGTCAAATCTGTCACAGCTGTGAGTTGGCTATTAAATTTAGTTTTTAGTGGGAGAAAATATCCTGCAGTAGTGTTGAAATGTAGCAATTATATTTGTATTGGCTTGTTTAGTTTTTATTCTTAATTCCCCTCCCCATTTCTAGGCGTGAGCTTTTCTTTCTATCGCCTGGTGGGTCTCTGTTGTGTCATTGATTTCAGTTTGGTGCATAGTCATTGGGATCTCTATATACTCTACAATCCTCTTTTGGGAACAAGTGACTGGAGCATAAACTAAACCAAATTTGTCAAAAATAGTAGCCGTGCTCCAGACAGACCATTCCAGCATGTGTTCTGTTAGCTATGGTTTGGTGTAGTTAGAGGGATTTTTATGTATTGTTGTTTAGCAACTACAAACCTGTAGTTTTATAAGCCGCCAGCCCACAATAGGTTTCACACTTGCTATTTGGTCTTCATGAATGTACTTTTGATGCTTGGTGATTTGAATTTGGATTTAATTTCAGCATTATTAGTTTTATTTCCATCCAGGGCCCACCTCTTGCAGGGAAATATGATATGGGAGCCATTTGTATGCAAGACCATGCTGAAAAGCTTCAAGGCCTTGTTAATGATGCCTTGGACAAAGGAGCTGAAATAATCGGCCGTGGCCGTTTTGGAAATTTGGGTACTGATGCTGTTGATCAGTTTTTTCCTCCTACTGTGTTGGTTAATGTTAACCACACTATGAAGATAATGCAAGAAGAGGTGATTAATGTCTTATCAAAACAATAATGTCAGTTTTTTTTTTTTTAATAATTTATTTTAATTTAAAAATCTAGATGCTTCGGTGCCTGTCTAAACTTTTTGCTTCTGACTTGAAACTAGTAAGATTTGATCTTAGGACTGTAGATGTTAATTTCATTGATTATCTTTCTCCTAGACCTGAAAGTTGCCGATAGTCTATCAGTGAAAATGTCTTTTGACTCCATTAGCATGGCAAATTCATTTTGAGTTCCAATGTATTGCAGGCTTTTGGACCAATAATGCCTATTATGAAATTTAATTCTGATGAAGAGGTTGTCAGGCTGGCGAATGACTCAAGATATGGGCTTGGTTGTGCTGTATTCTCTGGAAACCAGACTAGGGCTAGGAGGATTGGTTCCCAGCTGCACTGTGGAGTTGTTGCAATTAATGACTTTGCATCTAATTACATGTGCCAGGTATTTTATATTTTTATATCATTTCCCTCTCCATGTGATCACTTACGTCAATGGTATGGTCTCAGGAGCTGATTGTGGAATATGGTAATAGCAGGGTTTAATTTATTTAAATTTTCCCGAATTCTTATCCCATTGGACATCATTTGTGTGTTAGCATGATGTTGCTTCTTGAGTCTGGGCTCCGCAATTGATGTGTTACAAGTATTAGCAATTGAAGAACCTCGCATTATTTGATTTTCAGTGAAGTTGTGCAATTTATTAGGTGCACCCGGAGCACGTGCTCCAAATAGTATGATTGTTCACACACATATATTAGATTGTTCACTACAAATATTAGATTATTCACTCTTATTATAATGATTGTTCACTTGCAAATATCTGGAGCACATGCTCCGGGTGCATGCAATATATATCGGTGAAGTTGTGTTCAGTAAAAAACAGATCAAGATTCATGAATTGTAGGAGATTATTCAATGCATGTAGGGGCTCTTTTTTTAATTTAATTTTTAAAGAAGGCATTTCTGACTTGCGTAACTCTCCAGTCTCTGCCATTTGGTGGTGTGAAAGACAGTGGCTTTGGAAGATTTGCTGGTATTGAAGGATTAAGGGCATGCTGTCTTGTTAAGTCTGTGGTTGAAGATAGATGGTGGCCATATGTGAAGACCAAAATTCCAAAACCAATTCAGGTGATAACCTGTTGCAAATGTTGATAACCCTACAGCCCAGTACTATCAGGTGTATTAACTGACTGTTGTCATATGCAGTACCCACTTGCAGATATTGCGTTTGAATTCCAGCAGTCATTGGTGGAAGCACTCTATGGTGTGAACATATGGGACCGTTTAAGGTCGCTGGTAAATGTCATTAAGGTACTTACTGACCAGACATCTACTGGAGCCAGCAACACTAAAAGGATCGATTAAGCTGGTCAGATGCTCGTGAATTTCCATCGTAGTTGACAGCAGTGATGGATTTCTATGCATTGGCTCTACAATTTTTGTACGAGGAGATAGGATTGCTGATATAAGTTGCTTTGCTAAGGCACTACTTTCTGGTTGTACTTTGCAAGTTTCTGATGTAGCAGGTGCTAGTTTGAAGACTGCTGGCATTTGCAAGCTTAGTACAAACACTCCATTCTCGTGTACTGACCGCAGAAAAAAGGTCTATGCTTAACTAAGTTGAAATTTTGGTATTACTTCCAAGCTGGGTTATTTTTATCCTGACTATCAAACCTAAAATAAGGCTAAATTTCACATTAAAAGATGCAAAAGTCTACAAAGATATCAGCATGACATTGAGTAGAAATGCAAGAAAACAGTGGGAACAGCTGATAGAGACAACAGAATAGGTATTATAGAAGCATCAAGAAGGCAAACGTGGAACAAGAGCAAAAGATGTTTCCCACAAACTACTGATTGATGGCAAAACTAACAAGAATGCAACTCATTCAAGTATAGTTCTTCAAGCAAGCCTTTCTTTCCTCTTGCAGCGGGTGCTAGTTTGAAGATTTATGGGATTTGTAAGCTTATTTGTGACACTCCGTTGTTATGTACTGATTGAAGAAACCGGTCTATGCTTACGTTGTCAGACCTGGACTAGCCACGGATCAATAGGTTTGTCATTGTTGAAATTTAAGAATAAATGTTAATAAACTGAATGATAGTGATGTTTATGGTAGCAATAAAGCGCTATTTTCATTGTCATTTTATAGACGTTATCCTTGCAAAATTTGCTTGTAACTGTTGTGCAACGCACGGAAAATTCAACTATAAAGGCTAGCAGTCAGCCTAATGGTAAAGCGGAAGTCGTGTTAACGCTGTATTTTTGAAGAAATATAAGACAAAAAGGAACAAGATCCAGTTACAACTAACCCAATCAAACAACAGAACTCAAAAATTGAACTTCAAAACTAAACCTTCAATCCAAATAAAACAAGTGCTATTCAAGTCTAGCAAATGCTCAGTCTATCTATCCTTCCATACCAACACATCCTCACTCTATTTACCGTTCCTTGAATAGAGGTTTTCACCTAAAAATAAAACATTTACAAACATTAGACTGAACTCAATGTCTTCCCCTAACTATCAAAATAAGTTAAAGTTCATTTCAATTCATTTAGGGGAAAAGTGAACAAATTAAACCATTTCGCAAACCAGTGACTCTTCGCAGAAATATAAAGTAGCTTTCCACATCAAACTGGATCCCAGATCTCTCACCTACTAGAGGTCAGTGCCAAAGTCCATTAAAGATATCCAATCTCCCGCCTACCAGGCTGGTACAAAAATTGTGTGCGCAGCTTACCTTGAGGAAGTTATTAACATCAATGAATTTATCAGGGTAAAGGCTAAGTTACCACCAAGAACTAACAATCCACCATGAATTTGCTAAAGGAAATCTACCACAAATCCAATAAAAGAAAGACTTGGAACAACACCATCAATCAAAATGGATAAAGCAAACAAGGCTTGAGAGAGAGGTTCTGAGTTGGTCTCAAAAATACTATTCAATTCATTCAACTTAGCTAATTATCCTTCTTTTCCAATTACCCTTATATAGGTAAGGATAGGGATTAAACCCCAAGATAGATTAGCTTTAAAAGGGCCATTATCCCAAAAATTAATTACATTCCAAAGCCTAATTCAACTCAGAATTACAATCATTGAAATTGGCTTAAAAACATAATAACATTAATTATAAGAGAAAAGACAAAGCTACCCGAATGAAAGACTAAGGAGCCGAGATCAGTAGGTACGTCATCGGCGAAACACAGGACGTTGCGACTGCGACATGATGGCTTGCGCAAGGGGGCAACGTCCAGGGGCGAACATCGTGGGTGGGACGGCGATCGTGACATGGCGATGGGAGATTTCACTCCAAAATCGGGTTCGCTGTGTCACAGCCCCGACCCATATTATAGCGGGCGCGACGCTAAGACACGAGGAGAAGCGTCATGGTCGTGGCAGTGCCATCGCGGCTCTGAGGTTCAGGGAGCTCCAGATTGTCGCAGTCGCGACATAGGCATCGCGGGCGTGACGCCCTTCAGGACACAACCCTAACCAAAAAATCAGCTAAGGCATGTGATGAGAGAGGAAAGGGGTCGCGATCACGACCAGGATAGTCGCGCCCGCGACGTCCCTGACCTCTAGCCAAGCATCCCAGCCAACATGTCACAGGCGTGATAGTGAAGGTCACGGCCGTGACAGCCCTACTGCCCTTCCAACCAAGTTCTTCCTTCACCCGAACACCTTCTTTGCGGTCTCCGTCTTCATTATTTGTGCCGAAATGGAAAAGTTCCTCCCTAGAGGCTATCTCGGCCAATCCATTGGATGGTCGTGATGGTTCGGCTCAGGCCTGGGTCGACTTGAAATTGTAGCTCTTCAGGTCGTTGGGGAGCGACCCTCTTAGCCCATTCCACAAGGGAGGAAAAGGGGACCCAGGATGCTTAAGGAAGAGAGCAAAAGAAAAGAACTAGTGGATCGTATAGGGATGGGACCCGCCAAATCTGAATCATGAGTGACTTGCCCTCCCAAGACCATGAAGGCATGGACATATATTTTCCATTCAAAATTGGGTGCAGGAGACACTTAGAAGAGGATCTCAGATCAAGGGATGAAGTTTGTGGTCCTCAACGGGGCCATTCCTAAGCCTCCTAAGGCTCCCGAGATTCCTCGTGTATGAATAAGGCAACGAAGTCAAACTTGACTTTTTTTTTGGGCTCCATATGATCAATATCAACCACAAGGGTATTTTGGGTATTCCCATTCAATGGAGGGACCACTCAAAATATTTTGGGTCCTTTTTGCTATCTAGGATGATGATGGTCATTCACGTCAAGAGTGGGTTAGGTTGGAAGATCACCCAAGGGAAAAGAAGAAAGTTGGACGAGATTGGGCAAAGAAAAAACATGTCGTCACTCTTTACACCACCGTAACTCCTTCAATATAGCTCCATTGGACTTGAGATTTGGGAGCTTAAAGTTCACGTTGACAGCTTTCCATTGATATCTTATGGGTCCAAATCAGAGTTCGGATGAAGAATTTATGCGCGTTTTAAGTTCAACAGAAAAACTGCATAGCGGGGAGTCACACCTGTAACAACCTAGCTCACGGTCGTGACAAATATGGTCATGCCCGTGACGATTTCCCCCTAATGCCTTGAAGCTGGAGGATTGAGTCATGCCTGAGAGGTATTGAGTCACGCTTGTGACATATAACGTTGTGCCAGTGACGTTTTAGGTCTCGACCGCGGCGCCGTGACAAGAAGAAGTTTTTGCTCAAGAATCGCCGTGGGTCATGCCCGTGACCACCTGCGTCGTGGCTGCGACGAACACATGGTCGCTCCCGCGACCTAATGGTCGCACCCACAACCCTCACGATGACATGCTTCGCCCTAGTTTCCCAAATGAGGTCATGGCCTTGACTTAAGTGTCATGCCTGCGACTATCTTGGCGACTTCAGGTGTTGCGCCCGCGACGTACATGGGAAAATCGAGATTCAAGCCCGATTCTCCCCTTTTGTTTCTCCCCCTTTTGTCTAATTCCCTTTTTGCTCCTCCCCTTATATTATGTCGGGCCTCTCATTTAAGAGGTTCTTTTGTAAGTGTACATTCAAGTCTCCCACTTTAATGCCACCATAAATACATGACATTTAGAAGGAAGAAGACATTGAATGCTTATGAATGAAATTTGAAGAAGCTTTGACTTTCTCCTTCTGGAGCGGTTCCCGATGCACGGTGGATTGAATAATAAACTTAGCTTGAGTAGTTCTTGAACAGAAGATGAGAGGAGACCTCTTGAGCATCCATAATCAATAGAATAGAGAGAGAATGAAGAACCTCTCAAACACCCATGCTTGAATCTTCACAATGTTAACCATGAACTTGAATAATAATCAAAATCAACCAAGACATGAACCTTGAACACCAAAGGGATTGGATATGATTTTGGATAAAGGAAAATCCACCACCAAAACCTAACACCCCACCATGACCATCCTAAAAGAGAACTCCACCAAATGATCAATAAAGAGATGACTTGCTAACACCAACATTAACAATGGATAAAGTAAGAACAAGATTTTTGAGAGAGAAAAGGGAGAAACTCTAACAATGCATTAGCATATCATTCATAAACATAAGCTCCTAGAAAAGAGTGCTAAACATGGTATTTATACTAAACAAAAATTAGGTTAAAAACTCAGCAAAATAAACAAATCAGCACGCGCGTCGTAGAAGAGGTCGCGGGCGCGACAAGGAAGGTCACGGGCGCGACCTGCTACTGATCACAACATTCTGTCGCTGGCCGACTAGGGTCGCAGGCGTGACGTCCATCTGTCACGGTCGTGACAGGCTTCCTCCCGAGCGCGACCTTGAACTGCTCTACTCCTTGGCTAGCCACATCGATACGTCGCAGGCACGACGATGCATGTAGCGGGCGCGACGCCTAGCCCAGCTTGCATTCGCGGGCGTGATGGCAGCTACTCGGGTGCGACGGACGCCTGCTTACTCTGTCGCTTCTTCACCTTGGGTTTTGTCAACTTGGGCCTCGTCCGAACCCCTTTTCCTTGTAGCTTCGCATCCCGGGACGATCCCGGGTCCCACTGGAAGTGGATCCCACATCTGGTGCCGATCAAACCATGTCTCCAGGGTCCCGGGTCCACCTTGAAATGGACTCCACACCCGTCATTGGAGCTATTTTCATCGTGTTTCGTGGAGGGGGTGCGGGTCGGTTTAGCGACCATGAATTTCGAGGCTCGGGCCCCACCTCGATACGCTCCACCTTCCCTCTCCAAAATCTTGTTTACTCTATCCATTTCATCAATGGTGGTGTTGCAAGTCTTCCCTTTCTAGAATTTGTGGTGGTTTTCCTTTATTGAATTCTTGGTGGGTTGTAGTTCTTGGATTGTGGATTTCCTTTATCCTAAGTCCATATCGGGCTTAAGGTTGTTTTCCGGGTTCGAAATCAACATCCTTCATCACTCATGCAATGCCGTAACCCACCGCGATACGCTCCAACTAGGGTTTGGGGTTTAAGAGGGGTATTTATAATCTCCTACCTAACTAATAAAGGAAACCCAAGTAAGATGGAACTAAAATTTACTAATTTTAGTAATCAAAGTTTTCGAAATTCTGAAATACCCTAATTAACTAGCAACAATAATCACATGAATAATAATAATAATAATAACATTACTGGCACTCATAAAACACGATGAAAATAACTCAATAACCACATGAAATTTGGGTTGGTGAGGTTTGGGATGTGAGTTTTGGGTATATTAAGAGTTGGTTTTTTATTTTTATTTCTATTTTTAATATTTTTGTTTCAAATTCATAATAATAGAACTAAAATGATAAAATAAAATAAAACACAATAAAAAATGTAAAATGCATAAAAACATAATAATAGTACCTAAATTAATTTTTAAAAACAAGCAAAAAGCTATAGAATAAAGGGGTAAAAATCATGCAAAATACGAAATAAACATCAGCTAGAGTAGGTAACACAATCGTAGAGCCGCTGCGTAAGACAGTAAGGTATGGGGCAGTGGTGGCGGTGGTAGTTCTTCTATGGATTATCGCTAGCGTCTCCTACAAACGTTCGCAAGATTCTGTCGAGCGGTGCGTTCGATCTCGGGATCAATCGGTAAGACCGGTTGATCTCTCCTGTGCATGCACTCAAACAACAACCCAGAATCAAACAACCCTGGGATCTACACTACACCTACGACGAGGACGAACAGACTCAAAACTAACAAAGACTTAACAAGAACGCTAGCGGGCACAACTTCCTCGACAACAGCGCCAAAAAATTGTTTAACGTTTTCCTAGGGGTTAGGACAACAGTCGTATTGATTCGAGGAGCTGGGGCTCTAATAATTCAAGTTCAGTCTTTTGGTCCCAAGAGTGTTCTAAGGACATGATTTTGGAAGAGATTTTTGGTAAGGTTTTAATCAATAAAGGGAAATATGGGCTTGAGGGTAATACCGGGCCAACCTAACAAAAGACTAAACACGGATTTTGTGGTTTTAGAAGTGATCGATACTTGCTAATTTGATGTTAGGATTGCACGTATAGCTAGCATCAATTTCCCTCGCTAGAGTGGTAAATTGATACGTACTTCCCAAGACCTGTCATCACTCCTGTGTATGACGGTCCTTGACAATATACAAGCGCAATCCTAAGTAATCAATTCCAAATTCCTCTCGCTAGAGTTAGAATTCGGAACCAATCACACCGCCCTAGAGTTCCAATCCGATGTTTGGAAGGATTCATAACCTCCCAATACCCGACATCCTCCAATTATCGAGTGGAAAACCAGGGTGGAACACTAATTACCTCATTAATCACCCTAACCCCACTACTCTATAACTAATCCCTTATTAGGGGCCCTAATCACTCCTAACCCTAAGGTATTTAGCTACTCATATTAATAGTGAATGAAGACTCAAGGATTGAAACTAATGTCAACATGATTCTAAGATAACAATCAAATAATAACATAAAGCTACTAATCAAAGCAATTAAGATCAATAACTAAAGCAATGACAATAATCAAGGGATGAAAATCTGAGAAAAGGGGAAAGAGTACTCACTACTAGGGTTGGAGAGGAAAAACAATAGAAATAATTCATATTGCAATGAATAACTTCATAAATCAGCAGCAAATTGCATTAAACTTGATCGAAAGAGAAGGCTAAAACTCAAAAGCAAAAAGGATAAAACCTGGAAAAGCAAATTGTACTGTCGAAATCAAGAAATTTACATTATATACTTGGGAGAAAATTGGCCAAAACATAGTTGTTTCGACCGAAAATAATCGGAAGAACTGGGTCGTCACGGTGCATGACACAAGTCGTCACGACCATTCCAGCAAGAAAGAAGAGGTTTTTATCAAGCTAAAAACATCAATGGAACAAGGACCTTCACGGATTCAGCTAACACTCAAGAAACGATAACAAAGAACAGAAAGCTAATGAAAATAAGGATAGAAACAAGTGATTATCAACTAATACAGACACACCATGATCGATTATCACAAGGGTTTCTTAATCACCTTCTTAGTTACAGAATTCACCTTCTAAGAAGTGGATTAAGCTATACCAATCACTTGCTTGATTAGCCAAATCAAGTTACAGAAGTAGAAATTGAGAGTTTAAGACACTCACAAACTTGATAAACCTCTCGGCTGTGTTAGTATTTCATGAGATATGAAGTGAAGTTGCTAATACAAAGGATACATATACTTGGCTGAAAACAAGGGTAAGGCAGCCAAGCAAGCACACAACTCAAAAGTAATCTATAGTGAGGTTTCCTAATGACGAAGAAACCTCCTAAACGTGGTTAATTAAGACAATTATAACTTATTAAGGCTAATACATTTCTTCACCATGAAGTACTCGACCAGCATTGGACCAACTAAGGACAATCACAGCCCTCCATTTGGCACTTTCTCATTGGTGGATCTTCATTCACTTAGACTCCAATCCGTGCAGGGCAAGTGAAGAAACACAAGTGGTTTTGTTCCAAATTGGCGGGAATTCAGCAAGGACCTCCAATACTGTTAGGGAAAACTGGACCTCATGAGAAAAGACTAAAATGCCCTTGAAAGAACGCCAAAATATTAAAGGTTGTCCAAATAAAGGACCTTATCGCACGTCAGAAGTAAAACGGCTGTGTAGAATCCAAATGACCTTCAAAGCTTGCAAGCTTAGACAGTATGGAAGGTCCTTTGAACCCTCTACAAAAGACTCCTAGATCAAGGGTGGAGGAGAGGTCTCAATGTTGAGATATTGAGACATTCAATGAGGACATCGCATGGGATGAATGTCCTTGACCTCCTCTTACATCATTGCCCTTCTTGATTGCTCCCACAAAATGATAACACTCCTGGATCAATTGAACTTGTGAAGGCTGATTCCCATCAATGACCCTTAGAGAAATACGAAGAACTTCACTGGGTTCGCATCTCGCACAAGCGTGAGAAGTGAGGGTCACGACCGTAAGGAGCCTTTTGGTGGGAGGCGCTTTCTGCATGTCACGATCGTGACAATGGGTGTCACGGTCGCGAGGTCTGATTTTGCGGGGAAGGGTTCTTCATCTCTTATTGGCGTGCGAAGTGGATGTCACGGCTGTGAGGTCCCTTCTGTCTACACCTCTTCTTTAGTGTCACGGCCGTGAGGTAGTTGCTTTAAGAACCCAGGTCTTGGAGGTGTCAGGGCCGTGACCCTTGTTCTGTCCAAAGCTCTTTCTCCCGTCTCGTTAGCAGCCAAGGCACAATGGGGGTCACGGTCGTGAGATCCTGAGTCACGGCCGTGACTTCCCTGTTGAAGGCTTGTTTTCTTGGTTCTCCCTGGGATCAGAGCTTGGTTCTTCTTGGTCTTAGGCCGAGTTTTCTCGGGATGTTTCGACCCTTCTACATTTTGGCCCATTATGGCCTCATTTTACGTGCTTTTCCTCCACAAGAATCCAAAAGCCGAAAAATCTACAAAATAAGAAAAATAACATAAGAATATTAATATTTACACACGGAATCGAGGGAAAACTAAGGAAAAAGGACGCATTTAGGCTCAAAGTCGAGCCTAAAGAGCAGACAACCCCCAGTTCCAAGACAAGGACGATGGCTCCCTAAGTGTCAGAGCGACTTGATTTGTAGTTTTAGGACAAGGAAGGATATATAAGGCTTATGATGAGAATTGGTGATGATGGCATTATCCTGAATGACATGCCTTGCTTTCTTAGCTTTCTTGGATTGTTGTAGGGACATGCGGAGTCTTGTTGAACAAAATGACGGTGATATGAGATCTAGAGAAGCCCCCCCAGTCAAATGAACCCTTAATTCTTGTTGAGTCGGATGTCATTTCCAATTAGCCATTTATGTGGCCAGTTTCTCGCTCTTGTTGATAGATGGGCCCCACTCAAGTGTGTTGAGAATGGTCCTCAAATTATCGAGTCTCATAGTTGCACTAATGACCAAAGCCAAAACGCTCCGGTGGTATGGGAGAATGAAAATTTTGGATAGAAAAGAAAATAAGGCCGATGATGGAGTTATTTGATAAATGGGCAGGTCGACAATAAGTGATTTAATAGGGATAATGACCAAGGTAGACTCATCTGAGGAACCTTGAAGTGTAGGGGTGGAGTCTAGACATGGCATGATTGACAGATGACCATGCCTTGGATAAGGCTTGACGGTTAGCAAGGGTGAACTCACCTCATAGAAGAAGAGGCGGAAAAGTGGTCGAAAGAGATGGATTCACATAAGAGGATATATGGTTGGATGGCTATTTAATTTGGATGTGAAGGTGATCTAAGTCCAACAGAAAGAAGGTTGGGAATTGATGGTGGGACAGTGAAAGAACTTCAAAATCTAGGGGTCACTCTCCTTTCGCCTAGCCTGCCCTAACAGGTTTTCAGGCTAGCCGCTCTTATTCTCTCGCTCTCCTTTTACCTAATTTGGGATAAACTAGCCCCTCTTATTATTTCTCTCAAAGACCAAACTTTGGGACAATGGATGCTCCTTTAAGTGATTTGTTCGACCGGGCCTCGAAGAGGTTCTCCTACGTATCCGATATGGAATCAGGCCAGTCATAGTTCATAAGGTGAAGCTTCAAAGGACTGGTGCCTCGAAGAGGGTTAGGGTTCGAACGGAAGATGGTACAGGCTTGGCGATTCATATACAAGTTATGGATGGTTATGCGGCTTGAGGGTGGTCATGAAGGCTTTTGAAGGCTACGATGGCTAATGAGGGTTATTGAAGGCTTTAGAACAATTTTGAAGGTTTTTTGGGAACTTCAAGTTTGCATGACTATCATTGTTACTTCTAGTTCTTCCTACCTTTTTTCTTCTTTTTTTTCCTTCTTTTTTGGTGTTGGTATGCTTTGATATATGGACGGCCCAAACGGGGTTTAGTCTCCTAACACAGGTTTTTTACGATATGCAAATAAAGTGCTTAAGGGACATGAGTATCGTACCACTCATGTCGACCCATGTTGGTGGACTAACTAAGAAATCTTCCTTTTTTTATTTCTCCTTTTTTTTTCTTCTTCATAGGATTGACTCTTGTTCACCTTTTTGATGATATTAGTCACAACACACCTTTTGGCTTCAGGGTAGATAGGGAATGGTCATGATAAGAATGACCTAGTTAGTGAAGGTTAAGTGTGATGCATAGGTGATTTGGTGAAGGGAAGATTGGCACAGAGTGTTGACATTTTTTCTCGTCGTTCAGACTTCTAAACGTTTGCGGGACGGGGGATTTGTGTTGGGGTTTACTTTAGAAACACTTTAAGGATTATTCACACATTTCATGAATAATAATTGTAAAATCACTTTCCCTTTACTTGATGCATCTTGTGAATCATTAAAATAATCTCCTAAGAGTGAACATCCACTTGTTTCAACTCCTTTAAGATTAATTCAATCTGTTCAGAAGATGTTAGGCTCAGAAGAATGCAATTTATGCAACTATTATTTAGAAATATACAAAATCACCCTAAAGTTGCATCAAAAGTATATAAAAACTATGCTAAAATCCGGTGTCTACAAATAGCTCCCACTTTGATTGAGTCTGAGTTGGACGAAAATCAAAGTAGAACTGATGTGATGGACACTAGTTGGGGATATGACTTTGGCGACGTGCGTCTTCAGGGTGATCTCTAGCAATTTGATGCCCTACCTGGTTGCTGGTGATTTTGCACCATTCATGGCCAATCTCAGGAGAGAATGACGCCTTACTTAATGGTTATGGAAGCAACGCGAAGCTAAAGTCCTGCACCTAACTGTGGACGACTCTGCGTCTTAAAGATGATTTCTGGCGAGAATGACGCCTTACTTAACTGAAGTGGGGGGTGCGATTTTTTGCTTGGTCTTGAGCAAGAATGATTCTCTACTTGAAATGATGATTTGATCTCAGGTGAGAATGACACCCTACTCAGAATATGGATTGATCTCAGGCGAGAATGACGCCTTACTTGGGGTGATGAATGATCTTAGGTGAGAATGACACCCTACTTGAAGTTATGAATTTTGATCTCAGGCGAGAATGACTCGAGGTGATGAATGATCTAAGGTGAGAATGACACCCTACTTTAAGTTATGAATTTTGATCTCAGGCAAGAATGATGCCCTACTTGAGGTGATAAATGATCTCAGTTGAGAATGACACCCTACTTGAAGTTATGAATTTTGATCTCAGGTGAGAATGACGCCCTACTTGAAATGATGAAATGATCTCATGTGAGAATGACACCCTACTTGAAGTTATGAATTTGATCTCAGGCGAGAATGACGCCCTACTTGAAGGTATAAATGCGACGCTTGGAGGCTAAATTCCCGCGTATGACTGTGGGCGACTTTGCGTCTTAAAGATGATCCCGGGCGAGAACGATGTCTTACTTGTTCAGGAGACTTCACCGAAACTCTACCGATGGCTCTGTGTTTGTGTGATGACAATTTGATGCTGAGGGACTTCATCGAGCTCTGCCGGTGGCCCTAAATTTTGAGACTTCATCGAACTCAGTCGATGGCTCTAAGAGACTTCACCGAGCTCTGCTTGTGGCCTTCAATTTTGAGACTTCATAGAACTCTGACGGTGGCTCTGAGAGACTTTACCGAGCTCTGCTGGTGGCCCTGAATTTCGAGACTTCATCGAACTCTGCCGATTGCCTATGAGAGACTTCACCGAGCTCTGCCGATGACCTTGAATTTTGAGACTGATTTGATAAGTGATTTTTATATAGTGTTTTTAGGGCTCAAAACAGATTTATTTCATGTTTTTTTTATCCGAAATTCCATATTTTTATATCAGTTTCTGTGATTTCTTCACTTGGTTGCGAGATTGGTACAATTTTGCAGGAAACATTGGAAATATATCAAAGAGCATGAAAAAGTTGAGGAAAAATGGGAAAATTCACAAGAAAATAAAAAGAAAGTTTATGAGGAGAAAAAAAAGGAAGAAGAAGCGGCCCAAAACAGCCAAGGCCCGGCCCAAATTTGGGCGGAATAGCAAAACGCTGCCAGCGCCTCATCCAGGGACTTTAATGCTGAAGAAATCGCAAAGCATTGCCAGCGTTTTTAAAACGCTGCCAGCGCCAAGGCACGGAGAACATTCTTTTTTAACTAAACGCTGCCAGCATTTTGAAAGCACTGCTAGCGTTTTGTGCCCTAATCGTGCATTATAAAAGGACTTCTTTGCCGTTCAGTTTGGGACATCATCGACTATTCAGAGTTTTATTTCCGCCGTTTAGTATAAGGTTTCCTTTGTATTTTCCTCCCTTCGGGGAGCCGTTCCAATAGATTAGGAACAAAAGAGGAGAAGGAGGAGATCGAATCGAGTGACACGAAGAGATCGGATTCGACGACTCGGACGTTCAGTTTAAATTCTCTTTACTGTATGCTTCGTTATTCAGTTTTTACTATTGTTTTCTTAGTTATTATCATGAGTAGCTAAATCCCTTCGTTTGGGGGATAAACTCGATGTTGTTTGGTTGATTTTTGAATACAGTCTCGGTGTTAAGTCATCCTTTTATTCGTTTGATCTTCGTATATTGTTTGTCATAGTAAAATCTAGCTAACCGCCTTTTACTTGGTATTAGATTCTTGATAACATGACGAAAGTTTGAGTCTTGAATTGGAAAGACGTAGATCGATTAGGTTTAGAAAATATTTAGAAATAATGATTCTTGCCTAGGGTTGGTTATAATCAGTTCTTTATCTTTGATTAGATTAAATAGTTAAAAATAATGTTTAGTTTAATCACTGTAACTCAGTTCGAATCGAAAGATTGTTGCGAAATGGCCTAGAAAGATTATAGACTCCGAATTATCCTTTTATCAATTTACACCAAGATTGTTGATTAGTTAATTGATTGACTAGAGTAGACTCCCCTAAACTCTTTTAATTCTTTGGTTGAATCCTTTAATTTCCTGCTTCCTTAGTTAATTATCTGAATCATTACCCACAACCCTTTGATCGACCTAGCATCCTTTGTAGTGCACTAGTTTAGTGCGTAGTTGAACACAAGTCCCTGAGAGAGAACGATATTTTTATTACTACACAGACCCGTACACTTGTGGTACACAGACACCCGTATTAGTTTAGGCCTGTCAAATTTTTGGCGCCGTTGCCGGGGACTTGTTTCTCCAATTGCCATTAGATGAACGCACTCTGGTTGACTAGGTTTTTATTGATTTTCTTAAAAACCCTAAAAAATCAAATAAAAAGTAAAAAAAATTTTAAATCCAAAAAAAATGGCAATTCTTGATTTTCTTGATTTACCTCAATATATTTTTTTATCTTTTTTTTTTATCACTTTTGATTACACTTGATATTCTTGTTTTTTTCCTTTTTCAGGTTTACATAAAAATATTTCTCATTTGGATTCGATCTCGAGACTGGACGAACCCTACGAGAAAGAAGCAAAAAGCAAAGAACTGGAGAAAGAACATCAAGAAGAAGAAGAAGCTAGGTGCGAGGCGGAAGAGATGACCAATCAACCGCGAACACTGGGCCAGTACATGACACTCACTAAACCCCAGTACGCGATCGCCGTTCCCGCTATTGCAGCTGATGATTTCGAACTGCGACAATCGCTAATCAATTTAGTATCCAAGGAACCTTTCCATGGATATGCAAGCGAAGATCCAAACCGCCACCTGCGCCTCTTCTACCAAGCATGTGATACCTTCAAGGCTAACAATGTCTCGGAAGATGCTATCAAACTGAGGCTCTTCGCGTTCTCTTTAGAAGGCAAGGCATGGGAGTGGCTTGATTCGCTCCTTCCCAACTCAATCACCACGTTCAACGAACTCGCCAACATGTTCTTGGCAAGATACTTTCCTCCCAGCAAGCTTACTAGCTTGAGGAACCAGATTTCGACATTCACCGAAGAACCTGACAAATCACTCTATGAAGCTTGGGACAGATTCAAGGACCTTCTTCGTCAATGTCCTCAACACGGATTCGAACCTTGGGTTCCAATCCAGTCATTCTTCGACGGAGTAAACAAGAGAAACCATCCTCTCAGCCGCTGGAGGAGATATTATGGAAAAGACTATTCCTCAGATTACAGATTTGATCGAGAATTTGGCAAACAATTCACGTCAATGGTCGGAACCCCGCCATAGAGCGGGAGGTAAGCAAAATATTGATGCAATTTCTTTATTAACTGCTAAACTTGATACTTTGGTGAAAAAAATAGACCATCTGGACTCCCCTGCACCCTCGCTTTCACCATATAACTTGACCGAGCATGAGATTCCAATAGGAATAACCTGTAACCACCAAACTCAACATGTCCACTTTGTTGACCAAAATTTGAACTTAGAATCTTTAGTGAAAAGTCTTGTGTCAAGCCAGCAGGAACAAGAAGAGACTATTAAAAATCTTTTGGAAAAAATAGAGGTCCTGACCCATCAAAATAAAAATCTAGAGACTCAATTAACCGGCTAGGTGTAGACACCGGGATTTTGATGCATAAAGCAATATAAAAAGAAGAGCGGAAGCAATAAAAAAAGATTTAATAAATGCATGCATTTTACATGTATTTGTTTACCTAAAGTCACATGCATGATCACATGTGGTCCATCCTAGCTACATGCACATTTTTTATATATAAGAATGAAGCCATGCAAACCCTACAAGCAAGAGCCAGAGGTCGTGAGATCGAATCCTCACAAAAACACTCAAAGACACTCTCAAAAGCTAAAACAAACACATGCTCATTTCGTCTAGTGTGAATGGCAGCTTCCCTAGGCAGTTTGACTTCACACTCCACCGTCCATGCATGCATGGACGAAGCTGGATCCCTCCTCCTTGGCGTAGTGGCCGACCGGCCTACACACACCAACCACACGTGGTCAATTGACCACGTGCTGCCGTCCATCCTCATGCATCTCCCCCTACTGCCTAGTGAAGTGTAGAGCCACGAAGATTACTATGTGTATGTGCATGTATGCATGTATCTCCTATCCCCCATCCTCCTATAAATACCATCCTACTCCAAGTAATTTTCACTCATCAACTCACCAACTCATCAAATCATTCTTCCTCTCTCACACAATCCTCACTTCATCTTATTCTCTGTAATCTCTCTAGTCTTTAGTCTCTCTTAAATCTCTACTTCTCATACTTCTTATACTTTCTTATTAATTCTACTATCATCCTTATTATCTTCCATCATCTATTTTACCATCATAATCTTCATCCTCTTTTCATCACAAAAATCCTAAATACATATCCCATCCTATCCATCCTAAACTTCACAAAAAACCCTAGCCTAAACACATCCATAACCACAAAAGAGTCTTCTTACTACTCTCTTTCCACCCTCTTTCTTATCATCTTTTCTATCATCATTTGTGCACTTTGAGAGGAGGTTTCTAAGGCATCAAAGAGGATTCTTCAAGGCACCAAGAGGCTAGGCAAGGCTTTTCCCAACAAAGTAGCAATGTAAGCTTCTAAGTGTTCTTCTTTACTTGTACATAATTGTGTATTTTGTATCTTTCTTTTATCTTGTATATTTCATTCTCGTTGCATGATTCAATGAAATAGTTCTATAAAGTATTCATTCATTTCCCTTCCAAACCTTATCAAAAGCACATTTTAAACTTTTAGTAGAGTCTTTCCTTTTGTGAGAGGTGAACTCTTAAAGTTTACTTTTCGAGTTCGTAGCCTTACCTCCGAATCCATTCTTGGGTTTCGCAGGCGGAGTCTTTCTTTCTTTTCCTTTTGGTTTTGTCTTGGCTTTCCCCTTAAAATGTCGGGTGGCGACTCCCATTTCGAACTAAAACACATCAAGGATTGCATAAACTATGGTTAACATGGTTTTACAATGCATCGATGTAACTTTAGGGTTTCTTTCTTATATTTCTAAATAATATTTGCATAAATCACTCTCTTCCGAGCCTAACATTTAAATGAGAAAATTGAGTTAAATTTAGAAGAGTTTGGAACAAGTGGATGTTCACTCTTAAAGTTTTAATTCAAGGACTCATAAAATGCCCAAGTAAAGGGAAAGTGATTTTACAAAATATTATTCATGAAATGTACGATTAATACTTAAAGAGTTTTCAAAGATTAAACCCCAGCACAAATCACCGAATCACACCCCAATCCAACGTGGACGTTCGGAAGCCCGAACGGCGAGGAAAAATGTCCGCAGGATTTTTGGCGGCTCCACTGGGGAGTTTTTCTAAAGTGGGTAAAACTTGATAAAAGTTCGTGTGCTTTAAATCTTTTGGAAGGAAAATAAATTTTTACTTTATATTATTAGGTCATTCCTTTTTGGCATAATGCATTGCATATACCGGGACACTCCCTTGATATGTAATATGTCGTAGGAGCACATAAATCGGCGGTATTAGACTTTTTCTCTTTAAACTACAAAAAATAACCCATGGGATGCCGGACCGGCCATACTCAATTGGTGCACTTACACTGACAGAGCATTGGTCACCACATCCACTCATGCATCACTCTACAAGGTCTCCACACGAGCCTCCAAGAGCAACACCGCACACATTCAAGTTGCCTTTACAACAAGAATGCACCGTGGTGAGTACATGAGCCGCTAAGCCTTATCCAGCCAATAAACCCTTTTGTACATAGAGCCTTGGTTTAGGATACCCCTTGTTCATATGTATGCTATGTGCTATGTGTCTAAATTCGTTGTAAAGAGTCGACCCAAGTTTAGAAGTGTTGTTCTAGTCCATATAGTAGTCATTGGGCTGAGAAGAGTCATGTTTACCAACTAAGAAGTTCAACCTTAAAAGTTATGGTTCAACCTTAAAAGTTATGGTTAACCCAGTGGTTGGACCCATTTATCCGTAAAGGTTGATCCTCTTGGTTCATAAAGTAAACTCAACTCGCCTTCGATGATTCTATATGACCCTTTACAACATTTTCTTAACAAAAGGTCCAATAAACCTGCCTAAAAGTCCAACAAAAGAAAATGGGTAAAGTCTTAGACTGCATGAGTTAGATGCCAATCTTCACCAATCAGTTTGTCGAGTTCGAACCACCCGCTGACATTAATGCTAATATAATGAGAAAGATGGACATTTCGCTGAAGAAGTTCTACCCATATGAGAATCCAACTCATCATATGTGGGAGTTTAACCTAGTGATGCCACTTCGAAGCGTCACTACTGAGCATTACAGACAAGTCTTCCCATCATCGCTGAATGATGAAGCATTGAACTCGTATTGCACTCTTCCTCTGGAGGTGCGGGGAGATTGGACTGCTTTGCGTAGGGCATTTATTGAACACTACAGTAAGATCCAGAAGGATAAGGTAACCCTGACAGACATCATGGCTATTCGACAAGGAGAAAATAAGTCGTTCACGACCTACTACGGGAGGTGGCATGCTAAACTATCTCAGGTGACTAGCATCATTCCCATAGAAATGCAGTTGGACACATTTGTCTGTGGGTTAAAACCAAGTCTGGCACAACAATTAGACTTTCATGTGGTTGAGAGTTTTGAGTACTTGAAGAAGTTATGTCCTAAGCTAGAGGCACGCAAGGAAAGGACCGCTGCGTCCCAAAATTGGAAGGGCAACAACGTGGGAAGAAGGACCACCAATGCTCCTAAGGTGGCCGAGACAAGCTTTGTACAAAATGTAAATCGTGGTCCGCCTCTGAAGACGACTTACTTCCAATACGATTCATATACCCCACTTGACATGACTTATGCTGAAGCGTTGGACCGATTGCTAAAAACAAACAAGATCCAATTGGCAGTACCTAGACCTGAACCTCAGACTAAGGGACCAGGATGGAACAAAAATGCTTACTGCAAGTACCACCGGACCAGAGGTCATGACACTGAGCGATGCTGGACGCTTAAAAATCAGATTGAGAAGATGGTCCGTTCTGGGGCGCTATCGATGCCTAAAGCTGCAAATCAATCCGAATGTATCACCGACGAAGGAGCATCGACATTCCTTCCTGAAGAGTTGACAAACCTTTACTGTCAACGGTATTTGGGTTAGTGATGAAGAGGATGTGTACGAAGAAGGTCCTGATGATGATTTCTGGTCCAATAAGGAAGAAGAGATTCCACCTAGTGCTGCATTCTTAACTAGGTCAGGAAGGCACAATCAGGCAAGGGTTGAACCTGTGGCTCCTCCATCAAATCCAAGTCCTAAGAGAACAGAAGTGCCTGCCACTCCTGAGGATGCTGTTCTTATGCAAATGAAAAAGACTGTGGCAAATGTGTCAATTTGGGAACTGATATGTGCTTCTAAGCCGCATAGAGAGCTTGTACTGGGGGCTCTCCAAAATGCCATTATTCCTACTTCCACAACTCTAGAAGCCTTGGTCTCACATGTTGTCGCTAGCCAGGGTGCCATTACCATTAGTGATGAGGATCTACCTGTGTCTGGAATGAATCATAATAAAGCTTTGTATTTAACCGCACTTTGCTCTAATAAAGTGATTCCATTAATTTTGGTGGATAATGGTTCCGCTGTGAATGTTTGTCCTTGGCGAACTGCTGCCAAGCTAGGGGTCCAAAAGAGTCAACTGGTTCAAGATGCCGTGCTGCTTCGGGCATATGATAATATCCCTCGAAAGTCGTTAGGAACGGTAACGTTGCCTATCCCCTTTGACCACATTACTCAGAATGTGGAATTCATGGTTTTGGATATTCCTGCTGCTTTTAACCTGCTGTTGGGACGCCCATGGCTACACAACTGCAATGCCGTGGCTTCAACACTGCATAAGAAGGTGAAGATGGTTATACACAATCAGGTGGTCACCCTTTCGGGAGGAGCAATCTCTGGGACTTTCGAACCCAAACAGCCGGTATTGGAAGTAGAGCACACCCCCACTGATGTAGAACTTCACAACTTTGAAATGGTCGTAGTTATACAAGACGAAACACCCTTTGATTTCGCTCCTTACTCTAACCTGAAGATTCATGCTATTATGAGAAGGCATTGGTATTTCCCGGGAATGTCTTTAGGGAAGAGACCAGACATGGTTGTGCCGCAGTTTTCTACCTCTACTTACTCTTGTCGCTTTGGTTTGTGATAAGTCATTTTTATATAGAGTTTTTAGGGCTCAAAACATATCAGTTTCATGCTTTTTATATCCGATATCTCGTATTTTTATGTCAATTTCTGTGATTTATACACTTGTTCGCGAGTTTGGTATGTTTTGCAGGAATTGGTGGAATTATATCAAAAAGAATCAAGAATTGGAGAAGAAATAGATAAAATCAAGGGAAATAAAAAAAGATGTTGAAGAGCAAGAAAAGAAGGAAGGAGAGGCGGCCCAATGAGCCACGACCCAAACCCAGTTAGGACGGAGGAACAAGGCGTAGGCAGCGTTTTTGAAATGCAGCCCGCGCCTCGTCCATAAGTTTCAGAAGGCGAGAAGAACCAAAACGCAGGCCGCATTTTTGAGGCGCTGCCAGCGCCCAAACACGGAGAACCTTCACCGTTTGGGCAAAACGCAACCAGCGTTTCTAAAACGCAGGCCGCGTTTTATTCCCTAATCCGGCTATAGGGGGTTGATTTCCGCCGTTTAAAGCATCGCTTTTTCATTAGTTTTTAGCATCAGTTTTCAGAGCAATTTTTAGGGAGCTTTTAGCGTAGACTTAGATTAATTTCTTTACAGTTAATTCCAAAAACATTGTTATTAGATTAGATTATTGTTAGTGATCGAAGAGCACGAAAGAGATCGATTCGGGTGATACGAAGAGTTCGATTGCGCCAATTCGAACACGGTTTATTTCTATTCTTCTTTCATGCTTTCTTGTTTTGTTTAGATTTTGCGATGTTTACTTTTAGAATTATGAGTTGCTAATTTCCATTGTTTGGGGGATAAACTCGATGTCTATTGATTGAATTTGAATACAGTCTCGGTGTTTGGTTATCCTTTTTATTCGTTTAATCTGCGTGTAATGTATGTCATGGTAATTTGGCAATAGAACGAAAATCTGAGTCTTTACCTGGTTTTAGATTCTCGACAACAGAACGACAGTTTGAGTCTTGAAGTGGAACGCGTAGATTGAATAGGTTTAGAAAATAGTTAGATATAATGATTCTTGCCTAGGGTCAATGTATAATTAGTTCTTATCTTTGATTAGGCTAAATAGTTAGAAATAATGTTTAGTTTAATCACTGTAACTCACCTAGGATTGAAAGATTGAAGTGATAAGGCCTAGAAAGATTATAGACCCCGAATTATCTTGTTACCTGCACCGGGATTGTTGATAATTTGATTAATTGACTAGAGTGGACTCCCCTGAACGTTTTTAATTAATTGGTTAAACCCTAAAACCTGCTTTCCTTGTTTAGTTTAGAAAACCTTACCACAACCCTTGGATCGACCTAGCATTCTTTGTAGCGAACTAGTTCAGTGCGTAGTTGAACGCAAATCCCTGAGAGAGAACGATATTTTATTACTACACAGACCCATACACTTGCGGTACACAGACACCTATACGTTTTATGTCTGTCAAGTTTTTGGCGCCGTTGCCGGGGATTTGTTCCCCCAACCGCCATTGGACGAACGGGCTCTAGGTGACTAGGTTATTTAATTTATGTTATTTTTCTTTATTTTTCTTTATTACGCTTGCTGTTCTTGTTTTTGTCTTTTTCAGGTTTATGCAAAAAGATTTCTCTTTCGAGTACGATCTCGAGATCGAACGAACACTTCGATAAAGGAAAAGAGCAAGACTGGAGAAAGAATTTCAAGAAAATCAAGAAACAGACGAAGAGGAGCTAGAATCGGAATCGGAAAAGGAAGAAGAGATGGGAGAACAGCGACCAAAGACATTCGGGTAGTATCTGAATCCCAATGTCACCAACCCGCAATCAGCAATCAACGTTCCCACCATCCAAGCGAACGACTTCGAACTACGTCAATCTTTGATCAACTTAGTGTCAAAATCACCATTCCATGGGCCAACAATGTGTCGGAGGACGCCATCAAACTGCGTCTCTTTCTGTTCTCGTTGGAAGGCAAAACGTGGGAGTGGCTCGATTCCCTTCCACCAAATTCAATCACAACGTTTGACGAACTCGCCATCACCTTTTTGGCGAAGTATTTTCCTCCAAGCAAGCTCACAAGCCTAAGAAATCAGATTTCTACATTCACTCAAGAGCCGGATGAGTTACTGTACGATGCTTGGGAGAGATTTAAAGGCATTTTCCGACAATGTCCTCAGCATGGATTCGAACCATGGGTTCCTGTCCTATCCTTCTTCAATGGAGCGAATGAGTCGACGAGAGGAAGCATCCTCTCTGCAGCGGAAGGCGACCTTATGGACAAGACTATGCCTCAAATCACGAGTTTGATCGAGCATCTAGCGAACAACTCTTATCAATGGTCTAAACCCCGCCAAAAGGCGAGAGGTAAGTTTAATGTTGATGCAATTTCTTTATTGTCATCTAAACTTGATTCCTTAACGCAAAAAATGGACCGATTGAGTTTGCCATCTAACCCTCTGACCTGTAATGTTTGTTAGTCGACCGAACATGAAACTTTTACTTGCCCTACAGGTGGAGTTAGTAATGAACAAGTCCAACAGGCCAATTATATTGGCAATCCTAGACAAAATTACGACATGAATTCTAACACTTACCATCCTGGGCTTAGAAACCACCCTAATTTTTCCTATAGGAATGACAACCCTACTGGTCCTCTTCAAGGACAAGGAGAGCAAAAATATGTTCCCCCACCTCAAAGACCACCTCAACAAGGCCCTCCTCGAAAGTCTAATATAGAAACTATAATGGAAAGCCTTATCGCCGGACAACAAAAACAGGAAGGTGTCATAAAAGACCTAATGCAAAAGGTAGAGGCTTTAGCAACCCACAATAAGATTTTAGAAAACCAGATCGCTAATTCAGCGACTCCCTCTACTAGTTTACCACCTCAACCTGTCCCTAATCCGGGTGCTCAATGTAACGCTATAACCTGCGAGGAAGTGAACCTTGAGTGTGAACCTTTAGAAGAGCATATCTTACATGGGGTAGTCAAGACCGACCCTAAACCAGACCCGTTGGAGGAAACTAAAATGTCCTCGATTATGCCTAATAAGGAAGACCTAAGCAGTTTTAGGATCCCTGTCCAATTGGATGGTAAACCTATCAAGCATGCATTGTGTGATACAGGATCCGAGGTGAATGTTTTACCTAAGTCTTACCTAAGGAAATATGAACATAGGGAATTAAGGGTGACTAATAAGATTCTTCGTCTAGCAGACAAGACCCTTAGGAAACCTCTAGGGATCTTACATAACACTCCTCTCCAAATAGGGGAGCATATTGTTCCTGTTGATTTCTTGATCTTAGATATAGGCTAAGATCCAGAATCAGAGATTATTCTAGGGAGGTCTTTCCTTTCAGCTGTCAATTGCAAGATGGATATCAGGAAAGGCACAATGATCATCGAGCTAGGAAAGTCGATGACAGAATACGAAGTACGAAAAGGTAAGTTGGTTCAAAGACAAATTCCGAAAATAATTCATGATGAAGGAGATCCGGTTCCAAAGTGGATCAAGGACCCCGATGAGTAGGATCCATAACTTTGAGCTAATGACGTTAAACAAAGCAACCCCAGGGAGGTACACTATTATCTAAATATTTATTCCTCCCCACTTTTTTTTATTTTTTTTCAGTTCAATTATTTTCTTCCAGTTTTTATTCGTTAGTAATTTTTTTTGAAGTTTACTAATGTTTTTCTTTTAGTGTGTAGAGAAAAAGAAGAAATTCGAGAAATCACTGGCTTTTATTAAAATCTTTATTTCTAACCTAATGAATTTTATGTTGGTAGATGTTTGTAGGGATTTTTGGTACTTCAAATTGTAGGGAAAATAAGGAGCAAACAAAGAAAAGGGAGAAAACGAGCAAAAAGTTGCAAAAAATGGAATTACTTGCATCAAGTAGGAAAACGCAGCCAGCGTTTTCCAGGCACTGGCTGTGCCTCGTCCAGAAAGTCCAGGTAACTCTTTTTTGCAAAACACAGGTCGCGTTTTCAAAACGCTGGCTGCGTTTTGCTATTTGCCCAGAATTTTTGCCTACCTTTTAATTTAGTCGAGCACTCCCCTTTTCTTTCAAAACAAAACACCCCTCCTTGTCTTGCCCTAACCTCTCGACGACCCTCTCCCCCAAACGCCACCAGCGCGTGATGTATGCAAGCTCCCAAAGATCAGCGTGTAGAACTTACAGTACACCACACAAAATCACACTTGCAGTTGAGGTTTTAAAACAAAGCTAATTGGATGCAATTGGCTGAAATGGATGACAACCCAATAAGGAAATAAAGGATAGACTTATGCTCAATCTGATACAGACACACCACAGAATGAACACAAGGGCGGGGAATTAGTTACCTCAACAGATACAAACTCACCACCATTGAAGCAAGCAAGCTCTACACACACCACCAGGCTCGCCAGCTCCTGGATACTGAAGTAGGTTTAACCAATTGAGAGTTTAAGGACACTCACAAACGAGAGGCTCAACTTTGGCACTCAGAATGCTATTGAAATATCACTGATTGTCCCTTAAGCAGCTGGATACATCACTATATATAGCTAATCTAAACCAGTTTGATTAGAGGCACTTAATTTAAGCAACCTGCTAATCTCCCTTCTAAGCTAGCTGCTGAATTAAACTAAATACATCATATTGCATCTTAGTCTAGCTAATATCATCCGGATACAATTGAAAATGAAAAGAAAAACAAAGCTTGCTTCTGATTGGACCAAACTCCCAAGGGTTGGCAATTTCAGCCAATCAGAACCTTTCCTAGCTAGGGGGGTAAAAATAAGTTATCTCAGTAACTTTCCCGGGCTTTTCTTAAGCTAGATATAACCTTAATAGCTTAAGGAAGGCTGGAAAAGACTTAGTTAACCCTCATTGTAGCTGCATCAAAATAAGTTAGCCACAGGACTGGGATTCTGGAAAAACTGATAATAGGCAACCTTGCAGGGTTGCTTGTTCTGGTGCCTGTAACTTGATACTTTCTTACTCGATCATGCTGGGACTTGATTTGTCCTTGGAGAATGCATGTCAAGGAACAAAAAACTCCTGGGAAACTTGTGCTGAATCTCACTCAATTCATAGATACAGAATTGAGAAAGAGGCCTGCTTGGACTGTTTGTGCTGGGAACTGAAATTGACCTGGATGGCTAATGCTGGTGGAATGAGTGGCTGTGCTGGCCAGGACTTGCCTTACTAAGGTGTAGCAAGTCTGGATGGATGAAGTTGGTGGGCTGGTGGTTGCTGTAGAACTCCTGAATCATTGTTGAGCCGATGGAAGCTCTTGCTTCACGGAAATGTTCCAACAATTGCTGAGTGTGTTTTAGCAAGGCTTGTGGCTGTTATTGCTGGTGCTGAAGCTACTGCCTGATCTTCCTTGGGTGATGAAGATGATGAAGAAGCTGCTCGTGCTGTTGCTGGATCATCTTCCTCCTCCTGATCTAAGCTGGCTGGTGACACTTGAGCTGTTGCTGGAGCTGCTGGATGGTCTCCATCATCCTCCCTAGGTTGAGGAAAGTTTTTCCTCAAACTTGGAAGGTCTTAATGTGCTGGAAAGTAGGGCCTTAAGTCTGATATGTTGGAAGTAACACTCCCTCCATAGTCTTCTGAAAGATCCAATCTGCAGGCATTGTCTCCTATTTTCTCCTGTACTTCAAATGGGCCATCTGCTCTTGGAACGAGCTTTCCTTTCCTCTTTGCTGGGAACCTTTCCTTCCTCAGGTGTATCCACACTAGGTCTCCTTGCTCAGTATACTTGATGATTTTCTCTCTAACATGCTGATGAAGCTTCTTGATCTTCTATGCATGTGTACCTGCTTCATAACTGAACTTTACAGAATTGTTAGTGGAGATAAATCCAAAGGAGTGATAGGATTTTTCCCGTATACCACCTGAAATGGGGAAAGGCCAGTTGCCTTTGAATGGGCTCTATTGAATGCAAATTCAGGATGGGGCAAAAGGGTGTCCCATCCTGTTTTATTTGTGTTTATCAGTGATCTCAATAGAGTTCCTAGTGTCCTGTTGGTCACCTCTGTCTGCCCATCAGTATGTGGATGGCATGCTGTGCTGTATTTGAGCTTTGTGCCTAACTTCTTCCAGAGAGTCACCCAGAAATGACTCAAGAATTTGGCATCCCTATCAGACACCATGCTCTTAGGGATTCCATGAAGTCTCACCACTTCTTGGAAGTATAGCTTAGCTACCCTTACTGCATCATTGGTTGTATGGCATGGAACAAAATGTGCCATTTTGCTGAATCTGTCTACCACCACCATCACTGAATCTTTTCCCCTTTGTGATCTTGGCAGACCAACTATAAAATCCAGGCTCACATCTTCCCAAGGGCTTGTTGGGACTGGCAATGGAGTGTACAGCCCTTGAGGTAGGCTGTGGCTCTTTGCTACTTGGCACACTATACACCTTTTAACCCAGTGCTCCACATCATTTCTCATTTTGGGCCAAAAGTAATGCTTCTTTAGCATGAGAAGGGTTTTCTCAATGCCAAAGTGACCTGTAAAACATCCTCCATGGACTTCTGAGAGTAATAACTCCTTGAAACGGCTCTTAGGTATGCACAATCTTGCTCCCTTGAAAAGAAACCCTTGGTCTACATGATACAGACTCTGTGGGTGTTCTTGGAACTTCTAGAAAATCTCACCAAAATCCTCATCTTCTTTGTACAAGGCTTTCAACTGCTCAAAGCCAAGTACCCTTGCATCTAGAACCTGCAGTAACAAATATCTCCTTGAAAGAGCATCAGCTCCCTTGTTCAACTTCCCTGACTTGTGATGGATCATGAAATGGAATTGCTGCATAAACTCTACCCAAGCAGCATGCCTGGTGTTGAGTTTGTGCTGCCCTTGAATGAATTTCAAGGCTTCATGATCACTGTGCAATATGAACTTAGCTCCAATTAGGTAGTGCCTCCAGTGTTGCAGAGCTCTTACGATAGCATAGAACTCTTTATCATAGGTGCTGTATCTCCTCTTGGCATCATTCAATTTCTCACTGAAGTAGGCAACATGTTTGCCTTCTTGGGTCAGGACTGTCCTATGCCAACACCTGAAGCATCACACTCTACTTCAAAGACCTTAGAGAAGCTTGGTAAAGCTAGAACTGGTGCTAAAGTAAGCTGCCTCTTAACTTCTTCAAAGGCTCTTTGTGCTGCTGGAGTCCAGGAGAAACTTTTGCCCTTCACTAGCTCTGTCATAGGGGCTAGGATGGTGCTAAAATTCCTCACAAACCTCCTGTAAAATGAAGCTAAACCATGAAAACTTCTAATTTGCTGAATGGAACTGGGAATTGGCCACTCCCTGATTGCCTTGACCTTTTCCTCATCCACTTGGATACCTGCTGCTGTCACAATGTAGCCAAGAAAAGAGACTTGGCTTGCAAAGAATTGACACTTCTTTAAATTCCCATATAACTGCTCCCTGCTCAATATCTCCATCTGTAAAACCTCAAGTTTTAGGGAGACCGGAACCGTTAGGATTGTTACCGAACCGTTAGGCTTAAGTTTAAGTTTCGAGGACGAAACTTCTTTTAAGGAGGTAATGATGTAAAACCCCGAAAAATCCAAAGATGTTGACCGTGATGTCGTTAGTAAATTAGGTTTGACTTCGTTATTTATTATTATTCGTTTGTGTTTATTTTTGCTAACACTTGAGCTCGTAGGATCGTGAGGGACTAACAAGGGTATATCAGTAATTTCGTGGGTTTAGTATTATTAGTTTTACTCTATTTATTATTAGTATTACTATTAATATTATTGTGTTATATGAATAATTATGTGAATATTATTTGCTATGTGAATACTAATAATAATAATAATATTATTATTAGTATTATTATTATTATTATTACTATTATTATTATTAGTTTGTTTTTAGAAAAATCAGATTTTAATTGTTTTAGTTTTGGGTTGGGTTAGGATTAAGAGTGTTTAGTTGGGCCTTAATTGTTAGATAATATAAAAACCCCTCCCTCTCTCTCAAACCCTAATCTCCTCTCCAACCAAACCCTAACCCTAGCCTTTCTCTCCCCCTCTCTCTCCCTCGGCTGCCTCCTCCCAGCCGGACACCACCGCAGCCACCGCCGCACCGCGCCTGCGCCACCGGCACCACCGCTGCAACCACCCTCCCTCTTTCTTTCTCTTTTCTCTTCCTCCCTCTCGATCTCTCTGTCTCTCTCCTGTCACGCACACTGCCGCCCACTTCCACCGTCGCGCCGCCACTCAGCCCACCACCAGCGACTCGCCGTCACCACCAGAGTCGTCACCGCCTCTCCTTGCCGCCGTCGCACGCCCACAGTCGAAGAAACACCTGTGGCTGTGCTTGACTGCTGCTGTTCGAACCGAGACGCGCCACCACCTCCCTTCGACAACCACCTGCGGCTGCCCCTGCCCTCGTCTCGACGCTGCCGCTGCCGCCCTACCGCCGTCGCACCACCCAGTCGCCGGAAACTTTGCCCTAGCACCTTCTAACGTAAACCCTAATATTTTGGAGACTTTCTTTCTTGTTTTCTTTATTTTCTGTTGTAATTATTATTATTATTATTATTATTGTATTATTATTATTTCTTGATTTAAATCTTGTAATCTGGGTAATTAAGGGTGTAATTTTTATTAAGTTGTTATTTGTAATTATTTGTTCTTGTGTTATATTATTATGTGTAATTTGTCTAAATTATTTTATGTAATCTTTATGTTCTAAATTGGTGTATTAGGGTTGTAATAGTTGTAGTAAAATTATTAATGTTCAATTGTTTGATATAATTTGTTTTCATGTGAAATCATGTTAGGGTTTTAGATAACACTATTATTGTATGCACGAATTCTTAAAGTTTAATTACCTAGATTAATTCTAGAATCGTTAGTTAAGTATTCACATGTTCTTTATTTCAATCATGTTTAAGTTAATCTTGTTAAGTAAGTTAGGTTGATTGAATTACTAAAGTTCAATTCTTGATTATTAATTTACGATTCTTGATTTAATCTTGTATAAAGAAATTGGTTGTTGGGATTCTTGATTAGTAGTTTAAATGTTTATATGTTCTTTATAGTTTATTCACATGTTCTTTAAGTTCCTTCTTGTTTATTGGTTAAGAAATTCATGTTTAGGATAGTGTTAATATTTCATGCATGCTTTTAGGGTTAGTAAAAATATTAAAGTTGATTTCAAGTTTTACATTTTGGTTTGATGATAGGAGGTTTGATGTTTGGACCTTAGTTGGATTAGGTCAATTACTTTGGACCTAAGTTACTGTTTTAAGCCCAAACCGGTAACGGGACAGCTTTGATGGGGTCTAAAGATTGAGTCACCACGATTAGTATAGTTGTCCTTTGATCAAACCCTTTGAACTGGAGTTTCCTTTAGATGTTAGCTTTCATAGGAATTTTACGGACCGGACTTTGGAATTTTATAAGTCGAGTTATACCCCGATTACCAGACCTAGGTCCGATCTGGACAGCTTGGGAAGATGACAGTTTTTGAGGACCTTAAAGCGTGTGTTGGGTCTCGAGTTCAACTTAAGAGTTTTAGTGGACATCCCGAGGTTTTCGAAAAGTCCAAAACCAGACCCATAGGATGTCGAGAATTCAAGTTGCGACCCTTTTTGTGTGGATGCTGTAATCTGTTTTGTTATGTGAAATTGTGAATGAATGCGTTGTTGATTGAAAAGGTTTACTTGATATTATTATACGATTACTTGGAATGTGTTAAGTAATTTTATGTGTAAATTCATGATTGATAGGAACCTATAGTGTTCCTAGGGGAGGGTTAGGTAGAAGGTAGTTAATACTAACTTCGAAAGGGCACGTTTTGATTAGAATAATTATTCTATTTTAGGCCCGAGCTAATTCGCATCGTTAGTGAGCTCAAGTGTGTTCGTTTTTGCTGTGAAGTGAAGCTAACCAGGTAATGTCTATGTTCTAATCCCCACTAGGATGCCCTTTAAATGTGTTTTAATGTTTTCTAATCTGTTTTGAGAATTGCATCCCAAAAGGGGACTTTATGTTGAAATGTGTCCATCTGTTTTGAATAACTGTTTGTAATTATTATACTTTGATTTATTGAATTGAGAAATTTGATGGTCTTTTATTAGTGGTTTTCTTATTTGGTTTTGATAACCTGGGTTGAGCTTTGCATAAGATACTAATGATTCAAGTGAAACATTAAGCGGGTTTATTTGGTCGTAGCCTGTGGTTAGGCAAAGGGTCTGGGACCCTGGTCGTAGCCTGTGGTAGGCGGAAATGTGAACTCTTGATATTCTGGTCGTAGCCTGTGGTAGCCAAAGGGTCTGGGACCCTGGTCGTAGCCTGTGGTAGGCGAAAATGTGAACTCTTGATATTCTGGTCGTAGCCTGTGGTAGGTAAAGGGTCTGGGACCCTGGTCGTAGCCTGTGGTAGGCAGAGGATCTGGGATCCGGTATGATATTTGTTACTTTAAGGGATGTGGTATCCCGCCCGCATAATAAAATATAAATTGGTTGGGTTGAGGAAAACAGTTAAGTGATTAAAGGTTTGTGAAATAGTTTGACTTGTTCCCTCTCCCTCAAATGAATTGAAATGAACTTAACTTGTTTTTAACGTTAGGGGTAGACATTATTGAGATTTGCCCCTCATTTTTGAAATGTTTTGTTTTCAGGTGATGATCAATATACTGGGGACGGGAATTAGAAGTGAGGACGACATGTCTAGAAGTCGTTAATTATGTTATGCTTCTTTTTGAAAGACTTGAAGTTAGTTTTGAGGTTTTTTTTTTCTAAGTATGAGTTTGTTAGTTGGTTTGCCGTTGACAGACAGTTGTACTTTTCCTTCTCGCCTTGTATTCCTTTGGGGATACGGCAGTGACGCCCAATAAGAGTTTGAGTCTTCCGCTAAATTTTGTCTGTTAACGTTAGTTTGACTTTGACTTTTCTATAATTGAATTTCCGGGGCGTTACACCATCACACTCTTTAAGTGGTTAACATGCTCCAATTCAGATTGACTGTAAATAAGTATGTCATCAAAACAGACAACAACACACTTACCAATCAATGGCTTTAGAACCTGATTCACTAGCTTCATGAATGTGGATGGTGCATTGGTCAGGCCAAAAGGCATGACTAACCACTCAAATAACCCTCCTTTGGTCTTGAAAGCTGTTTTCCATTCATCTCCTTCACATATCCTGATCTGGTAGTAGCCACTTCTCAGATCAATCTTTGAAAACACCACTGAGCCATGCAGTTCATCAAGCATATCTTCAAGCCTTGCGATGTGTAACGCCCCAACCTTAATCACAAGATTAAGACTATACTTAGAATCCCAAACCTGTGATTAGCGCAGCGGAACACCTTAGGTCGAGGCATTACCGCCGTCTCCCAAAAGAGACAAGGCAACAACACCAAAGAGACTTCCAAAACCATAAGATAACTTACTAACTTAAAACTTTCACATATACACTTATACAACCCTTGGGTAAAGCATATAAACTTAAACAACCTTTAAAGAGGTCAAATACAATGCTTCTTCCTTAAGCATGGGTACTTCAAAACATGCGACTCCCAAGCCGACCCAGATACTTCAACATTGACTACCTTGCTTGCAACACGCGATTACCCCTGCTTGCCTTTGCCTTTACCTTGGGTGCTCGGACCCCCTAAAACAAAACATTAAAAACATTGCGAAAAGTGAGTGGGGAAAACACTCAGTACGTAAACCTCCAACACGTCAAACCGTTCGAAGACGGTTTTAGTGCCGGCATTTAAATTCATTTTGAAAACGGGGAAGGGGTAATAAAACATTAACTTGAAAAGACATGAGCATAAACATATACATGAGTAAAATAACTTGAATTCATAAAGAAAGAACTCACATGAACTTAGAAGTAAATACATAAACTTAAGAGTTTTGGGTCCCTTTAGATCGATGCAAAGCATCTCGCGCGCATGCCCAAACCGACCGAGTTTGGATGGGTGATCACATGCGATCGGACATCGCTGTGTCTAGGACACTCTGATCAGGAGCATCTAAAACATAAAAGGCTAGCACTTCTCGTAACTAGCTAGAACATAGAACATAGAATCCATAAAATGGGACCACTCAAAACCATGAATAATCATAAAAGCATAAATTAGCATAAATCGTAATCATAAAGGAGCAATAATCATAAAAGCATAACTTAGCACAAACTGTAAACATTTAGCATAAACCATAAATATAAACATAAATCGTAAACATAAAACATAAATTATAAACATAAAACATAAACCGTAAATATTTGCATAAACCGTAACCATAAAACATAAATCGTGAACATAAAGCATAAATCGTAAATATAAAGCGTAAATCGTAAATATAAAGGAGCGAAGAGTTGAACAATTCGCGTACCTTGAACGTGTGGACTGCTCGGGGGTGAACTCGGCCGGGGAATGGCTCGGGTCGAGGCTGAACCTTGAGCTTAAAACGATAGAGTTCGGTATTAGAATAAAAGCCATGAAAAGGTGAGGGCATAGGGCCTCACAAAAGAGTTTTGGAAATAAATCGAATAAAAAAATTTCAGGTTTTTATGACAATAGTATTTTGGTCGTAACTCGGGCTATAAAATTCGGATTTCGCTATGCGAGTACTTTTCGGAAAGGGAAAAATACACTCTACAAGTTTGTTGACCGGGCCAGAGGCTAAAAAGGATGAGAAGGGCTCGGAAAAACTCCGGACAGCAACAGTGAAATACGGAAATATACTCTTATGTGCGGTTTTGTCATTTAGACCATAATCAAAAGAACTTTGTAATTTCCTTTAAACTCAAAGGAGCTCTATGACTTAAAGAATACTTGTAAAATACAGACCTTCAATTTCTCAAAGGGACTTTAAAGACTCTAAAGTAAAATGAACTCATTTCCTTAAATTTATGAGTTTTCGGTAAATTAAAACGGAAAACGTAGGATAGTTTAAAAGATCTCGGGGTTCCTTAAAAACTTTAAAACCGAGTTCCATGGTTCCTACTTATGGAATATATCATAAAGGTCATATGACTTAAGTTATACACCCATAAAACCAATTATAAGCTCAATATAATAACCTTTAACCCAATTAATGCATTTATCAATTACCCAGAAAATTCCAGTTTCGCAGCCCCGCTTCCGGGTGCTACAACTCACTCTCCCGATATCGGTTTGACTCATACCATACATTTTTGGAAAGCTTGAAACGTCTCCTACAACTCTTATGTTGAACACTTTCTCAAACTCCAACTCCATATGGACGGAAAATGCCTAACAAAACACTGACTCCAAATTCGTATATAAAAACATACCTTTACGGTTTTGGCTCTAACTTGAGCTATACAAATCGAAAACCCGAAATTCCAAAGCCCGGTGTTTGCTAACATTCTTGGCCACATTTTTACACCATATTCTGGGCTCAAAACTAATTTTGACATCTTCCATAAAAACCACATTTTGGGCAGAATGCTCTGGATATGATTTTGCTCTCATGCATGGGTTATTTTCATCCAACTTTATACCAATAATATACCAATTGTAATCTATACATAACCTCACTAATGTCCAGCATTTAGACTTCTAAAAACCACCATCCATACTTGGACAATCCACATGCAACAACACCAAGTTACATGCACTTAACCTACATTCCATTCAACACCATTTCCTTCACAATACTCATGTAAACCATCTAAAAACATAATAATACTTGCTTAGCTTTGTAAAACAGAGAGTAAAACTTCTAAAATCTCATCCAAAACCACATGCACCTCCAAGGAACAACATCTACTTCATCAATATACATAAACTCATCAAAAGATCACATAAACTTCAAACAATACACTTGATTCTTCACCAAAATCAACCCTAACAATTTATACCTCAAAATTCATGAAAGAAAGAGATAACTAGGTACAAAAACATCATTCTAACACATAAATATCAAAGCTTTCAAATTATACAACAATGGAGGGGAGTGTAGGGTGAGATACCTCTTGAAAGAGATGACAAAAATGAGCAAGGAAGTGTGGGAATGGAAGGGGAGCAAGTGGCCGCCGGAAACTTGGCCGGAAAGCCACCGGAAACTCGCTGAAACCGGCAAAACAGAGGGGCTGGGGTGCTGCTCGGCAGTGGAGGGAGAGGGAAGAGCTGAAAGTGTGTTGTGATTTTTGGTTTGAAATAAAAGACTCTTAGCCTCCCACTTAACTATATATATCATACTCCCTTACTTAACTAAAGTAATAACAATTATAACTATAATACTAATACTCTAATTATAAAACTAACACTCTTAGTAAAACATAAAAATGGTAGTACATAATTGCTACAAATCATATTTAATTTAAGTGGGTTAAAAAGACGGTAAAATCGGTAAACTAAATTTAAACCGTTTGGCCGTAAAAATCGAAATGGTAAATAACCCGACTTTAAAATAAAATAGCAGAACCTAAAATAATTATAATATAAGGTCCAAAATATATTGTAACAAAATTCGATTAAGAATTTTGATCGGTAAAATTTGCCGCTTCGCCATTCCTCCAAAACCTGTCACCGTTAGCTAACCACAAGGTTCAAAGTATTTAATTAACAAATTATAACTAATTAAAATAAATTAACTACTGTAATACGTATGATTTAGGGCGGGGTATTACAGGATGGGATACCTGTACTTAACAGTTATCTTGTTAATAGCTCTACAGTCAATACACATTCTTTGACTGCCATCCTTCTTAGGTACCAACAAGGCTGGTACTGCACAAGGGCTCAAGCTCTCCCTTATCATTCCCTTCTCCAATAATTCATCAACCTGTCTTTGAATCTCATTTGTCTCAGCTGGGGTCATTCTGTAGGCAGGTTTGTTTGGCAAAACAGATCCTGGAACAAGATCTATTTTGTGCTGTATGTCTCTCTTAGGGGGTAGGCCTGGGGGCATCTCTTCAGGAAAGACATGCAGATACTGGTTTAGGATAGGCTGAAAGAGGGGGTGGTTATTTTGTGGGGGTAGGTCTTCCTCAATGTCAAGCAAAATGAGTCCACTTTGTTCACTGAACTCATGTTGTTCAGCTGACAAAAGGACATCAAGGGTTGGCTCAACAATAAGGTTTTTAGGTCTTTTTATGAGCTGGGATGGTCTAAGAGGGGTAAGGGTGATCTTTTTGTGGCTTAGGCAAAGGGAATATGTATTTGCTCTCCCATCATGACTAACAGATCTGTCATACATCCAAGGTCTTCCTAACAATAGGTGACAGGCATCCATAGGAATCACATCACACCGAACTTCATCTCTATAAGTTGAACCAATTGAGAAATTAACAAGGCATCTAGAAGAAATCTTGATACCTTTACTTTGGTTTAACCACTGTATGGTATAGGGGGCTGGATGAATGCTGGTAGCCAAATTGAGCTTTTTCACTATGGTTTCAGAGGCTGCATTGGTGCAGCTGCCTCCATCAATGATCAAGGAACAAATTTTCCCACAAACTGTGCACCTGGTGTGGAAAATATTCTCCATTTGCTCTGCTGTCTCATCTACTACTGAACTGCTCAAGACCCTCCTGACCACAAGCATCTCCCCTTCATCAAGTCCTGCTTCAACCTCCTCCTCATCATACACAGGGTCTCCATGGGGCTCTTCATACTGCTCTTCCTCATCAAAAGGTTCAGGATCAAGCAAAAGAGCTGCTTGAAACTCAGCCATTGTGACTGTTCTCCTGTTGGGACATTCAGATGCTATATGCCCAAGTCCTTTGCACCTGAAGCATCTTCTTTCTGGGTAGGCTTTGGTAGCAGAGGCTGGGGTTCTTTGTGGGACATTTTGTGGCTGATTTTGTGGGGGTCTTGGGGCTGGATATCTGGCTTGAGGTGGGGGTAAGGGTGGATAGATTTTTTGTGGGGGAATATAAGGCTTGCTGTATGGATTGGGTTTGGTTTGAGTATAAGGCTTGGCTGGGTACCTGCTGCTGCTGTAGTCCTTTGCTCGAGCTTTCTTCTGCTGCTCCACTTTATGAGCTAATGAGCTCAGCTCATCAAGGGAATCATAGACCTGCAGCTCAACAATGTTCCTGATACTCTCATTCAAACCTGTAAGATATCTGATGTAAGTTTGCAATTCATTCTCTTGCATGTTACATTTCCAAAGCAAATACTCAAACTCTTTTGTGTATTCTTCCACAGATTTGCTGCCTTGCACAAAATGCTGCAACTTGAAGTAGTTCTCTTTCATGTAGTTGTCTGGAAGGAATGTCTCCTTCAACTTCTGTCTCATCTCTCTCCAAGTGCTCACCCTGTCTTCTCCAATCTCCACTCTCCTCTTCTGCAGATTAGTCCACCAAGTAGAGGCATATTTCTTTAGTTTTAAAGCTACTAACTTCACCTTATTCTCTTCTGTAACCTCCTTCAAATCAAAGACCCTCTCTACTGTCTGTAACCAATCTAGGAAAACATCAGGGTCTAACTCTCCTGCAAACTCAGGTATTTCAATCTTGAAATCAAGCTTTTCAACCCTCCTGTCTTCACTCCTTATTTCTCTTTCACTCTCACTATTTTCTTCAGGTTCACTGATCCTAGGTGATCTCCTAACTCCTCCTTCTTCTGGGTGTAGGCCTAGGACCTCGACCTCCTCTCCCTGTCCTACTAAAGGATTCTCACCTTCTCCTTCCTCCATCTCACCATCAGTCTCCTTATTCAACTGATGTCTATGCAATCTCATATAATAATTTAACTGCTCACTAAAAAATTTCATCTTCTGTTTTACTTCTTCCTTCTCTTTTAGAGTTTGTTCTAAGACTTCCTGTGGTGCTTTACTAGTTCCGGCCATTTTAACTAAAACAAGCAAACACACTCCAAGAAAGAACACAATGCTCTGATACCAAGATGATGTATGCAAGCTCCCAAGGATCAGAGTGTAGAACTTACAGTACACCACACAAAATCACACTTGCAGTTGAGGTTTTAAAACAAAGCTAATTGGATGTAATTGGCTGAAATGGATGACAACCCAATAAGGAAATAAAGGATAGACTTATGCTCAATTTGATACAGACACACCATAAAATGAACACAAGGGCAGGGACTTAGTTACCTCAACAGATACAGACTCACCACCATTGAAGCAAGCAAGCTCTACACACACCACCAGGCTTGCCAGCTCCTGGATACTGAAGTAGATTTAACCAATTGAGAGTTTAAGGACACTCACAAACGAGACGCTCAACTTTGGCACTTAGAATGCTATTAAAATATCACTGATTGTCCCTTAAGCAGCTGGATACATCACTATATATAGCTAATCTAAACCAGTTTGATTAGAGACACTTAATTTAAGCAACCTGCTAATCTCCCTTCTAAGCTAGCTGCAGAACTAAACTAAATACATCATATTACATCTTAGTCTAGCTAATATCATCCGGATACAATTGAAAATGAAAAGAAAAACAAAGCTTGCTTCTGATTGGACAACACTCCCAAGGGTTGGCAATTTCAGCCAATCAGAACCTTTCCTAGCTAGGGGGGTAAAAATAAGTTATCTCAGTAACTTTCCCGGGCTTTTCTTAAGCTAGATATAACCTCGATAGCTTAAGGAAGGCTGGAAAAGACTTAGTTAACTCCTCATTGTAGCTGCATCAAAATAAGTTAGCCACAGGACTGGGATTCTGGAAAAACTGATAACAGGCAACCTTGCAGGGTTGCTTGTTCTGGTGCATATAACTTGATACTTTCTTACTCGATCATGCTGGGACTTGATTTGTCCTTGGAGAATGCATGTCAAGGAACAAAAAACTCCTGGGAAACTTGTGCTGAATCTCACTCAATTCATAGATACAAAATTGAGAAAGAGGCCTGCTTGGACTGTTTGTGCTGGGAACTGAAATTGACCTGGATGGCCAATGCTGGTGGAATGAGTGGCTGTGTTGGCTAGGACTTGCCTTATCAAGGTGTAGCAAGTCTAGATGGATGAAGTTGGTGGGCTTGTGGTTGCTGTAGAACTCCTGAACTGTTGTTGAGCTGGATGGAAGCTCTGCTTCACGGAAATGTTCGAGCAGCTTTGAGTGTGTTTCGCAAGGCTTGTGGTCATTATTGCCGTCTTGAAGCCGCCGCCGATCTTCCTTGGGTGATGAAGATGATGAAGAAGATGCTCGTGCTGTTGCTGGATCATCTTCCTCCTCATGATCTAAGCTGGCTGGTGGCACTTGAGCTATTGCTGGACCTGCTGGATGCTCTCCATCAGCGCGCCACCTGCGCCACCCACCACCGTGCCGCCGCCGTCGACCTCGCCGGCGCCGCCACCACACACCACCTTCTTCTCTCTTTTCTCTTCTAACTTGCACTCTAACACTTTGAGTCTTCAAGCTCCATTCCTCTTCCTTCTTCAAGCTCAAGGTATGGAATTCTCAACTCTCTCTCTTGTTCTTTGATTATATACTTAGTTCTTGGTATGATTTTGGTTGAATACTTGAGTTTATTGAGTAATTTGTTCAATTTATACCAATTATCATGTCCTAGATTCAAATTTCTTGATTTGGGTTTGAATTCTTGGATTGAATTCTTGATTAGGGCTTGGGTTGAGTTGATTGATTTTTAATCTTTTTGTTCCAGAATTGAGAGAATTGTGTTGTTGATGTATTGAGAGAACAATGTGATGTTGAAATTGAGAAATTTAGGTTTAGACCTTAGTTGTGATTATGTTGTGGTGTTATACTCTATTTTTGGTGAGATTTTAGGTTAGATTTATCTTGATTTCAATCCCTAGTATCAAATAAGCATGGGGATTATTAAGACTAAGTTTATATGTTATGATCATGCTTATTTGATACCTAGGATTTATCTTGGTGATTTTATTGATTTTGTGAGTATTTTTAGATGGTGAGAACTAAGAATCCTAGCTTCTCCGGACCACCGGGCGATGACAACGAAGCCGGAGGCAGCCGGAAGCGAAAGGCTACGGCGGTGGAGAAAGGAAAACAGAAAGCTGCACCTCCAAGGAACTCGAGGAACTCGAACCCATTCAACTTTGAAGGGGAGGTCAAGAAAAGGTACGATTCCCTCTCCCAAAGAGCCCTCATCCCCATCAAATATATGCATGAGCCTTTCTTGTGTAGTTGTGGTATGTTGGATGATGTTGATTGGATGTTAGGTCGTTGCCACATGACCAACATTGCTAGGTTAGGCGAGCCGACCTATACGGGAATTACCCTTGAATTCTTGTCGACCCTAGTTGTGAACCTCCAAGGGAGGGACGGGTGTATTCGTTTCCAGCTTTTGGGGGTAGAGAGGACCATGACCGTGTCCGAATTTGCCTGCGCACATGTAGGGATTCATCCCTTATACCTATAGAGTGGGATGGGAAGGGTTTCTGTTTCATAATTTCTGGTTTTGACGATTGGGACCCTAGCAACACCCCCGCGACCTTGATTAGAAACCCCGTAATGAGGTATGTCCACCGCATACTCTCTTGCGGTATCTTCGGGAGGCCCGGTAGCTCAAACAAAGCTACCCGGGCTGATTGCTACATGTTGCATTCCATGTTAGATGCCGACCCTCGTGCCGACCCCGCAGCTATGCTAACCTACCATCTTTCTAGTGTCGCCACCTCAACCAACAAGGGCATTGCCATAGGGGGCTACATTACACACCTTGCACGCCAATACGGCTTTAGGCCACCTAGGAACCCCACTGACCTAGTCCCGGGTAGTTTATTCTTGGATGGGGACAAGTGCAATTCCTTTGGTTTGTGTAAGTTTCACAAGGACTCGCGTTGCCTTTGGGTCTATCCTAACAACGCCAGGTTTCCCATACCTAACCCCCACACCTCTCCCCAAGTTGTTGAGAATTTGATGTGGATGCCTCCCATCCCCGAGTTTGATCCCGAGCCAGAACCACAAATCCACCCTAACCCTCAACCCGAACAATCCCAACTAGACTATGAGGCGCGCTTTCGCGACCTCCAAACCTCCATTGACCGGATCGAGCACCGTGTCAACGAGTTGAGGGATAGTTTTGTAGAGTATAGGGGTTAGTTTGACCTGCGATTTGACCGTCTCGACGAGTCAATCGCTAACCTCACCAGCCTTATTCAGACCATGTTTGATCGAGCCTCATCACCACCAGGACTGAGCCATACCAACCCTTCCCCACCTTCCGAGGATCCTTGATCCTTGGCTAGCCCTTACCCTTCACCGTTGTCTTCTACATTGAGGACAATGCAACATCTAAGCATGGGGGGGTTGAAAAATATTTCTTCTTATTTCTCTGTTTTTCGTTTATTTTTCTGTTTTTCGTTTATTTTTCTTTTCTTTTATTTTCGTTTTTCTTTTTCTTGTTTCATGCTTATTTTTCAATTTTTAGTGTGATTTTTCTTATTTTTGTGTGTTTCTTTTATTTGCTTGTTCATAGTTTAGTATGTTTTGTAGTTTTTAGCTTGTTTGTTTTCTTTATTTGAGTTTCTAGTGCGTTTTTCTTTTGTTTTCTAGTTTCTTAAGTTTTCTTTCTAAATTGTTCTTTTCAAATTGCATCCACCAAGATTGCATTAGATAGAAGCATGTAGATTTTCCATTTTCTTTTCTTAGTTTGCTTCTTTTTCTTTCTTCTGCATCCACCTATTCAAAAATCCAAAAAAAAAAAATCAAAAAAATTAGAAAAAGACCAAAAAAATAAAAATAAATTAGAAAAGATAAAAAACCAAAAAAATATAGGACAGGACTAGGATTAAAACCGGAAACACCTTCGGTGATGATTTGTAAACCTTTCTTACTTTCAGTTTAGCTTGCTTCTCTTAGAAAAGTCTGGATGAGATCTCAAAAGTTTTTGAAACCTTTTCATTCAAATCTTCTGATTTTGAGTCAAGTTACGAAAGTTGTATCTTACTGCTTTGACTATCTTAGAAAGTTTAAATGTGCGTGCCGCAAATCTTTGGGCTAAGTTTAGTTGATTGAGCCCCATCCTGTGAGTCCACATTGCCTAAAATTTTGAATTGATGACTTTTATCAATTCCATATTCCCTGAGCGACTCACCAATTAGTTGCATCTCTAGAACTTGCTTTGCATCTTGCTTGAGACTACATATCTGCATTGCACGTTGTGACAAAATGATTAAGGCATTCATATTATTTTGTTAAGCTACATAACCAAATAGCCTACCCTACATCATATTTACCATTCTTTTTGCCCCGCCTAGCCTTTGTTTACCCTTATTTCATGATTGAACCTTGACATACAAGCCTTGGCCTTTGATATCCAGTATCCCTTTGCCTTTCTTGGTTGAATGAGAGTTTGTCATTTTTTCGGAAGGAACAGTTGGTTTGGTGTGTTTGTGAACAAAAATATGAAGCTTGGGAGAAATTGTGCTTATTGTTTCAAGTTGGGAGAAACTGGAAGTTCCACCTTTCTGAATAATTTGTGTTTGGTTATGTTGATTCATATATTATCAAGGTCGAAGTTATAATTCCATAGTTTTCTTCTCCCCGATCACCCACCAAAAAGAAAAAAAAAGAGAAGTATAAAATAAAAAAAAAGAGAAAAAGAGTTCCAAAAGAAAATGGTGTTTAGGGAGATTCAATTTAAAGTTCTGAAAAATTTGACTTGGTTGTATTCAGTTGAGATGTTTCATATCGTTGAGGGTGAAAGGTGAAATTCCTTGCATACACTAAGCAAGAAGGTGAGTTTAGAGTGTAATACTGATGGAAATTCAATCCAAGCATGGCTCTTAACTCCTCAATCCCAAATTTTACCGCTCCTTTCCCCTAACCTAAGCCCTGTTACAACCCAACAAAGTCCTTTTGACTGTCACTTGTGCATTGCATACCAGTAGTGGAGAGCGAGGTTCTTACCAAGCTTAAGGTAGTTTGTTTCTATTGGTTTGAGTATAAGAAAACCCACATACATATTGAAATTTGAGTGATTGAGTGATTTTATTCTTTCCTATGTGAGGTTTGCTCTTTTTGACTGACTAACGTCCATAACTAACCGCGCACATTTGCATTATTCTTAAGACTGTTAGCGGATTTATGCTTCTGAAGTGCTTGTTCTTTCCTTTGGTTTCGAAAACTTCTTCCTTTCTCTTTTGAACTGAGTTTTAATCTTGTCGAGACTAATCTTTGTGCTTGCTTGTTGAATTGATGTGTTAGATTGGTTAGCCTGAGGGGGTGTTAAGATTTTGTTTTTGTAATCCTATCGAAAACTCTTTCCGCTTCTTTTTCCTCTTAGGATCTGTTTTTCCTGTTTGAGCCCTAACCCTTCTATTATCAATTCTCACTTGCTTGAGGACAAGCAAGAGCTAAACATGGGAGAATTTGATAAGTCGTTTTTATATAGAGTTTTTAGGGCTCAAAACATATCAGTTTCATGCTTTTTATATCCGATATCTCGTATTTTTATGTCAATTTCTGTGATTTATACACTTGTTCGCGAGTTTGGTATGTTTTGCAGGAATTGGTGAAATTATATCAAAAAGCATGAAGAATTGGAGAAGAAATAGCAAAAATCAAGGAAAATAAAAAAAGATGTTGAAGAGGAAGAAAAGAAGGAAGGAGAGGCGGCCCAATGAGCCACGACCCAAACCCAGTTAGGGCGGAGGAACAAGACGCAGGCAGCGTTTTTGAAATGCAGCCTGCGCCTTGTCCAAAAGTTTCAGAAGGTGAGAAGAACCAAAACGCAGGCCGCGTTTTTGAGGCGCAGCCAGCGCCCAAACACGGAGAACCTTCACCATTTGGGCAAAACGTAGCCAGCGTTTCTAAAACGCAGGCCGCGTTTTATGCCCTAATCCGGCCCTATAAAAGGGGGTTGATTTCTGCCGTTTAAAGCATCACTTTTTCATCAGTTTTTAGCATTAGTTTTCGGAGAAACTTTTAGGGAGCTTTTAGCGTAGACTTAGATTAATTTCCTTACCGTTAATTCCAAAAACATTTTTATTAGATTAGATTATTGTTAGTGATCGAAGAGCACGAAAGAGATCGATTTCGGGTGACACGAAGAGATCGATTCTGCCAATTCGAACACGGTTTATTTCTATTCTTCTTTCATGCTTTCTTGTTTTTATTAAATTTTGTGATGTTTAGTTTTAGAATTATGAGTAACTAATTTCCTTTGTTTGGGGGATAAACTCGATGTCTATTGATTGAATTTGAATATAGTCTCGGTGTTTGGTTATGCTTTTTATTCGTTTAATCTGCGTGTAATGTATGTCATGGTAATTTGGCAATAGAACGACAGTTTGAGTCTTTACCTGGTTTTAGATTCTCGACAACAGAACGATAGTTTAAGTCTTGAATTGGAATGCGTAGATTGAATAGGTTTACAAAATAGTTAGACATAATGATTCTTGCCTATGGTCAATTTATAATCAGTTCTTATCTTTGATTAGGCTAAATAGTTAGAAATAATGTTTAGTTTAATCACTGTAACTCACCTAGGATTGAAAGATCGAAGTAATAAGGCCTAAAAAGATTATAGACCCCGAATTATCTTGTTACCTGCACCAGGATTGTTGATAATTTGATTAATTGACTAGAGCAGACTCCCTTGAACGTTTTTAATTAATTGGTTAAACCCTAAAAATTCCTGCTTTCCTAGTTTAGTTTAGAAAACCTTACCACAACCCTTGGATAGACCTAGCATTCTTTGTAGCGAACTAGTTCAGTGCGTAGTTGAACGCAAATCCCTGAGAGAGAACGATATTTTATTACTTCACAGACCCGTACACTTGCGGTATACAGACACCTATACGTTTTAGGTCTATCAGTTTGGGATATAAACCAACTAATTAGGAGGTTCATCTTGCCAAGATTGCGTTAGCTCGTCAAAGAAACCAGTTCGATTCTCCCACGCCGATGGAGACAAAGCCATATCCGTTAACCTTGAATGGACAGTTCATAAGATAGGGTGACGATTTCCCTTGATATGGGTTCCCAGAACCTCGATATGTTAATGGTATTCGTCTTCCCGGATTAGAGGTTTTCAACGACTGCGATGTCTCGTCGAAGAAAGTTGTCAAGCCTAAGGCAAATGAGCAGTCGCCTCTTGAGTAGACTCATGTTTCTGGAGGGAGTATGTTCGGTCTACTATTCGGTCAGGAAGCTGTTAAAGAAGAAAAAGGGGTGGAATCGTTGGTTGCTGTGTTGTCCAACTCTGAATTTGACCCAAGCACCATGATCTCTGCTGATGGAGACTGCCACAAAGTGACTTGGGTCGATGCTATTAACAATAAATGTACCGTAGTGTTAGGAGAACCTTGTAAGGTCCAGTCTGAGTCGAGCACTAGTGAGTCTGTAATCGAGTCTGAGTGAGCGGGGATTAGCCCCATGTCTGATAAGTTTGTATCCATTTCTGCATTCAATGAAGTGAACGTTTTTGAGTATCTTTGTTCTTCTTCCCTTCTCCTAATTGATGTGCTAATAACTATGAATTTGATGCTGAACCTTTAAGGGCCTGTTTGGAGAGGAAAAATGGAATGGAATTGGAATCCTTAGGTTTCCAATTTCTTTAGTTTATGTTTGGTGAGTAGTTTTAGGAATGGAATTAGAATTCCCATGGGTTTCTTATTCCCCTCAAATGGGAGGAATTAGAACCCTCCCGAATTGTAGTGGAATCAAATATATCCCTCTCTATAATTATTTTCTCAAAAAAAAAAAAAATTGATTGACTATAATTACTTGACCTTCCTTCAACTTTCGCTATTCTTCTCCTCTCTCTAACCTCCAACTACAACAATGGTGGCTAGATTTATTGTCTCCTATTCTCTCTCCTCTTATCTCGGCTCACCTCTACATTCTTCACCAATTGAGTTCTAATCCAAGGTTCTCCCGATCTATGGCTGGAAAAAGGCAAGCCCAGTGGTCCTCTTCATCCACGGTTTTCCCGATCTGTGGTCTCGAGGCTGTCAAATCTTGGTCTTCACCGACCTCGACTACTTGGTTGGCCTTGCTGGACGAGCTCGGGGCTGAGCAGGCCTTCATGGTGGTCCACTAGGCCGATTTACTCTGTGTGTGTGTTAGGGCTTGGTCAGTGGAAAAGGGGCATGGAGGAGTGACTGACGGGTGGTTTGGGTTGATGGAAGATAAGAGGAAAAGGTTATTATTATTATTATTTTGATTCCATTCCTTTTTCTCACCAAACAATTTGTATTTTGGAATCAAATTCCATTCCCAACCCTCTAGATATCTAATTCCATTCCCAACCCTTTCCTTTTTTCTCTCCAAACAGGCTCTAAAAGACTTTAATGAATTAACGCAAGCCATGAATGACCACGAGAATCACGTGGCACCTGTTGAAGAAACCATCACCATCAATGTGGGGACGCCTGAAACTCTCCGGGAATTGAAAATTGGCAAATCATTAACCCTGGAGGAGCAACAGGAGTTCACCTCGCTTCTAAGGGAGTTTGTAGACGTCTTCGCTTAGTCTTACGAAGACATGCCCAGAATCGACAGGGAGATCGCTGAACATGCCATTTCGCTCTACCCGGATGCTAAGCCAGTACAACAACGACCTCGCAGAATTAAGAATGAGTGGTTAGACAAAATTCACAGTGAGATTAAGAAGCAGTTAGAAGCTAAGTTCATCACAGCAGTATAATTCCCGGAGTGGGTAGCTAATATTGTGCCAGTGCCGAAGAAAGATGGAAAGGTTCGAGTGTGTGTTGATTTTCGAGATCTGAACAAAGCTAGCCCAAAGGATTGCTTTCCTTTGCCACATATTGACGTTTTGGTTGATCACACCTGTGGACATGAGCTGCTGTTATTCATGGATGGGTATGCTGGTTACAACCACATCAAAATGGCTGAAGAAGATATAGAGAAAACGTCATTCATCACTCCGTGGGGAACTTTCTGTTACACTGTCATGCCTTTCGGACTGAAGAACGCTGGTGCTACTTATCAACGCACCACCACTACCTTGCTACATGACATGATCCACGTAGAAGTTGAGGTATATGTGGACGACATGATTGTCAAGTCGAAGAAGCGTGAGGATCACATTCCAAACTTATGCAAGTTCTTCCTTAGCCTCCGCAAGTACACCATGAGATTAAATCCACAGAAATGTGCGTTTGGAGTAACTTCGGGAAAGTTGCTAGGCTATATCGTCAGTCAACGTGGGATGGAGGTTGATCCATCCAAGATCAAAGCAATTCAAGGCATGCCTCCGCCTCGGTCGGAAAAGGAGATTCGTGCTTTCCTAGGGCGAGTACAGTATTTGAGCAGATTCATTTCCAAACTCACAATGACCTGTGAACCATTATTCAAGAAGCTGAAGAAGGGAGCGACGATCGACTGAGATGACCAGTGTCAGGCAACATTTGAGAAGGTTAAAATTGACTTAACCAATCCACCAATACTAGTCCCGCCTAATCCTGGGAAACCCTTGTTGCTTTACCTCACCATCAGTTTAAGGGCTATGGGTGCTATGCTAGCACAAGAAAGTGATGGCCTTGAGCGAGCTATCTATTACATCAGCAAGAAGTTTTTGGGGTGTGAGTCTCGCTATTCGGAGATTGAGAAGATAGCCTTGACATTAGTATGGTCTACAAAGAAGCTTCGCCACTATAAGCTCTCACACCTGTGTATATGATTGTAGCATGTAATCCGGTCAAGCACATCATGGAACAACCTACTATCAACAGCAGGATTGCTCGATGGGTGGTCATGCTATCCGAGTTTGATCTACACTTCCGACCACAGAAGTCCGTAAAGGGGCGTGCAGTTTCTGATTTTCTGGCTGAGTTTCCTACAGGAAGCCCTGACACTGGGGGCTTGGAGTTTAGTGATGAACAAATATTTCAAGTTGAAGAGGAAACCTGGAAGCTATACTTTGATGGTGCTGCTAATCAGATGGGATGCGGGGCCGGAGCTCTGTTGGTTTCTCCCAAAGGTATACACTTTCCTTTGGCAGTCAAACTTGACTTTGAGGCAACTAATAATGCTGTTGAGTATAAAGCTTGCATTTTGGGCTTGCGTGTGGCCCTGGAGATGGGAATTAAAAGGCTACGAGTGTTTGGGGACTCCAGTCTGATTGTCAATCAAGCTACTACTATATGGAAGGTGAAGAGTGAATCTTTGGCACTCTACCAGCAACATTTGTCCAAACTAGCCGAGAAGTTCAACCATATTGAGTTCAAATATCTACCGCGAGGTTACAATGAGCTAGCTGATGCACTAGCCAAACTTTCATCCATGATAGCTATGCTTGAAAAGAATCAAGCCCTGGCAGTGACAGTGGAGAGGAGAGATTGTCTTGCTCATCAGCAACTAATGATCGGTTTGGTCAGTATCGATGCATGGTTCTTTGATATTTATGCATTTATGAAAGACGGTTCATACCCGCCAAATGCCGAGCGTCGAGCCAGGAGGGCTATCCGGTTAGTGGCCTCTCAATATTGCATTATTCAGGATCGTCTGTACAAGAAGACTGCTACGGGGATAAACCTCCTATGTGTTGATAAGGAGGGAGCTGAGGAATTAATGAAATCCACTCACGGAAGGGAGTGTGGACCGTATATGATTGGCAGAATGTTGGTTAAAAAGATCCAGAGAGCAGGGTATTTCTGGTGGACTATGGAGTCCGATTGTCTCCAATTTGTGAGGAAATGCCAGAAATGTCAAGAGTATGCTGATCTTAAGCATCAACCATCCTTCTATTTGACCACTTTGGCCTCACCTTGGCCATTTTCAGTATGGGGAATCGACATTATAGGGAAGATTTCACCCCAAGGTACAGGAGGACATGACTATGTGTTGGTAGCCGTGGAGTACTTTACTAAATGGGTAGAAGCTGCTTCATACTCAAAAATCACTTCGAAGCATGTGGCCAAGTTCATGCTGAGGAACATCATTTGTAGAGACGGGGTGCCACATGAGGTGATCAGTGACAACGGGAGCCATTTCATGAGCGAATTCGCAGCTCTTTTGACCAAGTACAAAGTCCGACATCACCAAGCTTCTCCCTATCGGCCACAAACCAATGGAGCGGTGGAGGCTGTAAACAAAACTCTAGTGAAAATTATAAAGAAAATGACTGTCACTTACATAGAGTGGCCCGACAAGCTTCCTTTTGCACTATGGGGATATCGAACGTCAATTCAGACTGCAACTAGAGCTACGCCATACTCTTTGGTGTACGAGATGGAAGCAGTCTTGCCAGTAGAACTTGCCGTTCCTTCTTTAAGAATCATTGCTGAAAGTCAAATCCCTAAGGCCGAGTGGGCCCGAGCTAGATATGAAGAGTTGGTTTTGTTGGATGAAAGACGACTCTGTGCTCTACATAATATCTAGCTTTATCAGAGCGGGATTTCCCGAGCGTTCAATAAGAAAGTCAAAGATCGGGAATTAACAAAAGGAGATCTAGTATTACAAGAAATGAGAGCAGCACGGCAGGATCCTCGAGGCAAGTTTGCCCCGAGCTGGAAGGGTCCTTACACCATTATCTCTGTCACTCCAGGGGGCGCCGCGGATTAGCCACGCCTGAGGGAGAGGAGCTCACTAAGCCTGTGAACTTGGATCAGTTGAAAAGATATTATGTTTAAGCCTCTAAGGGTTGGTATCCTTAGCTACTTAGACATGCACTATCTTATAAAAGCAAGCAACCAAACTGCCAATAAGCCACTTGCTTGTGAGAGAAAAGAAAAAAAAAAGAAAAAAAAAAGAAAAAGAAAGAGGCTGACTGTTCGGTCTCGATCCGAGCCGAATTTTATCTCTTTTATAGGGTGTTTATGTTTATTTTAGCCTCTTGTATATATATTAGATATAGTGATTTTATGTTTTGTAGGAAAATAAGGAGTTAGAAGAAGCTTGGGCTTAATTGAGGGTTTTTAGAGAATCCCGAGCGATTTCCCAAGCCAACCCGAGCTGAGACCCGAGTCGAGAACCGAAGTAAAACAGAGGTAACAGCTGGCTAGGAGGATGACTCACCCGAGTCAATGTTCTGGTCGCCAACACATCGCCAAGGCAATGGGAGAAGACAACTGGCTAGAAGGCTGACTCACCCCAGTCAGTAAGTGACTCACCCGAGTCAGTAAGTGACTCACCCGAGTCAAGCTTCTGGGGGTAGCAAAGATATAGGCCAAGGGAGCGGGGCAGAACGCCGACTCGCCTGAGTCAGGGAGTGACTCACCCGAGTCACTCTGTTTTCTGCGGAACTGGCGCGTGTGCTGTTATTTATTTATAGGGTTTTGGGTTTTCGTTTCTCCTTCTTCTATAAATACCCAATTGTAATTTAGACGTAATATCTTAGTTTTATCAATTAGCCTAGGTAGTTTAGGAGTAGGATTAGATTAGATTTAATTGCTTTCTTTAATTGCTTTCTTTAATTGTTCTTCAAGTTTTCTCCATTGTTCTTCAAGCTTTCTTCAAGTTTTCTTGCAAATTGTTATTAAACTCTTCTTTCAAGCATTCTCATTGAAGTTTTACAAGCTTTCTCTCTCTATTCTCCATTGATCTTGATTTCAAAGCTTTCTAGGGTTAGCCACACAAGTCCACTTTTAGTGGGGAGGAGGGTCAAGGAATTCCAATTCTACTTCCTAGTGAGAATTTGGGGAATCCTTGGTAATCCAATCCACAATTTATTGTTTGTTGGGGGGAATTCAAGTGTAGATTGAAGGTTTATTGAAGTTTGTTCATCAAAGGTATAAATTCTTGCCCCAATTTCATTGTTCATTCTAGCTTTTCATTCCTTGCTTTAATTGTTTTATTTGATTTCATGCTCTTAAATGCTTTCTTTGATTCATGCCTATGTTAGATTTAATTGCTTTCCTTTACATAATTTTCCGCTTTCCGCATTGAGAAAATCCCAAACACAAATCGATTCCCTAAATCAAGCCTAAACACCCATCCCTGTGGATCGACAAGCTTAACTCTAAAAACCACAAAAATTACAACCGAACAATGGCGCCGTTGCCAGGAATGGCGTTATTTGGTGGATTAGGTTATTGGTTTGTGTGTAAATAGTTTATCGCTTTCTAGTTTCTTCGAGAAAAAAAAAATGTAGTAAAAAAAATTGAACATAGAAAAAAAAAAGAAAAAAAAAAGAAAAAAAGAGATGGCATGTTTTAGCTTCCGTCAAAATGAGCAAGAATTATTTTGTGATTATCGTGATAGATTAAATGATTATCTTGCTTATTGGGCTCCTCATGGTTATATTTATTCTAATTAGGAAGTGTTAGTTGTTATTAATGAGGGATTGAACTTCGAGACCCGTTCTCTTCTGAATTACTTTGACTTCAATGTTGAAAATGAGTATCGGGCTTGAGAATTATTCGATTAGTTGTATACAGATACTCGCCAATTTGGAGAGACTTTTTATTCATCGGGTTCTTGTTTCGGTAATCCGTGTGCTCTTCATGCTCAATTGCACTATGAGAAACGTTCTGTGAAAAACTCTTATGATCTTTCTGTAATACCCCGGATATATGGTTAAAGTGTGGCTTAAAAGGATTGAAATGACTACTTATATCACCAAGGTGCACCTTCTTTTATTGTAGCTCATCCGTTGGGAACTCCTCAGTTAAGCGTGCTTGGTTGGGAGTAGTCAAAAGGATGGGTGACCTCCTGGGAAGTTTTCCTAGGTAGCGTGTGAGCGAGGACGAAGCACTCTAGAAAGACTCGTGGTGATTTGTGGGGCCAGTCAGCGATCCTTGAAGCAGTTATCGGTAATGTCCACGACCCGGGAGGGGTCGGGGCGTTACACTTTCTCTATGTGAAGTTGTTGAGTCTCGTCAATTGTGTGTGCATTGTGAATCTCCGGCTCATGCTTCCGAATCTTGTATGGACATTAGTCTAGATAAAATGTGTGCTGAAATAGTTGATTTACAAGATAGGATGAATAAATGCATGCAAGAAGCTAAACACATGTTTAAAACTGGGGTAGAAACTTTTCTTTCATAAATGGTTGATTCGAATGTTGAAATAGGTCATTCATCGTCTTTGAGTCCTGAAATGCATAATGATTCTTCTGTGTATTGTTATGATTGTGATGATGACTACTGTAATAGACATAGTTTTGTAAGGAGGATTAGTGATTCCTTAGCTCTAGCTCCACCTAGTGAGCATGAGGAACAAGATAATTCTGTGTGTGATGATGAAGAACTTGATGACTACATGCTTGATGATGAACCATTGTCCACACCATTGTCCATGCCTTTGTGTGAAGAAAAAGTTGAGATTGATGAATGCCATGATGCTTGTGATATAATTGAGCATGCTCTTGTTGAGAGTGAAATTGAATCTGTTGTGATTGAATGTGTGCTTGATACCGATTTGTTCACTTTCATTGAGGATCATTGCATTAGTGAGGCATTAGCTACCCTTGTATGTGAGTCCATTGATGTGCATCTTGTGATGATGAGCATAATTCTTTGGGGATTGATCATGATTGTTTGAACTTGGATTGTGGCAATGATGCTTTTGATGATGACATGCTTTATGAGTCATTCACTATGAGTTATGACCCGGAGCCTTCCACTTTCACTTTTGATGTTGTTTTGAATGATGCACCTTTGTCTTTTGATGTTGATAGTTCTTCTTGTGAGTCTGATATTGATGAAGATGAAGATGTGCTTGTTTGTGATGTTGGGAGTGTTATGATGTGATCTAACCCTTCTTTTTCCTTATCACCCATTGATGATTATGATTATTATTTGGATGAAAGTTGTGATTTGGAATCTGAGTTTGATGAAAATTGCATGGATATTGAGTTTGAACCATTGTTGGCATCCAAGTATTCACATGAGCATGTTCAAGATTGTGTTGTATTGTTCCCTTTTGTTTATTTGTATACCCAATCTCCATTTACGAGTCAATGGGAGGATCCATTTGTCATGTCTTATTTCACTATGTCTAGGAAAGTCTTGGGTATTCATGCATTTCATTATTTCGATGACTTTTCTAAGACATTTGATAAACTGTTAAGGGCACTAATGTTTGTTTATGTGCCATTGCGAGTGTGCTCTTACCTACACCATTCTGAGATGCATGAGAGGATGCATGCATGGACGAAGCTCGATCCCTCCCCCCTGGCGTAGTGGCCGACCGACCTACACACACCAACCACACGTGGTCAATTGACCACGTGTTGCCTTCTATCCTCATGCATCTCCCCCTACTGCCTAGTGAAGTGTAGAGCTATTGAGATTACTATGTGTATGTGCATGTATGCATGTATCTTCTATCCCCCATCCTCCTATAAATACCATCCTACTCTAAGTCATTTTCACTCATCACCTCATCAACTCACCAACTCATGAAATCATCCTTCATCTCTCACACAATCCTCACTTCATCTCATTCTCTCTAATCTCTCTAGTCTCTAATCTCTCTTAAATCTCTACTTCTCATACTTCTTATATTTTCTTATTCATTCTACTATCATCCTTATTATCTTCCATCATCTATCTTACCATCATAATCTTCATCCTCTTTTCATCACAAAAATCCTAAATACATATCCCATCCTATCCATCCTAAACTTCACAAAAAACCCTAGCCTAAACAAATCCATAACCACAAAAAGAGTCTTCTTACTACTCTCTTTCCACCCTCTTTCTTATCATCTTTTCTATCATCATTTGTGCACTTTGAGAGGAGGTTTCTAAGGCATCATAGAGGATTCTTCAAGGCACTAAGAGGCTAGGCAAGGCTTTTCCCAACGAAGTGGCAATGTAAGCTTCTAAGTGTTCTTCTTTACTTGTACATAATTGTGTATTTTGTATCTTTCTTATATCTTGTATATATCATTCTCGTTACATGATTCAATGAAATAATTCTATAAAGTATTCATTCATTTCCCTTCCAAACCTTATCAAAAGCACATTTTAAACTTTTAGTAGAGTCTTTCCTTTTGTGAAAGGCGAACTCTTAAAGTTTACTTTTCGAGTTCGTAGCCTTACCTCCGGATCCATTCTTGGGTTTCGCAGGCGAAGTCTTTCTTTCTTTTCCTTTTGGTTTTGTCTTGGCTTTCCCCTTAAAAAGTCGGGTGGCGACTCCCATTTCGAACTAAAACACTTCGAGGATTGCATAAACTATGGTTAACATGGTTTTACAATGTATCGATACAACTTTAGGGTTTCTTTCCTATATTTCTAAATAATATTTGCGTAAATCGCTCTCTTCCGAGCCTAACATTTAAATGAGCAAATTGGGTTAAATTTAGAAGAGTTTGGAACAAGTGGATGTTCACTCTTAAAGGTTTGATTCAAGGACTCATAAAAAGCATAAGTAAAGGGAAAGTGATTTTACAAAATATTATTCATGAAATGTACGATTAATTCCTTAAAGAGTTTTCATAGGTTAAACCCCAGCACAAATCACCGAATCACACCCCAATCCAATGTGGACGTTCGGAAGCCTGAACGGCGAGGAAAAATTTCCACACCAGGACACCTTCCCTCTCTCAGCTACTATGAATACAATAGAACACGGTAATGCTTTGACTCTTAGGAGCGGAAAACAATCAGATGAACCCAAGAGAAACCAGCCTGAGAGTAGAGAGCTTGAACCAGAAAAAGAACCTTCAGTAGATGTTGCTACCCAAGGGGATAAGATAGGACAAGGTGATCCATCGGTAACTAACCAAAGAGTCTATATACCACCCATACCATTTCCTCAAAGACTAGTCAAGGCTCATCTAGCCAAAGCAAAACTTGACTTTACGATAGGGTATGAGGTGAGTGAACCTATTCGGTTAGATACTAGGTATGAAGATGATTTTCATTATGAGTCAGTTGATTTTATTCATGAGGAACCTAGCGATGAGATTCTTAGTAAGGTAAATTTTCCAAACAAGGATCTTGCTGACTTTGTAATCTTTGATCCCGATGATTTATTCGATGATTCTATTCCTTGTTTACCACCTCCGTTTTCGCGAGGGATCCTTGAGGAACCCATACCCAATCAAAGGATCTTAGATGATCATGTTAATATAGGAGATGAGGTAAATTCTTGTGAAATCTATGATATTTTTAATCAATTGTCCTTAGGTAAGTTTAGAGGTTATGACAGTTAACTTGATCCTTATCATATATACCTAGATGACTATCCTAGAAAAATTGTGTGGACCAAATACTTTGAATCTTTTGATTTTTCTAGCAAATTTGATTTATTATTGAGAACTTTACTAATGTTTTATCTTATAAGTTCTGAGTGTCTCTCATATCTACTAGCTTGCAAACCACATGGAGAAGAGTTTGACAAGCTACTAAGGGCGTTGACGTTATCCGGAATGGAGGTCACGATCTTAAACTTCTAACTAAGACTATTTTAATTTTCTAGAGTTTTTAATTCCCGTTCGATTTTGCTAAATTTAGTTTTCGTTTCTGATTTTCTCTTTGATAATTAGATTCCTTAAATTTTTATTCAAATTTTCGGTTATTATTGAAATTATTATCTCTAACCTAATAATTTTGAGTTGGTAGTTGTTTGTAGGGATTTTTGGTATGTCAAATTGATGTATTTTGGCCCACGCCAAATACATCAAAGGAGGCCCATGATGGAGAACTGCTCAACCTAGGTCTCACCTTTGGGGACCATAGGTTCATAGAAGGAGATGGAGGCTCACATAGCCATGGCTTGCTTTTGGAGACCCAAGATTCATGGAAGATGATGGAAACCTATCCATGGCAAGTCCAAGTCCACAACTAAAGGCCCAAGTACAAAGCCCAAGTTGAACTTCACAGTTTGGACCATTTCAAAATGAAGTTCACATTTTGGATCATTTTGAGATGAATTTCACATTTCTGACCATTTCAAGAAAAGGTTCACAGTTTTGGCCTTTTGATGTATTTCTTTACATTTCTAGGGTATTATTTACATTTCCAGTAGTGTGAGGTGCCAAGTAATATATATAAACTTGGACACCAAGTAGTAGGAGTCTAGATTAATCTAGAATAGTCTAGAATGTTCTAGAATGATCTAGAAGGTGTGTGTGTGTGTGTGATAGGCGTGTGGTGTGCTAGATTAGGCGCCAAGCTATGTAGTCCTAGATAAGGTTGGCTTATTTTGTAACTAATCCATCTTGGATTAGGAAAGGCAAGTCCTAAAAGGATTATTATCTCTTGTAACCAACTCCCCTTAGGATAAGGAGTCCTAATCCAAGGAGGAGATGGAGTAGATGGCGTCTAGTATTAGGAGTCCTTGGCTTGCATGCCAAGTAATAGAGTCCTAGTAGGAGAAGATGGCTTGCACGCCAATCTTGAGAGTCCTAGGAGGTTTAGGACTTTAGTAGTATAAATAGCTAGGCTTGTAGCCTCTCAAAGGCACCCAACTTTGAATTATGAAATCAATTAAGCTTTTAGCTTTCTCTCGAGAGTTTGGATAAACCTCACCCCTTTCTTCTATTTTTCTTGGTATGGCACCCAAGTGGTTAGGAAGAGCTTGATCCTAGGTTGCAGTCTAGATTAAGTTAGCCCTAGGTTGTCTTTCTTGTGGATTCAAGTTAGAAACCTAGAACTATCCGTTCTTATCTATCTGTCAATACAGTGAAGATAATTACTTCTTTTATCTCTCTATCAATATAGTTGAGATAAATTCCAAACCCTAATTCACTCTTTCCCCCTATCATCCAAACGTCTCTCTCTCAAACCCTACTCTTTCAAATCATCAATTTCTCTCTCACTCTCCTAAAGGCCTCATACCAAATCTCTTCCATAATCTCTCATACTCTCATGCATTCATTCAATCATTCTCTCCCTCATCCCTAGCTCACGCCACCCTCATCTCTTCCTCAAATCAACGTCCATCCCTTCTCTTCTCTCAAATCTCTTTCAAGTAATCCCTCCCTCCATAAAGACCTCCTGTCACTTCCAAAAGCCTCCCAGTTTTCGTCCTTCTCTCTTCTCTCAAACTCCACAAAGATCTCATCTTTCTCCATCCCTAATTCATATTCCATCTCAAGTCTCTCCACTCTCTCAAAGACTCCATCTTTCTCTCACAAAGCACCCTTCCTTTTGCCCTAGTTCACTTGAAGCCTCCCATGTTGAGATTGGTTGCACGTCTCCCTTGATGTGTAATTGATCAAGATGCAATCTTTGATCCCATTATACATCACAAATTGTAGGGAAAGCAAGAAGGAAGCAAAGAAAAGGGAGAAGACAAAGCAAAAATAACTCAAAAATCGAATAATTATCATTAGGTGGAGAAACGCTGCCAGCGCTTTCAAAAAGTTGGCAGCGCCTCTCCTAGAAGGTTGTATGCGTAAATTGCAAAACGTTGCCAGCGCTTTAAAAACGCTGGCATCGCTTCTTGGCTGGGTTGAAATTTTTTTGCCCGCCTTTTAGCCTTTAGTCGACCCTACCCTTTTTTTTCAATTGAATGCTTTTGCCCCCTTTCTTCCCCAAAACCCTCGACGACTCCTTCCCAAAAACGCTCCCAACTCCCTCAACCCTCTCCTTCTCCTTGCTCTTGCTCGCTGACGCACACACCACCCACACCACCATCTTCTTCTTCCTTCTTCTTCCTCTACTTCCATTCTACTTCTTCTGACTCCTTTGCACTGTCCTTCTACCCAGTAGCTCACAAGACTCGTCCAGTCCAAACCATAGTCCCGAAAATTTTCATTCACTTATTACTTGCAATTCCATCTTCTTCTTGCATTCAACTACAAGGTATGATTCTAACTTATCTCTCACCTCCATTGTTATTAACTAGTATTTCTTGGTGAGTTTATGAAATTTCATGAGTTATACTTGTAAATTTTGTTTGAATTCACTATGGTTCATGCTTAAGTTTGGTGCACTACTTGAGTAATTTTTGATACTAGTTAGTAATTATTGGTTGCTTGATTTGGAAAAGTTGGTATCTTTATTGATTGTCTTGCAAATTGGAAGTAATGTGGTTGTGTTTGGAAGTGAATGATATGAATTTTGAAAGTTGGATGTTTGAACATGTTAAACCTCTGTTTTGGGAGTATAGAGTTGGATTATACTCTGTCTTTGAGTAGTAGAGTGGGTGTTTGAGATGAAAATTTTGAATGATAATGTGCAAGTAAGGGAGGGATGTGGACTGTTTTGGATTTGTGTTAAATGTAGCTAAGTGAAAAATTCCAGGTTTGAACATATTGTCATTGGTGGTGGTTTATGTTGAGAGTCCACCTTGAACTCGTTTACACATTGTTATAAATTTCACCTCACCTCTCATAGTCAATCACTAGTGTTTTGTGGTGTCATTATGCATAATTTCTCAAGCTACTTGTTAAATTTATTTGGTAAACCACAGTTCTTGCTCGAGGATGTCATGATACTTGAATTTATTTTTTATGCTAGTGACTTGTCTAGGATGAGTAAGCTTAACCAAAAATCATATTTTTGTTATTTTGGTGTGTGAAACTTATGACATTGTTTAAAATGAGCTTAAAGTATTGAAATTTGGGTTTATTTTGAGTTATATATGGTTGATGAGCTAATTTGACTACTTTACTCTGCTTTAGTGCTTGCTTGAACTTGTATTGGTACCCTCTAAGTATCAAGCAAACATGGGGGTATCTAAGTATGAGTGATTACCATGCTTGAACACTTACATTCAATTGATGTTTAGATGGTAAGAACCAAGAACCCATGTTTCACGGCCGGTGATCCTAGCGATGATGGAGCCGGGGGAAGCCGAAAAAGGAAAGCTACAGCTGCGGAGAAGGGAAAACAAAAAGCTACCCCATCCCGGGATTCTAGGAGCTCCAACCCTTTCAATTTCGAAGGGGATGTCAAAGCGAGGTATGATTCTCTTTCTAAAAGAGCTTTGATACCTACTAAATATTTTGAGTGAGAATTTCTTGAGGAATTGTGGCATGCTTGATGATGTTTTGTTGTAGTTGGGACGTGGGCAAATGACTCTTTCCACCGTTGTCTTCTGCATTGAGGACAATGCAGTGTTTAAACATGGGGGGTTATATATCCACTTTGCGAATATCTTTTCTTTACTTCTCTGATTTTTCTTTTATTTTCGTCTTTCTTTTCTTGTTTCGTGCTTATTTTTCAATTTTTAGTGTGATTTTCTTATTTTAGCTAGTTTGTTTTCCTTTGTTTAAGTTTTTAGTTGTGTGATTTTCTTTGATTGTTTCTAGTTTTCCTTTCTAAGTTTTCTGCCCTTAGTTTTTCCTCTAGTTTTAGAATTGCATTCATCTAGATTGCATTAGTTAGAACATGTTAGAGTTTTCTTTTCTTTCTTTTCTTAGTTTGTTTCCTTTTTTTTTGCATTCACCTTATTCAAAAAAAAAGAAAAGAAAAGACCAAAAAAAAAAATAGGATTAGGGTTAGCATGTTCGAAACACCTTCGGTGATGATTAGTAAACCAATTAGATTTTCAGTTTACCTTGCTTCACTTAGAGAAGTCTGGTTGAGAACTTAAAAGTTTTTGAAACTGTTTTTGCAAATCTTCTGATTTTGAGTCAAGTTATGAATAGTGTGCCTAACTGCTTTGACTATCTTAGTTAGTGTAAATATGCGTGCTGCAAATCTTTGGGCTAGGTTTAGTTGATTGAGCCCTATCGCATGAGTCCACATAGCCTAAAATTATGGATTGATCATTTTATCAATTCCTTTATTTTGTGAGTGACTCCACCATTAGTTGCACCTCTAGAACGTGTTTCGCATCTTGTTTGAAATTGCATCTTTGCATTGCACGCTTTGACAAAGTGATTGAGACATTCTTTTCTATATTAATTAAACTACATAGCCAAATAGCCATCCTAACAATATAACTATCGTTCTTTAGCCCCGCCTAGCCTTTGATTAACTTTCTTTTTGTGATGTAACCCTGACATTACAAGCCTTGGCGTTATTAATTCCTAACTTTTGCCTTGGTTGGATGTTGTGAGAGTTCATTATTCCGGGAGCGAAGCTTGGTTAGGTGTTGCTGTGAATGGAATCGAGATAATGGAGTGTAATTTTGATTTTTATTGGGACATATTATATTACCCAATTAATTATGAGTTAGCCAATTGGTTATGACGTTCTTTTGATATATTTAGGTCCAAGCTATATTTTTATATTTCTTCTCCTTTGATCACCCACAAAAAATAGAAGCAGAAAAATAGAACAAAAAAAAGAATTCAAAAGAAAAGGGTGATTAAGGAGATTCAATTGAAGGTTCTGAAAGCTTTTGACCTGGTTGTAAAGTTGATGAAGTATTTTGATATTTATGAGGGAGAAAAGTGAGTTTCTTGCCTACACTTGGCAAGAGCGCGAGTTGAGAGTGTTATATTTATTGAGAATCAATCCAAGCATGGCTCTTTAGCTCCTCATTCCTAAATATTACCACTCCTTTCCCCTAAACCTAAGCCTCGTTACAACCCTAAAAGTACTCTTGATTGTCACTTGTGTATTTGCATTCTAGCAGTTGAGAACGAGATTCTTACCAAGTCTATAGTAGACTGTCTCTTTTGGTCTGAGTATGAGAAAAACCGACATACATATTCAAATTTGAGTGTTTGAGTGTTCTTATTCTTTTCCTATGTGAGGTTTGCTCTTTTTGACTGACTTATGTCCATAACTAACCGCGCATATTTGCATTATTCTTGAGACTGTTGGCGGATTTGTACATCTGAAGTACTTGTTCTCTTCTTTTGGCTTCGAAAATTTCTTCCATTCTCTTTTAATTTGAGTTTTGTTCTTGTCCAGACTAATCTTGGTGATTGCTAGTTGAATTGATGTGTTCGAATGGTTAGCTTGAGGGGGTGTTAACATTTTGTTCTTTTAAACCCTATCGAAAACTCTTTCGTCTTCTCTTTCTTCCTAAATCCTGTTTTCCCTGTTTGAGCCCTTATCCTCCTGTTTCCAATTCTAACTTTCTTGGGGACAAGCAAGAGATAATCATGGGGGGATTTGAAAAGTGATTTTCATATAGTGTTTTTAGGGCTCAAAACATATTTATTTCATGCTTTTTATATCCGAAATTTCGTATTTTTATATCAATTTCTGTGATTTCTTCACTTGATTGCGAGATTGGTACAATTTTGTAGGAAACATTGGAAATATATCAAAGAGCATGAAAAAGTTGAGGAAAAATGGGAAAATTCACAAGAAAATAAAATGAAAGTTGATGAGGAGAAGAAAAGGAAGAAGAAGCGGCCCAAAACAGCCAAGGCCCGACCCAAATTTGGGCCGAGTAGCAAAACGCTGCCAGCGCCTCATCCAGGGACTTCGATGCTGAAGAAATTGCAAAGCACTCCCAGCATTTTTAAAACGCTGCCAGCGCCAAGGCATGGAGAACATTCTTTTTTAACTAAACGCTGTCAGCGTTTTGAAAGCACTGCCAGCGTTTTGTGCCCTAATCGTGCATTATAAAAGGACTTCTTTGCCGTTCAGTTTGGGACATCATCGACTATTCAGAGTTTTCTTCCACCGTTTAGTATAAGGTTTCCTTTGTATTTTCCTCCCTTCGGGGAGCCGTTCCAGTAGATTAGGAATAAAAGAGGAGAAGAAGGAGATCGAATCGAGTGACACGAAGAGATTGAATTCGACGACTCGGACGTTCGGTTTAAATTCTCTTTACTTTATGCTTCGTTATTCAGTTTTTACTATTGTTTTCTTAGTTATTATCATGAGTAGCTATATCCCTTCGTTTGGGGGATAAACTCGATGTCGTTTGGTTGATTTTTGAACACAGTCTCGGTGTTAAGTTATCCTTTTATTCGTTTGATCTTCGTATATTGTTTGTCATAGTAAAATCTGGCTAACCGCCTTTTACTTGGTATTAGATTCTTGATAACATGACGAAAGTTTGAGCCTTGAATTGAAAAGATGTAGATCGATTGGGTTTAGAAAATATTTAGAAATAATGATTCTTGCCTAGGGTCGGTTATAATCAGATCTTTATCTTTGATTAGATTAAATGGTTAGAAATAATGTTTAGTTTAATCACTGTAACTCACTTCGAATCGAATGATTGCTGTGAAAGGGCCTAGAAAGATTATAGACTCCAAATTATCCTTTTATCAATTTACACCAAGATTGTTGATTAGTTAATTGATTGACTAGAGTAGACTCCCCTAAACTCTTAATTATTTGGTTGAATCCTTCAATTTCCTGCTTCCTTAGTTAATTATCTGAATCATTACCCACAACCTTTTGATCGACCTAGCATCCTTTGTAGTGAACTAGTTTAGTGCGTAGTTGAACACAAGTCCCTGAGAGAAAACGATATTTTTATTACTACACAAACCCGTACACTTGCGGTACACAGACACCCTTATTAGTTTAGGTCTGTCAAGACTTCATCAAACTCTACCGACGGATCTGAGAGACTTCACCAAGCTCTGTCGGTGGCCCTGAATTTTGATTTTGATGGTGGAAACTTTGATGCCGAGAGACTTCACCGATCTATGCCGATGGCTCTTATTTTCCTGTAAAATGCAAACATTTTCTTGTTAGTTTTTGTTCGGTTGTAATTTTTGTGGTTTTATAAGTAAGGATTGTCGATCTCGGAGATGGGTGTTAGGCTTGATTAAGGTAATCGGTTTGTGTAAAGGGGTTTTTCTCAATGCGGAAAGCGATAAATTATGTAAAGAAAACATTTAAATCTAACCTAGACATGATAATAATAAAGAAAGCAATTAAAAGAAAGCAATAAAGAAAGGACTTAAAGATGAAAGCAGTTAAAAGGCATGAATGAAGACAATGAATGAACAATGAAATTGGGAACGAGAAATTATACCTTTGATGACTAATCTTCAATAAGCCTTCAATCTACACTTGAATTTCCCCCGAACAAACAAGAAATTGTGGTTTGGATTACCAAGAATCCCCCAAATTCTCACTAGTAAGTAGAATTGGAGTTCCTTGACCCTCCTCCCCACTAAAAATGGAGTTGATTGTGGCAAACACTATAAAGCTTGGAAAACAAGTCAACAATGGAGATTACAGAGGAGAGAGAGAGAGAGAGAGAGAGAGAGAGAGAAAGCTTGTAAAACTTCAATGGAAACTTGCTTGAATTGAGAAAGCTTGAGAAAGTTTGAATACAAATGCTAGAAATCAATGAAAGCTTAAAGAACAATGAAGAACAATTGAAAACTTGAAGAACAATTAAGAGAGATTAAAGCAAATAAAGGAAAGCAATTAAATCTAATTCTACTCCTAAACTACCTAGGCTAATTGATTATTTTGATTAATACAAGTGGGTATTTATAGAATAAGGAAAAATAAAACCCCAAAACCCTAGAACAATCGCAGCACGCGCGTCTGCAGACAGAGTGGCTCGGGCGAGCCAGCGTTCTGGCTGGTGTTTTTGTTGCCCCAGAAGCCTGGCTCGGGCGAGCCAGCAGATGGCTCGGGCGAGCCAGCGTTCTGGGCAGTTTTTCCTTGCCGACTTCAAACGCGCATAACTTCTTCATCCGAACTCCGTTTTAGGCCCGTAAGATATCGATGGAAAGCTCTCGATGTGTACTTTAAGCTCCCAAAATTTCAGAGCTATCGGAGTTGTAACGAAGGAGTTATGACCCAAAGGGTGAAGGCACACGTATTTCAAACCTTTAAGTTTGTACCGTTCCCCTGTTTTGCGCCAATCTTGATATGGAATTTCCGACTTCGGTTTCGCCTCGGCTCTCGGCTCGGGTTGACTTGGTTTTAATTGGATCTCGGCTCGGGTTGACTTGGTTTGACTCGGGAAATAGCTCGGGATTCCCTAAAAACCTTCAATTAAGCCCAAACATCTTCTAACTCCTTATTTTCCTACAAAACACCAAATCATTATATCTAATATATAAATAGGGGTTAAAACATGCAAATATACCCTATAAAAGAGAAGAAATTCGGCTCGAAACGAGGCCGAACACCACTCCAACACAAGGGTTTGCTCGCCCCGAGCAAACTAAAAACGAAGAAAAGGACTAAAAAGAAAAACTAAAAACCCTAACTCACTTTCGCATGAATCGCGGATGCATTTAGCATATGCATCAAGCCCTTTAAACCCCCCGGTAGCCCAGGTAGACGAGGTAGGTCTCTTGAGGGTTTATAGCAACTATACCCACAAAAGCCACGAGAAAAGAAAAAGGGGAAAGAAAAAGAAATGAAAACCGAAAAACGAAACAAAGCAAAAGCAAAGAAGATATTCCCGTCCCCAATCATGCACCTAGTTCCCAAACCCGCCTCAACAATCAAATGGAAGAAGCAAGTATAAACAAATTAAGACACGAAGGTTGGAAAACTGCCAATCTTTGAGATTTTGAACCCAAAACACTTCCTGATGAGCAAAACACCTCGTGCATATGTGCAAGTGGGCTCTAATCGGTCTTTCCTATCCTAAACCAGACAATCAGAGTTGTTCTCATGCTCAAGCTCGAGATTATCTATCCTACTTCACTCTTGGTTTTTCTTTCAACCTCTCTTTCTTTCTTTTTCTTACACCACTATTTTCTTTCTTTTTCTTCTCTTTTTTTACTTTTCTCTTTCTTACCATTCTTTTGCTCAACTCTTTTTTTCCTTTTTCTTGCTTCGCTCTTTTCTTTCTTTTTCAAAACCTACGCTCTTTTCTTTACACTCAATCAGTTTTATGTCTTTTAGACCGTTTGTGTCGGGTTTTGCGGGATTTAAGCACCGGCCTTCGCAAAGGGTTACCCTCCCTGCTGGGTTTCTCCATACGTGAGTCATTGCACTTAAGGGGCATAGGGTGCCGATCCACCCAAACCAACCCATGATGGTAGGCCCGACAATAATTATTTAATGCATTAGTTAAGAGCTTAAGCAATTGAACAACTAAAACCGTCTAACTTAGGTAAGAAGACACAGTCAAAGCGTGTAAGATTTGAGGATTCCGCTTTCCCATTTCATGTAGAGGTCTAATGGAGATAAGTCATGGCAAAAATCCTTCCTAAGGCCCATCATTATTCATACCGGCCGCTTCTAACTGATTGAATCAACTGATTAGACAACTATCTACACAACTGTGAACGGAAACATCTTCAAAAAGAAAAACAACTTTTGGGTTTTTCACAACATTTCTTCCCTTTTTCTTTTCTTTTCACACACAAAATTTTCAATTTTTAGACACAAACTACGAAAAACAAAAACAAAGACTCAAAACTAGGTAATCTACCCATGAACAATAAAAGATATCACCCCCACCCCCACTCCAACACAAGACATCACAATGTCCCCATTGTGAGAAGAAGGGTGTCACAAGCGAGGTAGAAAACCAACAAAAACATATATATAAAACACTTATCACATAAAATGCGGTGGCGACCCGAGCCCACACGGCTCCAACAACAATATATATCCAACATTCACACTCAAGGGGTTCGCCACCCAAAAAGAAAATCAAGCATGCATCATGAATTATCGATATATTCACATAAAGAGAGGGTGGAAAGAAGTTACCTCGAAGTCTTCAATCAAGCATATTCAATCCACGATCCAAGGAACATCACACCAAGGTTAGAAATAAACAAGAAAAGCATACTATGTGTGATGGTTCACATGCAAGATCAAAAGGAAAAACAAACTATACAAGACACTAAGGACTAATGAACTAAGAAAACAAACTAAAATATTTACAAAACGACTCTTTTTTTCTTTTCTTAGACTCGAATACCGGAATGCATACTACCCTCCCACTCCAACACAAAGAGGTTGTCGTGTTCTCAAAATGGAAACAGAAGTAGGTAAGTAAGCACCCCAAAATAAAAGAAACAGACACACACAGAAAGAAAATAAAAGAAGAAAAGAAAGACCAACTCACTAATTATACAAGAAGGGTGAGGAAGGATATTACCTCAAAGGCATCTTATCAAGAAATTCACTCCTTCTCACCTCAAGATATCGGGCATCATGTCAGAACCATTCAACGCCCGGAGTAACAAATCATGCATCCTCTCATGCATCTCAGAATGGTGGTGGTAAGAGCACACTCGCAATAGCACATAAACAAACATTAGTGCCCTTAACAATTTATCAAATGCCTTAGAAAAGTCATAGAACTGATGAAATTCATGAATATACAAGACTTTTCTAGGCACGGTGAAAGAAGACATGACAAATAGATCCTCCCATTGACTCGTAAATGGAGATTGGGTATACAAATCAACGGAAGGAGGCAATACAACACATTTCTGAACATGCTCATGCGAAGACTTGGATGCAAACAATGGTTCAAACTCAATTTCCATGCAATTTTCATCAATCACAAATTCCAAATCACCACTCTCATCCAAATAATCATCACAATCGTCAATAGGTGATAAGGAAAACAGGGGGTTAGACCACATCATAACACTCCCAACATCACACACAAGCACATCTTCATCTTCATCAATATCAGACTCACTAGAAGAACTATCATCAAAAGACAAAAGTGCATCATCCAAAGCAACATCAAAAGTGAAAGTGGAAGGTTCAGGGTCATAACTCATCGTGAATGACTCATAAAGCATGTCATCATTAAAAGCATCATCATCAACAACCAAGTTCAAACAATCATGATCAATCCCCAAAGAATTATGCTCATCATTACAGGTATGCACATCAATGGACTCACATACAAGGGTAGCTAAAGCCTCACTAATGCAATGATCCTCAATGAAAGTAAACAAATCGTTATCAAGCACACATTCAATCACAACAGATTCAATTTCACCCTTAACAAGATCATGCTCAATTGCATCACAAGCATAATGACATTCGATAAACTCAACTTTTTCTTCACACAAAGGCATGGACAAGGGTGTGGACAATGGTTCGTCATCTAGCATGTTTTCAACAAATTCTACATCATCACAAACAGAATCATCATGTTCCTCATGCTCATTAGGTGGGGCTAGAGCTAAGGAATTACTAAGTAGTCCAAGGCATGGTCCGTTATAATAGTCATCATCATCATCATACACAGCAGAATCAACATGCATTTCAGGACTCAAAGACGATGAATGACCTATTTCAACATTCGAATCAACCATTTGTGAAGAAGGAGTTACTACCCTTTGATTACTCTCATGGAAAAATTCACGCATATACTGATTCATGTTCGCACATAAGTTTTCTACTTCTGCCTTAAAGGAAACCACTGTAGCTTGCAAACAAGAAATTGAACTATGATACGACAAATCACACAAGGAGCACACGGAAGGAGACTCAACATCGGCACTTTGGGAAAGATCATAACAGTTTTCCACATATCCCCCATCATAAGATTGATCATCAACATACACGGGGTATTCACATGATTGTTCAGTTTCGGTCCCAAAGGGTGGTGCATAAGGAGGTTGGAAGCTAGGACTAACATTTTGTTGTTCAAACTCATAGGAATCCCTAGACAACCATTCAAGTAACTCCCATGCTTTTTCTTCACCTAAACAAGAAAACCCGTAATAATCTAAAAGGTTTCGGGTCTCATAATTCACACCCTCACTAACAATTCCCAACAAATTCAATGTATCATAAAAAATGCCATACAATTCACATTGAGCACGATAATCATGTAATCTAGCAAAATACCTCCAAAATATTTCATGCTCAAATTGAGGGAATTGGGGACTATCCATAACTCTCTTTTTTTCTATTTTTCTATTTTTTTTTCTTTTCTTTTCTCACTTTTTTTTTCGATATTCAATTTTTTTCGCTACATTTTTCTAGCATAATCGAGAAAGCAATAAACTATGTACACACAAACCAATAGCCTAATCTACCAAATAACGTCATCCCCGGCAACGGCGCTATTATTCGGTTGTAATTTTTGTGGTTTTATAAGTTAGGGATGTCGGTCCACAGGGATGGGTGTGAGGCTTGATTAAGGTAATCGGTTTGTGTAAAGGGGTTTTTCTCAACGCGGAAAGCGATAAATTATGTAAAGAAAGCATTTAAATCTAACCTAGACATGATAATAATAAAGAAAGCAATTAAAAGAAAGCAATAAAGAAAGCACTTAAAGATGAAAGCAGTTAAAAGGCATGAATGAAGACAATGAATGAACAATGAAATTGGGAACGAGAAATTATACCTTTGATGACTAATCTTCAATAAGCCTTCAATCTACACTTGAATTTCCCCCGAAAAAACAAGAAATTGTGGTTTGGATTACCAAGAATCCCCCAAATTCTCACTAGTAAGTAGAATTGGAGTTCCTTGACCCTCCTCCCCACTAAAAATGGAGTTGATTGTGGCAAACACTATAAAGCTTGGAAAACAAGTCAACAATGGAGATTAGAGAGGAGAGAGAGAGAGAGAGAGAGAGAGAGAGAAAGCTTGTAAAACTTCAATGGAAACTTGCTTGAATTGAGAAAGCTTGAGAAAGTTTGAATACAAATGCTAGAAATCAATGAAAGCTTAAAGAACAATGAAGAACAATTGAAAACTTGAAAAACAATTAAGAGAGATTAAAGCAAATAAAGGAAAGCAATTAAATCTAATTCTACTCCTAAACTACCTAGGCTAATTGATTATTTTGATTAATACAAGTGGGTATTTATAGAAGAAGGAAAAATACAACCCCAAAACCCTAGAACAATCGCAACACGCGCGTCTGCATACAGAGTGGCTCGGGCGAGCCAGCGTTCTGGCTGGTGTTTTTGTTGCCCCAGAAGCCTGGCTCGGGCGAGCCAGCAGATGGCTCGGGCGATCCAGCGTTCTGGGCAGTTTTTCCCTGCCGACTTAAAACGCGCATAACTTCTTCATCCGAACTTCTTTTTAGGCCCGTAAGATATCGATAGAAAGCTCTCGGTGTGTACTTTAAGCTCCCAAAATTTCAGAGCTATCGGAGTTGTAACGAAGGATTTATGACCCAAAGGGTGAAGGCACACGTATTTCAAACCTTTAAGTTTGTACTGTTCCCCTGTTTTGCGCCAATCTTGATATGGAATTTTCGACTTCGGTTTCGCCTCGGCTCTCGGCTCGGGTTGACTTGGTTTGACTCGGATCTCGGCTCGGGTTGACTTGGTTTGACTCGGGAAATAGCTCGGGATTCCCTAAAAACCTTCAATTAAGCCCAAACATCTTCTAACTCCTTATTTTCCTACAAAACACCAAATCATTCTATCTAATATATAAATAAGGGTTAAAACAAGCAAATATACCCTATAAAAGAGAAGAAATTTGGCTCGAAACGAGGCCGAACAGTTTTCATGAAACTAAATTTTAATTTGGATAACTTACCTTGGATTGCGTCTGCGTAATCATTGGAAAATGCACTTATTATGGGGACTTGATTTTTTCATTCTTGAGAAGGTCATCCGTGTTTTATTGGGCACAACAACTGAGTTTCTCTTTGGCCTTCTTCTTATTTTCTGGTATTTTTTACTTTTATTGAAAAGCGATGGCTTCTTGGTGGAGAGGACGCCGCCTTGCTACTAAACCAGTTGTGCAGGAATATCCATATGCAAGGACGGTACAGAGGGAATATCCTAGTAGAGAATTTACACCAGCGTAGTTGGTTTTTTGACAGGATGAGCATGCATGGTTCTTTCGTTCTCACACCTCGGTATGCCTTATTTCTTTTACAAGCTTATTTTCATAGCATATTATCATTAAAAATGACTTGCATGCTACTGCTTGTTTTAGCACTTTAAGTTGAATTTAAAGTAAATGATACTTTAAATTTTGCTTTAAGCGCATATATGCCAAGATTTCTTTACTCATGAGTTTAGAATTCCACTGGGGAAAAGGGATTCTTGACTTTTGCCCGGCCCTCGATCCGTATCTATCATCTATGTCTGACTTTGATGATGATCATGCTATTCGTGTCTGGCAGGTGCCATTTGTGTCTAGCTGATGAAGATTCTTTCATTTGTGCTTGACAGTCGCCATTCATGTCTGGTCGATGAAGATTTTGCCATTCGTGTCTGACAGTCGCCATTCATGACTGGCTAATGAAGATTCTGTCACTTGTGTCTGACAGTTGCCATTCGTGTCTGGCTGATGAAGATTCTTTCATTCGTGTCTGACAGTCGCCATTCGTGTCTAGCTGATGATTTATGACTTGATTGGATGTTGATTTGACCAGCTAGAGTTGGATTAGAGATTGCCCTAATCTTGCTTTTAGCGATGGGAAACCATGTCGAATGGTCTGAATGAGATGAAATATGGGCTTAACCAACCCCCAATGTTGCGTTCTAGGGCGACGATATGACACTTCTCTGCTTTTTTTCTTTCATTTTTCATGTATACAGGGCAAGATGCATGCAACTAGTCTATTAGACTCTTGTACAACAAACATTGCATTTCTTTTGCTTTTTTTTTTACACAAGTATTTATGCATTTTGCATTTATGCATGACTATTGACTTTATGCATGACAAACTGACTCAATGTGACTTTAACACAACTTATGGACGCATTGCAACCTATTATGCTTAAACAAGACACATGCATGATGCTTCTATACATATAAATCTATATGCAGGTAACCCCCTAACTCCACATTTAGACAATGATTTCCTAAGTGTCAAGACCAACTGTTGGGAATTCAGGACAATCTAGGATGAGTATCATTTTGATCCATGGGATAGGGAATGATGGTGGAGGCGCTAGGCTTGAAGGATTTGCTTTTTGAATGGTCATGTAGTTAACCTTGGACTCATTGCCTCCAAATCCATGTTGATGTACGACAAGCCCCCGGTTTAGCATAGACTCTTGATGACACTGCCTTGCTTTCGAAGGCACATTATAGATTTGCAAGCTCCCAGTTTGGTGTGGACTCTGGATGATATTGTCCTGTTTTGGAGGGCACCTTGGAGATTCACAAACCACCAGTTTGGTATCGACTTACAATATGATATACGGAGACCATGGAATAGAAGGAGGCATTGCTTCCTGTGCCGTACTGATGGAAGCCTGGTATGTCCTTAGTTGTGAGTCTCAGTCTCTCCTTTTTCTTTTCTTTTTTATTTGGATTTTATTCTTCTTTTCCTCTCCTTTTGCCTAACTTGCCCAAAAGGGTTTTCAAGTTAGCCTCTCTTTTTTCTTTCTTTCTTTCTTTCTTTTTTTTCTTTCTTTTTTTTTTTATCTACTAGGACATCAATGAGAATGAAGATTATGGACCTTGTAAGATAGGGAGTAAGTGTCCCTCTTAGAAGTTATCTCTTATAAATGTCTTGAACGATGTCACAAAGGTAGCACGAGTCACCAGTTTAGAGTAGCTTATTTCTGAGTTTATTCATGATCGATCGTGTAGTTGTCAGTTAGTCGTTGATTTGATATGGACGACTTTTTGCTCTAGTTGGGAGGTGAGCCACACTTAGGTGTGCTGAGAGTGTGCATTAAGAAGACAGAATCTCATACTTGTAGTAATGGCCGAGCTGAAAAGTTCATAGGATAAAAGGCTCGAAAAAGGTGGGTTGGAAGATGTCTGATGAAAGGGATGGTGACTGTGCATTTATTAATGAATAGGATAAAGAGACACTTTAGGATGACCGTGTCTTGAAAGGGAGAAGAGACGGTCAAAAGGGGTAAGCATCATCTCATGGGAAAAGGTTGGAACATGGTTGTTGGAATGATGTCCAAGTCTGATAGAAGCAAAGTGGAGGGTTGATGATGATAATAGAATCCAAGGTTTCCTCTCCTTTTGCCTAGCCCGCCCGAGTGGGGTTTTCATACTAGCTTCTTTTTTATTCTCTTTTTTTATTATTATTCTCTCAAAGACCAGTTTGTTAGAACCCCTCAAGCACCTCAACAGACCCAGACTCAAGGACCTTAGCGACTGGATCAGTTTTGAATGAAAGTCAAAATTCGAATATCCAGAAAAGGGAAGTTTCCATCACTAGAGAAATCTAGATCAAATCTTATATTATATATTCTGATTATATATGTGATTCTTGTAGGAAAGAAGATCAGAGATAATGCGCAAGGAAAGAAATCTCAAAGAAGGAAAGAAGAGCGTGAAACAAGAAAGGAAAGAGAATCAAGATCTTGCCTTATATTATATATTATGATTATATAAATATAAGAAGAAGATGAGAGCTGTAGAAACAAGAAAGGAATGAGGGTGAAACAACAAGGACGTTCACTCGAGGAGAAGGGTTTTGAAGTGAAAGACAAAAGAAGCAGCTGAAAAGGGAAGTTAATTTGATTAGCAAAATCAGTGATTATTATCTTCCAATCTCACTATAAATAAACTGATTTTGTCGTTCTATTTTGCAGGATCAAAATCTCCAATGAAAGGCAACTCCAAGAAAGGAAAAGATTACAAATAAATGAGATGATCAAAATAAGGAAGAAGATCTCAAGGTAAGCAAGGAAGGAATAATTCCAATGGACCCTAAGCTGCTTATAAATAAGAAGACTCAAGGCTAAGAGACTTAAGCGATTGCAAGGAAGAAATTGAAGAGTAGGAAATCTGCGAGGATTTTTGAGTGTGTCTTTGAGAGTCGTTTTTGTGTGTTCCACTGTAAGCCAAGGACATTGGCGTGTTAGGATCTTAATCCTTAAAGGATCTAGGATTAGAGAGTGTGTTCAGCACCAAAGTGAATTTGGTGTGTGCTTGTCTAAACATGTAACGCCCCGGAAATTATTATAAAAAAAGGTCAAGTCAATAGTAACGGTAGCGGTAAATTTGCGGAAGACTTCACTTTTCAAACGGGCGTCATTGCCGTATCCCCGAAGGAATACAACACAAGAAGGAAAACTACAACTGTTTTGACAATGAAAAAGGAAAACAAATAAACGACTTTAAGGTTCAAGAACAACATTAACTAGTTCAAACAACTAATTAATACAAACTTCCAACTTCAAAACTGGTGACCTCACATCTAGATCCCAACCCTTCCAAATTATTGATCAGCACCTGAAAACAAAACATTTACAAACATGAGGGGGCAAACCTCAATAATGTCTACCCCTAACAGTCAAAACAATTATATAATTCATTTCAACACATTTTAAGGGGAGGGGTAACAGTTTAAACATTTCAAAATAACTTTCACCAGATAACTGTACCATTTCCATTTTTAGTGCGGGCAGGGCTTCCGTATTGCCCCTCGGAGTCAAAGACTCGCCAATCATACATATTTCTTTCCAATAACTTTCCATATCATTCTCATTCCCATTCTCAACAATCCACAATCACTATTCAACAATCTGGATGGCCATCGAAATCTCAATCCAACACTACCATGCGTAACCTGGTCTCTTGACATTCTCCCTCACAGGTAACGACCTGATCCTAAGGAGACTGCCCGAACCCGCATTATACTCATATCCTTTAATTTAGTCAGGTTTACAATTCCAGTTCAATCCAATATCAACCAACCATTTCCAAAACCAACACTTTTAACATCAAAGCCAAAGGACTGTCCATACTTTATAAATCAATGAACATAACCTTCTCAATAAATAGACAGTCAATTTAATATAAAGTCCCCTTCGGGATGCAAGTTCCAAAATATGATAAAAACCATTAAAACAAGTAAAGAGCATCTAATGGGGATTAGGGCATAGACATTACCTGAATATGATAATCTTCACGTAGAAAAATCACTGGAGCTTCTAATCGGATTCTCGCTCTGTCCTAGATTAAAAACGGCCTAAAATTAATATTTCTACCACAAACAACTAAACACTTCCCAACTTATTGTAACCTTTCCCAAAGAGTTAAAAATTTAAAGAACGCATTAAAGTAACGGTATCACAACCTAACTAGTCTAAACATAATATACTCTAAAGTACCATAGGAATACATACATGCATAAAATCATGCCAAACTAACTAATAGACCCCTAACATGTAAACTTGCATGGTACTATTCACAAAAATTACATGTATGTCATTATAACATTTAAAGAACATGCTAGGTCACATAATCACATAATCTTATTAAAACCACATTTTTAGGGTTCCTAACACGTTCCTAGGTCAAGACTTTTTCAAGCTAATCTAATAACATGAACTTAAAATTAATAAGAACTTAACATATAAACATGAACCTTATAAACTAAAATCATGAGACTTATAAACTAATAATAATATGGAACTTTTATAAACAAATTTATGAAACTTTGATACCAAAATATATGAACTTCAAAACTAAGAAATATGAAATAAAATATGAAACTTTAATACCAAGGATATATGGAACTTTAATAACATTAATAACATGAACTCTAAAATAGTACTATGAACCCTTAAAATATGAACATTTAAAAGAAAAAGACAGGAATATGAACTTTAATAAACTCATGAACTAAAAATAATAATCATAATAATCATAATGAGATGGAACTTTATAATAAAATCAATAAAATAATATGGGACTTAATAATGTAATGAAAACTTAATAATAATATAAAATTTGATAACAATATGGAACTTCATAGTACTTGGAGCTTAATAATAATAAAATTAATAACTTTAATATAAAATTAGAACTCAAGAATAGTAATGAGAAGCTTTAATAATAGCACAAAAATAATAAATCGAAATTTAATAATAACTTACGAAAACTCCATAATAATAATACGAGACTTAATAATAATATTACAGAAATTTATTAACTTGTGAAAACATAATAATAATAAGAAATTTAATAACTTACGAACTAAATAATAAGATTACGAAACATAATAATAAAATTACGAAACATAGTATTTACTTATAATATGAACTTATTAGTATGAATAACATTAAATATCATGATATTAAGTACATCTAAACATCATTTACACACATATATTAAACTCTAGTAATATTCTAACACAACCCAACTCACACAACCCACCATTTTCCACCCTTCACCACTACACACACCCACACATACCAACCCACACCAATAACCCTCGAACCCCTGACCCCAAACCCACACTCACACTCACACTCACACTCACGCGCACGTTCACACAGTACCCCATACCCATGCATACTTAACCTGTATAATAAACACAACACAATCCTAACTCACACACCCACACTAACATACACATCCCCACTGTCACCCACCCACACACTCTTATTCAAACCCTAACCCAACCAAAACCCTAGCCATGCGTACGTACATGCTAATTAACACTCAAATCCATGCATTTAGGCATTCAACACAACACCAACACACATAGTTAACACACACAACACTAGGACATGAAGGAAAGAGAGAGAGAGAGAGAGAGAGAGGGAGAGTTTATACTATAAGTGGGAGGAGGGTGGAGCTTTGTCTCGCCGGGGTTGGGTGCCAGAGCTGGGTGGTCGCCGGAGGTCCAGGCAGCGTATGGTTTGTCGGCGAAGAGCGGCGCATCGGGTCGGCACAGCAGCTCGAGAGCTTCCTTCGGGGGTGTCTCGGCACCAGCAGCAACCCGACTCGGGGTCTTCTGGCAGCAAGGGGTAGCTGTGGTGGACCTTCTGGGCGGCGGTGCAACAGTAGTGGTGGCTCGTCGGTGCAGTAACGGCGGTGATGCAGTGCAAGGGAGGGAGGAAGGAGAAGAAAGATGATTTGGTGGTTGGGAGCACGAGGAAGAGAAAGAAAGAAAAGGGATGGGGGTTTGTATCTGAGAATGAAATATAGCAGATGAAAAAGGAAAGAGAGAGCAGAAGAAAGAAAGAGAGAAGGGAGGAAATGTTGAGCAAAGAGAAGGAGAAGGAGAAGGAGGTATATATAGATGGGATCGGGAGGGGTGTTCGTACGAGTTGTATGCTACATGGGGGTTCTAAAATGCATGCAAAGGCCTACTGGGTAAAAGGAAGGGAGGATGGGACGGTCAGAAGAAGAAAATGGGGGGAAAAAGTTTGAATTAACCAAATGGGAGGGAATTAGGGGAGAATTTGGGGGAATTTATCTGATTGTTTTGAATCGGCCAGAAAGGGAGGGATTAGGGTAGATTAAGGGGGAAAAATCTACAAACTGATACTAATAAAAATTACCCGATAACCAAAAATTTCCTAATTAATATTTTTTGGTCACTAAAAATTCCTAACATATCTCATAAAAAGTTTCTCCTAAAAACAACATCTTTTCTTCTAAAACGGATCCTACAAGTGATCCCAATAAAATCAACCGATAACCGAAAATTTCCTAACTAATATTGTTCAGTCACTAAAAATTCCAAGTAACCCACTCGTGGTCCTGAAAGCTCCATGTGAAACATATATATATAATTAACGGAAAGAAAACGCATGTTAGGAAAATCAACGGTATACATAATGACATTTTTCGGGGTTTTACATCATTCCCCACAAAGAAGTTTCATCCTCGAAACTTAAACCTAACATTAACCACCACACATTTATTTACGTTATCCTACTCAAAAACCCGAGGTGTTACATCATTCCCCACTTAAAGAAGTTTCGTCCTCGAAACTTTACTTACCTAGTTGTTGAACAAGTGCGGTTATTTCGCCCGCATCTCCTCTTCAGTCTCCCAGGTGGCCTCGGTGAGGTATGATTTGCCCATCGCACCTTGACTAAAGGGACGGTCTTCTGCGTCGCTTTTCTCGATCTAAGATTTGAGGTTGCTCCTCGTAGTTAAGTCTTCCTCACCAGCTCCCCCGATCACATGTGCGGGATCGGCAACATATTTTCTCAATTGAGAGACATGGAAAACGTTGTGCACTCGAGGCAATTCTCCGGGTAGCTCTAACTTGTAAGTTACTTCTCCTATGCGTTCCAAAATAGGATATGGCCCGTTGTATCTTGGGGTCAATTTTCTCGATTGACCAAACCTCATGACTCCTTTCGTAGGCGATACGCGTAGAAACACATAATCTCCTACTTCAAATTCTAAGGGTCTTCGTCTCCGATCGACGTAACTTTTCTGTCGGCTTTGCGTTGTCCTCATCCTACCTTGTATGACTCTCACCTTCTTCGTTGTAAGTTGGATTAACTCGGGGCCAATGGTGAGGGCTTCATCAATGTCCTGCCAGCATAGAGGAGTTCTACATCTCCTTCCATATAAGGCCTCGAATGGCGACATCCCAATGGTAGCGTGAAAACTGTTGTTATAGGAGAACTCGACTAAGGTGAGTTCGTCATCCCATGACTCCTTAAAATCAAGGGCACACGCTCTTAACATATCTTCCAAGGTCTGGATCGTCCTTTCTGTTTGCCCATCTGTTGCTGGGTGAAAAGCGGCACTGAAGTTGAGCTTGGTGCCAAAAGCCTTTAGTAACTTTTTCCAAAATCCTGACTGAAATCTTGTGTCCCTGTCCGACACTATTGAACTAGGGACTCCATGTAATCGCACTATCTCATTTACATAAGCACGAGCTAAGTGGTCCAACGTCCAAGTGTTATCCATGGTGAGAAAATGCGCAGATTTGGTTAGCTGATCCACAATCACCCAAATGGCATTATTCTTCCTCTTGGTCCTTGGAAGACAAATTACAAAATCCATGGCGATCGAATCCCACTTCCACTCTGGAATTTCTAGTGGGTGCGATAGTCCTGCAGGCGTTTGGTGTTCAGCTTTCACTCATTGGCAGGTTAGACACCTAGACACATATTCAGCCACTTCTTGTTTCATGTTGCTCCACCAAAAGGTTTGTTTAAGATCCAAGCTTATTTCCACCCGGGTGCACGGAGTACGGGGTGTTGTGCCCTTCGTCCAGGATTCTTCGCTTCAAAGCTTTCATAATGGGCACACAAATTCTATTGTGAAACCTCAGGGTTCCGTCTTCATGTATAACAAAACCCGGTGCCTTTCCTTGGGTCACTTCTTTCCTTATCTTCACTAGTTGCAGGTCCGACTCTTGAGAGTTCTTAATCTCCTCTAACAGAGTTAGTTGAATCTCCATGGCATTTAACATTGCACTTTTCCCTGGAATCATTACATTGAGTTCTAGCTTCCTGAACTCCTCACACAACTGCTGAGATAGGGTTATTAAATGATTCGCTATGGGATACGGTCTTCGACTCAGGGCATCTGCTATCACATTGGCCTTTCCTGGGTGGTACTGGAAATTGACATCGTAGTCCTTCAGGAACTCCAGCCATCTAGTCTGGCGAAGATTTAACTCCTTTTGAGTAAAAAGATACTTCAAGCTTTGATGATCCGTAAAAACTTCGCAATGCACCCCACAAAGGTAATGCCTCCATATTTTGAGAGCGAAAACCACTACTGCTAGCTCCAAGTCATGAGTAGGATAGTTCTTCTCATGAGTCTTCAGCTGTCTCGAAGCATAAGCAATTACCTTCCCGTTCTGCATCAGGACACATCCTAAACCACCATGTGAAGCATCACTATAAATCATGAAACTCTCGCTCTCTTGAGGCAAGGTAAGAATAGGTGCTGAGGTGAGTCTCTGTTTTAACTCTTGGAAAGCCTTCTCACACTTGTCTGACCATGCAAACTTCACCGACTTCCTAGTCAGGTTGGTAAGAGGCGTTGCGATCTTGGAAAAATCTTGAACGAACTTTCGGTAGTACCCAGCCAATCCTAAGAAGCTCCTCACTTCCGTGGCATTTTTCGGTGTAGGCCGCTTGCTAACAGATTCCACCTTTTGAGGATCCACAGCAACCCCATCCTTAGACACAATATGTCCTAGGAAAGCTACTTGTTCTAGCCAAAATTCACACTTGGATAACTTTGCATATAACTCATTGGTTCGCAAGGTCTCCAACACCATTCTCAAGTGTTGGGCATGATCCTCCTGCGTCTTTGAATAGATTAAGATGTCATCGATGAACACTACCACGAACTTATCCAAGAAGTGTTTGAATACCCGATTCATTAAATCTATAAAAGCGGTTGGGGCATTAGTAAGGCCATAGGGCATAACCACAAACTCATAATGGCCATATCGGGTACGAAAAGCAGTCTTGGAGATATCCTCCTCTCGGATTCTCAACTGGTGATATCCCGACCTCAGGTCGATCTTGCTGAAAGTTGTTGCTCCTCTCAACTGGTCAAAAAGATCATCGATGTGTGGTAAAGGGTAACGGTTCTTCACTGTAATCTTGTTTAACTCTCGGTAGTCAGTACACAGCCTTAGACTATCGTCTTTCTTCTTCACAAAGAGAACTGGTGCACCCCATGGAGAGGTGCTCGGCCGGATGTATCCTTTCTCCAACAACTCGTCCAACTGAGCTTTAAGCTCCTTGAGTTCAGCAGGTGCCATTCGATAGGGTGCCTTGGATATGGGAGCATCTCCATGCTCCAAATCGATGCAAAAATCCACTTCTCGTGGTGGCGGCATCCCCGGAAGTTCCTCGGGATACACGTCTGGGTATTCCTGTACCACCGGAATGGTTTCAAGTGCTATGTCTTCAGCCTTAGTGTTCACGACACTGCATAGGAATCCTTCACCACCTTGTCCCATCAATCTCTTGGCTTTTAGGGTGGAAATAATTCTAAGTCCTCGAAGATCACGAATGTTGTAATGGACCACTTTGCTCCCGTTAGGACCAACTAAGGTTACTTTGTGCTTGCAGCAATTGATCTGAGCCTTGTACTTGGCCAACCAATCCATCCCCAAAATAACGTCGAATTCCATCAGGTCAAACTGGTACAGGTCGGCGTTAAACTCTTGACTGCCTATAACTATGGGACATTTTCTGTATAACTTCCCACACTGGATTGATTCTCCCGTTGGTAGAGCCACCGACATAGGAGTGCTATCTTTTGAACATACTAACTTAGCCTTTTCCACTATTCCCGAAGAAATAAACGAATGACTAGCACCAGAGTCGAATAATACATAAATGCGATAAGCATGGAGGAGAAATGTACCCGTGACGACATTAGCTTCATTCTCTGCTTCCTCCTTTTTCATGACATACACCCTTCCTCCAGTGTTCCGCGGTGCTTGCTGTACTTGACGAGGTGCGGGTGGTGGGAGTGCTTTGATTTGATTGTTTCGGTTTCCATTGAATCCTCTTGGATTTTGGCGGGATCTCCCTTGGATTTCCCGGGTACTCAATCCGATACTGGTTATTTGGAGGGAGAGCTCCACGGTTCGCATTTCCTGTGTGGTTCTGTCCTCCTTCTACTGAGTGGGGACAGTTCTTGACCATATGGTGGGGGCTGCCACAACGATAACAGACTGCCCTAGCAGGGTTCCTGCATTCTCGGGCATAGTGCCCATGCCTTCCACATGCTCTACATGTAACACCATGTGGTTGAGGGCGTCCTTGGTGTCCTTGCCCGGGAATGGGTCAAAATCTCTTAAAAGGCGGTGGTGGCGGAGGGTTAAAACGGAGAGGTTCCCTTCTCTTGTGCTTACCCAGCTGTGTAGTTTGATTATTCAGCACCCGTTCCACATTAGCAGCTACCTCCAACATATCCTGATAGGAGGTGAATGAGTACACCGACATTTTCTCTTGAATATTATAATTCAGCCCGTCCTCAAAACGATTCATCTTCAGCTTCTCATCAGCGATGTAAACGGGTGCAAACCTTGACAATTCCATAAACTTGGAGGCGTATTGCAGCATCGTGCTTCCTCCTTGTTGTAACTCCAAAAATTCCTTTTCTTTAGCCTTTTGAAGGGCCATAGGATAGAACCTATTTTTCAGCATCTCTTTGAATTGGTTCCAGTTGAATCCAGGTTCAACTTGTCGTTCTTTCACACTCAACCACCACAAATCAGCCTCTCCCTTGAGATGGTAGGTGGCGAAGTTGACTTTGCGGTCCTCTCGGCATTGAATAACGTCGAAGATCTTTTCCAAATCCCTTATCCACTCTTCAAAGATTGTAGGGTTTGCTACCCCGGTATAGGAAGGAGGGTTGAGTTTGTTAAACTCTTGGAAGAGGGATGACCGGCCTTCTTTTCTGTAACGTGGTTTGTAGACCTCGGTTTTTATCGTTCTTTCTCAGGGAGCGAGGGGCCTTAGCTATGACTACTTGACTCTAGGTAGGGTTTACGATCATAAAACGATGAAAGGTTTAGGGTAAAAACAGCACAAACACACTAAGGTTCGGTCAAAAAAGGGAAACAATGGGTGTCGGGAGACTTCGGGATGCAAACGGGGATGAGGAAATGGGTTTTGCAACAAGGGAGTAACAAGAAGGGAGAATCAGGTGGTAATTCCGTTAGAAAATACCCACCGGGCTTCCTCTTCCGAGGATAGACCGGATTAACTTCCCCAAAGTCCATCGACAGACCAGAGGGTTAATGAAACGGAATTTCCTAGTTAGTTTCTATTCACTCTCGTGAATAGAATACCAACTAACCCAATTCCCACCTTCCAACACAAGTGTTGGATGTATTCGGGAGCTTTCGAACCCAAATGCATCCTACTTGAGGGAAGGATGGGAGTGGGAAATTGATTTCCCAACTAATTACTCACCAAAATTGCTAACCCAAACCTAATCACCCATTCACACCCTTAATATCTCCCTAACCCATTAGGGTTCTAGCCTCTAAACATCCTAACTAACATGATAATAACATCAACAACTTCATTCATGCTTAAAAGGATAATCAAATTAACAATAAACAACAATCAATAAACACCAACAACTATAATAACAAAACAGAGATTAACAAGTAAATAATGAACTAAAGAGAGAAGAGTTAAGAAATGCTCATTGATTTCGATGCCAAAGGAAATACTTCAGTATAATAAAGCTTCAATGCTCCAAAGATAAGAAATAATCTTCAAACTTCAAAGAGGAATTCAATAAAATCCAGTGCAAGAACAATAATCTAAGTAAAACCCCCCACTAATTACTCTAATTCCAAGCTTAAATGTGATAAACGTATGTGCTAAGATAGGATAATAGATGCTAAAGATCCGATCATCGGCTAAAAGACCTAAATACAATATATAGAAACCAAGTTTGTTACTCAAAACCCGTCACTTTGCTAAACAGACAAAACGCATCTGCAGGGGACCGTGCGCACGGTCAATGACACCGTGGCCACGGTCCTGCGTAGCTCAGGCGATTTCACATTTCTCTTCGCAGCACCGTGGGCACGGTGGCCCTAGACCGTGGGTACGGTCTATGCGATTAGGGCAGATTACTTTTCGCTCCTTTGCACCTTCGTGGCTATGGTCTCCCAAGACTGTGGCCACGGTCTTCCTCGGCCAGAACTTCACTTAGGCAGGTCATGAACCCACCGTGGCTACGATCAACTTGACCGTGGCCATGGTCCTGCTCGGCCTCCACTCTTCCCTTGGGCTTGGCTTCATCTCACCGTGGCTACGGTCAACATGACCGTGGCCACGGTCTAGCTCGGCAACAAAGTTCCTTCTGGGCGTAACGCCCGCTACGAAGATGGTGGCGGGGGCTACGCCTGGGAGTGCATCGATCAGCCAAGGACTTGGGAGGCGTAGCGCCCGCTACGGCAGGCGTGGCGGGGGCTACGCTTCGGTGCTCTTCGACAAGTTACTTCCTTTCGAGCTTCTTGACATGATCGGCCTTTCCGTTTCCTTCGCCCTCGACTCGACCAAGACTCGGAAAATCTCGGGAAATCTTGGGATTCCCACGGTAGGTGCAAAATTGGCCCTTTTAACCTCGTTTTGAGTAAAAACTCCGAAATCTACAAAATTACCAAAAACGCATTAAAAGTTATTGAATTAAACTACGAAACAAGTCAAAAGCCTAAGGATTTAGGTGGTATTTAGACACAAAATTGGGTCTAAACACCCCTCCCCCCACACTTAAACTTTTGCTCGTTCCGAGCAAACCAAGACAAAAACTAACTAACACTAACACTAACTCCTCTGTCGTGGGAGAGAAACGGGTACATTTAGCGTATGCACCAAGCCCTTTGAACCCTCCGGCAGCCCGGGTGGATGAGATGGACTCGTGAGGGTTTGTAGCGGCTATGCCCACAAAAGCTAAAGAAAAAGGAGAGATGGAAAGTGAAAAACTAAACCGAAGAAAACAGAAAGAAAGAAAAACAATGACTTTGATTCAAAAGATCTCGCAACTTAAAATAAGAAAACGTTATTAAGCCTCCAAAAGCAACCGTTAGGAGCATCTCACAAACACCAATCTCAGATAAAGGTCAATCTTGAAGGTTTTTAACTCCCTACACTTTAGGCCTAGCAAAACCCCACGCTTATGCAACAAATGGGTTCTAACCGGAACCAAAAGATTCTAAAGACTTGTGTCCGAACTCAAAAACAACGAAACAACCAAGAGAAGCGTTTCCCTTCCTCGCATTTGGTCGCCCTTGGCTTGGTGAGGGCCGTAGGTGATGCAAGGAGAGGCCCCACTTTATTTAGAAGCAAAAACTTCTTCTTTTTCTTTTTGGGTTGGTTTTACCAACGAAAATTGCTTTTTTTTTCTTCTTTTTAAAGGTCGGTATTAGCCTTACTTTCGGGAATTGGACGACCCATATAAAGGGTATACCCTCCCAACACGGTCTTTTCCATTCGCCTCTCCGTCGCAAAGCGATATAGGAGGAGGGTTAAGGGGTATCCGTGCCATACCACTGATACCGGGCCCGTGTAGGTTGGCTAAGTATAGGTGGTTAATGTCTTAAGCGACACGCTCCACTTAATAAGGTTATTCTATCTTATAACTTCTTTTTCTTTCTTTTTGAACTTTTTGCTTTTGCTTTTGCTACACAAGAAAACTAAACGAGCTCGGACAGAAACCCCTAAAATCTCCCGGTCCCAATCCGAAAGTGAAAGGAAATGGGGGTCTCACTAGACACTCGATGAAGGGAGTCTAATTAAGGTAAGTCTTGGCTAGAACCCAAGACAGGGTCGAAAATGCTCAGACCGGTTACTTTTAAAGAAGATTAAGAACGACTTCTCAATTTCGACAACAAGATCCAAAAAACAAAGCAAAACAAAGCGAAAACAAAACTGAAAGAAAAAGTTTTAAGGTTTTCACTCTCTTTTTTCTCCTTTTCCACACGAAAATTTTCGAATTAGGAAAACAAAGATCAAAACTACTAGGTGATCTACCCTTGAAACAAAATATCTCCCCTCCCCCCCCCCCCACACACACTTAAAACGCCACAATGTCCTCATTGTGGGAAGGTGTCACATGAAAAGGGTAGAGAACCTACACAAACAAAAAAAAAACAACTAGCAAGTAAAAATGATGGCGACCCGAGCCCACACGGCTCCAACAACAATAAATCCCAACACAAACACTCAAAGGGGTTCGCCATCCGAAAGAAAAATCAAGCATGCGACGGATCATGATGATAATTCACATAAGAAAGAGCAAGGTGGAAAGATATTACCTCAAGCTCTACATAAGCGTTGAAACTTTGATCCGAGGTCGTCGTTCAAGTGAATCAAAACGATATTAGGGCAAAAGACGACTTTACATGCGAGAATGAAAACAAAAACAAAAGAAAAGAAAACTAACTAGACTTGGAAGAAAACTACAAAGGGGAAAAATAAAACTATAAACAATATGTACATTGCCAAGTACTTACCTTATCCCCGAATCTCACTCATTGAGGCGGGAAATAGGGGTGAAACGCATTACACACTCACCAGAACAAATGATTCATTGCATTAGTTTCAAACGACATTGCTTACAAACCCCAGCCATAACCAAAATACAATCAAAGCATGATGAAACAATCCGTCCCTAGCCCATAAAGACAAACATCATACAACCAAACGACATCCCCGCTACAATCAAAAGACAATCAACACTAACCAAACCAAAGCATCCTAAGAAAACAACCCCAAAACATGCTAGAACATGCCAAAAGAACTCGAAACGCCAACAAACCAAAACCATCAGACCTTGCATCCATACCCCGATGAAGCATCCCCCCACACTTATACTTCACAAAATAAAGTAAGTAGAACAGTTATAAAGATCGGGTGGGGGTGGGAAATGCTTACAAACGGTTCTCAAGCGGACCCTCCCGGAGGAGGATGGGGTTGGAGCTGCGATTGGATGCTAGCTAGCATCTCTTGTTGGGTCTCAATCAACCCTTGCAAGTTCTCGATCAGGGTCTGCTGGTTTTGGAGAAGCTCCCGCTGTTCTTGAAATTCGTCATGAAGCTCCTGGAGTTGCTCACTGATACGCTCCAAGGCGGCGTCCCGTGCTTGGCTCGATTCGGCTTCCTCCTCTTGTCTTTCTTCACCCTCTTCTTCTTCTTCCTCGGTTTCTTCTTCGCCCTCCTCCTCGGGCTCCCCGGGACCACCCACTACAAAACAGCACCCAAACGTTTGGCCACACGACCAATTGTGTTGGTCGGTGACATCTAGTCGTTTCTCGGCATGGTCGTCGCTCAAGTGAACCGCGACACTCTGGGGGTCGTTTCCGTGGCGGTAAAATGTTCGCGTTTTGTTTTTCTCCAAGAATTCCATCTTCCGTAGGCGAACACCGTCGATAGGATCAGGGAAGTACCGTGGAGTCCACTTGTCTAGATAAGATTCGAACCCTTGCTTCCTTAGAAAATGGCAGATGATGTGACCCATGCCAAGGGTTATGTTCCGGGTTTCAAGGCTTATTTCCCAAAAGCAGTGGAGGATGCATGAGCCGGTGTTGACCCGGCGACCATTAATCGCGTTGTAGAGGATGAAGAGGTCGTCTTTTCGGATGCTTGAACGTCCGGTGTCACGGCCGAAAACGGAGTTCGAGATGATGCGGTGAAAGATGCGGACGCTTAGATTACAAAAATCTCTGGCCTTAGAATTGCTTGGGCAATAGTACTGCAATTTTCGGGTTCGAACCTTAGGATATCGTCTCCTCCAACATGTGAGGGCTCGCATGGCTTCTTGCTCATAAAAATTTACACACTCCCCATAGAAGATACCATCCTCAGGAAGGCCAAGAGCATTGCAAAGGTCCTGGACCGTACACTCTACCTCCTTCTTAGCCATAATGTAAGAGAAAGTGGTTTTGGATGTGCCATCTTCCTTTACCACTAAAGAACTCAGAAATTCAAGCACCGGCTGCTCGATGATGGGCTCGTTGATTGTAGCAAAAACTTCCCAGCCCATGACTTTGATGAAAAAGTCCATGCTCGGTTTACAGTAGACATCCCGAGCTGTCTCCTCATGATACAAGTCGGGAGCACAGATTTTTCGCTTTTTCAGCCTGTCGTACCTTGCCTTATGCATATCGTCCCGAAAGCTGACTTTGACCTTCGGGTCACATTGTATTACAGAGGCAGGTTGACCCTTGTAGCGGGTCTTGTATGGTTCAGCACAAGTAGATGGGGCAGGGGTTGGTTCCGGCTCGGACCGGGCACGTTTAGCTCGTCCCATTGAAACGACTGAAAGCAAAACAACCACACAACGAAACACAACAACAACACTATCCAAAAATCCCGAGAAACCACAAAATCTCAACCAAGAATCTCACCAATGACACTCCAATCTCCAAACTAACTAACTAACTAGCATCCCCAAACTCAGTTAAAAACGTCCAACCAACACCCACAAAAATCGTGCACAGATAACAACCCAAATAGCAATAAAATCGAGAGTTGATGCACCAATGAACAAGGAAAACCTGAGTTGAAGTGTTGGAAGAGGAACTTTGACGATGTAGAACCCCACAAAGAACAAAAACCCAGAAATTGCTCATCAAGAACCCTGAAAATGGTGGAGAAACGGCAGTGCGGCGCAGCTAGCTAGGGAAAAATCGAGGGAGAAAATGGAGAGAAGGGATAGATTTTGTGATGGATTTGTCGAATTGGGCAAGGGATTTAGGGTTTTAGGTTGGAAGAGGGATTTTCGAGTGATAGGGAAGGGAAGAAATTGAATGAGAAATGAGGGAGAAAGAGTTTAAGTCCCGAAAATGTTCGCAGGTTTTCGATTCACCGTGGCCACGGTAAGCTGGACCGTGGGCACGGTCTAACTCGGGAAAGAAAAGGGCGGAAATTAGCTGTCTTGATACCGTGGCTACGGTTAAGCTCGGGTAGACGTTTTCCAGGAAACTGCTGCGTTGAGACCGTGGGTGCGGTGTACCCCACCTTAGGCACGGTAGAGCTCGGGAAGAGACTTGGCAGAAATCCAACTGGGACCGTGGCCACGGTTCAAAACCACCGTGGGTACAGTGGTATAACTCGGCTTGAAAACTGGCCAAAATTTGCACAACTTGACCGTGGCTACGGTGCAAGCCACCGTGGGCACGGTCTTCTTCGATCACTCCCCTGCACCTACAAGGCTCAAAAAACTTGGAAAAATTGTTAAGTTCTAAAATCTACCCTCTCATTATCCACTCTCTTTTCTTTCTCGCTCAATCGACTTTCAAAGACACTTTCCCAACACTCAAAAACCGCTTTGAATCACGTCCTTCCTAGAACCTCTTTTCACTCTTGATTTTTTTTTCAACTTTTTCATTTTTTTTTTTCACTCTTTTCTTTCTTTTTCTCAAATTTTATTAAAACCAAAGAAAATGAAAATGCTAAAACAAGAGAAATAAAATGGAAGAAAATGAAAGAAAACACTAAAAGAAGGGGAAGTAGTTCATACCTCTCTCGGGTGCTTGTTTTAGGTCCTAGCTTGACCTACCCCGATGCTTTCAATCTTCAAAGTTTGCGAGGTACATCGCAACTGTCCCCGCGTAGTCCTCGCCCATGAAGTATGGTTTAAAATTTTATGAGTTCACCTTGAAACAATTCCCTTTTTCGTTCTTCAATTCAACCACTCCGGCGGGAAGAATTCTCACAATTTCAAATGGCCCGGACCACCTTGATCTCAATTTCCCGGAGAATAACTTCAACCTTGAGTTGAAGATAAGAACCCTATTGCCTACCACAAACTCACGACAGTTCAACCTCTTATCATGCCATGCTTTCGTTCTTTCTTTGTAGATCTTGTTATTTTCATAAGCATGACGCCGCAACTCCTCAAGTTCTTCTAATTGGAATAAACGACTAGCTCCGACCGCCTTGAGATCGAAATTAAACTTCTTGATTACCCTCATCGTTTTATGCTCAAGCTCTACGGGAAAGTGACATGCCTTCCCGTAGACAAGACGATACGGAGTAGTACCGATCGGTGTCTTATAGGCGGTGCGGTATGCCCACAAGACTTCATCCAATTTCTCTGCCCAATGCTTCCGTGAAGAGTTGACTGTCTTCTCCAAGATCTCTTTGATATCACGGTTTGAGATTTCTACTTACCCTTGGGTTTGTGGATGACAAGGGAGTCCCTTCTTATGATTGATGCCATACTTTGCCAAAAGAGACTCGAACTTCTTCTCGATGAAGTGGGATCCGTTGTCACTGATGATAACCCTTGGAATACCAAATCTTGGGAATAAGATCTTCTTCAAGAATCTTGACACGGACTTGCCATCGCACTTCACACATGGAATAGCTTCGACCCATTTTGAAACATAATCCATCGCCACTAGGATGTATTGGAAACCTCGTGATGACGGGAAGGGACCCATGAAATCTAACCCCCATACATCGAAAACTTCTACCTCGAGGATGAAGTTCAATGGTGCTTCATTCTTCCAGGAAATATTTCCGGATCTTTGGCATTTGTCACATTGCTTGACAAGAAGATGGGCGTCGTGAAAGAGAGTCGACCACCAATAGCCGGCTTGTAAAACTCTCGCCGCCGTCTTTTGGGAGCCACCGTGACCTCCCACCGGGAATTCGTGACAATGTGTCAAAACAGATTGCACCTCACTCTCGGGAATACATCGCCGATACATCCCGTCGTTGCACAACCGGAATAGGAAGGGGTCATCCCAAAAGTTATGTTTCATGTCGTGGAAAAACTTCTTCTTTTGATGAGGGTTCAGATGTTAAGGAGTCACGTCACTGGCCAAATAGTTCACAACGTCCGCATACCACGGGTGAGAGTTGATAGCCATGAGTCGCTCATCCGGAAAAGCATCTACAATTGGTTGGGTGTCCTCCAAATCGACAAGAATTCGTGAGAGGTGATCGGCTACGACATTCTTCGTGTCGGCCTTATCGCGGATTTCCAAATCAAATTCTTGCATAAGCAAGACCCACCGTATAAGCCTCGGCTTCGTTTCTTTCTTTCCCATCAAATATTTGATCGCGGCATGATCCGTGTAAACCACCACTTTGGAGAACATAAGGTATTACCGGAATTTGTTGAGCGCAAAAATGATTGCCAAAAGCTCCTTCTCCGTGGTCGTGTAGTTCCTTTGTGCACTATCAAGCGCGTGGCTTGCATAATAGATGACTCTTGGTTTCTTCTCTATTGTTTGGGCCAAACACGCCCCCACGACAAAGTCACTTGCGTCGACCAAGATCTCAAAGGGTAGTGTCCAATCCGGAGGTTGAACTACCGGAGCGGAAATCAAAGCCTGCTTCAACCTATAAAATGACTCAAGGCACTCATCAGTAAAAGAGAAAGAGACATCCTTGCACAAGAGATCAGTTAGAGGTCGAGCAATTTTGGAAAAATCCTTGACGAACCGGCGATAAAAGCCGGCATGGCCAAGGAAGCTACGCACCCCCTTAACAGAAACTGGGGGTGGTAGGCGCTCTATAACCTCAACTTTAGCTTTGTCCACTTCGATGCCCTTTGAAGAGATTAAGTGACCCAATACAATACCTTGTTCCACCATGAAGTGGCATTTCTCCCAATTCAATACTAGATCAACTTCCTCATAACGGGTTAACACTTTCTCCAAATTTAGCAAACAATCATCAAAGGTATTACCATAGACAGAAAAATCGTCCACAAAGACTTCCATGCATTTTTCAATGAAATCACTAAAGATAGCCATCATGCAACGTTGAAAAGTCCCCGGTGCATTACATAACCCAAAAGGCATGCGACGATAAGCAAAAGTCCCGTATGGGCAAGTGAAGGTAGTTTTCTCTTGATGTGAGGGGTGGATTGGAATTTGAAAGAAACCCGAGTACCCATCCAAAAAGCGAAAATACGAGTGACCCGCCAACCGTTCCAACATCTGGTCAATAAAGGGAAGGGGGAAATGGTCCTTCTTTGTTACTTTGTTAAGTTGGCGGTAATCAATGCACATTCACCAACCGGTCACGGTCCGGGTACTAACTAGTTCTTTCTTGTCATTTTCAATCACAGTCATTCCACCCTTCTTGGGTACACACTAAACCGGGCTTACCCATTCCCTATTTGCGATGGGGAAGATGATCCCAGTAGCTAGCAACTTTACTACTTCCTTTTTAACCACCTCTTGCATGTTGGGATTTAATCGACGCTGGGGTTGTCTAGTAGGCTTGGCATCTTCTAACAAGTCAATCGAATGCATGCATATAGAAGGGGACAGACCTTTCAAATCTTCTATCTTATAACCTAGTGGACCCCTATGTTTTCTAAGCAAATCAAGCAACTTGGATAATTCAGAATCATTCAATTTCGCATTCACAATGACAGGACAAGATTTCTCATCATCCAAGAAAGCATATTGGAGGGAAGGGGGGAAAGGTTTAAGTTCTAAAGGAGTAGAAGATTGAATTTGAGAGGAAGACATACCCTTGTAGATCGCATCTTGAATCTCCATGAACTCCATATAAGGCTCGTCAATAATAATCTCCTCATGCATGGGTGATGAGTCAAGAAGGTTGGTGAAGAAAGTAATATCGGTGTCGTCGGTCTCAAATTGGAAAGACTCCAATTGGCAAGCTCCCAAGGGATCGTCGCAAGTAGACTCAAGTAGATGGGACTCCTCAATATACTCATCAACAAGAAACTCCATCATATCAATAGCATAGCATGAGTCCCCATACGAAGGACCTTTCAATGACCCCTCAAGTTGAAAAATGATGCTTTCATTACCAACATTCAACGACATACTTCCATTCTTGACATCAATTATTGCTCCCGCCGTAGCAAGGAACGGCCTTCCCAAAATGATAGGGATGTTGTTGTCTTCCTCTATCTCCAACATCACAAAATCACAAGGAATCAAAAATCACCCCACTTGGACCGGGATGTCCTCCAATATTCCCAAAGATCTTCGCACGGAATAGTCGACCAATTGGAGGTTAATTGTTGTAGGAGCTAGATCGTCGAGATTTAACTTCTTGCAAATCGAATAAGGCATGACACTTACACTTGCTCCAAGATCACATAAAGCACGGCCAATCCGCATGTCACCAATGGTGCATGGAATAGAAAAACCTCCGGGGTCGGCTAACTTCTTCGGTGATTTGTTATCAATAATGGCACTACAATCCACTGTCAAATGGATCGTAGATCTCTCTTGAATCCTCCTTTTGCTTGTGAGAAGCTCCTTCAAATGCTTCTTGAAAGATGGGACTTCGGAAATAGCATCGAGAAACGGAATGTTCACTTGAAGCTTTTTGAGCATCTCAATGAACTTTGAAAACTTCGCATCGGACTTAGGCTTTGCTAACCGCTCGGGAAAAGGGACCGGCGGTAGCTTTGGTTTCTCAATGGTTTGGATCAGCTCCTCTTCCACCATCTTTCCTTTCCCTTTTCTTACTCTCTCCATCTCCTCTCTTTCTTTACTAGATTCTTCTAATTCCTCCTCATGTACTCCATCAACTCCCTCACCCAAGACTAACTCACTCTCCCGCTCTTCTATCAAATCTTCCTCCTCCGTGACATCTACCACATCACCCTCTTTGTCACCCAAAACATCCACTTCCACCATCCTAGGGCCATCAATCTCCCTACCACTCCTCAATGTAATAGCATTTAGTTGTCCTTTCGGATTTGGTTGGGGTTGGCTAGGCAAAGATTGGATGGGTTGAGATTGTTGTGCCATTTGAGCCAATAGTAACTCAAGGTTCTTGATGCATGCTTGATCTCTTTCTCGTTCTAAGGCCATCATTTCTTGAGATAGGGCTATCTTTTCTTGAGATAAGGCCATATTTTGAAGGGTTTGCTCAATGGTTTCTGGTTGTGGTGGCTTGGGTGCTTGGGAAGGTTGACCTTGGTGATGATTTTGGTGATATTGGTGGCGGTTTTGATTTTGAAAACCGGGGGGTAGAGTTTGGGTTAATGGAGCTTGTTGGTTGTAGGCATAATTCCCACGAGGACGAACGGGGTTTTGATTGGTATAGGAGAGGTTGTTGTTGGGATAGATAGCTTGGACTTGCTCGGCTTGATACTCTTCACACCGCTTCAAAGAATGTGGCCCTCCACAAAAATCACATACAAGAACTCGGGCATCCGGAATAAGCATAGGTACTTCTTGAGCTGCCTTTACTTGCCTTGTGGTCTCTTCCAAAGCCGACTTTTGTTGCATCTCAAGAATGGCATTCATGAGAAATTTAATAGTAGGATTGCTTTCAAGAGAAGGACCATCTCTTGGACCACGGCTGCCTCCCCAATGAGGAGAGTTTTGAGATAACTCGTTAAGAAATACGCTTGCTTCCTCCGCCGTCTTCTTGAGGAACATGCCCCCCGAGGCATGATCGATGGATTTTCGCAAAGAGCTACTCACTCCAGAATAAAAATGATGCAATAATAACCAATCCTCAAGATTGTGGTGCGGACACCTCCGTTGGAGACCCTTGAATCTCCCCCATGCTTCGAATTACGACTCATCGGACTCTTGTTTGAAGCTCATGACGGCTTGCCTCAACCGACACGTCTCATCATTGGGGAAAAACCTTTGAAGAAAGTCGCGGCTAAGGGCATCCCACGCAGAATAGGTTCCGGGCGGACACGTGTTGAGCCATAATAGTGCTTTCCCCTTCAAAGTGAGGGGGAAAAACTTTAGCTTCATGTATTCGGCGGAGACTCCATTCATTTGTACGAAGCTGATGCGTTGCTCGAACTTGTTGATGTGGTCAATAGGATTTTCGTGCTCTCCTCCATGGTACGGAGTGTTCTCGAATATCTCCAACAAATATGGCTTGAACTCAAACGTTGCGTTCGGTGGTAATGCAGGTAATATGATGGGATCGCCTCCTGTACCCGACGATGGTAAGGAATATGATGCTAAGGTACGGGGTGGATCTTGCTCTCCGTCAGACATTGGAATTTCGGTCGTCTTTCGCTCCCTTTGTTGTCTTCTTCGTCTCGAGCCGGCGTTTGCTTGGCGAATAATGCTCTCCGGGTTCGGATTTGGTGGAGTTATAGGAGTTTGACCTCGTCGAGATCGAGTCCGCATGCACAAAAGGAACAAACAGAAGAATCAAATTTCCAATAACCAAGGATAACAAAATCTCTAGCAAGTGAAACGATCTTAAACAACCTAAAGACAAAGTGCTAAGCTAGGTGCGCTTGCTCCCCGGCAACGGCGCCATTTTGTGTAACGTGGTTTGTAGACTTCGGTTTTTATCGTTCTTTCTCAGGGAGCGAGGGGCCTTAGCTATGACTACTTGACTCTAGGTAGGGTTTACGATCATAAAAAGATGAAAGGTTTAGGGTAAAAACAGCACAAACACACTAAGGTTCGGTCGAAAAAGGGAAACAATGAGTGTCGGGAGACTTTAGGATACAAACGGGGATGAGGAAATGAGTTTTGCAACAAGGAGGGAGTAACAAGAAGGGAGAATCAAGTGGTAATTCCGTTAGAAAATACCAACCGGGCTTCCTCTTCCGAGGATAGACCATATTAACTTCCCCAAAGTCCATCGACAGACCCGGGGGTTAATCAAACGGAATTTCCTAGTTAGTTTCTATTCACTCTCGTGAATAGAATACTAACTATCCCAATTCCTACCATCTAACACAAGTGTTGGATGTATTCGGGAGCTTTTGAACCCAAATGCATCCTACTTGAGGGAAGGATGGGAGTGGGAAATTGATTTCCCAACTAATTACTCACTAAAATTGCTAACCCAAACCTAATCACCCATTCACACCCTTAATATCTCCCTAACCCATTAGGGTTCTAGCCTCTAAACATCCTAACTAACATGATAATAACATCAACAACTTCATTCATGCTTAAAAGGATAATCAAATTAACAATAAACAACAATCAATAAACACCAACAACTATAATAACAAAACAGAGATTAACAAGTAAATAATAAACTAAAGAGAGAAGAGTTAAGAAATGCTCATTGATTACGATGCCAAAGGAAATACTCCAGAATAATAAAGCTTCAATGCTCCAAAGATAAGAAACAATCTTCAAACTTTAAAGAGGAATCCAATAAAATCCAGTGCAAGAACAATATTCTAAGTAAAAACCCCCACTAATCACTCTAAGTCCAAGCTTAAATGTGATAAAAGTATGTGCTAAGATAGGATAATAGATGATAAAGATCCGATCATCAGCTAAAAGACCTAAATACAATATATAGAAACCAAGTTTGTTACTCAAAACACGTCACTTTGCTAAACAGACAAAACGCACCTGCAGGGGACCGTGGGTACGATCAATGACACCGTGGCCACGGTCCTGCGTAGCTCAGGCGATTTCACATTTCTCTTCGCAGGACCGTGGGCACGGTGGCCCTGGACCGTGGGTACGGTCTATGCGATTAGGGCAGATTACTTTTCGCTCCTTCGCACCTCTGTGGCTACGGTCTCCCAAGACCGTGGCCACGGTCTACCTCGGCCAGAATTTCACTTAGGCAGGTCATGAACCCACCGTGGCTATGGTCAACTTGACCGTGGCCACGGTCCTGCTCGGCCTCCACTCTTCCCTTGGGCTTGGCTTCATCTCACCGTGGCTACGGTCAACATGACCGTGGCCACGGTCTAGCTCAGCAACAAAGTTCCTTCTGGGCGTAACGCCCGCTACGAAGATGGTGGCGGAGGCTACGCCTAGGAGTGCATCGATCAGCCAAGGACTTGGGAGGCGTAGCGCCCGCTACGGCAGGCGTGGCGGGGGCTACGCTTCGGTGATCTTCGACAAGTTATTTCCTTTCAAGCTTCTTTACATGATCGTCCTTTCTGTTTCCTTCGCCCTCGACTCGACCAAGACTCGGAGAATCTCGGGAAATCTTGAGATTCCCACGGTAGGTGCAAAATTGGCCCTTTTAACCTCGTTTTGAGTAAAAACTCCGAAATCTACAAAATTACCAAAAACGCATTTAAAGTTATTGAATTAAACTACGAAACAAGTCAAAAGCCTAAGGATTTAGGCGGTATTTAGACACAAAATTGGGTCTAAACATTTTCCTTGGCCCGTCATCCATTGAAACTGCTCCGTTTGGCGGGTCATAACTTCCATCATCATTAGTTGGGTCAAATCAGGTCCAGCTGTTGAAGTATCTCCTTCTTGAGATGAGGAGCTCGCAATGTGCACAAATTGGGCGGCTACCTCATATAAGGGCGCATATCTTTGCCTTAACTCATCTATGGTGGGTACACATCGGGTAGCCATATCTTGAGGCCCTATCCCATTCTCGCGAATCATGTTGTATAGATTTGAGGTGCTCTACTCTATTAGAACACAAGCGTAACGTATTATTTTTCCATTCATATCTCTAGCAAGTATAATAATAACAGGATCTAAGTAACTTAATTCACCTTGACTTAATAATATTTTATACTCATATAAAGGAAATAAAGTCAAGACCACAAGACTTCATAGTCATACCACCTCCTTAGGAAGGTTCTTGCCATTTTATTCCACCATCATATTATCATTTCTCTTTCAGCACTTAACTTTTTATCCATTACTCATTCCATAATCAACACAACATCATTTCTCCTTTTCATACATAACATGCAATATATACACCTTCTATTTTCCAACGACATACTTTTCATCATATGCAACAATAAAGCAAGATAAGTAAGAATTTTTCAAACATGGCTTTTCGAACTATTTGCATGAACATAACAACATACTTTCAATAGTTCATCCAAAACATGTAAGTTTTATGGCTTACACCACATAGCTTCTACCATAAACTTATCAAAATACATTAACAAAACATAGAAATACATATTTAAAGTTATATACAACCAAAAGGGAAGGGGGTAAATCATGAATCTAACCCTATCCTCCTCGGTGCCTCTTGCTCCTGTGGGTGATTCCGGGCCCCAGCTTGGGTCGTCGTACCCAGCTCCCGAGTTGGTATCCTCCTCGGGTCTTCCTCAGAGACCCCTCAGGGTCCTCTTCGGGGTTCTCCTCTGGATCCTCCTCAGGATCCTCCTCCGGGTCCTCTTCTGGATCTTCTTCGAGGTCTTCCTCCGGATCCTCTTCCGGATCTTCTTCGGGGTCTTCCTCCCCCGGATCCTCTTCGGGCTCGCTTTCCGAGCCACTCTCGTCTAGCGGAATCGAGGGTGGTGCTTCGTTTAAGTCCACCTCAATGATATCGGCCGGAGTGGCCTCTATCATGGACTCAACCAAACCCAGAACAGTGGGTGCGACAGGTACTCGCCCGCACCACTGACAGATAGGCTCCCCGGGGTCCCCAACAGGAAGTGGGGGCAACATTTGGGTGGCCCGGTACCCCCAAATCCTGTCGGTCATCAGCGTGATCAACGTCAGGTTGGCCATCGCGGCTTCGTGGGCCATGCAAGTGTCCAGGAGGGGTACGTTTATCCGCAGCTCAACGTCCACGGGGAAGTGCTCGATAAACTCATGGAGGTCCTCACCGAACTCCCTCCAGAATAAAAAGGGAAGTTGGAGTTCCTCCATATCGTGGTTGTGTAAAATGATGGGCTCCATCCTGTTTAAAACAAACACTTGGTAAGATAAAGAACATACATAGATACATCATACTCAAAACCATAACTTTCAATCAATTCCCGCCCCACCTACTCTCACACTCCGACTTAGCTACCTAAGGTTTCCTAGACTTTTAAACCTTTAGGAGCTACTAGGTCTAACGCCCCGGAAATTCTATTATAAAAAAAGGTCAAGTCAATAGTAACAGTAGCGGTAAATATGTTGAATACTTAACTTTTCAAACGGGCGTCACTGCCATATCCCCGAAGGAATACAAGGCAAGAAGGAAAACTACAACTGTTTTGACAATGAAAAAGGAAAGCAAATAAACAACTTTAAGGTTCAAGAACAACATTAACTAGTTCAAACAACTAACTAATACAAACTTCCAACTTCAAAACTGGTGACCTCACATCTAGATCCCAACCCTTCCAAATTATTGATCAGCACCTGAAAACAAAACATTTACAAACATGAGGGGGAAAACCTCAATAATGTCTACCCCTAACAGTCAAACCAATTATATAATTCATTTCAACACATTTTAAGGGGAGGGGTAACAGTTTAAACATTTCAAAATAACTTTCACCGGATAACTGTACCATTTCCATTTTTAGTGCGGGCGGGGCTTCCATATTGCCCCTCGGAGTCAAAGACTCGCCAATCATACATATTTCTTTCCAATAACTTTCCATATCATTCTCATTCCCATTCTCAACAATCCACAATCACTATTCAACAATCCGGATGCCCATCGAAATCTCAATCCAACACTACCAGGCGTAACCTGGTCTCTTGACATTCTCCCTCACAGGTAACGACTTGATCCTAAGAAGACTGCCCGAACCCGCATTATACTCATATCCTTTAATTTAGTCAGGTTTACAATTCCAGTTCAATCCAATATCAACCAACCATTTTCAATACCAACACTTTTAACATCAAAGCCAAAGGACTGTCCATACTTTATAAATCAAAGAACATAACCTTCTCAATAAAAAGACAGTCAATTTAATATAAAGTCCCCTTCGGGATGCAAGTTCCAAAATACGGTAAAAACCATTAAAACAAGTAAAGAGCATCCAATGGGGATTAGGGCATAGACATTACCTGAATATGATAATCTTCACGTAGAAAAATCACAGGAGCTTCTAATCGGATTCTCACTCGGTCCTAGATTAAAAACGGCCTAAAATTAATATTTCTACCACTAACAACTAAACACTTCCCAACTTATTGTAATCTTTCCCAAAGAGTTAAAAATTTAAAGAACACATTAAAGTAACGGTATCACAACCTAACTAGTCTAAACATAATATACTCTAAAGTACCATAGGAATACATACGTGCATAAAATCATGTCAAACTAACTAGTAGACCCCTAACATGTAAACTTGCATGGTACTATTCACAAAAATTACAAGTATGCCATTATAACATTTAAAGAACATGCTAGGTCACATAATCACATAATCTTATTAAAACCACATTTTTAGGGTTCCTAACACGTTCCTAGGTCAAGACTTTTTCAAGCTAATCTAATAACATGAACTTAAAATTAATAAGAACTTAACATATAAACATGAACCTTATAAACTAAAATCATGAGACTTATAAACTAATAATAATATGGAACTTTTATAAACAAATTTATGAAACTTTGATACCAAAATATATGAACTTCAAAACTAAGAAATATGAAATAAAATATGAAACTTTAATACCAAGGATATGTGGAACTTAAATAACATTAATAACATGAACTTTAAAATAGTACTATGAACCCTTAAAATATGAACAATTAAAATAAAAACATAGGAATATGAACTTTAATAAACTCATGAAACTAAAAATAATAATCATAATAATCATAATGAGATGGAACTTTATAATAAAATCAATAAAATAATATGGGACTTAATAGTGTAATGAAAACTTAATAATAGTACAAAATTTGATAACAATATGGAACTTCATAGTACTTGGAACTTAACAATAATAAAATTAATAACTTTAATATAAACTTAGAACTCAAGAATAGTAATGTGAAGCATTAATAATAGCAGAAAAATAATAAATCGAAATTTAATAATAACTTACGAAAACTCCATAATAATAATACAAGACTTAATAATAATATTATGGAAATTTAATAACATAGTGAAAATGTAATAATAATACGAAATTTATTAACTTACGAACTAAATAATAAGATTACGAAACATAATAATAAAATTACGAAACATAGTATTTACTTATAATATGAACTTATTAGTATGAATAACATTATATATCAAGATATTAAGTACATCTAAACATCATTTACACATATATATTAAACTCTAGTAATATTCTAACACAACCCAACTCACACAATCCACCATTTCCCACCCTTCACCACTACACACACCCACACATACCAACCCACACCAAAAACCCTCGAACCCCTGACCCCAAACCCACACTCACACTTACGCGCACGTTCACACAGTACCCCATACCCATGCATACTTAACCTGTATAATAAACACAACACAATCCTAACTCACACACCCACACTAACATACACACCCCCACTGTCACCCACCCACACACTCTTATTCAAACCCTAACCCAACCAAAACCCTAGCCATGCGTACGTACATGCTAATTAACACTCAAATCCATGCATTTAGACATTCAGCACAACACCAACACACATAGTTAACACACACAACACTAGGGCATGAAGGAGAGAGAGAGAGAGAGAGGGAGAGTTTATACTATAAGTGGGAGGAGGGTGGAGCATTGTCTCGCCGGGGTTGGGTGCTGGAGCTGGGTGGTCGCCGGAGGTCTAGGCAGCATAGGGTTCGTCGGCGAAGGGCAGCGCGTCGTGTCGGCACAGCAGCTCGAGAGCTTCCTTCGGGGGTGTCTCGGCAGCAGCGGCAGCTTGGCTCAGGGTCTTCTGGCAGCAGGGGGTAGCTGTGGTGGACCTTCTAGGCAGCGGTGCAGCAGTAGTGGTGGCTCGTCGGTGCAATAGCTGTGGTGGTGCGGTGCAAGGGAGGGAGGAAGGAGAAGAAAGATGATTTGGTGGTTGGGAGCACGAGGAAGAGAAAGAAAGAAAAGGGATGGGGGTTTGTATCTGAGAATGAATTATAGCATATGAAAAAGGAAAGAGAGAGCAGAAGAAAGAAAGAGAGAAGGGAGGAAATGTTGAGCAAAGAGAAGGAGAAGGAGAAGGAGGTATATATAGATGGGATGGGGAGGGGTGTTCGTACGAGTTGTATGCTGCATGGGGGTTCTAAAATGCATGCAAAGGCCTACTGGGTAAAAGGAAGGGAGGATGGGACGGTCAAAAGAAGAAAATGGGGGGAAAAGTTTGAATTAACCAAATGGGAGGGAATTAGGGGAGAATTTGGGGGGAATTTATCTGATTGTTTTGAATCGGCCAGAAAGGGAGGGACTAGGGTAGATTAAGGGGGAAAAATCTACAAACTGATACTAATAAAAATTACCCGATAACCAAAAATTTCCTGACTGATATTTTTCGGTCACTAAAAATTCCTAACATATCTCATAAAAAGTTTCTCCTAAAAATAACATTTTTTCTTCTAAAACGGATCCTACAACGGATCCCAATAAAGTCAACCAATAACCGAAAATTTCCTAACTGATATTGTTCAGTCACTAAAAATTCCAAGTAACCCACTCGCGATCCTAAAAGCTCCATGTGAAACATATATATATAATTAACAGAAAGAAAACGCACGTTAGGAAAATTAACGGTATACATAATGGCATTTTTCGGGGTTTTACTAAACATCCTTTGAAAGTGCCCTTCAGTAAGGCACTCCCGGAGCAGTTGCTGCAAGGACCTTACTCCTTGAGCAACCAAATTTACTCTATTCTACATTCTGATTATGATTAAATAAAGGAAGTTCTTCATTCATATCTGTATTGTCCTTTATATTTTGAAAAGTTATCTCTTAATTTATATAAGATTAAGAGACCTAATATCCTTTATCTCAAGTGTGCAGAAATTGTGATAACCCTATTCACCCCTCTCTAGAGTTTTTTCAATTTGTATTAGAGTAGGTCTACTGAAGAAGAGACTAACCACTCTACGGAAAAGATCATGGCTGGTGATGTATAATGAGACCAAAGAATAGATTGATCAATTACACATCATAGGAGTGACGTGCAACCAATCTGAATATGGGACACTTCACGTGAACTAGGGCAAAAGGGAGGGGCGATTCACGTGAAAAAGTGAGGACTTTGAGAGGTTTGAATGGAATATGGGGGATTATGGATTAGGGTTTGAGAAAGACGGAGTCTTTGTGGAGTTTAAGATAGGGAGATGGACGAATTAGGGTAGTTGTTTGGGAATTGGCATGAGGCCTTTGTGGAGGGGAGGTTTGATTTGAGAGAGATTTGACAGAAAAGAGGGAGGGACGTTTGATTTAGGAGAGGGGGGAGAGTTGACGTGAGCTTGGGTTTGAGAGAGGAGGTTGGACGTTTAAGAGAGATATTTGAGAGAATTGATAGCCTTAGGGTTTATCTAACTAAGATAGAAAGATAAAGGGTGACCGGGATAGTTCAAGGGATCTATCTTGATACAGAAATACCACAAGAAGAAACCCTAGCGCTACTTGTTCCTCCACCTAGTTACAGAAACACCTTCTAGGTTTCAGAGACAAGCTCTTCATCACCACTTGGTTGCCAAACCAAGATACAATAGAAGAGATCAACCAGGTTCTCACGAAACACTCAAGGGGTAAGCTAAAAGCTTGATTGTATTCATAATTCAAAAGTTGGATGCCTTTGAGAGGCTACAAGCCTAGCTATTTATACTAACTAAGTCCAACACATAAGGGCTCTCCTACTTGGTGTGCAAGCCAAGGAATACTACTCCTAGGCGCCATCTATTCCAATCTCCTCCTTGGATTAGGACTCCTTATCCTAAAGGGAGTTGTTTACAATAATCTTATCCTAATAGGAATTGGCATTCCTAATCCAAGATGGATTAGTTACAAAATAAGCCAACCTTATCTTGGAAATAACAAACTTGGCGCATAATCTACCCTATCACACATCATACACACACACACAACACACTCCTAGAACATTCTAGGGTATTCTAGAACATTCTAGACTAATATAGACTCCTAAGACTTGGTGACCAAGTTTATATATATTACTTGGCACCTTACATAATCAGAAATGTAAAGAAAACCCTAAAAATGTAAAGAAATACATCAAAAGGCCAAAACCGTGAAATTCAAACTGAAATGGTCAAAACTGTGAACTTCAAACTGAAATGGACAGAAATATGAAATGGTCAGAGATGTCCACTTTCAGGAGGTTGTTAGTTCGGTCCTCTCTCCTTTTGCCCAATCTGTTTGATGAATACAGACTAGCTTCTCTGTTTTGTTTTATTTTATTTTATTCTTTTTTTTTTTTGTTGTTTCCCTCCTTTTTTCTTAAACCCTGGATCAGTGGGATGGTGAATATGATACATCGAGGGCATATGAGGATGACAATAGATTAATGTGCCAGACTTGGATTTCAAGGATGGTGAATGGGTAAGGGAGCTTTTTAACTCAAGTTAAAAGTGCAAGCACAAGATTCTCAAATAGTCAAAATCAAATAGATGCAATTTATTGAATTTGAGAGATGAATATATCTGAAAGAACCCTAGAGAGGGGGTGAATAGGGTTATGGAAATTTCTGCACACAATTTCTCACTGGTAAAGGACGTTAGGGTCTTAATCTTTTCAAATTAAGATTCAAGCTTAGATAAACCACAATAAACTGAAATAAAGGATAACAAAAGATAACTGAATAACCTCCTTTATTTCTTTTGGAACAGAATGCAGACTGAATGTGAGCGTCCCTAAGGTGAACGTCCTTAGGGTTACAGACGAACAGAATATCGAACATATTTCTGGAAAATACGCACCAACACAGTTTTGGTGCAAACAACAATCGATCCTAAGTCCTTCTAGCAATCGATTACAACAACACTAATCAAAACCTAAGTCCGTTAAGGAATTGATTTCACTCAAATAAAATCCTCACAAAAACCACTTCTTTCTACTCGAAGAAGGAACACAAAAACAAAGCACTCTTCTGTTTTTCACACACCCGATTTCTTCCGTGGAATCGTTGAGTTGCTTCCATCTCCAGCTATTCTATTTATAATCTCATTTGACAGCAGTGGAATAGAGTCGTTGGAGGTCTTGATTGTGCCGGATTCTTCCTTTCTTAAGCTTCGCCTTTCCTTCCATTGTGTTCAACTCTTCTTTCCTTTTTGCGGGATTTCTAGAATTTGTAATCATATTTTCTTTCCAAATTCTTATTGATTGTTTCCTACAGTTCAATATAGTTGCAATCAATTAGTCTGGTTAGAAAAGGATAGAGAAAATAGATGATTTCGTTTCTAGAAACCTTCCCTGATATTTTGCTCCTTTTGTCTTTCACGACGAAGCTTCTCGCCTGGGGTGAACGTCCTTATGCTGCCCTAGGTGAATGTCCTTCTGCCTTCTTTGAGATTTCTTTCCTTGTGCATCATATCTTTTCTGACTATTCGAATATTGGCTTTCATTCAAAACTGATCCAGTCGCCAAGGTCCTTAAGCCTGGCTCGGTCAACGTCCTTGAGGGGTTCTAACAATCTCCCCTTTTTTATGAAAGGCAAAATTCGTTTGCAACACTTCTCCCCCTTTTTAACTTTAATCAAAAAGTGTAGAGAGTTCCCCCTTAATATTGTAACCATCTCCAATCATCTGCAAGACTCAGTGAACTTGTTAGTCCTAAGAGAGGGTGCTCCCCCTCAATATGTGCCATAAAAATAATCAATAACACTGCTATTTAGGTAGATCCTTTGTCAAGGTCCTTGATCCTAGGTCTGACAAGGTCCTTGAGGGGTTCTTATTGCTGATGTAAGTAATATCCTTGATTGCTCCAAGCTCCCTTAAGCATCCACTCTCCTGGATGTTGAATATACCTGCAAAAACTTTAAACACTCTTCCTCAAGCCATAATTGACATTAAATTTAGGTTCTTGACTATTAGTAACAACCATGTTAGGAGGTCTTGTTCCTTTTGGAACCCAAACTTGTACAATTTTAGAATGATAATGGTTGAAGTAGTGAGATTTACCATATTTGCTTTTGGGAAGAGATGAATGACCTTGATATCTTGTCCCAAGATAGTTGTGTCGTTCTTGGTGCCATCAGTGAAATTTGTAGCCTTGATACTACTCATTAAGGTCCTTGTGTCGGCCTTGGTGCCTGGTTCTGATAGCTTGTCCTTGCGAGATAGAATGTCCTTGACGATTGTTTCGCTCCTTAACAGGGGATGAACTTTCATGCCACTTTCCAAGGTTTTCTTGTTGCTTGGTTGCCTCAGCCTGAGACTTGTGACAGTCATCAAGGTTGGCCTTAAGGTCTAGTATTTCAACTTTGAGAATGTCGACCCTGGAGGTAAGCCCTTCACATAATTTTTCCAGTTTCTCATTGGACTCTTTCAGGCCTTTGTTGGTTTCTTTTAGTGACCTAATCTCGTTCAAATGCTTGGTCTCCCGTCTAGCAAACTTTAAAAGGCATTTTCCCAAGTAATTTTTAGGATAAGTGAGGAGATCATCAAATGCTGCCTCCCTTGATTCATCCTCGTCACTGTCTTGGTAGTCATCATTGGTTGCACCAACTTCCTCTGTGTCGTTGGTGTCTTTTCTCATGATGCAATGAGTAGTAGTTTCCTCATCATTACTCCAAGTGGCCATCAGGGCCATGTGATTTCTCTTTTCTTTATTCTTTCTGTGGTAGGGACAGTCCTTGATCAAGTGATGTGGGTCACCACAAAAAAGCAAGAGAATGAGTTAGTTCTATTATTTGAAGAGTCATTACCTCTTTGGTTGATTCGTTTGGATGAAGGTCCTCTGGAGATATGACTTTTCTTGCACGATTTCTTGAGATCTTTGGCCATCAAAGCCAAGATCGGGTCTTATCATTATCGTTAGGACCATAGATGTCCTTATGAGTTACTTCTTTCTTTACATTTTGCTCTTCTTGGAGACGCATTTCGTGAGCAAGAAGCTTTCCAATGAGGTCATCTAATTGGAGAGTTTCCACATCGTGAACTTCCTCTATTATAGTGACCTTTGATTCCCATTTCTTTCTTCGAAGACATCTGAGGACCTTGCGAACTTTTTCTTCATTGGAGTAGGTTTTCCCCAAGGACTTGCGATTATTGACTATGACAGTGAATCGTTTGTACATGTCCTTGATGGATTCTCCATTCTTCATTTTTGAAGGATTCGTAGTGCTTGACATAATTGTCAAGCCTTATTTTTCGAACTTGACTCAATCCTTCATATGTGGTCACTAAAGTGTCCCACACTTGTTTAACTGTATCATAACCATAGACAAATTCAAACTCATTAGAATCAAGTCCACAGTAAAGGATATGTAAAGCTTTAACATTTTTATCCGCCTTTTCAGCTTCTCTGGCAATATATTTGGATCTATCTTTGGGTTTCATGATTTCTCTTTCTGTGATCATGGGGACAAAGTCTCCATTCTCAATTATGTCCTAATGGTCATAGTCTTGATCCATAATGAATGTCTTCATACGCTTCTTCCAGTGTGCAAAGTTTGAACCTCTGAATAATGGGAGACTGTTTAAGCAACGTCCTTGCCCTATATCACCATCTTCGATCCCAGACATGATCTTTTCCACAGAGCGGTTAGTCTCTTCTTGAGTGGACCTGCTTTGATACCAATTGAAAGAACCCTAGTGATGTATTACCAGATCAAAGAATGAGTCTTGGTCAAGTAATCATCAATACACGTGCAACCAAGCTAGGGAATATGGGACGCTTCACGTGATAATGGAGGAAAGAGGGGAAAGATTCACGTGAATAACCAGGATCTATAGAGGCTTTTATGACGTGAGGTCTTTTGTGGATGAAAGAAATAAGGATTGTTTCTTGATGGGAGGAGAGAGGATTACGTGAGAGAGAGAGGGAGATGGGAGGCTATTTTGGTGTGAGGCCTTTGTGAGAGAAAGAGGGAGTTTGTTATGGAGAGAGAGGGAGTTTGTTAGGGTTCTTTTGTGAGAGAAAAAGAGAGTGGACGAAAAGAGAGGGGGAGAGAGAGAGAGAGAGAGAGAGAGAGAGTTGACGTGTGTTTGTGTGAGAGAGAGAGAGAGACGTTGGGTTGCCTTAGGGTTTGATAGTATCTAACTATGATAATAGAAAGATAAAGGGTAACAAGATAGTTCGAGGGATCTATCTTCATATAAAAACACCACAAGAAAGAAACATAAGGGCTAACTTGACCTTCAACCTAGTTACAGAAACACCTTCTAGGTTTAGGATCAAGCTCTTCCTAACCACTTGGTTGCCAAACCAAAATACAATAGAAGAGATCAACGAGGTTCTCACGAAACACTCAAGGGGTAAGCTAAAAGCTTAATTGTATTTATAATTCAAAACGGGGTGCCTTTGAAAGGCTACATGCCTAACTATTTATACTACTACAGTCTTATACGGACTGGGAATCTAGACTTGGCGTGCAAGCCAAACTAATTAGACTAGGATTACTCCTACTTGGCGTGCAAGCCAAGATATCCTCGTACTACGCCTAAACAACCTTCTCCACCTTTGATTAGGACTCCTTATCCTAAGGGGAGTTAGTTGTAACAACCTTATCCTAATAGAACTTGGCTTTCCTAATCCAATATGGATTAGTTACAAAATAAGCCAACCTTATCTGGGATAGAAACTAATAATTGGCGCCTAAATTACTCAATCACACGCCTAACACACACACACTAGACCTTCTAGAACATTCTAGAATATTTGAGAATATTCTAGACTAATCTAGACTCCTATGACTTGATGCTCAAGTTTATAACTTACTTGGCATCTTACATGACTCAAAATAATAAGAGAATAATATAAATCACACTAAAATTAACTAAAAAGCTAAAATATAAAAGTTACATCTAAAAGTCCAAAACTGTGAAATTCAATTACAACTTTGCTTCTGCACTTTTACACCTTGGACGTTGATGGGCCTATTTGGACGTGAACTTTGACTTCCTTGGAGTTGACTGACGTGGCCTTGGTCCCTCTAGGATGTTTGGACATCCTCTAGCCATATGAGGCATACCATGTGAATGGGCCTTCGGACCATAATCTCCTTTATTGGGTCGAGACTAGTTGGGCTTCTCTCTTGAAGGACCCTATCTTTATGCTTATGTTTCACTTGGGCCTCCTTGGTTGGGCTTGGGGAATTTAGCGTGGGCTGATTTCCATCACCTAGAGGGGGGGTGAATAACGTTACAGAAATTTCAGCACAATTTCTCACTGGTAAAGGACGTTAGGACCTTAATCTTTTCAGATTAAGATTCAAGCTTAGATAAACCACAGTAAACTTAAATAAAGGATAACAAAAGATAACTGAATGACCTCCTTTATTTCTTTAGGAACAGAATGAAGACTGAATGTGAGCGTCCCTAAGGTGAACGCCCTTAGGGTTACAGACGAACAGAATGTCGAACAGATTTCTGGAAAATACGCACCAACACAGTTTTGGTGCAAACAACAATCGATCCTAAGTCCTTCTAGGAATATATTACAACGACAATAATAAAAAACAAAGTCCGTTAAGGAATTGATTTCACTCAAACAAAATCCTTACAAAAAACCACTTCTTTCTACTCGAAGAAGGGACAAAAAAACATAGCACTCTTCTGTTTTTCACACACCCGATTTCTTCCGTGGAATCGTTGAGTTGCTTCCATCTCCAGCTATTCTATTTATAATCGCATTTGACAGCAGTGGAATAGAGTCGTTGGAGATCTTGATTGTGTCGGATTCTTTCCTTCCTTAAGCTTCGCCTTTCCATCCATTGTGCTCAACTCTTCTTTCCTTTTTGAGGGATTTCCAGAATTCGCAATCATATTTTCTTTCCAAATTCTTGATTGATTGTTTCCTACAATTTAATATATGATGTATTTAAGCTCACAAAGATCAGAGTATTGAACTTACAATACACCACACAGAAACACACACACTGTTGGTGACTTCAAGTAAAGCTAATTGAATGCAATTAGCAGGAATAGATGACAACCCAACAAGGAATTAAAAGGATATACTTGTATTCATTCTGATACAGGCTCACCACAGAATAAACGCAAGGGCAAGGACTTAGTTACCTCAGTAGATACAGGCACACCACCACTGAAGCAAGTAAGCTCTACACACACCACCAGGGTTGCCAACTCTTGGATACTGAAATAGATTCAACCCAAATGAGAGTTTGCTGACACTCACAAACGAGAGGCTCAACTAAGGCACTCAGAATGCTATTGAAAATATCACTGATTGGTTTGCAAGCTGTTGAATACAACCCTATATATAGCTAATCCTAAAACAGTTTGATTAGAGGCACTTAATTAAAGTAGCCTACTAATCTCCCTTCTAATCTAGCTACTGAACTAAAACAAATACATTACATTAGATCCTATTCTAGCTAATAGAATCTGGATACATTTGAAAATAAAAGGAAAAGCAATGCTGGCTTATGATTGGACCGAAACCCAAAGGGTGGCAATTCTGACCAATCAGGGCCTTTCCTACCTGGGAGGGTAATTCTAAGTTACCTCAGTAACTTTCCCGGGATTTTCTTAAACTAGATGTAATCTCAATAGCTTAAGGAAGGCAGGGAAAGACTTGAATAACCCTCATTGTAGCTGAACAAAATAACTTGGCCTCAGAATTGAGGTTCTAGAAAAACTGGTAACAAACAACCTTGCAGGGTTGCTTGTTCTAGTGATTGTAACTTATGGCCTCTTTGCTTGAACATGCTGAAACTTGCTTGGGACTTGAAAATTCCATGTCAAGGAACAAAAATCTCCTAGGGACCTTTGGCCGAATCTCAATCAATCCATAGATACAGAATTGAGAAAGATGCCTGCTTGGACTGGTTTTGCTGGGAACTGGATTCGGCCTGGAAGGCCAATGCTCGTGGACTGAGTGGTTGTGCTGGCCTGGACTTGCCTTACAAGGTGTAGCAAGCCTGGATGGATGATGTTGGTGGACTGGTGGTTGTTGTGGACTCCTTGATCTGTTGCCGAGGATGGAAGCCTGCTATTTCTGTTGGAATTGCTCCAACAGCTGGTGAGTTTGGCACAGCTGGGCTTCCTGCTGACAGTGTTGGTGCTGAACATGCTGGTGTAGCCTCCTTGGGTGATGAAGATGATGTAGAAATTGCTCGTGCTGCTGTTGTTGCTGAATCATCTCCATGCTCCTAGTCTGAACCTGCTGATGATGCTTGATCTACTGCTGGACTTGTTGAATGGTCTCCATCAAGTTGCAATCAATTAGTCTAGTTAGAAAAGGATAGAGAAAATAGATGATTTCGTTTCCAGAAAACTTCCTTGATATTTTGCTCCTTTTGTCTTTCACGACGAAGCTTCTCGCCTGGGGTGAACGTCCTGATGCTGCCCTAGATGAATGTCCTTCTGCCTTCTTTGAGATTTCTTTCCTTGCGCATCATATCTTTTCTGGCTATTCGAATTTTGGCTTTCATTCAAAACTGATCCAGTCGCCAAGGTCCTTGAGCCTGGGTCTGTTAACCTTGATGGGTTTTAACAATATCAAAGACCGACTCAATGCTACCTTTATCTAACTCTTAAATAGAATGCTTGAAAATCAAGATTTTAATTAATTTGAAAGCCCCTTTGGTGCAGTGCCCTTTTTTGTTGCATCAAGAGGATCCGTGCTCTAGTTAGCTTTGTGCTGCTTTTGGCAGGGGTAGTTCCTCTGATTGGATCATATCCTCAATCTTTTTCTTCAAGTCCAACAATTCTATGTGTCGTGACCCCCGCACCTATGATAGTTATAGAGTACGTTTGGGATTCATTTCTTTGGCTTGGGATTCGGCTCCAGCTTAGGCAAGGGCAACTCAATCTTCCCATTTTTCAAGAGTTGCTCTAAAGCATAGGTGTAAGTGATACCTAGGGATGTGTAGGTGTCATATTTACGGGGAACAATGTTGCTCTTCTCTTGGATCGCGTTGGCCTCCAAATTCCTATGGGGGTTGCTGAGCATGCCAGTAGCCCTCTTAGAGTCCTTCCACCCTTGAGAGGCAGTGACCTTCTCATTACTCATGGATTCTAATTGGACACAAAGGTCCTTTAGATAGTCAAAGTCTCTTATGACATGATAACGAAGGTGGCAAGGGTCAAGCTTCCTTTAAGTCCTTGCTTGAAGGTTGATAATTGGAGGCGTAGGGGAATGGTCTCATTGGTTTGAGACAATTCGGTATGCCACCTTTGATAATAGCTCATAAAGGGCTCATCATCTCTTTGTTTCATGGTCGTTAAGTCATCTACTGTGGCCCGTTTAATTCTTTTGAATACCGCTAAAATGGCTCATGAATGCCTTGAATAGGTCATTCTAATCAGTTTTGACTTGGGGAGGTAATGGTGACATACCTTAGCTTCTGCATCTAGGGTAAATGGGAAGGCAGTAGAGTAAAGACCTTCATCGATCTTGTTAAGGGGAGCCAACCTCACAAATTCTTCTATGCGATGCGTTAGGTTCTCTAAGGGTTTGAATTTGATGTTAGGAACCTCAATTTTGTCCACCACCTTCATCATGGGTTACTTTTGCAAGGTTAAGTTCGCATACTTGTCTACGAAGGCCGAGACAAAACTCATCGTCATAGTAAGGGTACTATCCAACTTCTCTTCAAGGGCCTTGATAGTAGGGTCGTATGTGGGCTAATAGTTGTTTAAGGACAACTTGGACTTGGACTTGCCCAAGGGAGAGGGTGTTCTGTGAGTGGGCTTACTAGTCTCCTTGCTTTTTTATGAACCCGAGCCCCATGTACCAGCCTATTGATCGGGTTCAGATTTATATTCATCATATTGTGCCTCTTCCTCTTCCTCTTTCGATCCGAGGTCCAACTTCTTATTGATCTTCTTAATGACATCCAACATACCATTCATCACCTGTTGGTGTTCATTAAGCCTCTTTTTTAGCTTTTCTTCTTGCTCGTTAGTGCTGAAGAAAACTAATTCTTGCACCCTATCGTATAAGTCGTCAAGTTGCTTAGCCATGGTATTCTCGGGAGTGGGGTTCTCTTCGAAGAATCCATTATCAAACTGCTCTTCAACCATAGTGGATTGGCGAGTTTTGGTTTGAACTTGTGGAGGGATGTAGTTTGGATTTGGAATGAGCCAACCTAAGTGTTGATTGCGAATGCAGGCTCAAAGATGATATGTTATCTTACCTCTTACCTATATGGAAATAGTTAAAAGTTCAAAATATGACTCTGACACTGACTACCCAATGCATGCATGTCTTCATGGACTTATATGGACCCTAAACATGGACTCACAGTCTACATGTTGACCCAAGGATGACTCACCCACTTATTTGAGAGTGTATGACCTAACTCTATACGGACCTAGAATAATGACTGACTAAATGAATACATATTGGGTCCTTACTCCGACCGAGTCACGAGCTATGATACATATAACTTTTTTTTCTGGCTCACATCAGAGTAAGAGATACAATAAGTGTTCACTCAAGGGATATCGTAAAGGACCGATAGGAACAACAACAAGTGGCTTGGGTCAAGAATGAAGCGGAGATAGACATCCCAAAGTGGAAGAATTAGGCCAGCCCAAACCCGAAAGTCAGGTGACCTTACCCTTCCAACTGGGTCGTTTGGGTTCATTATTGGGGAAACTTGGGCCTTGCCAGTAGAAAAGTCAGCAGACTTTCAAATCCTATGGGTCGATTTTCGATTCACTCGTGTGTTCCGACGCGGGCTAAAACAACACCCGACCATAATGGGTCACACATACTAACTAAACACACATGATTACCTCCCCCCCCCCCCCCCCAACATTTTTATAACATGTACATGGAGTCACATAGCATATAAATGAAGGGTTAACCTAGCCATGGCTATGGGATTACTAAGTTTGGGAAAGATTAGGTACCACATGTTCTCGCCCTGGTGCACTTTCCCTAAATGGAATTTATAAGAAAAGTGTGTGGAGTGTTGCTCTTTAGACTTCAAGGAAGCCTTAGAATAACATAGGTGAGAGAAGATCAAATTCTTGGCGGTGTAAGTGCACCCCACAAGTAGTGACCACCGGCTCTCAAGATAAAACCCTAGGTTTTAACCTAATCAACGCTTATGTGCTCCCCTGTCATAAAGGCGCGAGAGTAGCCTGGTATACAATTATGTCTAAAATGGTAAAACTGTAAAATAAACTAATTCCTCCTTTTTGTAAATTCACAAAAGTTCAATTTTTTCAAGTTTTACCCTCTTTTTAAGTTTAAGTCCCCAGTGGAGTCACAACTCTGTAGACCCCGAAAATTCTCGTTCGGGAAATTTATTTCAAAGTGCTACTTAAATTGGGAGCCAATTAAGGTTGCTTAATCCTTAAATAAAGATTTTATTAAAAACACTAACAATTTTCAGGAATCATAAACTCGTAAATTTAATTTGTACAAATTAAATTATGCAAGTTATAATTTAAAGAGTCGTCGGTCAGTTTTAAGAAAACTAACAAACCATTAGAAAAAACTCTAGCCTACGAGTTAAAGATCAAATTCGGGGGTAAGGTTACAAGTCTAAGAATTAGAGAAATCTCTGACTTGCATGTTTTAAAAACAAATTCTACTAAAATTGAAATTAAAGTGAATAAATAAAACAGGACTTTGTATAAATTACATAGCAAAACTATCGTGTCATGCATTAATAAAAATAAAAAGTTACAAGTTGTACAATTATCGATTATTCAAGTTTACATGATAATACAAGAATTAAAAATGATAAAAAGAAAATAAAAGATTAGCTAACCTTGTTAACTGTTCGGTTGCATATTTTTGGGTTTACTAAGTATGGGTAGTCATATCCGCAGGGATGGTGTATTAGGTTTTCAGGAAATTGGTCTGGTAAAAGTTTCAATCAAGAAAGCAATAAATAACTGAACTAAAACTAAACTAGCATGAATTTGTAATAGCAATAACCAAGGAAAGCATGATATTGAAATATGAACTAACCCTAAATCAACAAAAAGCAAACTACAACTAAGAATGCAATTAAAAGCAATAAATGAAAAACTAAAACTAAATCGAATGCTGAAATTGAGAACAAGAAATTATACCTAGAGTGCCAAAATTTTCATTCTAATCCTGAATCTCTATCCTTCATCTCGAATCTTCATCTTGAACCTTCTCTTGAACCTTCTCCCGAACAAACAAGAAGTTGTGATTTGGATTACTAAGAATCACCAAATCCTCACTTCGAAGGAGAATTTGTGAACCCTTAATCCTCCCCTTCACTAAATTGGTTGGAAGTTTCGTGGCTAAAACTATTGAAATTTGAATGACAAAACAACAATGAAGACTAGAGAGAACAAAGAACTTGGGGAAATTTCTTCTTGAAATTGATTGAAAGAGAGTTAATTACAATTTGAGAGAAAACTAGAGAAAACCTAGAAATAAAATTAGAGCTTAATAAAAGTTAAGTACCTAAGGCTAATCCTAAGATAAAGAGAGTTAATAATAATGCTGAAAATGCTTAGGTATTTATAGAAAGAGATAACAAATCCTAAACCCTATTCAATAACACAACCATAACAGACGCGACACCACAGGTAGTGGCCGCGACAAATGCTCAAGAAATTTCACTTGATTAGCTCACTGTCATCGCGGGCGCCACACAAATGGTCACGGGTACGACCTCTTTCTGGAGTCCATGCTTGAGCTCTTTTGATGTTGTCGCGAGCGTTACCCCATGGGTACCGGGCGCTACTCCTCTGTCGTGGGCGCTACGCCCAGTGTAGCGGGCGCTACACTGTTGATGTTGGGCTGTTTTTAACTTTTTGGCTCGGTTTTCCTTCTAACTCTTTATTATCCTACAAAAACTCAAAATCATAATAACTAATACATAATTACGGGACTCGAACAAGCAAAATACCTTATATATGATATCAATTCAGTTCAAAACGAGATCGAACATTAACACTTAGCATGCACAGAGAAAGTGAGGGAGAAAAGAGAGAGTTCTATCAGGACATTGAGAATTACAATTCAAGCTTAAACACACTTTAGGCCCAAAAGTCAATTCTTCCATGATTTCTACATTTTCACTCCCGAACACGGGCAAGGGTCCAAACGTAAGGAAAATTACAGGTGTAATGTCCAACGCCACGACCATGATTCCCGTTTCAGTGAAGTGAGTTTTTCCTAGGTCACAAGCAGGGCACCTAGTGTCACGACCCTGACTCCCTGTCATGAACAAGGGGCTAAAACTCCCACTACTGTTGCGGGCATGACAACAATTGTCACAACCGCAAACCCTCTTGAATTTTGAGCCCAAAAGGAAACATCAATATTACCCAATCAATTCAACATTAGCCAAGGTTTATCAAAAGTATAAACGTGATCACATCCCAAACAATCTAAGCTAATAACATAACATGTCAATTTGAACAATTAAAACTAGCAGGATACATCCTATTATATCTCTATTAACATGGACATAAAATTAAATCTAGCAGCCTAAACAAATTGAATCAATCGTTGAAATACATATTTAAGAAAGGAATAAAACTACAATATGCTAACTGCAACTTTTGAGTAAGCCCAACTTCTAACTAGGCTACAAGATTCAAGGCGCAAGAAATCATAGCCCTTAGGATTTCACCTAATCTACCCAAGCAAACCCAAAAAGGAAAGAACAGAAAGAAGAGGCTTAGTTATATACCGGAAGGTCTCTCAAAAGGATCAGCTAGGAGGGCTCTTCAACTCTTGCATGGGCGTCGGACTCCTCACCATGGCGGAACCGAGTGGGAAGTCTTTAAAATAGAAGACATCCACAACAGACCACGCAACATTTGAGATACTCAGTTGCTAGATTATCTGGTTTCGATCCAATCGAGATTAGATGAAATGTGTGACCGTAGCAAATACGATCACTCCTTATCTTAGGGAGGAACCTCGAGGAATCACCCTCAAAGTCCCAAACCGAAATATTTTCTCAATTGAGAAAACTTTTCTCATCTCTCAAAAGTCTCTCAACAGAGGGACTTTTTGCTCAAAAACTTGAGGAAAGGGAAGGATGAAATGACGCCTCCTTCCATCCTGTATTTATAGAAATGGGTGGCTTGGGGAAGGGGAAGGGGAAGGGGGCATGGCCGCCATTCTACATAAAAAAAAAAACACACATTTTTGGTCTCTACGGACCATGTTGCCCCCAATGCAGACCTGGTAATCAACAGAAACACTTTCTGCTGATCTTGGCATTGCCAAGGACCGTGGTGCCCTTCCACGGATCGTGATAGGCTGGCGGCCTTGCCACAGTCCATGTTTTCTCCAAAACTAGCTTCCGCTCTTTCTCGAAATGATATCATATTGTTTCGGACTAAATACACACACTATTACCTTAAGGTACTAGCTTGTGTCACCCTGTGGGACCAAATAATACGGTTGTTATCGAACAATTCTCCTAAAATTCACGTTGGTGTTATTTTCTTCAAGGAAATATGTACCCACCACAAGGCAAAACACATTACATGCACCCGGAGCATGTGCTTCACATATTGGCAAGTGAACAATCATAATTATAAGAGTGAAAAATAATAATATAAGAGTGAACAACTCAGTATCCGTGAATGAACAATCATAATATCTGGAGCAGGGTGCATATAATAAATTGCACACCACAAGGTCATCTGGGTCTTCTGGAATTTATTACATGCTCTATGAGCATGTGCTTCGTATGCTTACATCAGCGACCAAATCAGACAAGTTCACCACACCATTTTTATATTTAATGTAATCAACAACGGTTCCTCAGCATTTACGGTTGTTTACTCATAAAAGGCTGATGTTCACTTGCAAGTTTCCATCATATAGGTTACTATAACTGTTCATTGGGTTAGTCGCCTTGTTCACTAGCTTCTTCAATGTTGTTCACTCAAGTATATAACATTTTACTTTTTTTTTAGTTTGACATAGGCTTGAAATGGTTGAAATATAGTGAACAATGCAATACATATGTGTGAACAATGAAAACATATATAGTCAATAATCTAAATATACTAGTAAACAATGACTTAGCGAATAATGGAAATATTTATGGTGAACAACCACTGGTTATATGATGAATAATTACAACATGACTAGTGAACAATCTTACATATAAAATAAACAATGGGTCTTAGAGTTTCCAATAACATGAGTTATTTCGCCGCTATTAGTTCGTCGATGTCTTGCCACTTCCAATAGCATATTTATTATGCTTAAAGGGGCTGGAATTGGGGGTTGTGATTTTTTACTTGTCAAATTACTTCAATTTGGTTAATAAATATCGATTGGGCCTAATCCCCTTTAGGGCTCCTCTGGTCATCATCATCTCTACCGAACCTATGCTTAAATCTTCTCCTAGGTGTCTTCTATGAGGCGAGTTTCTCCATCATCTTGGCGATTATCTTTGCCTTCTTGACTTTTGGAGATTCTAATTTTGACAACGACAGTCGATTAATCTTCTTCTTGAATATACTAGGCCACCTTCATATATATATATATATATATATATATATATATATATATATATATATATATATATATATATATATAGGATAATTGGATTCTAATAATCCCTACTTTCACCAATTGGACAATGGTGGACCGTACTTTCACTTTGTATTCTGGTGGTCCAAAAAAATAAAATTGGATGAGATTCAAGCTTTGGTAAGTCAGAATTGGGAGGATCAGGATTTGAGGAGTCAAGCAGCAGCTGTGAAACAAGAATATTTTGAGACTCTTAAAAATGCTAGTTCTTTGTTGAAGTAGAGGACAAAAGCGACTTGGTAGAAGTCTGCAGACCAAATTCTGCTTTCTTTTACTCATTACTGAAGACAAGAAGATACATGAACAAGATTGTAGCTTTGAATAATCATGAGGGTGAAGTGCTAAATTCTGCTTAGGAGATAGGGGGCTTCTTGGTTTCCCATTATTCAGATTGCTTCAGCAAGCACCATGTGGTGGTAAGCCTAGAGCCTCTACATTATATATGGGGAATATTCTTAATCATGATCAAGCTTCTTCTCTGGTCACTCCTTTTACTAAGGAAGAGATAAAAGCAGCCTTTTTCTCCATTGATTCAGCCAAGAGTCCTGGGCCAGATGGGTTTAATGCCATGTTCTTCAAAGCTTCGTGGGATGTTATTGGAAATGAGGTATCAAATGCAGTGTTGTCTTTTTTTGAGAGTAATCATTTACTGGGGGAATTAAATGCTACCTTATTAGCTTTGGTTCCTAAAGTCAATAACCCTACTGTTGTTTCATAATTGAGGCCCATTTCCTGTTGCAACGTGCTATATAAGGCTATCACTAAACTGATTTGTTCTAGGTTGAAGTTGGTCCTAGACATATTAGTTTATCAGAATCAAACTGCTTTTGTTGCAAATAGATCTATTATGCATAATATTTTGATAGCAGAGGATTTGGTTTGATTTTACAACAGGAAAGGTGTTAAACCTTCTTATCTTTTGAAAATAGACATACAAAAAGCATATGATACCATTGATTGGGACTTCTTAGAGAATCTATTATCTGCTTTTGGATTCCCTTTGAAATTTGTGAGGTGGATTATGATTTGTGTAAGAAATGCAAAATTCTCTATTGGTTTTAATGGGGACTCGTATGGATACTGCAAGAGTGGTCGAGGGCTGAGACAAGGCGATCCAATGTCTCCGTTATTATTTGTTCTAGTAATGGAGTATTTGGGAAGGTCTATCAAGGAAGCTTCAAAACAGTCTGATTTCATTCATCATCAATTTTGCAAGGAATTGGATCTGGCTCATCTTTGTTTTGCAGATGACTTGTTATTATTTTGTAATGGAGATGAAGCTAGTATCAAGAGGCTAATGGAGGCTCTAAATCACTTCTCAGCTTGTTCGGGCCTTCTAGTGAACCTGAGTAAATCTACTATTATTGTAGCTGGAGTTTTTGATGATCAGAAACACTTGCTGATTGGCAGTACTGGTCTTAAAGAGGAATCCCTTCCTTTCAGGTATTTAGGTGTTCCTGTTAAGCCTACTCGCTTGAATAGACATGATTGTCATATTCTTGTGGATAAAATGTGTAGCAGATTGAAGGGTTGGGCTGTGAGAAGGCTAACTTATGCTGGTAGGGTGGAGTTAATTAATAGTGTTTTGATGGCAATTCATTCCTATTGGGCACAGATCTTTATTCTTCCACAAGGAGTGATCGACACAATGATGAAAATATGTAGGAAATTCTTATGGGGGCATTCTAAATCTTGTCCTGTGGCGTAGGATGCTTGTTGTCGTCCAAAGAAGTTTGGGGGTTTGAATATCCGGAATGTGGTTCTATGGAACAAGGCAGCTATTGGGAAATTGGCTTGGCAGATTGAAATCGATAAAGAGTCCTTGTGGGTCAAATGGGTATACCATATATACTTGAAGAGAACTTCTTTCCAGGAGCGCGAGGTCAAGCAAAATAGCAGCTGGTATTGGAGAAGGATAATAAAGGTTCGTAATGATCTTTATTCTGTTTCACCTTCTTTACTGTCTTCTAGCAGCTACATTCTGTGAGACATATATTTTGCATTGCTTGGTCTTCAAACTCCTGTCGAATGGGCTTCGGTGGTATGGAATAAATTTCGTGTCCCGAAGTTTTCTTTTATAGCTTGGTTGTGTGTCCAAGGAAGACTTATGACTCTTGATCGATTGAAAAAAATGGGGTACATGCTTGCTAACAGATGTATCTTATGCTATGAAGAAGAGGAGTCTCATATGCATCTGTTTGAACAATGTTTATTCAGCTCGGATGTATGGCATTCTGTTTTGAGTAATTTGGGTTGGCCTCGGGTCACTTGGCAGGGAATTATTTCAGCTAATTCTAGGGTTAATTGGTCAACAAGGAAGAAGCATGAGTTGTTTTTGATGTTTACAACGTTTATATATTACATTTGGTTGGAAAGAAATTCGAGGATCTTTAAGGAGATTGTCCATAACGTGGAGTTTTTAGTTAATCTCATTGTTAATGATATAATTACTAGATTAGAAAGAGGTAGGGTTTGATTCTTTTCTGTGTTTTTTGGGCTTTTTGATTGTGGCCCTCTAGGTATGCCTAGAGTATACTTGTAAAAAAGTTTTGTTAATGGAAATATCTCTCCGATTTTTCCAATATATATATATATATATATATATATATATATATATATATATATATCTTAGGATCTAGGGGTCTTCTGGGCTTCTTTGTGTGTTGCTGACAATGAAGACTATGGTGATGGTGGTTAGAAGGACGGGGAGCAGGAGAGAGAAGAGATTGACAAGGTAGGGATTGACGATAGAGGAAGAAGAATGAGGTACCAATTGTTGTTGGTAAATTTTCTTCATCCATTTTAGGTGGTGGCCTGTTAGATATTTTTTTCTTTTCATTAGTTTTTTGGACTCAAAAAGCTAGTTGATGAAGCTTTTTAAGGTAGCTTTTCACAAAAAGCTACTTTACCAAACATTTTTCCTGCAATCAGCTAACCCAAACAGCTAAAGTCAAACAAATTAATCCAAAAGCCTATCACCAACAAATACCATTTCTGGTGAATTATATGACACCTAGACCATAAACTCCAGGTGCATATAACATATATTGCCAATTTTCTTTGCTTTTGTATGGAACTTCGACATTTTCACCTTCTCATCAATTATTGCTCTCAATTTTTATTTCATTTTATATTTATTTAGCTTCCTTGTATTCAACAAACATTCTCTCAACATTTTCCGATTTTTCAAACACTTTGTAACTCCTTTTTTAACCCTATAACCTCATTCAGACTCCATTTGGTTTGCTCTTCAAAGGCGTATGGTACAGGTTTGGCAATTGGCTTTGAAGTAAGTCATACTCATACGCAGGTGGCGCTTGCAATTGCCAGAAAACTAGTGCAGCCACGCCAAAGCAAGAGACGGATCCAAATGGATCTCACATCGAACTCAAACAAGGTGATTGCGTTCAAGATATGAGCAACCAAAAAGAAAATGAAAGAATACAAAAAGACTGGCTACAAGTACAAGAACAATGGATGAGAAAAAAATCGAACAATTGACTAAATCTGGTGGCTGTTATTTATACATTTCTATCCCCTTCCCTATCTTATCTTTACATGATCTGATGTACATATATCGGTGTTGCTCACTGTGAGAAAACCCCATGTGAAGGCACCCTTGCCTCCACAATACTAAACCAAGATTATTGCTACAAGCACCGGAAATTAGTCGACGATTAGATTGCTTATTACCTGTAATGATGAGGCAGACCCACAACCCACGCCGGGAGGACAACCTCCATTCCCTACCGGTCCATCCACGTCAACATGTCAGCCTAGGTCCTCTGGCAAATTTAGGCAGCACAATTTGGTCTTCCATTCTGGTCTAAGTGTTGAATTGATGCTCTGATAGCGACCAGAGATGAACAGTCGGGTAACACCATCTTCATCTGTACAGTAGAGAATTGCCGCCCTGCCAGGCCCCAGTATCAAGGGATCATCATGGCAACAAGAATAAATTGTCAAAACAGTCATTATCATCCATCCACCTCCTTCCTTTTCTTGCTGCTTCTACGGCTTTGCTTGGATTTTTCCGATGAACCCATATTTGACAGTGACTGGTAGTCTTCTTCGCTGCTTATTTTTAAACTGCCCATTCGACTGAGATTGGACCCAGTTCTCTCATAAAGAATGGCATTGTCCATTGCATAAATTCGCAAGGCAAGTGAGGACAAGGTGGATGTTTTGGCAGCTGCGGATAATGAAGACCAATACCACCACTCATTTTTCAAGTACTCACTCTTGATCATATCCTCAAACACAAATGTCGCTTGAATCATCTAGAAAATTATAATGTCTCCATTAGCAATGCATGACAAAATAAGTGATAGATAAATAAAGGATTTTCGGACGCTAATATGTTATACTTGGAGGTGTAGGACAATAATGCACTACACAATTTAATTGTATGATAATATGCTATACTTTGGGAATGGGTGTTGCACACAAACCATACGAAATTTTGTGTGTTAGTATATGCGCCAGAATTTAGACTAAAGTTGTACTGAAAAACCTCACCCCCAAAGTATAGTACATTATCATACAAGAAAACTGTAAAGTGCATTATTATCCAGCATCCCCAAAGAATAGTATATTAGCATCCAAAATCCATAAATAAGAACCACGGGTACTCAACCAACAGTTTACAGTACATCAGTCAGCAAGGTTCAAATTAGTTTTCAGTGAGGAAAAAATCATATTACAGTCTAGAAAGCCAGCCACCCTAGCTAGCAAAGCAAGAAACTGATTCAAATTTCACCTAAGTTTGCCCTTCCGCTTGCATCCACAACTTAGACAGCATCATCCAAGGCAGAGACAACGGAACAAAAAGGCTTTCTATAGAACTGACCTCAAATATGGTTTCGGCAGCCTTCACAAAAGCATGCCAGGCTCTTCTTCTTTCTGACTGAACCTTCCAGCCTCGAAAAGCCTCTTCAGGCAACGCAGCGTCCATATCAAGTAAGTTAACTTTAAGCTGCCGCAGAATTTGAGCAGCTCTGCCAACCAATGGCCTCAAAGAACACTCTGGCACTGCAGACTGTGGGTCTACCACTACAATCACAAAATTAATTTTATTAGAAAGCTTCATTTTTCTTCTTAAATTAGGAATGGCTGACTAGTTTCTAGATTTCTCACCATGTTTCTTTCCTGGAACTCTTCGAGGGCATACATCAGGCACATTATTGACATGACCTTTAACAGCAGTCTGATCACTACCCCCTACTTCCTTTCCAGGAACCTTTGACTCATCAATAGCAACAATCGCACTTCCGCAAGGAAGGACTGTCAATGCAGGATCACTCAAATAAGGAGACACAGAGGGGACAAATAACAGTGTCCCTTCGGATCCAATAAGTCCAATCCCATGAACCAACTCTTTGATGGAATCATTTGTGACAAACTTGGTACTAATTTCATCAAATTTGTAAGGGCACATCAACTCCTCATTTTGAACATGCTGATGTGTCGAACTTTTAGTGCTCAGGCTACACACTGTTTCATCTGTTGCCTTTTTCTTCCCAGAGAGTGATGGATTAGGTTTGCAATCCCTGTCTTTATGCTGGTCAAGTTCTTCGGCAGTAAAGAAAGTTCTATGGCAAGAGAGGCAATGGTGTCTGGAAAGCCAGATAGGCTCAAGGCATTTGCATCTGTATAGTTTCCCATCAGCAATAACTCTTGGCCGCTTCCCCCGTTTCTTCAAACAGTCTTCTGCATCCTCCTCAAAGAAAGGTCCATATTTATGCTCAAGCAGAGTAGATGCTTTTGTGGCAAGATTGTGAGCATCATCTTGCTCTGTTGATGTTGACACAACTTGCGAGACTTGATCTTGTTTTCCAGTTTGATACGAGTCATGAAACCTCAGCTTTTGCCAATGCAGAATAGAGTCTTTCAGTTCACGCTCTTTTGAGTCACTATCTTTCAGAGATTTGACGAGTTCTCTAATTTCATCATCTGATTCATAGAAGATCCATGGAGAGCAACTACGAGTCATACAATCCTGCCCATAGACAAATGGACAGGGTGCATTTGATCCCTGCAAATTCAAATGGCTACCTGATGCACATAGAGACGAGCCTATGCTAAATGAACTGCTCATCATGGAAGCGTTAGTCATCCCTTGGGTATTTGAGGATGTAGTACCATCAACAATCACCCAAAGATGCCCACCCGGCTGGGCTGATGCCCAATATAATCGGCCAGAAGAATCACTCCCAAGAAATTCCATACGCACAGAGGACTTGAGAAGTTGCAACTCTGCACTAGCTATTGACTGCTGAAGAGAAGATAGATCCTTCTGGACTGAAAGTAGATCCAGTTTACAGGCTTGCAACTCATTTGAAGTGGAAGAAGAGGCCGAGGCCCCTTGCAAGTCCTCAGATTTTGACACAGCTCCCTGACAAGAAGATTCACTGTCAATGCCACTAGTTCCACATGCCAAAGAGTTAGAAACAGGTGATTCAAGCACTGAAGAAGATTTATGGCGCTTTGATGACCGCTCGTTAACTTCAGGACCAGCAGAGTCTTCATTCACACCCTCAATGTCATCCACTTGGTTAGAAGAATCTTCAGGCTGCTTAACTTCATTAGAACAGGAACCACCTTTCACCTTGTGGTTTGCATTTTGGCACCCATTCTTACCACTGGAATTCACAGTATCTACAGCACGCTTTGCTTTTGGAGCAGTTTCAGGGGTAGAACCAATCTGATCACATCGGTCACTTGCAACAGGTTGAGGCCCCGAGCAAATGTTGTGGTCAGCCACAGCTCCAGTATGTTCCTCCATATTAGTTTCTGCTGCCATATCTGAGATTCTAAAACCAAGTTTACCAGCTTTGGTAGCCAATAAATCCTCCCGCAGCTTGAGACTTTTCCACTCTGAATGTAACAACCGTAGTTTCTGTTGCAGATCAGCAGATGTTTCAAAACAATGCTCCAGATGTTGCCGAATAAGAATCGAGTTCAGCACTTCATCGCACAGAAACTTGAGGAGCAAGATTCTCTGCAAGAAAAGGGACTTCTGAGACAGCATATACTTTGCACAGTAGCTAATAAAGCAGATAGTGAGTATGGTGTCGTGGCACGTGTTAGCAGTCACATATTTTCAGGATAAACTAAAAAATGTCATAGAGAACTAGCTCTGATACCAAGTAGATAAAGAACTGGAAAATAATAAAGGCTAAAGATAAGAATTCAACATCCCCAAGTTGGATTCAAGAGAAGAATTCAGCATCCAATGCGGGACTCAGGGAAAGATTAACATCCCCACAGTTTACTTTGAGAGTAATAGAAGCATAATTCTCAAGTCCCTCCTACCCCCCCCCCCCCCCCAAAAAAAAAAAAGAAGAAAAAAGAAAGACTATAAGAGTTGCCAATTGAAGATTAAATTACATCCACACAAAATATTTAAATAGAAGAGATTCGCTACTGTAAACAAAATCTGTTGTTGCTTGTACTGCCTTACAATTAGGATGCAATTATGAACAATGCAAGAGCTGAAAGGACTTTCACAAAGGACTACTTTGAACTATTTCGAAGGAGAACTCTACACCCAATCCAACTCACGGGGAAAAAAAATCTTCATATGCACAAATTAGAAAGACAACTCTGAACTACAAGAAAGAGAAGCTAACATCCTATTAGACATTTAAGGACAACTGGACAAGATAGCAAAATCCAAGAAGAACCAAATCTAAGACATGCGTTCGGACAAAATGCTTTGGTCTAGGCTGAAACATCAGAAGCTCCACCAGCCCAACACCCAACACCCAAAAAGAACCCAGAAAAGGAAATTTTCCGCCGCCTCTTGCTCCCGGTAACTCCAGTCTTGACAAGTTTGATGTCCCATGATTATTCTACCCCTACTTCTCTCTACTCGTGCATCACTGATCCATGTACAAACAGCCACAGCATTCCCTCAAGGCCAAACAAAAAAGTATGGGGAAAACAAGAACCACATCTTTTGCCCAGGGATGCCAAAGCAGTTTTCAGATGCTTTTTAACTAAAATCCCTAAGGGGAAAACTAAAATCCAGGCATATTAAAATGGCAATGATGCCCGAAAAGTTTATTTTCTAAGGAAATATAGATAGGCATCATTTTCTATACCTCTTCATTCCCTACGTTCCCTTTTAAATCGATATTGCAAACAATAGACTTCTAAGCGATTATCCTCAAAATGAAATGCCTTCTGAAGCATCCTCAAAATTGAAAGGCCACATGGAAAACACAGTACAAAGAGTGACTGGATAACAGTACAAATGACTCACATTCGAAGTGTTGCACCTTTTCTTAGAACAAGCTTATTACTGATGCCCAGTCCCTAGTGATGCTATTTAATGTTCAGTATTCATCTTCAAAATAACAATGCCTCCGTTTCATTTTTTGAAAGATATTGCATATAACACGCCATATCACATCTCTTCGGAAACCTTTGTGGGCAGTTACCAATAAAGGAAGAAAGCTCAAAATAGGAAAAAAAATAATAATGCTCTGTTATTGTAGGAGATTTTCCCCTCCAAGAGCCAGCTTTTGTACCTCTATTTCTAGTGATACACCCCCACCCCCCCCCCCCCCCCAAAAAAAAAAAAAGAAAAGAAAAGAAAAGAAAGAAACAAAGGTAATAAGGGCCTGTTTGGTGAGATAAAAAGGAATGGGATTAAGGTGGAATGGGTTCTTATTCCTTTTTTATGTGTTTGGAGAACATGTTATGGAATGGAATTACTATTCCATGGGATTTCTTATCCCTCCCAAATGGGGAGAATTAGATACCTCCCATAATTGGGTGGAATCAATTTCTATCCCTGAGGGAGAGGTGTGTATATTAAAAAAAAATCAAATCAATTTTTTATGTTCCTACTTTCGCGCATCTGCAGTATCATCCAACAAGAACCCTAATAAACAGAGAGAGGGAAGACGGAGACGAGGAGCAGCAGCCCAGCACCGCACCACCGCTGCTTCCTGCGCTGCACCACCGCCGCTTCCTGAGCCGCACCACTGCTGCTTCCAGCCCACACCACCGCGATATTGCCGCTGCCGTCGCATCCGAAGCCGCCTCGTCCGACAGCCCGAGACCACCAGCACATCGTCCCAGTTCAGATATAACTGATTTTTCCCCTTCTACCCTAGATTTTTCGTTTCTTTCGCTTAATTTGTATCTTGTGTGGGATATATTCTGAATATTGTCAAGATTTTGTCAAAATCTGTTTTTTTTTTCTTCGTCCAGCAAATTTCTTCAGTTTTCTTCATCCATGGCTGTGTTTCACCGGAGCCCCTTCTGGTATGTGTGAAGGCAGCACTGGGCAACTTTTGTGTATGCAACTTCAAATTTTCAATTTTCTTGTTTTTTTCATCCATGGATGTGTTTCAATTTTTCAACTTTATGCATGCAACTTTGTCCCTTATCCTTTATTGTCTCCTTCATCTGCGTATGCAACTTCAATTTTTCAATTTTTCACTGTATTGTCACTGTGCATTAATCTTTCTATTTTCAATTGCATTTTGTTTTTTCTATTTAACCATACCTAAATTTAATTAGCATCATCTATTTGTCATGTGAATTGTTGTATCTTTCCACTACCCATTATTTTACAGTACAAATAAAAATTAAAAGTTGAAAAAGTATGTATTACAATGATTAATTATTAAAAATTGAAAAAATTAATTACAACTAATCAAATATCAAATTGTTTCACAATAATATATCCCACAATACATATAATGAGTAAAATATAAAAACAGTTTTGATTCCATTCCATAATACCTCACCAAATAGTAGAAATGGAATTAGATTCCATTCCAATTTTTCTCCAAACAACTTCAGTCCAGGGTTCTAATTCCATACCCATCCCTCCAAGTTTCTAATTCCATACCCACTCCATTCCTGAAATCTCTCCAAACAGGCCCTAAGTGTGTTACTTTCTTATGCACAGAACTTTGCAACAAAAGCATCCCCACACATGAACTGCATGTTCAAATCGAATTCTTAGCACAGAATCTGAAATTCTTGATTTTTCCAAGTTTCACCCCGCCATTTTTCTACTATGATAGAAGTTGATTCCTTTATTCCAAGTTTCCCACTGACAAGTTGAACAGTGAACATGTGAAAGCACAACACCATGCCATGCCATGTAACAATTCATTTTCTGAGCAGGGGCAAATTAAAAAGCAACCCTAGTCATTTCAACTATCCATTTCCAGGGCTAGAGCTAGTTAATAAAAAGAAGCAAGATAGCAAGTAAACATACCATCCACTTCCAGATAGCATAGTTTCTATAGCTATTTCTTATCATCCATTAAAAACCATCTATAATGCTAATCATTATGTTACCTTCATAGACGGAGTTATAACAATACACATCAGGGCACTAACTCAGGTACATTATCAGAGTAGAACTGGCTGGAGAAAATTGACAGGATAGTGACAAGTCAATCTCAATCCAATGAGCAGACTAGACGTTACTGTAATGGTAACTTTGAAAAGAACTGTGGTCTGTTTGAGAAAAGCAAAGTTGACTCTTTTTTGTAGCCTTTATTTTGATTAGTCAAAAGGGACACCAAGGGTATGTCACCCATTTACAAAAGGAGGCTAAATTGAAAAATCAATAAGCCTCCACCCATTAGGCTCAATACAATAATCTCATCCACACAACCCACAAGGGTGACCTTTATATCATGATGAAAACCTTGACACCAACTACACAAGGTTCTCAAAAAATAAAGACTTGAAGTCTTTTAGCATTCTAGCCTTGTCCTCAAAAACCCAGGAAATTCTTTCCTTCCAAGAGCACCACCAAATAGTCAAAGGTATTAAATGCCACACACTAAGAATCCAACTCTTCAATCTTCTTCAACAAGCCACTAGGACATCTCTTAAACCTTAAGGTTGCACCGAACTAACCCTCATCAAAGCAAATGTCAATTGTCAAAGTGTGGAGACCGAACGACGGCGAATAAAAATAAAGTTCGAAGTTTTTTTTCTGCCTCCTTTTTCATTTAGGGTGTGTTTGGAGCAAAAAAAAAAAAACAATTTTCTAGATAATGGATTTTCAATTGGTATTTGAATTGTTTGGTACATTTTCCTTGAAAATGATGAGAAAGAGGACATCTTGCTTGACGGCAATGGTGGCTGTGAGGCAGCGGGGATACTCGCGTAGGGTTATGATAGACATAAGAGGGGGAGGAAGTGAGCTGTGTGATTAACTTGAGTTAGAAAAATGAGGTTTCTTAGGGTTATCATTTTTCTTAGGGTTGAACTCAGGAAAATAATTTACATAGGGAGGGAGGGAAATGATTTTTCTGGAAAATGGTTTTCCCCATTTTCTGTCCATCACATACCAGATAATGGGAAAATCATTTCCTAGAAAATGGTTTTCATCCCCAACAAACACACCCTTAGAAAAAAGAATCCGAGACAATATTTCACATTGATTAAAAGGCTGCAAATAATTATTCTCTCAAACAAGGATGGTCAATGCAGCAAGGGGTAAAAAAAAAAAAGTAATCTAAGAACAAACCAAAAAAAAAGAAAAAGTATCAGAAATATGACAGATAGAGAAAAATCCATAAAGACTTAACAAACCTCATCTACGCTGAACTCCCAATAGTCCCTCCGCTCCATTACAGATGCCAATCTTCCAAGTTCGTCCAAATAATTACGGATACCCTCCCCATAATATTTTCTTCGATGTCGTTGGCCAATGAATTGGGCACCTTGTGCCATACCTTCCAACATATTTACACCAGAGACACATGAGGGACAATACCAGTTCCCCTCTGGAATTCTTGCAAGAGGTGGATTCAAGCAGTATGTATGATATTCGGCATCACAAGCATCACACAAGAGAACACTATCATCATCTTTGTCAATGCCACAAACTTTGCAGACACCCTCCTCCCATGGAGCTTTTGGGACATCCCTGGTAGAGGCAATGATGCCTTCCATCTCCTTCTTTGCTTCTGCAGTTATCTGCTCCATCTTAGAGTACTCCATAAGCTTCTCAACAAGGGGAACCAACTGCATCAAGTAAACCAAAATGTCAGGCAAATTGCCAAAGTAGAACTCAAAATTCTACTTACTAAATCTTTAAACAGAATGCACAAATCAAGGGTAATTATAGAAGTCCAAAAGGCCAATGATAGCTTCGCATACCTCTTCCTCGAATAGTGACTCTAATTTCTGGGACAATGTTTCAGCCAACTGAATCAGATCTGACTGGTCTGCATGAGCAATGCGAATAGTTTTCCACAACTGCCACGTCAATGAATACCATCAGCAAGCAACATCAACCAAATTCCCTCACCAAAAATTCATGGGCTGGGTTCTATTAACATCCTAAGAAGTACAGCGTGCAGAACAACCATCACAGTTTGAAAATTAAAAGATCATAATTGCGCATAAAAGATCCAGTGCATCAATGTCTCAAATACTATAGGACATTCCGAAGCTGATACTTTCGCTTTAAGATGTTGGAATTCAGATGTACCTAAACTTACTGTCGTCCAAAGAACTTGTAATTTATTACGTACTCCTAAAGTTTGTGCTCGAAATAGGGTCATTGTTCACTTGCATATATTAGATTGTTCACTCTTAATAGTGTAATTGTTCACTTGCAGATATCTTGGAGCATAAACTCCTGGTGAGTGTAATATATTATTGAAGAACTTGCTACTCACTTGATATGCAAGCAATTAAAACTGTTGTGGATGGAGATTGCTTCGACACTGGGAAAATTTCATTTGAGTTCCACAACACAGACCACACCAACCCCCCCCCCCTTAAAAAAAATAATAATAATAAAATAAAATAAAATAAAACAAAACCCTACACATCATCAAGAGAGACAGACAGGCCGAGACAAGATTGAACTCAATTGAAGAATGTGTTAAACAACCACCTTCATTTTCTTAATTGAAGCAGAGTATTGACGCTAACAAAAGTAAAAAGGGACTACATTGAAAATCCCTTTTAAGGGTAAAGGGCACACCCTCCAACTCTGCGAAATGGGCTGGTAGCTTGGAGAAGAATGTTGAAAAAGAGTTCTAGGTATTTGGAATATGATTCAATTGGCTACATAAGGAATACTTCAAAAGGAAGGAAACATCAAAATTTTAAGGTGAAACCTATGAGCTACACAAAACTCAATGTTCAATTTGAAAGATTGAAAAAGATTTCTAGATATTTGGAAGATGATTCAATTGGTTACATGAGGAATACTTCGAAAGGAAGGAAACATCAAAATTTTAAACTCAATCCTATGAGCTACACAGAACTCATTGATCAATTCTTCAGAATCTTGTTTAGTTTGGAGTCAAGTTCTCAATTAGGAAACATAGTTGTGTTTTGGATTTCTTAGAATATTATTTAAGGGAGCTTCAGGGCATGAAGTCTTTTGCATTTTCCCCGTTTGTACATGGGTGCCATCCCCTAGGAATCATATCAGTATAACTTTTGAGTACTCATCAAGGACAAAACGTAAAAGACAGACTTAGTGGAGCAGGAGAAATAAAGAAAAGAGTAATTCTAGGACACCAAGCAAGTTCCACCCACAAAGTGACTCTTGCCTAAGATAGAACAACTAACACAATCCAGAAACTTCTTCTCTCTCAAGCACATGCTTAGCAAGATCTTCAACTCCATCCTCTGTAGGCTGCTGCTCTTTCTTTACCTTTTTCGTTTTTTTTGGGATGGGATCCCTAAAAGATGTTCCCCAAATTCTCCAGATGTAGCAAACCACAAACCAACTAAGAACAGTCATGAAATCCAGTGGTGTTGCACAATTTCAACTCACACAAAGTCCGAATTGGAGTGATATCCATCCATACGTAGCTACTAAATAGGCATAGAGGTCAAATTCTACTTGTTCTTAAGGAGAAAGGAACCTCATCTTATCAATGGTCAATAAATAAAGGAAGAAAGTGAGCAACCAGGTCGGCCAACCCCACCCCCCCCCCCCCACCCCCCACCCTAAAACAAAAAAAAAAAAAAGTTTCAGAAACAAATCTTAGCCCTTGCCTTTCATTCTCTCCAGACTTTAGAAACTAATGCCAGAATCACTTCCCCACCAAGGCAACACTTGTCACACCCACCCATAGTTATTCAAATCCCGATCTGCATCTACGATTCTACAATTTTATGATCCAAAAATCCTCAATGCGATTCTATGATCTACATTCCAATCCAGGATCCAACATGAGTTTATTCCGATCCTAACTACCCCATGGATCCTAACTACCCCATGGATCCTAACTTTGCACCCACCCCAAACAAACAAACAAAAAGGCACATGAGAAAAGATAACTGTAAAAGAGGAGATTATGTCAAGACTTCAGTTTACACAAACTCAACATCTACCATCACAGCATCACCTAAATAACCAAAAAATAAACCAGAACAAAGTATAAGACAACAACCTCATAACCAGCTAAACCAGCAGCAGCAATAGATATCAAGATACATCAAAACTATGTTATTCGATCACGATGCAACTAAAGACTATTTAAGATGAAGCATCAACACAATCCTTTCAACAGCACCGGACGAGGCTTGCTAACATAATTTTACTTGATTCAGACAGGATGAAGCTGAACATTTATATCTAAGTACGAAATTTGAGAAAACAAGTCAAATATCCATAACTTACAAGCAACACAACATAGTACTAAAAAATTTTAATACTTCCCTTCTCGGATTTTAAAACGTCAAAGAACACCACTTACTGACTGCGTTTGTCCTTCACAGGGGCAGAAATAAATATTAGAACAAAAAATTAAATTCAAAGCCTGTTTGAAGACATCAAGAAAGGGATGTGCATCAAGAATCTGATCAAGAATCATGCCACCTACTTATTATAAAAGACAAACAACTCCAGCACGACATAAGAAAGAAGTAAATCAAAAGATGTTAATGATTAGCAAAAAGTAATTGACTAATAACAACAATAGCAACAACTATTACCTCCCGAACATCCTCAAGGAAGGCCTCATGTGATCCTCCATACACTCCAACAGCCAACCTCAAATCAATTGTTCTAAAATCAAGAGGACGAGACACCATTGCAGGGGATCCAAGAAGGCCCTCCTCATCATTCTCCGAAGAATTCATCAAATTTCTCCCAAGCAAATTACAAAAGACTTTCTCTTCATCAGCCAAGGCAACACGGCGTAAGAGAACACGGCATTGCCTCATAATTATTTCAGATATAGATACAACAGTCTTCTTTTTCTTTTCTTTTTGGGTTTTTTGCAGTGAGCCTTCCTTGACAACATCAGCTAACACTGACAGGACAGCTTTCTGCAACCAGCAAGAAACAAAGATATTACTGAGAGAGTGAAGCAAAATAATAAAACCCCACAATTAGTAGAACAGTAGTGATTACTGCCAAAAAAAAAAAAAGAAACTCAATTTCAGTTCATAGTAACAGATAGACAAATATGGACAGAAAAGCCAGCTTGGAGTGTTTGATACATTAGATATCATTTTCCTCCGATTGCATGGAAAGACCTTTTGAGTTATGACATGATTATAAATTTGGACATCAAAATTGCATGAATGAATATCTCTTCTCACACAAAGAATGTCTTGACATAAAAATGAGAACAAAGCAAACACGCCGATGCAATACCTTGGTAGGCCCAGATGCATTTCCCTTATAAACCTCCTTGCTGATAGAATGCTCCAGTATCTTTCTTGCCCAATCAGGCGGGTCTTTCTCCAGAGCTTCATACACACACTTTCGGATTCGTGTCCCGACATTAGTAGGCAGCTTCCTCACAGGTTCTAGAGGCTGAGCCCATTCTGGAATGTCGCCATTAGCTGGTGCTGCCCTTCCTGAAGCACCAACCGGATCAGGATCATCATCCTCTACCGTAAAAAGATCATGTTCACTAGTTGGAACTCCATAAATTCGCTTAGAGGCCTCTGCAAGTAACTGATGATTGAATACGTTAGTGCACTAACAATCTCCAATTTTTGGAGCAGACACATTGCAAAGAAAACTACATGCATTCCAGAATCAACAACTCACATGTCACATGCAACATCACAAGCCACAAATAGTTTTTGAAGGGAGGGGTATACCATTGTACAAGCTTGCTAAAGATCAGCACATTAAAGTTAATTTCCGGCTACGGCCATGGGCCAAAGCTGTGCTTAACCACAAGGTGGAGTAACATAGCAACTACAGATCAGCAACTTAAAGGGTCCGTTTGGACCTAGGAAAACAGCATGGAAAAAAATAATAATTTGGAAAATGAGAATTTTTCCTATGTTTGGACTGAAGAAAAATGAATGAAAAAAATAGTTGGAAAACCACATGGAAAATTTGGGGAAACAAAGAACAAAAAATTTTCTTTTCAAAAATGAAAGGAAAGTTGAGAGAAAAATTTTGAATCTACAAATCAACCTTTCCCTCTTTCATCTCTCGCGGCTCTCTCTCTTTCTCTCTCTCTCATCTCTCTCTAACACTCTTCTCTCTCTCTCGTCTCTCTCTCTCTAACTCTCTTCTCTCTCTCTCTAACTCTCTTTTCTCTCTCCCTCTCTCTATGTCGCTCTCTCTCTAACTCTCTTCTTTCTCTCTCTCTCTCTCTAACTCTCTTTTCTCTCTCTATCTCTCTAATTCTCTCTCTCTTCTCTCTCTAACTCTCTTTCTTCTCTCTCTCTCTCTCTCTCTTCTCTCTCTTACTCTCTTCTCTCCCTCTCTCTCCCTCTCTCTCTCTCTCTAACTCTCTTCTCTCTTGCTCTCTCTCTCTAAGTTTCTCTCTCTCTCTCTCTCTTTCTCTCTCTCTCCCTCTCTCTCTCCCCCAAATCACATCATATGATCTAGAAAAATGAAGCTTGACATTTACAAGTTTTCATGCAAATTTATTTTTCCATGTATTTTTCCTCAAACCAAAAAATGAAGAGAAAGTTGAATAGAAAATCAATTTTTTTCCTTCAAAATTTTACTTAAACCAAACAAGAGAAAGAAATTTACTTTACCCCAATTTTTTCTTCCTCCTAAATTTTTTTCCACGAAATTTTTTTTTTCATCCGGTTTTCCTAGGTCCAAGCAGACCCAAAGTTAATCCCAAGAGACAAGTAGGCACAACTGCACACATTTTTCATGACAACTGGTCATGGCAGGCTGGCAGTACGCACAACCAGTGGACCTCAGACTAAACTTAGAACAGATTTCAACCACTACATTAGTCCAGGATGACCAAACCATAAAACTTTGTAGTTCCCTGGAAATATTATATCTTGCTCAAACTACACAGACAACTCAATACTAGAGATAGCTTCATGACTGCAATCAAAGGCAAGAGCATAACCTAAACAGATATGTATGGAAAGCACAGTTCAAAATCCTATCAACAAGAAAGTAAAGTTACAGAGTGGAAACTGCAGATCCGTTTCATTAATTCCATAATTGCTATTAGCTCAGTTCCTAATTTACAGGATATATCTCGATACAGTTATTAACCTACATCATTATAGCATCACCTCACATTTGTCTAAAATGAGCATTTTAGTTGAAACAAATCCAGCAAGAAACCTAAACTACTATTCAAATTACTGGCAGAGAGTGGATAGATACTCATGCCAAAAATGACCATTCAGTTCATCATAAGATCCACTGCAAAAGAAAAAGGAGAAAAAAAAAAGTCTACGTCTCAAAGAAAGAAATACATCACTCATTAGATTACCAGCTTATTTCACCCTACAGTAAACAACGATTGGATAGACTTTTTTTGCGCTAAACCCGGAGAACTTCACACATTGTCATGTTGGAGTTGTTTCCTTCATTGCCGATGATTTCATAAATTTAGAACAACATATGCTTTTCTACTGATTTAAAGATAACCTACTGATTTCAATCATTGTAGAAATCATCATCATAAAAACAAACCAACTGCTAAATCTGCCTCACTCACATTAACATTCACCTTACCTTTGACCACAAGGAACTACCACCCATGAGGTAGAAGCATTATTTCTTGTCGAGTAATTTCTTTCATCTGAAAACACATGCACAAAATCCATCCTACCTTCCAAATCACATCATTCACTTGCGCCCAAAGTCCAAGCAATCACAATGACTAATGAACCCCATTCCATAAACAAAACTGAGACTTTACAATTATGTTACGATCGTTGGCTACTAACCCTATCAGAAATTTCTCTTTTTTTAATAAGCCTGTCTTAATTATTCATAAGGAGCCATGCATGATAAAATTGTCCTTATTTACCATAGCCAACACCACTATTTAGCAAAGAAAAAACATTGTTCTGTTGCGCTCCAGACATATTAGGTGGATATTAGGTGGATATTAGGTTTCTCTTTATACTGTAATGTTTTGATGGCTCATGCTCACGGATAAAGTTTAGCGAGTTCATTTAGACAGGAATACCATATATGACCAACTATATGGAAGATATCGCAATCTTAGTGTTAGTATAAGATATCCGGATGAGTTCAAAATTGGAAAGAGCTCTTACCATCAATTTTCTTAATAGTTCAAAAAAAAATTAAAAAACACCCCACATAGCCAGCAATATACTTAAAAGAATACAAATACAGATTTGCCAGCAGCTTTATAGAAAAACAAAAAAGTGTTGAACCTATAAATAAAATGAACAAAGCACCTAAATATATATATCTCATGTGTGTGTGTGTGTGTGTGTGTGTGTGTGTGTGTGAGAGAGAGAGAGAGAGAGAGAGAGATGTGTGTGTACGAGAGAGAAAGAGCGGGTGAGAGAGAGAGAGAGAGAGAGAGAGAGATGCAAGAGCGAGAGAGAGAGAGAGAGAGGGAGATGTGAGAGCGAGAGAGGGGGATGCGAGAGAGAGAGAGAGAGAGAGAGAGAGAGATGTGTGTGTGTGTTATGATTCAATTAGGATTAAGGGTAATATGGTCATTTTCTATTTTATGTATGTTATAATTTAGTTAAACTCTTCCTTACCCTCTCTCACTCTCTTCTCAAGCAGGGGTAAGGAGGAGCAAGCACCCTCCTCCTAAGCAGAGCATAAAGGACAGAAAGTCGGGGCATATACGTATATGCAGTCTACATTTCCAACCCCATGCTTGGTGTTAATAAAAGTTTGGGATGTGGAGAACATAGAAATGACCATAAGAAAATTGATTATAGCAATAATGCTAAGAGAACTTGCACAAGATGAGATGCTTGGAGCACCCATCATAACCCGAATAGTAAGGATTGTAAGATTCTTGACACGCTACATTTCAAGTACGTAACATAAGAAATAAGAGCATATGCTTTTCCATAGCATTCAAGATTGCAAGTCGTGAGTTGTGACTATTCTATTGCATTATATTTCCAATACTTTGCTACTCAAATTATTCTATAACTCAAAGTCAAAGGCCAAGAAAAGGAAGGTGAATATATTCAAAATACTTGTTTACTTGCAATTTGGGAAGGAAGTGTTCAACTTATAGCAAGAAACTTGAGCAGGAATGTTCTGTAAACTAGAGACCAATGATGTATGGAAATACAAGATGTAGAGAAAGACTAGACCAGATGTCTAACACTAGAATCTGGAACTACACTCTGAACAGCATTATCCCAAACATCATCTGACAGCTTCCTTATCCCAGATGTTTCACAACTATATTTTGGCTCCATACTTAGATGAGGACTTACTAATATTGCTTTTTCTTAGCTTTCTTATCACATTAAAATTAGGATCAGTTATCTAATAAACATAGGTGCTATTTTGCCCCTTACCACTATGTTTCAGTCATCAGAAAATTCCGTTCAGTATTCACTAGCTTCAAGCCAAGTCCTCAAGCCACTTAGGCGGACTCAACGAAAAGTCCCTAACACATTAACCAGAGCAGCTAAAGCGCTAATGCCCTATGTCATTGGATTGTAATACTTAAATCAGAGCCATCTTACAATCACTAGTTTGTTATCCCGACAACAAAAACCAACTTAGATTTACCAGTTTGCTACCCTCAGCAACCAACTAAAGGTTATACATATTAGAACTCTAAGCAAACAATGCAACATAATTGTTCCATGGTAATCAGGTAATGATGGAGTTTGAGAATTGTTCCTATGTTGGAGAGTCACCCCACCAGGTTTTGCTTTTTTACAAAACCAAAGCCAAGGATCTCTCTCCAGCATATTGAACAGCATTCACAGGCAAAAAACCTTCTCAAGTTCACCCTTCAAAAGGCTTTAGCTGAAGACACCAGTAAATTTGTACTTGCACGCACTAGGTTTATATCCTATTTGACACTCTATTTTCTAATTTCTTCAAGACCTGCATCAGTACTTTGTTGACTACTCTTCTAGCCCACCTGGGTTTAAGCCTATTGACAAGCATCGCCACAGAAAATTAATGGGGACTGGTTCCAGACAAAAAGTGGGCACAGAAACATCACCATAAAAACAAGAAATTGGGAGTTGAAGAAATTGGAGGCAGGAACATCACTACTCAACAGTGGAATACAGAAGTTCAGCACTTGAACATTCAGTTCAACTATAGCAGATCAATACAGTATAGCATGCAAAGGATCTCAAATAACTCAGAAATTCGAAACATTTACTTGACAAGAAGTATACACATATTTGTTGCAATACAACACAAAAGCTGCAAAAAGAATTTTACCTTTGCATCAGCTTCAATTCCTGCCAAGCCAACAAGAGAGCCACAAAGTACTCCTCCATCACCCTGCAAGCAGCGAAACACCTTGCCACATTCACGACTGCCAGCGTCTGTGAAATCGAGGTTGCCGTCCATGGATAACACAGCTAAGGCATATCTTCGAGCTAATTCTGGCCAGGTCAATTCATTAATAGGCAGCAGATTGAGCTTCGGTCTTATTGCAAGGATTGAACTATCAACATCTTTCCTTCTGCCCCGCCTTGACTTGGACTCTCCATCAATGCTGGGATCTACTACAGCTGCTACTTTTATTTGCAGCTCACTGACAAGCACATCAAGTAATGAGACGTGTGCTCTCCTTAATGACACACAAGCACATTTGCTATAACTAGACAATCCTTGTCTTTGAGGCTCTTCACTCATCTCCACAGGTTCCATATTAATGAACCTATTCTCTTCAGATTTATCCGCCTCGTTGCTCAATGAAGTTTGTTCACTGGGCAGACTAGATCCATCAGCACCTACCTGATCACCGACCTTTTCACAAGGTACATTGTCACACAAGCTCTTAAACCATGGGCTTATAAGCTCCCCTTCCAGCTTATCAAAGTCCAGAGGATCCAAACTCAGAATCTCATGGAAACGACACAGCAGTTCCCAAACCTAAATCAAAAGAAAAGCATGTAAAGAACCCAGACATCAAACAAAACCTCCAAAGTAAATATATCATATCGAATCCACAACCATTCCATACGGTAATTGTGTACGTACCTGGAGAACATCTCCAACAAGATGTTGTGGAAGCTTCATGCCCAAATGCTTCCCAGGGGGGCGACTATAATTAATAGTGGTTGGCTCCCTATTTGTCTTGTAATCTCTGTACAAGCCATCTAAAACAGTGCCTGGTTGACATTGATCTATACACTTCCCATTTATGAGCAACAACCCATTTCCAACCAAAGGTAAATTTGAATACTCATTTCTCCTCCTCAAATGTTCATATTGCATACATTTATGGGAAATAGGACTTTGTTCTATAAGTTCCTGAACGAATTCTGCATCTAAACCGAACCTATCTGCATCCATCCAATTCTTCAAAGCCTCAATGGCTGCATCAAGTTCTTCATCACTTTTCACACAAGAAAGCACTTTCACAGAGCCCAACAAACTGCAAAATTTATCCAGCGATGATCTGTTCTTATCATTCATAACATCATGAGAGGGCGGTGTTCCATCTAATACATGCTTGCAAAAGAACTTGAGAGAGCCCATCTGCTTGTATATTATGTGACAAGCATCAGCAAGTTTCTGAGATAAAATGCTCCAGACTACAGATGCTGAACGGCCATCTACTGAAAACTCACCGATCTTCTCCCCTACAGGTGGACTTTCAGCTGAGGCCTCTTGCGGCACCTCATGAGAATTACAGGCTTCAGCATTTGAATGGGTTGCGTCCTGACCATCAATCTCTTTTGAATTACTTAGAAGAAACGATAAAGCATCACCTTCCACAGGCAGGTCAGGATCAGAAAGAATCCTCTCAATATTGCAATCATCATCTGGCATAGTCCACATTTCGCTTTCTTCTTTATTTTCAGAATCTGATTTTACGAAATTTCGTTTACTCAGAACAGTAGAACCATAAGGTATGGGGAGTGCTGAGCATGAAAACCTCCTGACCTTGAAAACAGGTCCAGTATCACCACCATCCAAAACATCACACAGAAAAAGAGAACCAGTAATTTTATCATGCCAACATGACCTATAACCAACAGGCCAGATTTGACTGGAATTATGATATGATGTTCTTGCATCGATCTTTCCTAAGGAGAGAATGAAAAAATCTTCATATTGAAGTGGCAGACCTTCCTGAAATATGCAAAGAAATATAAGGCGTGAAAGAGCAACACGTCATAAGATGACCACAGGAAAAGAAAACAAAAACTATATCACCCAAAGAATGGCACAGCAGATGAAAAAGTCTGCAAATCCATGGTAATAGCACACTTACATGAAATTGACGAATATCATCAGCGCCATTTTCTTCTTGTGCAGGTTCAGCGACTTCTGCCATTTTCTCATGCTTACATGTATTAAATTGGTTAGTTTGCACAGGGGACAAGAAACTATTACTGCATCCACTAATCAGACTACCCCCATTCTCAGTGAAACCATTTCCAACTGGAAATCTTGTAATCTTCCTTCTTTTTGGAAGATGCAATCCATTCCGTCGCAAAAAAGAGCCATCATCGCCCCTGGCTTCAGCCTCCACAGGATTTCCATTGGATAGCCCAAGATAACAAGCAACATCAGACATGGTTTCAAAAATGCTCCCATCTGGAGCTCGGTAGACAGCATAAGATTCACAACCGTTCTTGGACTGTTTGAACTCAACATGCCAACCTTCTTCTAGGACCCCATGCCTTTCGGAAACAAATTCTCTAAGAGACTGCAGAACTTCATTTGGATTTCGAGATGGATATCTAAAAGTCGTGTTACTACTCCTAATCCTTCCTAGCTGAGAGCTATATGCTATATCCTCAAAGCTTCTAGCAATGGAAAATCTGTGATGTAAAACATCTTGAAACTCCAGTCTTGCTGTATGTGTTACGAGTCCAGGCACTTTGTGCAAGCCGAATCCGTTACTTGAATAGATAAAGTTTGAATATAATAACGGGCCACCAGATGCATAACCACAAAAAGCATTTTCACCCCCTGCGTGCTTTCTAGAAGAAAGAAAAGTAAAGAATTGAACCAACAAACACTAATCATGGAATTTGCAACAAAAAAAAAAAAAAAAAGAATGAACTAATCATCAAATGTGCTAGTATTCATCATCCATCACAACCCGAAAAAGGAATGATAGCAAACATTACAAAGGCCAGAACTTCACAACGCCCAGAAAAATGGCATACAAGTACATGCATTTGGGTGGGTAGGCAGGTGGGTCAACACACAACCGCTAAAGGGGACAACGGGAATGTCACTCGAGCACCCTTAGATGAGAATGGTGTTAAACCGCAAATAAGAACATAAATTCAAAATGATTGAGCACAGCCGCCAAGTTAATAATCCATCACAATTACAGACATGGAAGAGTAGAGGTGACTTTTTCTTACAACTTTGATAGTCGCCTGTACTCTTTTCTGGTATTGCAATTAATTTTCTGATAAAACTTCAAGGCCAAATCCTTGGGAATATTATCTACCAACCAAACTGGTCTCACCCATTACACCACAAACAAGTTCAATCTACTTCTGTAGCTTTAATCTATATCCAAAATCTTCATAGCAAAAGGACCAAATTTGCACGACCTGATATGTTCTTTCATCTCCCTCGCTCAAACCAAAAATAAAGGCCGGTCTATTTTTGGAGTTTAGTTGTACATAAGTTGACCTAAACCCTTCACTTTCTTCATTGAAAATATCACAAGTGTCTACCCAACCTTCCCATACTTAACAGCTCAATCCCCACTCTAGCCTACCATCTAAGCCCAAATACTGCACTCCCCCCACGAGAAGTTCAAATAGAAACAAGAATTCCTCATAGATAGTCAAACTCTGCATCTCTAAGCACACAGCAACTAGCATGCATACATGGAAACACACACACACACATTACAGAATGATTTTCTTGCTACCTCAAAAGGCCGCTACCAACATAAAACAGTAATTCAGCCCAAACATTAGGACCAAGTCTGGCATGCAATTACTATATCCAACCCCCCACAACACCAGACACCCAGAAGCATTAACAAAACACAAAATGAACACATAGAAACTAAGTCCTAATACAGCATTAGATCTCATTGACAAATGAAACTAGCAGTAAAGCAAATGTCCGCTTGATTAGTGGAAGAAAGACACTAGTTTTGAAGCTTAAAACAGTTGCATTGGAAAAAGGCGAATAAGAAGAAGAAAGCCCAGGGGAGCAGAAAGAAATGCAAGAAAGGAGGAGGTAGGTACCTGTCATGGGGGGCGGCATTGTCGGCATCAGCGTCACTGGGAGGAGAGGCATTCATATCGAGCAACTTATCCTTGGGTCTGCCAAGGGGCCACCTGCGAGTTGAGAGGCCTTCCCCGGCGCAGTGTGGACAGAGCCAGTCATCAAGGATGGGTAGCAAGGCAGGGGAAACCCCGGCGCAGACGAAATGGAAGGCTCGCTCGCAGGCGTCGCAGACGAGACGGTCAGCTGGGGCTTTGGGTGGTGGGCCCCCGCAGCCGCTGCAGAGACTCCCCGGAGAAGGGTCGCCGGGGATCTCTGCCGGCGGTCCCTCCGGTAGCTGGGGATTATCATGGATGGAGCGGACCAAGGATGTAGGTGATAGAATGAAAGAGGTGGATGGAGAAGGTAGGGTTTCGGATGGAGATGGGATTTCATTGAGATCGATACCCAAGATCGAACGCTGTTGGTGCTTGTGTTGATGGGCTGATGAAGAAGAAGAAGAAGAAGCCATTGGAGGGCTGAGTCAGAAGGGGCCAGACTTGGGTTGGTGGCTCAAGGGGGGTTGTGGCATTGTTTGTTTCTTTCTTCCTAAATCCTAATCGGAGAAGAGAGAGTCCGAACGTGACTGAGTAGAAAGAGAAGAGTTGGAGGAGAGAGAGAGAGAGAGAGAGAGAGAGAGAGGGGGGGGGGGGAGGTTGGGGGATCTCGTGAATAGTGAAAAGGGCGGAAAATGGGAAAGAAAAAAAGAGGACAAGGTGAATTTATAGTGGCGGTTTCAGTTTTGGTCTTAGTTGCTCTAGGGGTGATTGTGAAGTACTCCGTAACAAGTAAGAAAGAAGAAGAAGAAGAAGAAGAAGAGCAAGGGTTTGGCACGTGGTGGGAGTGGGATTAGGTCAGGTGAGGTCAATCAGCAATGCTAAGTGCTATCGGATGCCATCGCCTGCCTTATTAGATAAAAAAACGATTATGAGCCCGGGTGCAGGGAGCATTGTGCGCCCGGGCCCATTTAACTACCTCAGGCTTTCGGCCCAAATCCAGCGACAGGGAGGCTCTGGATTCAATTTCACGACTCAATTCTTGGCGGCCTAATTCAGGGGAGACAGGCGCATGCGTGTGCAGTTATCTTTCATTTTCTATAATTTCACTCTCTCTCTACTTTCTCTCTCTACTGCTCCTCACTGCTCACTGTGCGACTTGCTTGCGACTCACTCATCGACTGCTCAACTTCTTGCAACTTCTTGCAACTCACTCATCGATTCTCTACGACGATTGTTGAGGAGAAGACGATCGATTGAACGAACTTCTCCATTCACTCTCTGCGGCGATTCTGCTTTATTCACTCTCTCCATTCAACTCTCCGATGTAAGTTTTTGTTTATGATTTTCTGTTCTAATATTATTTGAGGGTTTATGCGTTTTGTGTGAGTTTTTTGTGATATTTTTTTGTGTTTTTAAGGTTTTATGCGTTTTTGTGTGAGAGATTTTGTGCTCTTCTTTCTTTATGCCAATCAATTTCATGCATTCTCTGTTTTTGGGGTTTTATGTGTTTTTGTTGACGATTTTCTGTTCTAATATGATTTCTCTATGTTTTTTTTAGGGTTTATGCGTTTTGTGTGAGATTTTGTGGTATATTTTTGTGTTTTTAGGGTTTTATGCGTTTTTGTGTGAGAGATTTTGTGCTATACTTTCTTTATGCCAACCACGTTCATGGAGTCTCTGTTTTTAGGGTTTTATGCGTTTTTGTTGATGATTTTCTGTTTCAATATGATTTCTCTGTGGTTCTTTTTAGGTTTATGCATTTTGTGTGAGATTTTGTGGTATATTTTTGTGTTTTTATGCGTTTTTGTGTGAGGTTTATTCAATTTTATTTGTTTTTTGTGAGTCTCTGTTTTTAATAGAGTTAGTCTATGATGTAATGAGATTTGTTTTGTTAACTGGTTTCATTTATGTGTTTAATGGCAGAGACAAAATGCAATCCGAAAGTCAGATTGTTTACAAAAGGAGGTTTCCAATGAAAGAGCAGGAAAAAATTGAGAAAAAACCAAAAAAAGAGATGGTCAAAGAAGGTAAAAAAAATATGTATTATTTGTCAATTCATTTTGAGGTTTGTGCATAGTTATTAAGATATGAGCATACAGTTTATAGCTTATGAGCATAGTTTCTATAGAGTATGAGCATATAGTTTATATCTTATGAGCATTAAGATTGTAGAGTATGAGAATAGAGGTTGTGGCTTATGAGCATTTTTATGTCATGATCCTTTTTTGTTTAATTGTGTTGAACTTTTTGTGCAGATTCAGAAAAAGAGCACAGCAAGCAACAGAACAAGAAAGATGACGTTATTTTCAACAATCGCATGTCTCCTGCTAAGCTTTTTAGTATGATCCCAAAATTTAATGATGCTCAGAAGGAAGCAATTCAGAGTTTGGGTTTTGGTGGTTTTTTAGAAGTAAAAATGAATCAAGTTCCTAAACCTTTAGCACAGCGAGCTTGTAAGAATTTCGATTTTTTGTCTTGTAGTTTAGCCCTTTCTAATGGTCGAAGATTGACCCTTGATACATACGATGTTTATCAGATTTTTGGTTTACCAATGGGGAAGTATTCTGATACTTTTGAGTGTATGTTAGACTCCCAAAGCAAACAAGATGAAAGGGTGTATAAGAGTGAATTAGATAGGTTTATGCAAGCTTATTTCAACGGGGATAAAGGTGTGATTGCTAGCATGCCAGAGAAAATATTGGAGTTTAAGGATAGTGGTGAAATGTTCCAATGGGGGTTTTTGATGTATGTGTTCTGTACTATGCTTATGGGAAATCAGAATAGATACATCAACAAAAAGGCGTTTAGGTTGTTTGTTAAGTTAGATGAAGTGAACCAATATAATTGGTGTTTGTTTGCGTTGAAGAGTCTTTGCCATTCGGTGGAAAAGTTGCAAGCAAAGAATGACTCTTACTTTGATGGATCGATTCTGCTGTTGTTGGTAATTTTCTTTTTACTGTTTTTTTTTAAATTGTTTGAGCATATGTGTTGTAGATTATGAGCATAAAGTTTTAGATTCATGCATTATGGTTTTATGAAATGAGCATTGTTGTTCTAGGTGATGAGCAGATGTTCTTAAATTCATGAGCATTATCTTTTAATGTAATGAACATTGCTGTTCTAGGGTAATGAGCATTGCTGTTGTAGGGTAATGAACATAGGTTTTTAGATTCACGAGGATTATGTTTTTTATGCAATGAACATTGTCATTATTGGTAATGAGCATTGGTTTTCAGATCGATGAGCATTATGGTTTATATGGAATGAGCATTGTCATTATAGGTAATGAGCATGGGTTTTTAGATTTATGAGCATTATGGTTGTATGCAATGAGCATTGCCATTCTAGGGTATGAACATTGGTGTTTTAAATTCATGAGCATTTTTGTGTGATTATGTTTTCAAGCATTGTTTTTAGAGTATGAGCATACATGTTGCACATCATAAGTTATGTATATTGAATTTGTCTATGACCAATAATGTTTCTTTTTTTCTTCATTTTAAAATCATAGGCCTTCTACCTCGACAGAGTGTCCTTCATGTTTCTCGAACACAATCGATCATTCCCAATCATTGGGGCATGGGACAATGACTCTGTCAATGAGAGGGTCAATTTTGAAAGAAATTATGGCTTTGGCAAGGGCATCATAAATCCAAGGATGGGCTCTTGCTTTGTTTGCTTCAATCAATGCGCTGGTGCAAGACATTTGGTGCAAGATCCACGCACTCCTTTCCCTGACGGTGAAATTGAAGCATTTTATGCAAGGAAACCAACTGCTTCAAAACAACAATCTGAAAAAGAACACATTGAAGTCAGTTCGGACAAATCAGAAAATGTAGATAACTGTCAGGTAAAATTTTATTATGAGCATTTTCTAGTTATCATTTGGTATAAGCATTATTTTTTTTTATAATGAATTATCATTTTTTTTGTATTGTTATGTGTTTGTAGATTATGAGCATTGCCTTTATAGTTTATGAGCATATGTGTTTAGATTATAAGCATAGTAGTATGGACATTATAAGAATAGTAGTTGTGAGCATAGTAGTTTTAGGTCATGAGTATTGGTCTTATACATTATGAGCATAGTAGTTGTATGTCATTATATGTTATGAGCATTGTCATAATAGGTCATGAGCATTGGTCTTATACATTATGAGCATAGTAGTTGTAGGTCATGAGCATTGGTCTTATACATTATGAGCATAGTAGTTGTAGGTCATGAGCATTGGTCTTATAAATTATGAGCATAGTAGATGTATGTCATTATATGTCATGAGCATTGTCATAATAGGTCATGAGCATTGGTCTTATACATTATGAGCATAGTAGTTGTAGGTCATGAGCATTGGTCTTATACATTATGACCATTGTAGTTGTAGGTCATGAGCATTGGTCTTATACATTATGAGCATTGGTCTTATACATTATGAGCATAGTAGTTGTAGGTCATGAGCATTGGCCTTTGTATTGTCATGAACATTGGTCTTATACATTATGAGCATAGTAGTTGTAGGTCATGAGTATTGGTCTTATAAATTATGAGCATAGTAGTTGTATGTCATTATATGTCATGAGCATTGTCATAATAGGTCATGAGCATTGGTCTTATACATTATGAGCATAGTAGTTGTAGGTCATGAGCATTGGTCTTATACATTATTTTGCCCCTGTCACTTCTTCTCGGGGTTGGGGTTGCCTTGCTTTCACCTTTTCTCTCATGCTCAACCTTCTCATCCACTGCATTCCATTACTGTGCATATCTACCACCTTCTTTTGTTTTTCTTTTCACCATTTTACGATTTTAATTATCAAATGGTTTCAATATTGGTGTTTTGGGGGTAAATATCCCATTGATAATTGGCAACAAGTCAAACAAAAGTTAATGAAAGTCAAACCAATTAAGGAGTCTAATAAAAAAATATGTCAAATCTAGCGACATATTTGATTTCCTTACACTAAAGATGAAAAGACCTTCCAGCCTTTGCCTTAATAGAAAAGTATCCAACAAGTCCAAGACACATTTCTCTAAAATTATAGAAAAATACCTACTATTTATAACATGATCTATGCAAAAAAATTCTTATAAAAAAGCAGCTACTATTCATGATATTAACCATGAAAAACTCTCATTCAATTCTCTCTCGACTCTCCTAACACACTTACTGCCTTTTGTATGAGTTTCGACCATAAAGGTTTGTGCTCCTTTGTTGAGCATATTTTAACCAGAGCATTGAAGGGGTTCTCCTTACTTGCAGGTAGGAGGTGCACCTGATGAAAGTGGAGGCGCACCTTCTCAAAGTGGAGGCATGGTAGATGAAAGAGAAACGCAAAATGTCACCCAGTCTAACCTACCCATTGCCACACTCTTCTTCCACTTTGAACAACATCGGAGCAGATAAGTGTTATATTTATGTGTGTGTCTGTGTGTTTGTATATGCGTATGTATGTATGTATGTATGTATGTATGTATGTATGTGTGTGTGTGTGTGTGTGTGTGTATATATATAGGAAAATTGGATGACAATAATCCCTACTTTAAATTTGTATTCTGGTGGTCCAAAAAAAAAATTGTATTGTAGTGGTACCAAATTCATCACCACATTCTTTTTATTTTTTCATGCATACCCTATATTGTTTTTGTTTTTTTCGTTCCCACCCCTAGATAGGTAATGAAGTGTAGTTGCTAAAACATTTTTAAATTATTTTTTTGAGATTCCAAGCAATTATTATGATTTTTTAAAGAAATAAAATTGAAAAAATCATAAAAAATTGAAAAAATTGGGAGAAATGATGTAAATTCATTAAAAATCGTGTTAAAGTGTTACACAAAGTTTTGAATCAAATGCAACACAAAATCTATGATATTTAGGGTATACTCTCGATTATGTCCTACTACAATACAATTTTATTTTATTTTTTTGACCACCAGAATACAAATTGAAAGTATGGATTATTGTCATCCAATTTGCAAAAGTAGAGATTATTAGAATCCAATTTTCCTATATATATATATATATATATATATATATATATATATATTTTGGAAGAAACAATAAGTTCTTTCCATTAACAAAGAGAATAGAGTTTACAAAACAAGGGAAAATAAACATCTCCCCTTAATAGTCCTAGGCAGCACCTCCAACAATCAAAACAGCTTAGCAAACACAAAGATTCAAGAGAATCGAAAAGACACATCTTGAGATACAATTCCAGCTACCACCTTGAATTCCCTTTCCAAGTTCTGGTATATCCTCCTGTTTCTCTCATGCCATACATGATAGACCAACGCAGCAAACATCAAAGCTAATCAGATTTCTCTCTTTTCTTTGAAGTCCAGCAGTCTGAAGTTCACCATCAACCAGAGTAGGTTGGGCAGAACCAGACAACCTGAAAACTTCATCACAAACTGATATTGTATGGGAACATTGGAAAAGCATATGCTTATTTGTCTCTTCAGCTTGCTTGCACAAACAACATCTATTAGCTAAGGCAATCCCAAACCTTTGTACTCTATCCAAGGTCATCAAACGAAAGTGTCGATATAACCAAAATATGAATGATTCCTGATGCGATTTCATATGATTATCTATATATATATATATATATATATATATATATATATATATATATATATATATATATATATAGGGAAACTGCTGTTTTTCGTGTAAGAAGGATGGGGAATCGAAAGAACATTTATTCTTTGATTGTGATTATTCTAAACAGGTTTGATGCCAAGTGTGGATGGATCAGTTTGGTTGTATTCCGAATTGGGATATTTGGAACACTCAAGATTGGAAGAGTACTGAATTTGTGGGGAAGTTGCGAATTAAGTGTGGTCACATGAGTTTTCCTAACAAATGACCACGTCGTGCTTGCAATATGGTCAACTATGTAAGCACACTTCCAAAATATCAATGAGCACACTCCTTAGAACATCAACTACCACACAATATCATATGTAAACCTAATGACGAAGATTTACTATTTTCACTTCCCTACCTAAACTCCCTCCCGGATCCATTGTCCACACAAGTTTGACCAAATCTGACGATTACATTGACTATGTCATTGTTTGTCCATTTAAAATGTTGTGTTCTCTTACAAACTACTGATGCCATAACACACCATGATAGTTACAAACGAGTTGGGTGACATGCATGTAGGCTGCTACAATTTGGATTGTACCATGTGTTTGTAATCATTGCAAACCACAAACCAGTTACATGTTAACTTGATCAAATACATAAGTTTGACCACACAACCCCTTTTATTGACCACAACTAATATAATCATATGATTTTGAAGTATAATGTGTTGGCACATTTATGAAAAGTAATGATAATAAAATCTGAAATGATGTGACAACAACGTGTAAAGGGTGTTGTCACCAAAATGAATCGTTTCCAAAATGAACGCAAAATCAGGCGTTTACTAGTTTGAACCACTGTGTGGCCATTTATACAATTACACTACTGTGGCCACACACAAACTACTGTTGTCATTGTGTGGCCATTTAAACTGTGAATATATACTAACTTATTCCAATACATAACTTATAGGACAAGCCTATGCACTATGAACCCCTCCTCGTCGTCGGATGTTTGCAGCCTAATTATAGCTTCATACCTAACCTCGGTTTCGGCCACTTTGTGTCTACAAGGTGATGGCTTGTGTACATGTTCATCGCTACTATCCAATGAAAGATTTCATTTACCCTCGATGCCATTCAAATCTTTACAGCTAGCTGGTTCATAATGCTCAGGCTTCTTGTGATGATATCCCTCGCGTGTGCAAAAAAATATTTCCATTGCATGCCTCTTTTATTCTTCTCGTTGGTGTGGGTTTAGGTGGGTGCGTACTGAATACCTTCCCCATTCGAGGAACGATCATCTCATCTTCGCAATTTGGCCAATATATCGCCACACTCAAATCATCATTGAATGTGACAGGCGGTGGTGCCACGTATGGAGATTGGTTGCTACCTGATGTATATTTGATAGCCATATACATTAAGGTCATCAAGGAAGACATCAAATACACATCATGGGAACCAAATACAAGCTTATATGGAAGAAGAGCTTCAATCACTCTCATCATTCTCAATAATGAATGACTTCATCTAGTGCAATTCGATACTTTGCTCTATAACTCAAGATCTATGAAGCTATTGGGAAAGTCATCTTGGAGCCGAATATAGATCATTCAAAGAGATTTCAAATGGTTTTTGAATCTTGAAGATTGGAGAAGAATTGAGCAAGATATCAATGTTTCTTTCTAGCTATGTACATTTTGATTCTTTATGATGTAATATTTGTATTGAATGATGTAAGCTAGGAATCATTGTATTCTTGATAGGAGTCACGCCTAAGGGTCCTAGACTACTATAAATAGACCCCTTTGGGTGCCTCTTGTAATCAATTCATCTCATAATCAATATCAAATACAAGTCTAAACACATTGTTGTTTTCTCTCTAGTTTTCATGCTAGAATTGTGTCTTCTTGAGGGAAGTCACGTGGAATCTCTTCTTCTATACTAAGATTGGCTATCTTATTTGGTGATAGGAAGAGTTGGAAGATTCTTTGAAGTGGTGTGACTGTATCTTCAAGGGAGAAGTCATCGCCATTATCATTCGTTCGTTTATCATTCAATTTGGTGAGTTTCCAATTGTAATCGTTTGATTCTTTTTGTTGTAAATTCATCCATATTCGTTTCAAGTTTAAGATCAATCACAATCTTATGCTTCCACCCTTATTCCATTCGTCCATATTCATCAAACATTCGTCCATATACACGTTCAAAACGGCCATTCATTCATCTAAGAATCAATCTACAAGAACTTAGTTAAAAGATCCTTATATTGTTGTGTAACGTGATCTTTCTTGGTATCACTATACATCAAAATTGGTATCAGAGCCTAGGAGATTGATTCTTGTGGTTCTTGTACCATCTTTTTACAATCCTTTCCCCCACAAAATCAGCCCACAAAGTCGCCAAACACTTTCCCCATCACATCTCCATCACGTCCACAAAAAACTCCACAAAGAACCCCAGACCCAAACACAATCCCATCAAACCAAAGCCTAAACACAATCCCCACATCACCCCAAAACCCAAACCGAGAGTCTATGGCTGACAACAAACCCCTACATCCATATGGTTCTATATGTGTCTAGTGACGCGTTGATGTAACATCCCGGTAATTCAATTATAGAAAAGTCAAAGTCAAACTAATGTTAACAGAAAAATTTAGCGGAAGACTCAAATTCTTATTGGGCGTCACTGCCGTATCCCCGAAGGAATACAAGGCGAGAAGGAAAGCTACAACTGTCTGACAACGGTGAACCAACTAACAAACTTAAACTTGGAAATAAAACTCAAAACTAAGTTCAAGTTTTTCAGAAAAGAAACCCAACATAATTAACAACTTCTAAACACGTCATCCTCACTTCTAATTCCCCTCCCCATCATACAGATCTTCACCTGAAAACAAACCATTACAAAAATGAGGGGAAGAACTCAATAATGTCTCCCCTAACAGTTAAAAACAATTCAAATTCATTTCAACTCATTTAAGGGAGAGGGAACAAGTCAAACCATTTCACAAACCTTTAACCCTTCTAGCTGTTTTCCTTAACCCGACCAATTTATTTTATTATGCGGGCGGGATACCACATCCCTTAAAGTAACTGAACAACCGAATCACTGATACATCGCCTACCACAGGCATCAAAGAGTTCGCCTACCACAAGCATCAAAGTATTCGCCTACCACATGCATTAATCAAACTCGCTTACTGTTTCACTTTGAATTATTAGTATCTTATGCAAAGCTCAGCTCAAAGCTCTCAAATCAAACCCAACCCAGGTTATCAAAACCAATAACAAAACTACTCATAAAAGATCATCCAATTTCTCAACTCATAAATCAAAGTGTAACAATTACAAATAGTTATCTAAAACAGATGGTCACAATTTCCACATAAAGTCTCCTTCGGGATTCAAATTCCAAAAACAAATTATAAAACATTAAAAACACTTAAAGTGCATCCCAGTGGGGATTAAGGCATAAACATTACCTGATTAGCTTCACTTCACAGCAAATAACGAACACACTTGAGTTCACTAACGACGCGAATTAGCTCGGGCCTAAAATAGAAATAATCACTCTAATCAAAACGCGCCCTTCGAAGTTAGTATTAACTACCTTCTATCTAACCCTCTCCTAGGAACAATATAAGGTTCCCATCAATCATGAATTTACACTTTAAATTACCCAACACATTCCAAGTAATCACATAATAAAACCAAATCAACCTTTTCACTCAACAACATAATCACTAATAATTAATATCAACAAGACAGATTACGACATCCACATAAAAAGAGTCATAACTTGACTTCTCGACATCCTATGGATCTGGTTTTGGACATTTCGAAAATTTTGGGATGTATACTAAAAATTTTATGTTGAACTTGAGACCCAAAACACGCTTTAATGTCATAAAAAATAGTCATCACTCCAAGCTGTCCAGATCTGACCTAGGTCTGGTAATCTGGGTATAACTCGACTTATACAATTCCAAAGTCCTTCCCATAAAACTCCTATGAAAGCTAACATCTTAAGGAACCTCCAGTTCAAACGGTTCGATCAAAGGACAACAATACCACTTACGGTGATCCATTATTTACACATCATTGAATCTGTCCCAAAACTGATTTAGATTTTATTTTGTGTCTCTAATCCTAACTCTAATCAATCAATCCAAGACTCCCACTTTGACATCTAAAGATATGAAGAGATACCTACTAAACCTCCTTACAGAAACAAACCAACCCTACCAAATTAATTAACATGAAGTCCCCAAATAAACATATTAATTTCCAATTAACACATAACCTAAAACTCACACTAATAACCAAAATAAAAACTAAATGTTGAACATCTAAAATTCATAGACACATAACAAAATAGCGAGGCCTAATTACCACCAATTATAACAAAAAATTAACCCTTCAAAAAAAATAAAGAAAACTCGATAATAACGTAATAATAATATAACCATGTATTAATAGTAAAATAATATAAAAACACAAAGTTTGAAACTTCACTATCCATAATAAATTATAAAACTTATAAAAACAATAGGAGAAGTTTTAGAATACTCTTTTGGTAATTACAATATAATTTTATGTAAAGAATTTGATTGAAACACAATAATAATATATACCCGTTTACAAGAATCAATACAATAATAATAATAATAATAATAATAATAATAATAATAATAATTATAGTTAAAGAACGCATTAGTTACTACGACTACCACCATGCGACTCACGTACAAGAAGAAACCCATAGTAGCCATGCATTAGTACGAAAACCGAATGACCTAGCTAGAATCGGGATTGAAGTTTATACCCAAAAACAAGAGTGGAAGGAGATCGAGGCGGCTGACTAGCAGCAGCGACGACTTCAGAATGGCGGTGAGGTAGTGTGGTGGGCGGCGGTGGTCTGTTGGTGGATCGTCAAAACAGCAACATGTACAACAACGTCAGTTACTACTTTCAAGTTCGGTGGCTCGGGGGTGGTGATCCGGTGGGGCTCGCGGTTTTGCCCGGCTAGGCGGCTACCGGGTGGCAGAAGGGTGGCGTCTGGGCAAGCGGTGGTCGTCAGGGTGGTCGACGGCGGCAGTTGTGTCGGAATAGAGAGGAGGGAGAGAGAGAGAGAGAGAGCGATTGAAGAGAGAATGAGGGAGAGCGGCTACTGGTGGCTGCCGGGGTAGCTTCTAGGAGACGGCGGTGGCTGAGGGTAGCCGGTAGGGAGAGGAAGGGAGTAGAGAGAGAAGGAAGGAGGGAGTCACGGCGGTGCCCCAAGACACTATTTAAGTGTCTTCCTTTTATAAAACTAATACGTATTATCATTTTTAACCTCAAAGGTTTTGACAGATACTATTAATTATCAATTATAAGAAGCTTGGAATGTATTGGCTATGCCAACAATTAAAATTGTCACCCTAATGAATGAACCCCATTCGTTGGACATATTTTAGACGCCTTTTTGTAAATTTTTAAATATATATAAAAAGTGTGATTTTATACCATTTATATATAGTTGTAGATGTAATTCATGAAATTTTTTTTCAATTTAATTTACAAATATATAGGTTTTGTACCATGAGAAGACACTTAATAAGTGTCTTCCCCAAGACATTTATCATTTTCCTTTTGTTAACTAAGTTTTTCCCAAGCCTTAACTAACCCTAATCTTCTACTAATCCAACTCTAATCCCCCTCTAATTCTCCTAACTGTATCAGATTTGGGCCTAACTAATTCTAATACCAAAGATACTCTAATACTAACTAAAATCACCTAAAATTAATACCAATCATGATAATCTATATAATAATATAAAAGTAATATATTCGAAATTTGAAATACTCAACCCAGAGTGATTGTAGGGGTTATAGACCAATCATATTAAAGAAAAAAATCGATTTAAAAATACAGTAAAAAATTTCCGCCCATGAAATAATAAAAAAAATCGATTTGAAAAAATAATAAACAAGAATTCTAATTAAATTAAGAGTCTACCTTATCTAATTAGAAATATACTTTCCAACCCAATTAGGAGTCTAACTCCCACCCAAATCTAATTAAAACTCTACCTTTCACCCAAATCTAATTAGGACTCTACCTCCCGACCTATTGTAAAACTCTTATTAGTATCTGTCTTGTAAAACCCCGAAAATTTCTATTAAAGTCTACCGTTAAATTTCCTGACGTGTGTTTTTATTTTTCCGTTTAATTATATACTATTAACACATGGAGCTTTTAGGACCGCGATTGAGTTCGTTGAAATTTTTAGAGTCTGAAAATTATCAGTTAAGAAAGTTTCGGCTATCAACTAATTTTATTGGGACTAGTTGTGGGATCATTTTTAGAAGAAACAATGTTATTTTTAGGAGAAAAATTTTATGAGAGGTATTGAGAATTTTTAGTGACTGAATAATATCAGTTAGAAAATTTTTGGATACCGGCTAAATTTATTTGGGACCAGTTTGAGATTTATTTTATCAGATTTCTTCTCCTCCAGATCCCCTCTCACTGCCTTGAACCCCTCACCGTCTCGAATTTCTCATTCTCTTTTTCCCTTTTTTTTCTCTCGGATTCTCCATCTTTCTCTCTTTTCTCTCTTTCTCCTCCTCCCTCTTCATTTTGTTCCCCACAAAACCCCAACACCCCGACCCCCCTGCATGCAACGACCCCCACCCCCATGCACCCCCTCCTCCTTATCCCCCTTATTTAAACCCACGCAACGCACCACCCACCGTACCTCACCATTCAACCGCCGCGAACCACCCCAACAACCATCCCGAGCACCACCAAAACCACCCAAAGCTCCTGCCAACCATCGCACCACCACCAACCCCGGCCTCCCTCTGTCATCCTTTTCTTTCAACCCGATGCAGCCATGCACACCCACCACCACCACCTCACCGCCTGCCGACCACCTCCCCGTCACCCACTGATCCCGACGAGGCCCAGCACCGGCGACCACCGCCCCGCCGCCGGCGAATCTCCCCAGTGACGCACTAACCCGACTCCATCTCATCTGTGTCCTCTTCTCGTTTCTCGGGTTTGCCCAGTTCGGACCGACGATGGCGTCAACCTCCGAGCTGCCGATCGCCACCCTCAGCTGTCACCAACGCACCCGCCGCCGCTAACACACCGGAACTCCGATCGCCGTCCATTTTGCCCGGTGAACCCTACGTAAAGCCCTAACCTTATTATTATTATTATTATTATTATTATTATTATTAAGTTACGTATTATTATTATTATTATGAAGTTATTAAATTATTATTAAGTTTCGTATTATTATTATCGAGTATCATAAGTCTTCGTATTACTATTAAGTTATTTCATTTTATTAAGTTTAGTGATTTTATTAAGTCCCTATTATGAATTACTATTAAATCCATAATTTTATTATTCAGTTTCGTGATTTTATTACTTAAGTTTGTAATTTTATTATTTAGTTTCATTTTATTATTAATAAGTTTTCGTAAGATTATTATTAAGTTTTGTATTAGTATTTTTTTTAAGTTATTAAGTTGTTATTAAGTTCGTGATTTTATTAAGTTTAGTAGTATTATTTAGTTTCGTAATTTTATAATTAAGTTCGTAATTTTATTACTTAGAGTCGTAATGTTATAAATTTATTATTTAGTTTCGTAATTTTATTACTTAGCTTCGTAATTTTATTACTTAATTTCATAATTTTATTATTAAGTTACGTAAGTTTATTATTAAGTTTTCATATTATTATTATTAAGTTTTGTAATTTTATTATTTATTTTCGTAAGCTTATTATAAAGTTTCGTATTACTATTATTATAAGGTTTCGTGTCATTATAATTATTATAAAGTTTTCATGTTGTTATGTGGTAATATGGATATTATGTTCAAAACTCTACGTTACTATTATTATTAAAGTATTAGTATTAGGTTATGATTTTTTTTAAATGTGTTGTTTTGATTTTATTATTTTATCTTTAAATATATATATATATATATGTATGTATGTATGTATGTATATATATATATATATATATATATATATATATGTATGTATGTATAGTATGTTGTGATGTTCGTGATTTCGTGATAGTTATGCTTGTTACATATACTACTAACTAATGAGAAAGTGATAAGGTTGGGGGAAGGGTATCATTCGTGCGTAATCAATTACCATAGAGATCGAGTATTAATTTTCGAAGTTTATATTCGAATTCTAGGTTCGAGCGAGAGACGACGCAGTAGTTAGCTCCCGTGTGTAAATATTGCAATAAAGCGAAGCTGTTAAGGTAATGTCTATGTCCTAATCCCCATTGGGATGCTCTTTTATCTGTTTTGTGGTTTTAATTTGTTTTAAGAAGCGTGCATCTCGCAGGGGATTTTCTGTAAAGTTAGACTGTCTGTTTTGGATGTCTAAGTATTGTTCTGAGTTGAGAAAAAGGTGACAGTCTTTTAAACTCTGAGTTTTTACTCTGTCGATTTTGGAAACTGGGTTGGATTTTGTTGAAAAGTCTGATGTCTAAATTTCATAAGATACTAGTAATCAGTGAAACCTGAATCGTGGTATAATGTCTATGCTCTAATCCCTTTTGATGCTCTTGAACTGTTATGTTGATTATTGTTATATGGAAATTTGCATTCTGATGGGAACTTTATATGAAACTTGATCGTTTATTTTTGTTTAAGGAAATTATGATATATGATTCATAAAGTATGGACAGTCCTTTGGTTTTGTGTTGAAAGTTTGTTGGTTCTGAACTGTGATTTGGAAGTGTTGGACCTTTAAATGAAACTAGAGTGTTTGCTTAAGTGATTGATCTTTGTTTGGTAAAAGTTGGACATTTCTTGGTCTTTGTGTTGAAACTTTGTTGGTTTGGAACTGTGGTCTGGAAGTGTTAGTCTTGTATCCGAGATTAGACTATCTGTTTGATTGAGAAAGTGATTGATCTTTGTTTGATAAAAGTTGGACAGTTCCTTGGTTTTTGTGTTGAAAGTGTGTTGGATTGGAATTATGGTTTTGAAATGTTAGTTTTGGAAATGTTGATTGATATTGGAAAAGTGTTGGTTCCGGAATGTTGGTTTTGGAAATGTTGATTGGAATGATATGAGACATAAAACCTGACTAATTAAAGGTTATGAGAAAAATGCAGGTTCGGGCAGTCTCGCCAAGACCAGGTCGAATACCTGTGAGTGAGACTGTCAAGAGACCAGGTTACGCATGATAGTTTGGAATGATGTTTGCGATGGCCATCCGGAATATGATGTGGTTGTGATGATGATGAGAAAGTATGTTTGCGATGGCCATCCGTGAGATTGATTGAGATTAGAAAGTTTGTGAATATTTTGGCGAGTCTTTTGGACTCCGAGGGGAAATACGGAAGCCCCGCCCGCTTTAAAATATGGAAACGGTAAGGTTGTGTGGTAAAAGTTATTTGAAATGTTTGACTTGTTTTAATGATGTTTTTACTTTGATTCTCGGAGCTTGAAATCCCAAAGGGGACCTTACCTGAAACTTGACTGTTTATTCTGATTGAGAAAATTGTGTTCTTTGCTTGGTAAAATATGGATAGTCTTTTGATTCATTTGTTGAAAGTGTGGAATTATTAGTTCTGGAAAAGGTTGGCTTTGGAAATGTGGGATTGAGACTGGTATGACTTGAGATTGTAAATTGTACTTGATAGTTATATGTGTGAATGTTGACGGCTGATAATTTATAAGACATTAATATCCAAGTGAAACATTAAGCGGGTAAATTCTGTTACTTCTCTGAAGCAAGGTGTGGACACATGTTGGAACTGTATGAGGATATAGTATCCTATTCCGAGTCTGGGACTGGCCATCCAAAATCGGGACCTTCTGGAAACTCAATATCCCGTCCCTTGTTAGAATTCTGATTCTAAAAGCAGAGACCTTTGAAAGGTCACCCGCATAATAAAATTGATTTAATTTCGATAAAGAAACTACTATAACTCTGGGTGTTGAATCTGACCTTGATGTTTTGACTCTGTTTCTGATTCTGAGTTGGATATTTTGCTTCGAATCTCGTTCTAGTAGTTGGATTAGCTGGTTTGAGAATTTATGATAAATTCGTTATCTGATTTACTTTGATTACTATGATTTTTAATGTCTGATTTTGAATTATTGAAATGTCACGTTGAGACTTCTGGAATGTTGTGCTTTCTGAGTTGAAGGTTTATACTGTTGGTCCCTAAGTGTTGTTATGTCTGAACTCTGGTTAATTTTGGGTTGGGATTCAAATGAGTTGCGAAAGGTTTGACTTGTCCCCCTCCCTCAAATGAATTGAAATGAATTTTAAACTGTTTTGACAGTTAGGGGTAGACATTATTGAGGTTTCCCCCCTCATGTTTGTAAATGTTTTGTTTTCAGGTGAAGACTTCTGTGATGGGAACGGGAACTAGCAGTGAGGACGTCTAGAGTTTTAGTTTTGGAGTTATGTTAAAAGTTTGACAGTCTTGAAGTTAAGGATGTTTATTCCAAACTCTAAGTTTGTTTAATTGTTATTTCCGTTGTTAAATAGTTGTAGTTTTCCTTCTCGCCTTGTATTCCTTCGGGGATACGGCAGTGACCCCCGAATTAAAGTTGAGTCTTCCGCTGAATTTCTGTCAACGTTAGTTTGACTGTGACGTTTCCATAATCGAATTTTCGGGGCGTTACATGTCTCTAATACTAACCTATCCTGAAAACCCTAAACCGAAACCTACCTATAAAAACACAATCTTTATACCATGTACATGTTGGGAACTATCAATATGCTCCCTGCTACAAGTTCATTTTCTATATATCCATACTCTACTGTGTGAAAACGCATAATCCTCATTTTAATCAGGTTAGTATATTCTTTATCTGTGTGTGTTGTACTATTGTTGCTTTGTTGAGTGTTCGGTTGTAATTTTTGTAGTTTTATAAGTTAAGGTTGTCGGTCCACAGGGATGGGTGTGAGGCTTGATTAAGGATAATCGGTTTGTGTAAAGGGGTTTTTCTCAATGCGAAAAGCAATAAATTATGTAAATGAAGCAATAAACTAATCTAGACAAGATAATAATAAAGAAAGCAATTAAAAGCATGAAATCAAATAAAGCAATTAAAGCAAGGAATGGAAATCTAGAATGAACAATGAAATTAGAGACAAGAAATTATACCTTTGATGACTAATCTTCAATAAACCTTCAATCTACACTTGAATTTCCCCCGAACAAACAAGAAATTGTGGTTTGGATTACCAAGAATCCCCCAAATTCTCACTAGTAAGTAGAATTGGAGTTCCTTGACCCTCCTCCCCACTAAAAATGGAGTTGATTGTGGCTAACACTATAAAGCTTGGAAAACAAGTCAACAATGACAACTATAGAGAGAGAGAGAGAGAGAGAGAGAGAAGAGAGAGAAAGCTTGTAAAACTTCAATGGAAACTTGCTTGAATTGAGAAAGCTTGAGAAAGTTTGAATACAAATGCTAGAAATCAATGAAAGCTTGAAGAACAATTGAAAACTTGAAGAACAATTAAGAGAGATTAAAGCAAATAAAGAAAAGCAATTAAATCTAATTCTACTCCTAAACTACCTAGGCTAATTTATTCCCTCTTGGATTAATACAAGTGGGTATTTATAGAAGAAGGAAAAATACAACCCAAAACCCTAGAACAAATCGCAGCACGCGCGTCTACAGACAGAGTGGCTCGGGCGAGCCAGCATTCTGACTGGTGTTTTTGTTGCCCCAGAAGCCTGGCTCGGGCGAGCCAACAGATGGCTCGGGCGAGCCAGCGTTCTGGGCAGTTTTTCCCTACCGACTTCAAACGCGCATAACTTCTTCATCCGAACTCCGTTTTAGGCCCGTAAGATATCGATGGAAAGCTCTCGGTGTGTACTTTAAGTTCCCAAAATTTCAGAGCAATCGGAGTTGTAACGAAGGAGTTATGACCCAAAGGGTGAAAGCACACGTATTTCAAACCTTTGAGTTTGTACCGTTCCCCTGTTTTGCGCCAATCTTGATATGGAATTTCCAACTTCGGTTTCGCCTTGGCTCTCGGCTCGGGTTGACTTGGTTTGACTCAGATCTCGGCTCGGGTTGACTTGGTTTGACTCGGGAAATAGCTCGGGATTCCCTAAAAACCTTCAATTAAGCCCAAACTTCTTCTAACTCCTTATTTTCCTACAAAACACCAAATCATTATATCTAATATATAAATAGGGGTTAAAACAAGCAAATATACCCTATAAAAGATAAGAAATTCGGCTCGGAACGAGGCCGAACATTGAGTACCTTTGTTTTTTTTACTCTTTGCACTAATGATGATTATCTACATGGATTACTAATGCTTCTTCATTCATTTTTTGGTGGATTTTAGTTTTGTGTTTTTTTTTATTATTTTTTTTCCGATTTTGTACAATAGGGATATAAATATGTTTTCAACAATATTAACGACTGTATGAAGCGGCAACAATTAATAGCACGGTGGTCAACTAGAGGTTGATAATGGGTGTCTAGGCTTTTTTGATGTGGCAATTTCGGCTGGGGTTCTTATGTCAATAAATATGCATTGAAGATGCAATAATGGATGTGCATAATCTTTTCATGCTTTCCAAAGTTTGTCCTCAATGTTTAGGTATGCTGGAGTGTAATTATGATCCAATAATTGCAGGGATACTTACAAGACAACAATAATTTTGATTCAATTATGAAGCCACAAGGAGAGATGTGTCATAAATGGAATTATTGCATGTAATTATCATTAATTTTTGTATTTAAGTCGTCAAATGCGATTTTGTATGTTACTATCTTAATTTAGTTGTAATGTTATCCAATTTAGTCGAAGTATTAACTGATTTTTGCTAGCTTGATTGCATAGCGTTGATATGGTTTTCCCCTTGATAACAGAAGGTTGTAGGACTGTGCGAAAGAAAATTATCTTTCGTTCTAACTATTTTACATTGTTTAAAGTCAATAACTTTGGTTATACCCGGTATTGTTTTTATGTATATCAATTTTATAAATCATTGGTGAAGATATAAACATATAAATTATAATAATTATTTATATGACTCAAATTATATTATGTGTTTATATGTTTAACAATAAATTATAAAGAAAAAGAAAAAATAGACATAAATTATGTACGTCAATGGTATAATTGTTTATATAAACACTTTACGAAATTTAAAGTCATGTAAACTATAATTTAACAATAATTGTTTGATGCATGGGTATATTAAACTCATATAAACAATTATAATATTGATATACATAATTTATGTTTATATATAATAATTTGTTTATAATTTATGTTTTTTCTTTATAATTTATATGACTTTAAATTAACAATAATATTTATATAATAATCTTTATATAAACTATAATTTATGAAATTTATGTTTTTTACTTTATGTTTATATATAACAATTTGTTTATAATTTAAAATTGTAGTTTTTTCTTTATGTTTAACAATAAATTATAAACATAATTGTTTATATGACTTTAAATTATAATAAATGTCTATTTTTTAATATAAACACTTTACGAAATTTATCACCACTATAGCTTTGGTTATATCGGACGTAGATTGTAACTAATAATATATATTATACGATTTACACCTATGAGTTTCCATTGTAAATTTTATATTCATTTATATTATAAATATTTTTTTAATTATTAAACATTTACTTTTTAATACACCTGTGCATAGCACGAGGTTAACAGTAGTAATTACAAATAGCAAAATAAAACATACAATACTATTAGTTATATAATACAAATACTCACGCATCAGGGTAATGCTATACTAATAATAGTAATATAATACTATAATAAAACTACTACTAATAATAAAGGTAGAATTATAATAATCACATAACAACAGTACCCACAAATTATTCACGTAATACACATAATGGATAATAATAATAATAATAATAATAATAATAATAATAATAATAATAATAATAACAATAGTGATAGTAATAATAAAAGGGAATAATACGAATAATAATAATAATAACACATGAAATTACCAATTTACTCTTATTCCCATGAAATCTCATGCATGTAGAAAATTACTAAAATACCCTTGTCAGTCCCTCAACGGTCCTACGAGCTCAAGTGTCAGCATAAATAATCACAAACGAATAAACAATTAACGAAGTCAAACCTAATTTACTAACGATGTCACGATCAACACCTTTTAACTTTTCGAGGTTTTACAGTTGCATATCTACCTCTTTGGTCAATGATGAATGTGGTCACTTTGTGACTAGTGTGGTACACGGTGTGGTCATATTAATGTCTTAGTTGCATTATAAGTTTATGACTGAAAACAAACCCCTATATCCATATAGTTCTACATGTGTCTATTGACGCGTTACATATCTAACTCTTTGGTCAATGATAAGTGTTGCCACTTGTTGACCACTATGGAGACTCAGTGTGGTCATGTTAGTATCACTGTCATGTTCCATTATGAGTGTGGTCACTTGGTGGCCATTGTTGCTACACATTGTGGTCACATTAGTTTCATGTTCCGTTACAGTTCTCCGACTGATAATAAACCCCTTGCCCCCTCTCCCCTTCTAGTCTTTCCCATTGCTTGGCTCCCTAATCCTAATGCACAGAACAAAGGTGGTCGCGCAATATGTGAGTGTGGTCACGAGTATGCAAATAGAAAAGACCAATTCCACGATCTCATTGTTATCATAAACCCTAATTATCTGCATGTGATTTCGATTTGAGCCTGTCAATAATCACAAACTAATCGTCTAGAAAAAATGTTAGACAAACCTGTTAATCTCAATTTTTTCAAACGTGTATGAACGAGTTAAATATGATAATTTTGATTTCATAACAATCAGACAATTAATTACTTCACTGAGTTGCCGCATCCAACGCATGTTATTTTTGGCATCAAAATGATCTAATTGATACTCCCCCTTGATTCTCATTAGTTAACATAACAAAACATATTCTATTTTTTTTAATTCATTAAATGAAAACCACCAGCTGTATTTGAATACCAGATAGTGGTTTTTCACTCCAAATCTTACATGTGTCAATGACATATTTTCAGCCATTGGATCAAGATCTAACGCGTCATATCGCTCCTTCCTACCTTCCTACTTAAAGTTTCTTCCTACTAGATTCGTTCCCTATATATATATATATATATATATATATATATATATATATATATGGAAGTGATCTTATGAGCATTGGACTTATGTGAGCATGTGAGCATTAGGATTATGGACCCTTGAATCTTCATTCTATAGGAAAAAAGTGGAGTTTGACTTTTCTTTTTACCCATTTAATATTGCTCTCACGTGACTGCAGTAATTAAGGAGCAAAAAAAAAAAGATAAAAAAAGAAGAGGAATTGATGCATGATAACATAGGAAGTCCATCAGCCATACCAACCATCATTCACGTAGCAAGAAGTAGCCAGGGAGGCGGAACAAGAGTTGCCCGGGGAAGTGATGATGCAGTAGGTACTTGAGGAGAAGCCAACCGGGAATGCTCACGGACTGATAAGTGCATTATTTGCCTTGATTTTTAGGGAGCTTTGATAGTATATTAGAGAAGTTTTGGATTGAAAATGTATATACATTCCCCTATTTCTCTATGATGCTTGGTTCTTATTGTTTTTGGTGAAAACTTGCAGATTTGGAAGCAAAACGCCAGTTTTTCCCAGAGCTATGGCAAGACCAACGACACAACGGGCATTCCCCGCGAAAGTACATGCCGTGGCAAGAGTTTCAAGATCAACGAAGCAAAGACCAGCCAAACAGTGGCCACCACGGTCTGTCCATGGTGGAGACCACAGACCGTGGTGGTCCCTTTTTGTGTGCGGTCGTGTTTTTGTTTCGCAAGGAAAGAAGAGAAAAATGGCAGTTTTCGGGGGAGTTCATTATTCATCAAGAAAGAAAGAAGTTCACAACCCATATTCCATGACTACTCCTTTTCCATACTCCATCAAGAATCAAGATTGAATCAACCAAAGAGAGGCAAGATCCAGAATTCGAGAGCAAGTTAGCGGCATTCGCGGAGAATAATTGCTCCTTTTCATAGTTAGCGGCATTCCATGACTACTCCTCTTCGTAGTTTGTTCAATCTTTTTTGTATTCTTTTTTGTTCTAAGGTTTGATTATCATGTTTGGAACTTGTTTCATGCTTTCAATGACTATGAGTGAGTAGATTTTAGTTTTTTAGGGTTTCGCAAACCGAAACAATGAAGTTTGATTAGAATTTTCATAACTTCTGCTTGAATTCTTATTTCGAATCAATCAATAGAAGGTTGTATTCTTCATGTTCATGAGCGTTTGTAAGGCCTCGAATGCTTGTGATTTGAGATTAGTCTAAGCAGTACTGAAAGGTGAATTAGAATAATCCGACTACCAACTTTTCTACCTAGTTTTGTGAAATTTGAGAAAAGACTAATAAACTAGGGAATCATTTTGATAATCGGATAATTTGAGACCTTCAACTTTGATTAACTTGAAAGGTATACGAAAGTTGTTTGTTAGGTTAATTAGTGTAATTCTATTGAGCATCGAAAGAGGGGTAGAATTCATATGGTTATCGATTCTTGATTCGATTGAAAGAATAGTTGCATGAACTAGGTTTTAATAGTCAAACTCATTGCTAGGAAAGCAATTCCCTAGAAGTTTTCTCCCTTGATTAAATCCTAGATTAATTTCCCTGCTTTATTAGACTTAGTTTCTAAAAGTTTTCAAAATCAAAACCCCGAGTAACTTAGCAATCAAGTAGAGGGTTAGTTCATTGTGTTGCTAGACTAAGTCTCTGTGGGATCGACCTTGACGTGCTACAATCGTACCCGTGCGCTTGCGGTCGTGTCAGGGACGTACCACCCCGTGGACTGAGCCAGCCAAACAGGCTCCGAATTAGGCTTGGGCATGGGCCAACCAGTCGAACTCGATCCGCCAAGCCAGGAATGCTGAGGGACAGACCAATCTTGCATGCTAGTCGGCCAGGAAGATGGTCACCCTTGAGAATGAGTACCGAAAGTCCATTGTCCACCTGAACCCCCCAAGGAAGGAGTGATAGGGTTCACAGGATGCGAGGTAGTGTCATCTACCAAGGCCTGACTGCCAGGATGCCCTACAGATGCACTTGAATCACGATCCCTCACCATGATTTCTCGAACGCGACAACCAGACCGCACTAAGGAAGGGGCCCAACGAGAATGAGAGGGCCAATAGGTGGCACTAGACTCAGAAGCATCATCCACCTAGAAAGAGGGAGCTCGAGTGTCGTCGCTAGACCGCGTGCTATGATGAGTCCCCTCGTGATCAATTGGCTCCCCCTAGGACATATAGGCCATATCCTCCTCCACACGATGTGAATGATGAGAACCACAACCAGAATCCTGACCCTCAGGCCTCAACCAACACACCTTTACCTCGACCTTCTGAGATAGGTGCCAAAGGTGAGTGGGAGGATCCAATCTCCTCATGAAACTAAGCTTGAGAAGTGTACTCTTCGGTAGAAGAACGACGGGGAATCTCCATTCGAGGGGAAGCAACACTCGAACGCCAAGGCGAAACTCGAGGTATGGAATCCACGTCAGCTTCCAGGTCACCACCACCAGCTATGGCCCCTCGGTATCACCCGGAACTAGTGAACCATTAACCAAATAACTTACTCATGGTGCTTCACTCTTTAGCCATGCGCTGCACTTGCTGCCATCTCGGTTGAAGAGAGAGAACAAAAGGAATCAACACAAAACTCGGTAGGAATAACGAAAGTAAAAGAAAGGAATTACTGGTTTCTTGTCCATATCCTCCAAAAGCGAGCAGGAGATGCTACTTCCATCTTAAGAAAGCAACTTATCAGGTCTCTTTCCTCACGAATATTCTCCTCGGTCGCTTTATTATAGGGCCCCAACTGGAAAATCAAGGAATCGTCAACAAACCTAGCGATTGAACAAAGAGGGCCTAGAAAGGGTATTACATACCGCTTTAAAATCCAAACGGCGGAGATACTGTCCAGCTCGTCATCAAAATGATCAGCCGGAACGTTCTTAATGAATTGCTGGAATTCCTTTCCCTGGAGGGTATTCTCAAGGGCGCGCGCATCTAAACCCTACGGATCAAACATCTTCTCCGGAGGATACATAGGGATGTGAGAAGGGAGGCGTCCCGGGATTTGCATGGTAACTTGTTCTTCTAAGTTCCAAACATGACCCAAGGGGCCCTCGGCCAGTAAATGGGCGACAATTTACTTGAGCCTACATAAAGAGTGTCTAAGCAAGAGCAAGGGGTGAAATCGAAAGGGAAAAAAAGAGGCATACCGACGTAAGGTTGTCCAAAATGCATCGGACCTCGTCCAAACGACCCACTCTCAATTTCTTGCCCCCGATATTATGGACAGTCCAGCGCTCAGCGACCGGGACCATTCTACCCCAGGTCTGCACAATGAAAACAATATGCTTAGAACAGAAGAAAGAGACAAAGAAAAAAAAAAGAAAGCGCAATCAGATGCATCTCGAGAACGTAACTCGAGCACCTTCCACAAGCTAGGTCCATATTGGAAGTGCGGCTGTGCGGGATGAATAATGAAAGGCTCGTCATTCTGGGAAGCACACACTCCACTCCGAAGACCACGAATAAAGACGGCATAGGAAGCCTTACCCCAATTCAAGTGACGTACATTCTCGAAGTTCAACAAATTCTCCATCTAGAACAGAATAATGTTGTCGCCACGGTTGGCGAAAATGGTGGAGGAGATGAAGTAAGCCAATAACAGGAAGCGTCGATGATTGAGGGGCAAATCCTGAAAATGATTGTCTTGAAGGGCTCTCTCGAAGTGAATATAAGCCAAGTTCAATAAACCTTGCCCGAGTTGAAGATGAACAAGCACGGGGCACAACATGGTTATCACTTCTGGAGGAATCTCCCTTTGGAATACCACGTTTTGGCCACCCCAACGGAGACCGGTGATCATGACAAAGTTCGTAGGAGTGACCATCATCTCACAACTTTTCCAAATCCGCCTCAGAAATACTAGGAAACATCCCTTCGGGAAATAGGTTGTCAGGAGCAATCGGTTCCTCCTTGTACAGATCTATGTAGAAGTCACGAACATGCTTTTGAACTTCAAGAGGCTCTGATATCCAATCACCCATTTATGTTTGGAGCATCTCAATTTTATTGTATCTCCTCCTAATTATTGTACTCAGGTGGAAGAACTTTGTATTTCTATCTCCATCTCGGATGGCGTCCACTCTAGATTTTTGGTACCAAAAAATGTCTTATTTGGTTCAAGACATCATTTAGCTCTTTTTGACCACTTTCTCCAACTTTAAGAGGTGGTCATGTCCTCCCGAATCCAACTTCTTCTGAATGCCTTGAAGTCTGGCCCAGGCTCTCCTTCTACGACGGAACAAGTCCCCAAAAATCTCTTTATTCCAATGTGAAAGATCATAAGATAGATCTCGCAAAGTATCCATACAAGGTTTTCCGTGTTCCCATTTAGACTCCACATATTGTTTGAAGTTTTTGTGGGTTAACCAAGCTGCTTGAAATTTGAAAGGTTTAGGTCTCCTTTAGCAAGAAAAGCCTTTGATATCCAGCAAAATAGGGGTGTGATCAGAATAGTTTAGGAGTAAATGTCTCAAATTCCCATCGGGGAAGAGTTCTCTCCAACTAGGATTGCAAAGGGCCCTATCAAGGCGCGCACACTTTCTTGTGCTCGGTGAATTTCCTTTTATCCACGTAAACTGAGGACCCCGAGAAACCCACATCCAAAAGGTGGGAATTGTTAATCCAGTTTGTAAATTTCCTGCACCGACGAGCCATAGCTTGATCCCCATGATTCCGTTTTTCTAGGGAGGCAGTTTCATTAAAATCCCCCAAAAGAAGCCTGGGGCCATCTAAAGAATCCCCAAAAGACTTGAGCTGAGACAACAACGCTGTTCTCTCATGTTCTCGTGGGTGTGCATACACAAACGTGATTACCCACTTATGGTGAGTTTGAACTTTCACAGAAGCAGAAATATATTGAGTTGAGACTTCTAAAACATCCAGATCAACCTAAAAATCATTCCACAGGATCCAAATGTCCCCGCTGAAGCCACTAGCCTCTATCCTAAACCAGTTATTAAAACCAATTCTCCTGCAAACTCTATCCGCCCTATCCCCCTTGATGTGAGTTTCCAACAAAGCAACCACATGGGGACGATGAAGGCGAAGATGTTCTCGGAGTGTTCTGAGGAATTCAGGGTTGCCAGCAATAAATTTATTTAAACTAACTGGTAACTGCTTAGCATATGATAGTGATATATAGTTATAACTTTGAGGGTAGAACGTTAATTGCATTCAGAGACATTATTGTTCGTTGAACAACAATTTTGGACCTATATGATGCATTTGTTGCTATGGTCTTGTCAATATTCATGATAAACAATTGCCTCTGATGTTCTTGTGTAAATATAGTGTACACTGATGTTGTAGAGTTGACTGGTATATCCATTCATAAATATGTGATTATAATAACTCTGTAAAAAAATCAAGCATATAGTTTATGTTAAAAATATTGAAAAACATAGGTATAGATATATATATATATATATATATATATATATATATATATATATATATATATATATGAGAATAGATCACATTGGGCTTTGTAATGTGATCTATAAGGTGGTGACAAAGTGTCTCGTGAATAGAATACAATTTGTGCTCCCAAAGCTGATATATCCTACTCAATCGAGTTTTGTTCCGGGTAGACAAATTGGGGATAACATTATTATAATGCAAGAGATCCTCCACTCGATGAGACAGAAACAAGGGGAAAAAGGATGGATGGCGATCAAGTTGGATCCAGAAAAAGCATATGATAAGGTCCGGTGGGACTTTCTATGCAATACCTTAATAGATATGCGTCTTCCACGGGTTATGGTGGAAACTATAATGAGGTGTGTTAGGACTTGCACGATGAGTATCCTATGGAATGGAAGCCCAACTGAATCCTTTTCTCCTTCAAGAGGAATTCGCCAGGGAGACCCTCTATCACCCTACCTGTTTGTGGCATGTATGGAAAGACTCAATCAACTTATAGATATCGAGGTTGCAAGGGGCGAGTGGCACCCGTTCCAAACGAGCAGGAATGGGCCGAAAATTTCTAGTTTAGCGTTTGCGGATGACATCGTGCTTCTTGCTGAAGCTACGCAACATCAAGCTCAAGTGATCAAGGCCTGTCTTGATGCCTTTTGCATGAGCTCCGGGCAAAAAGTCAGTACTCAAAAGTCCACTATCTTTTTCTCCCCGAACACTGCAGTACACACCAGTGGGGAAATCTGTACCACCTTGGGGATGGAGGAAACGGATGACTTGGGACGCTACTTGGGGGTTCCTTCTCTTTATGGTAGAGTCACTAGAGCCACCTTTAAGGGAGTGATAGACAGAGTAACGGGAAGACTAGCTGGCTGGAAGTCAAAATGTTTGTCCTTGGCGGGGCGAATCACGCTCATAAAATCTACTTTGAATGCTATACCGGCTTATGTAATGCAAACGACGAAATTAACCCGGTCCACTTGTGATGATCTAGATAGGATGATCCGAAAATTCCTTTGGGGTAGCACAATTGGTGAAAGGAAAATTCATCTTGTAAATTTGGAAACAATCACTAAACCCACTATTCATGGTGGATTAGGTTTATATTCCATGAGGGATTTAAATTCAACCTATCTCACCAAATTAGGATGGCGATTTCTAACTAGGAAATAAGACCTTTGGGTGCAAGTTTTGGAGGGAAATATTCCCAAGGATCTCCTATTACGAGAGTGAATCAATTAAGGGTCCATTATAAATGCAGTAATGCATGGCGAGGGATTCTCAGTGAAAAATACATTTTCCACAAAGGCACAGCAATGGCGATCGGGGATGGCAGAAACACTTCTTTCTGGCTGGATAGGTGGGTGGATAATAAGCCACTGATTGAGTCGGCTATCGTACTGGTGGAAGAAGACGAGAGTCACGCGATGGTTGCCGATTACTGGGATGGCGTGCAAGGCTGGAAATGGGAGGAGTTCGCGAGTAAACTTCCGAATAGTGTGCTCCTAAAGATAGCAATGCTGGAACTTGCGGAGGAAGGCGTGGCGGATAACATCGTTTGGACGGAGACGACAATCGGGGAATTCATGCTTGCTTCGGCCCTCTCTATCATTCAAGGTTCGATGGTTGAAGAAGATCACTTTGAATGGGTGAGAATTTGGCGGCTCGAGGTACCACAAAAGATTAGAGTTTTCATGTGGTTGGTTTTTCATGATAAGTTGCTCACAAATGAAAACAGATTGAAGAGAAACTTGACAGATGATCACCTCTGTCTGGGCTGTGGAGAAGCAACGGAGACTCTCGATCATATGTTTTGACGCTGCACTCATGCACAGCCGGTGTGGAGGGCAATTGAAGGTGAGAGAATAGCAGAGCGGGTGACGACCGGCAGTTTAAAGCATGGTTTGTGGTTGGGGTCACACCAAAGTTGAAGGATGATACCAGGCCGGCGGCTTTTGCGATTATTCTATGGCACATCTGGATATGGAGGAATGCGAGGATCTTCGGTAAACTTCGGGATATCCCTTTCAATCGGGGACAGTGGCTGCTGGGTGAGATAAGTAGAATTCTTGAAGCTTTCATGGAGGAAGACTTAAGTGCAACATGTCGGAGAGAAGTGTTTGATGGGCCGACTAGTATGCTGTACCACTGGGTTGGGCCGAGACTCGGGAATGGGGCTGTCCAGTTGTGCACCAACGGTGCTGCTCGTGGAAATCCCCCGATGGGGGCGGGTGGAGGTGTGCTTCGAAGCTCGGATGGGTCGTGGTTTGGGGGCTTTATGTGTTCCTTCCAACAATGCAATGCTTTGACGACGGAGGTTAAGGCGGTTCTTAAAGGTTTGCAAATGGCTAAGAATATGGGTGTGGAAGTCTTGGAGCTCATGGTGGATTCACAGGTTGTAGCTAGCCTTCTTGCCATGGAGGAAGTTCAACATGAGACAGTTGGGCCTTTAATTAAACAATGCGAAGCTTGGATGCAAATGGAGGGATGGACTGTAGAAGTAGCTTTCTGGCACCGTGAAGCTAACCGTGTAGCTGATAAACTAGCATCTATGGCTCTTGATGAACACATTCATATTGTTAAATACCTAAATAAGCCTCCTAGGGAGGTCCAACTTTTACTCCATGAGGATTGCATAGCTGCAAGGGGCATATACCGTATGTAACTGCTAGTCTTTTATTGAATAAAATGGGCTTTGACCCACCCTTTCTACCAAAAAAAAAAAAAATAGTTATAGAATTTAATCATATCATTTAATTTCATTTTAATATATAATAATCTATATATTATAATAGAAATCATTGTGGGCCCCACAAAATAAAGTCACGGGAGTGACTGTAGGGGAATTGACCAATTACAACGTACAAAATTATATTTTTTTCGATTTATAATCCGGATTTTATTTTAGAATTAAAAAACCAAAAAGTATCACTTAACAAAAATAGATAATTAGAAAGAACAGAATTTAAATGATATTACAAATCTATATATTATAATAGAAATCATTGTGGGTCCCACGAAATAAAGTCACGGGAGTGACTGTAGGGAAATTGGTCAATCACAACCTAGAAAATTATATATTTTTTTTTCTATTTACAATCCAAATTTTATTTTAGAATTAAAAAAACCAAAAAGTATCACTAAACAAAAATAGATAATTAGAAAGAAAAAAATTTAAATGATTTTACAAATCTATATAATATTAATAGTAAAGTTTGTGGGTCCCGCAGAATGGAGAAAAGAGATTGATTGTAGAGATTATGAACAATCAGGAAATAGATAAATGCAAAATTAAATTATTTTGAGGCAAATATCAGTAATTATTTTTTTGTTATCTATAATAATAATAATAATAATAATAATAATAATAATAATAATAATAATAATAATAATAATAATAATAATAATAATAATAATAATAATAAATTTGTCAATGATGCAGTTACAATATGTAAACATCCGCACAACCAACGTTACCAACCCCGTGTATTTCTAATTTCCCTCATTCACTAATAACTGCCACGTTATTAGTTGATTTCAGTTCATTCAAATCGACCATAGGCCCATAATTTATGTAGGGTTACATTTATTTATTTTAGGTTTGTTCTTATTTTTTATTTTTTTTAAAGATTTCTCACAACCAAAAAGTAGGGGGATTATATTGCCACAGTGGGTTGACCTTCAGAGGCTACAATGTTAAAACCCTCAGAGGTCTGTTCTTATTGGATATTAATATATAGGTTGTTTTTTTCCCTTATTGTCAATGTGGCTTATATGTATGCATACAATGTGAACTCAGCGATGAAGAAAGAGCGGAACTTTCTAAGGTTGTGCTATGAACCATGTAATATCTGTTGTGTATCTAGCTAGCATTGCATCTGATTGAGTAGGCACCTTTGCAATTGTAGACAAATTTCCTTGAATTTTAGCTTGAAGCTGCAAATATATTAAAGGAACTCAATAACCAAATTATGAGAATGGTCAATATAAATGCTATAGAGCAAAGCCTAGCAACATCAGACATGCAATAACCAAATTCAAGATTTGCAGCAACATTGAGTTCCTTCATCAAATTCGTAAAAGAAAAGCAATCCCAAATGTTAGGAAAGCTAGAACTCAAATTCCAATATTCCAAAATTAATATTTGACTAGAAATAAAAACAATCATGCAGAAATATGAAAGAAATTGTTTACTCTAAATCCAAGCAATAGAGACTTCGAGTTTACTTGAAATCAACCCTTGAAAGACCATTTACATGCCTGTGAGGCCTTGAAAAGTATGATTTTCGTCTTGATTACAAATACAAAAGCATCTAAATTATTTAAAAGAGGGAATACATTTTTTAATTTCAACCAAATGATCCCTATCATTTCAAAATTTACCTTCAATTTTTCTCCTAGCTCAACCATACAATTTCAGAGCTTCTAAAAATGTCAAGTAGTAGATCATCAAAGGGAGTGAGTTAAAATTAGAGACAGAATAAAGAATCAAAATTCATCTAACTCAGCCTAAACCCTAAAAAAGAATTTGACATGCAACAACATAAGGACACTGCTTTGTAAGCGAATGTAAATTTCTTCAGTGGAAAACCCCCAAATTCATTAAATCAAAGAAAAACCTTGACTTCAATTTGAAAATTTCGTCTAAACTTAACCTAAACCCTAAAAACTCATCAATAAGCAAAAAGAATTTGACATGCATCAACACTGATCTGTACGTGAATGCAAATTTCGTCACCAGAAATCCGCAAATCCATGAAATCAAAGGAAAACCCTGAATTCAATTCAATTCAATTTTTTTATAATTTGATTCATTAATTCAAACAATGTCATACCTGGAAGGGTTTCTCGTGAGGAAAGAAAGTGAGGACATTGGTGGTTTATGGAGAAGCAACGGGTGATTCGCAACAAGAGGGGAAAGAGAATGATAGATGGGAAAAGAAGCATTCTCTGAGAACTTGGGTGAGAGAGAGAGAGGGAGAACAGAACACTAACGGCAATCCATAAAAGCATAAACGATGGATTAGTGGAGAAGAAAATAATAGCTGATGACGAGGGTAAAAACGTAAATCAAAATTGGGACAGTAACCTCCTTACTCACTTTTTATATTTGTATATAATATATATATATATATATATATATATATATTCATAAAGTTGAAAGGGATCTTGTGTTGTTGTGTTGTGAAGGTCTGCCTACCTGCCTGCTAGCTTGTGTTCACACGCGAATTTATTATTTCACCCTTGAATATAATAATTATTTAGTAGCTTACATTAGCTTATTTTTACACGCAAATTTATTATTTTGCGTTCGAATATAATAACAAAAGATCCTGTCATCAAATGACATTAACTTATTTTTACACGCAAATCTATTACTTTGCGTTCAAATATAATAACAAAGGATCCTATCATCAATGAATATTTAGTTACTAACTCTATCAATTCGGACGGACGGGTTAAATACAGGTCATATGTATATTTGATTGGCAAATACAACTTAGGTATATTTGATATTAAAAACACGAGTTGGATCTATTTTGAATTCGGCTAAATACCTATATTTTTTGTTCACACACAAATTTTGGTATTCAAATACAATAACCAAGAATCATAAGATCAAATAAAAATTAATTTATTAAATCTATCAATTCGAACGAACGAGTTAAATATATGTAGATGACATAGTTGATTAGGGCAAGTACTGTCCGATTGTATTTCAGGTCCACAAAAATTTGACGTTAAAAAGTTAAGTATGTTTGGATTCAAATAAATACAGATTGGATTTATTTAATTAACCCTATATTTCAGGTCCACCAAAATTTGACGCGCGTTAAAAAGTTAAGTATGTTTTGGATTCAAATAAATACAGATTCGATTTATTTAATTAACCCGTCGGCACGACGGGTATGTTAGCTAGTATGTGTGTGTGTATATATATATATATATATATATATATATATATATATATATATATATATATATATATATATATATAGGGAATGGATCACATGAGCATGAACCTTTTATGAGCATGTCAGCATCAAAGCATTTCTGGCGGACATCAAGTATTATTTTCATTGACATCAAATATGAATAGTGAATATCAAGTTGAATATTTGATGTCCATGAAAGTAGTACTTGATGTCCGCCAAAAATGCTTTGATGCTTTGATGCTCATATAAGGCCCATGCTCATTTGTGCCAGTTTATTCTTTTCGCAACTAAATTGTTGGTCCGTGTTCTTATACCTGCTATTATCATTTAACTTTTTTTGCGATACAAATAACCATTTTATTATACCTGTGCATGGCCCGGGTTTCACAAAATTGTACCACTACTTATAGGATAATTTAAAATTGCTGGTCCACGTAAAGAAGGATGATGCATCATTCAACTCACTGTGGTCAACGTTTATTGTCATTTTAGAAAATTTTCTATTGCTAAATTATATGTTTTGTCGGAACAATTTATTATGATGTTTTCCATGTAACAATTTCATTAATATTTCATTTGGTTTACTTTGTATATACCGTTACTTATCCATGACTTTTATAAAATTTCAAAAGTAAGTAATTTAGTTCACTCCGTAGATTGCACGGGTTGAGGCGTAGTAGGGTTTTAATGATAGGGTAAGACACTTTTCGACGATTTCATTTAATTTCAAAATTGTGGATAACGGTTTATGCAGTAGATAGTTGTCTTCTAAGGGGCCTCGAGATTCTCGACGTGAGTAACGAGGTGGGATGGAGTTTGATATGCAATATGAGCAAGGGAGAAATCGTGGCAGCAAGGGAGTCACGACCGCGGCCATGATCGTCATGCACGTGATAAGGCTCGGTTGGCCAAAGTCACGGTTGCGACATCTTGTGTCGCGCCCGTGACACCCCTGCTGACGATTTTTGTTCGAGAATCTCCTGGATCACACCCATGAACCCCTCAGTCGCAGCTGCGACCCTAAAGGTTACACCCATGACCCCCATGTCGACCTTTTTTGGTTCAGACTTTCGAAGGATGTCACGCTCGTGACATTTTGAGTCGCGTCTGCGACGATTCTGGGAATGTTGGGTTTTAAGTTCAACTCCCCCCGCCCCCCCGCCCCCCGGTTTCCTTCCGTTTTGTATAATTCCCTTTGTATCCCCTCCCTCAAATATATACATGCAAACTTCCTTCATTAGAGTTAGTTTTTGATGCACATAGGTTTAGCCACAAAATCCTCTCCACTTGGTAGATTGTAATAGAGGGTTTTCAAACCCAAATTCAATGAAAACAACCCTTTTGGTGAAACTTGCTAGTTGATTTCTTTGGTTCTGAGTCTGAGTTGGTTTTTGATTGGATATCTGGAGAACATCAATGTTTGATGTCCCCCAAGCAAAACCTTTATATTCCCTTAACATACTTGATGTCCACGAAAACAATACTTTATATTCACCTTTCATACTTGATACCCAATAAAAAAACATTTGATATCCGTCAGATATCCAACCATGCTCATCAAAGGACAGTGCTCATGTAATGAATTCCCATTATATATATATATATATATATATATATTTGGACAAATCAATAAGATTTTTCCATTGACAAAATCAAGTACAAGATACTCGGGCATACCCGAGGGGCCAACAATTAAACCGGTCCAAGGCTCAAAACCATAACTCCACAACCAAAGAGATTAGTTCAAAACCAACCCCAAACAAACCGGCTAATAAAGCCTCAATTTAACATCAGATTTGATAGAAAGACAAACAAAAGCGGGATCGTGAGAAACATTCTGATGAAGTCTCCTATATATATATATATATATATATATATATGGGAATAGATAGGGTGAGAAGAGTTTTTTGGTGAGAATGTGAAAAGAGTCCTTAATAGCCCTTGGATCATAGATCAATGACCAGCAAAATAAATCCATTTCCTTTTTTTATTACCCCCCTCACGTGACATGTGCTGTTGAAAAAAAAGGAAAATCAGGCATGGTCATAATTGAACATGGTGAAATGTGCGCGTGGGAAAAGGGCAGCTGGCTATGATGAAAACTGATTTGAAGTTTTAGTTTCTTTCAAAATTGATTGCTTTGCTTAACTATGTGGAGAAACGAAGGGAAGAGGAACAATCACAAACGGTTATAGCAACGAAGGAACGAAGGGGAGTAGAAACCATTAGTTAGGGTTCGCCATTTTCTGGCAAAAGGGAGAAACTGTGCTGATGGTGGAGAAGAAGTGAATTCCGGTCGATCGGTGGTGGCGATTTGTGCGACGACCACATAGATGTCAAAGGGAAGGATGTTCATGAAACAGGTGCAAAAAAATCAGTCAAGGTTAGTAAATATTTTCCAGTAAAAGGTGGTTCCTTTTTGCTAAAATTAGGGTAAATTGGAACAAATTCATCACAAGTTTGCTTTGTTGTCCATTGGTCATCGGTTGTTTTCAGGGGTTATGAACGTGTCCATTTGTGAGTTTTCTTTGAATATGTGATATGTATAGTCGAACAATTGACAAGTTTGCTTATTGTGATGTGTATCATCTATGATCGTGACATTCTTGTGGTCTTATGTTCGGTACCTTAGAGCATGTATATTATGGTAGTGAATTCTAGGTATGACAGATATAAATTAGGGCATTTATATGAGCATGCACATTAAGATAATGCATGATGTCCATCTTTGATGTACATCACATACAGCTGGTTATACACATAGAAAGGGACGATATTTTCGATTAATGTCCATTTTTTTATGGGCTTAATGAACAATTTTTAGTGATGTGGTGCTCATCCTACGTGAAAAGGATGCACTATACAAATATGTGTGATGAACATAATGGTAGTGAATGATGTTTTCATCTGTGTTTGGTCTGTATTTGGTCGTATGTTTGGTATTTTTATGTCATGTACATAATGGTAGTGAATGATGTTCATCTGTGATTAACAAAAACGTCCACTTGATTATACACATCAAAGGTTAAATAATTGGTAATCTTGTCATATGCATTGACATTTTCTGTCCATTATAGTAGACCATAATGAATATTTAATTATTTGAAAGTTAAATAATGAAAATGTAATTTGATGTTCAATTGGGTTTGTAGTGATATAAAGATGTCCATTATTTGAAAGTTAAATAATAGAATATAATGTCCATTATAGTACACAATAATGAACATTTAATAATGTATATATGTCTAGAAGACCAAAAGTTAATATTTGAAAATTGTTCACAATATGGATTCTAAGCATAATGCTCTTTTTCTTATAATTTGATATTCAATGGGGTATATAATGATGTTCTTTTGATAGGATGACTGGCTCGTGTCACTGAGGAGGCGTTACTGTCATGACATTGTCATGTATGAAGACAACACTTTGAAGCAATAAGTGTACACGGAAGTCGTCCACTGGGATAGAAAGAAAGAGCTACCACGCCTATAGTTTGATTGTGTCGGACTCATTTTGTAATGGGATGCAATGTTTTGTTTAGATACGATAGTGGGTGCACTTCCTGATTTTTCGCTTGCAATCCCGATTAACATTTACTATTACAAGGATAACATGCTTGTTAGGGTCGCATTTTCGAAATTGAAGTAGTTATGCTATGCTTGCTAGACTTTATTTCTTCTTCCCCATCTGGAAGTTAAGACTTATGTTGATGTTTTTGATCGCATCATTGTTGCTTTTTTTATGAACATCCAGTGAACATTGTCTGTTCATCAATTGTTATTTGTATGTACATGGTGTCATGGCAAGGCGAAGATTGAACACTTATCAAAGAAAAAAAAACACTAATCAATTGTTATTTGTATGTACTAGCGGATCAACTAATGATCCTCAAGTGGATCACGGACATTTCATTGAGTATAAGAGGTGAAACATGAAAATACTGTACGATATGTGATCGGGATGTGTTCATATGGACATAATGATAGCCCGTTATGAACAATGAATATTGATAAACAATGAATATTGATCGGGAAGTAGTTATGCTATGCTTGCTAGACTTTATTTCTTCTTCCCCATCTGGAAGTTAAGACTTATGTTGATGTTTTTGATCGCATCATTGTTGCTTTTTTTATGAACATCCAGTGAACATTGTCTGTTCATCAATTGTTATTTGTATGTACATGGTGTCATGGCAAGGCGAATATTGAACACTTATCAAAGAAAAAAAAACACTCATCAATTGTTATTTGTATGTACTAGCGCATCAACTAATGATCCTCAAGTGGATCACGGACATTTCATTGAGTATAGGAGGTGAAACATGAAAATACTGTACGATATGTGATCGGGATGTGTTCATATGGACATAATGATAGCCCGTTATGAACAATGAATATTGATAAACACAATTCAATCTTCAAGTTGTGTTAAAGAGGATAGAGAATAATTATAGGAGGTGAAACAATGAATATTGTAAAGTCAATCATCAAAGTTGCTAATATAACTATGACATCAAATAATGAGCCCCCCATTTGGGAAATTCATCGAATATTAGCTGATCATGACGTTGTGATTGTATGGACATAGTGGCCAACCAGAATACACACATTGAATAAGCAACAAAATACTCATGGCCTCTTGATAATGATTCACCAGCTAATAGATGGGCTTTTCTCCGCTTATAGGCACATCAAATATGACTACCTTATTGGATGAACTTCACGGGTCGTATATATGAACATCGTGTACAAACAAGATGAACATTGAGAAACAGCTAAAAAAAAGATTTCACTAATACACATTAAGACTATTATTAGCAACTTCAAATGTTCGGTTTGGGATGAATGGTATTAACAAATTGCCAAATCATCATCAAAATGTTTCTTTGGTAATTGCATGAACATCAAATAACCGTTAAAATGGTCGTGACTTGGTATCATCAGTTCACAATACAACATTGAATGAACATCACTACGTAACATAATGAGTCCACAAAATAACACCTCCGTGCATCATCAGTTCATAAAATGATCATCACGATGTAACAAAATGGGTTAAACCAAAAGCATGAAAAGAGATGTTAATGTGTTACATCATCCAAAGTAAATCATCAATACCGCTCCGGGCAAGTCCTACTATCATGTGTTGTAACTTGATCACAGGTCTTACACCTCCGTGCACTTTTTTTTTCTTTTGAACAACAATCTCAATTGGGTTTTTCGTTCGTCTTGCCCTACCCTTGGTAACAAACGCGGGAGGAGGGTGAATCGTTGCCATTGTAGGAATCGAGACGCCAAAATATGTCTCGAAATCTGAAGACACATTAGATAATGGTTGACCGACGCTAACCGCATACCGTTCATAAAATTGTTTTTGCCTCAATATTGTCAAACTTCTGACCAATATATGGGACCAATGATTCATCTTCACAGATTGACACAAACTCTTGATCATCATTCAACTAGTAGCTCAATGGTAATGACGGTGGATATGTTGTAACACCATCATTTCCAACCCCCTCCTCGGGGACAACACTGTAAACATTAAAAAAAAAACAACAGTTATGTACATCAATACGACTTCAAATGGTTATAACGTTCATATAAGATGATCATTATAAAAACAAAAAGATGTTCGGTCAATTCAAAACATACAAATCATCATGTACATGTCGCATTTTGTCTACAATGGATAACATGATCAACCTACATGAACATCGTGGTACGATTGGACGAGCATTCGGTTCCTGCCTACAATAAAAACATGTATAATGCCGCCCATGTCAATTGACGATCATGTAATATTCATATGAACATGAAGACCAATAATCATGGATATTATCATTATATCGTGTGAACATTATATTACTAACATCTATGGCGCTTGTCGGGCAAAAGATTGTTGCTCATGATTATGCGTCTCCATGTTCATCTAGTTTGTACGTGTTGTGCATTCGAGGACGATCAACATGTACGCACAAGATCATAATCAAAAAATATATTTAAATGAACATTGTGCGGTGAATGAGCATCACGTGTCAATGATATGAACATCATGGTCCAATTAGATGCACAGTCACTGGGTGACTCCAAAATAGACATTCATCAAAATATTGGTACTCATGATTACGTGTCTTCATGTTCATATACTTTGTACGTGTTGTGCATTTTGAGGAAGATGAACATGTATGCACAATATCATGATCAAAAGTATAAGTAACTTAACACTTTGTGGTCAGTGGACATCATGTTCCATCCATATGGACATCATGGTCCAGTTACATGCACATTCACTGTGTCACTCCAAAATAAACATGTACCGACCCTATACCTCATTTGGACAACATGTTGCGCACAGATGGACACGACGGATGCATATACATGGACAAATCATATACTTCAACCATACATCATGTACAACCCTACCGAACATCATATTCATCCCCATCTTGCAGCCGATTACACCAAACACAAACCCCACCCAATTCAAATTGGCAAAAATTCAAAACAATACCCCACACACAATAAATTCCTGATGTTCCATAACCATTTTACCAACCCAGAAACCAAATAAACACATTTCGGTAGTTTTCCTCTTCTTCTACCAACATAGAAAAAAAGAAAAAAAAAGAACTCAGCCATGGAGGAATACAAAAACATCAGTCAGCCATGGATGACGTTCTTGTACAACTTACCCCATACCATCACCTTCGTTATATAACCTAGCCATGGACAAATATATGATCCTCTCAACACCAGTCACTGATTGAATCCCTTTCTTTTTGCATTTTTTGGAACCCAAATGGAAATCTCCAAATTTTTCAGGTAAATGTTATCTCAATTGGGTTTTGGCCATGGGGAAGATGGAAAGGTTGAAGATGATAATGATAACAGAATTCCCATGCATCCCACGAGCCGCCAGCAATCACGCCTGCACAAAACCCATTGAATATTCTGTTTTTTTTCTCTCCAGCTTGCTCACGTGATGGATGATAAATAAAGGGAAATTTGACTTTTTTTGATGGCCCTTGATCCCAAATCTAATGGCTATTAAGGACTATTCTCACATTCTAACCAAAAAACCATTCTCACCCTATCTATTCCCTATATATATATACGGAATGGATTCAGTAGGAAGGGAATTAAGGTAGGAAGGTAGGAAGAGAAGATCCTGGCCGTCTAAATTAATCCAATGCTCAAGATTAAAACCACTCTTCCTTTCTTAAAACCAACCACACGTGTGCCATTTTAAAAAAAGGAAACTACTCGTGTTTAACGGGATTTTGAATGTGCCAGTTTTCAGTTTTTTCTAAAAAAAACACTCGATTGTTGTTGCAGAGCATCATAGACAAACGATTTGGAGAGAGAAAAAGGACTTGAGTGTAGTTTCTGAAATTAGCCAGCGAATTTTAGGGTTACACTTTGAAGCTTTTCTTCAACCTTTCTCCGACGCATGAACAGGAGTTCTTGCAGCAGAAATTTCGACAGTGATTTTTTCACAAACTTCAAATTCGACTGCAGAGATGAGTGATGTAAGTGAAAAAATATATTTATGGTTAAATATTCATGCAATTAACTGTTCCCATGCGAAAATTTGATGAATGTTTGTTCAATCTCTTGTGTTTTGCTATAATTCATGACAGGGGAAAAGTACAGAGGACGAAAATGTTGGCAATGTGGTCGATGAGTAAGTAAGTACACAGACAAATATATAATTCATAATCTTTTGTGTGTTTGTGTGAGGTGTACTTGTTGGTTAGTTGATTTTTTGAGTTGTATGTGTGTGTATGACACACTAAGCAGTGCACTTGTCATTCGACGACATGTTTTTGAGGGCGAGGGTGGTGTTGGTTAGAGGTGGGATTTGACTGCTTAATGTGGTATATCGATTTGTTGGTGGGGGTCGTGTAAATGTATGTGCATGTGTTTGTCCGACTCGTGATCATAAGTGTGATTGTGTTGCAAAGGACTGTGGTCATTTGGTGGCTTGACCACAATAGAATATAGTATGATTGAATGGTATGACATTATCTTATACTGTGAACACATTTGAGCATTTCGTGGCCATTTCAGTCCTTTGTGGTCGTTTAATTGTCTGTTTAATTGAGGTAGTGGGGGTTGGGGACACCTTAATGTGATATAACGATTTGGGGGAACAACACCGGCAAATTACTTGTGACCAGATATTTGGGTGTGTTGAATGGATTTGGGGTCATCTCTTTGTGTGACCACATTAGAGTACAGTGTGGTTGCTGGATTTATTGTCACATTATAATTCGAACACAGTGAAACATATATGGTCATTTCTAGTATTCTGTGATTGTTTTCATGGTATGTTTAAAGTGTTATTTATGGGTGGGGGTAACTTAATGTGATGTAACAACGCGTAAGTATGTATTAGAGTGTTTATCCGAGACATGTTAACATGTGTGGTTGTGTCTCATGGGTTTGTGATCATCTAATTACGTGTCAACAATCGTTTGTAATGTGATTGAATGGTATATAATCTTTTTATGATGTGACCACATTCAAATATATGTGGTCATTTGAATGTTTGTACACAGGGGCAATAAAATTTGGTATTATTTTTTCTCTTTATTTTTAACAGCCAGCCCGCTTCGACCGCTGATTTGTGTAATGAGATGGTTGCAGGTGTGTTGAGGTCACTAAATGACAGTCGCAACATGGATATGTAAGCCTTGATGCACAATTCATGTGATATGCGACCCAAATTTGAGTGAATTACTGACTTGTTTTTTTTTTGTTGTTGTCAGTGAACAGGTAAAAGAAGATGATGTCAAGAATGTTCGCACGACAAAGAGACGGTCCAAAATGGTTGCACGTAAAGGTTCAATTTCTGTCAACCCGGATGACTTGTCTGATGACGAACAGAACATATGGGAAATGATGCGCACGGCGAAAATTGAGTCAATGGTTGGGGTAGAGCGAAGATTAGGGGGTAGTTTGATTAAACAAACATACCAGCGGAGGCGTCGTGGTGATGTGGGATGAGCCCTGGACGCCCGTGCGGTAGTGGCAGATGTCGCATCAGATAAAACTCAGACAAAAGAAAAGCCGAAAACCGTGGGGGAAACTGACGCGAGCATGACCAATGCCCAAAGTACCAATACGGCAGTGCCACGTGGTGAAACGACTTGCAAAAGTTCAATTGTGGGGGCTACAACAACACCTTCATCTGTTGTTGGCACGAGCGACATAATTGAAAGCAATACAAAAACTACGGACAAATCAGCAGCGGGCATTACGTGCTAGAGGAGGAAGAAGAAGGATGCTAGTCAACGTGTAGATGACGTCCGTGTGGAAGTGGAGAAGACGACCGCAATAGATAATATTGCAACACGCCAATCTGTTGGGCCGACTACAATTGGGAGTAAGTCAAGCACCGTCAATGCCGGAGTTGTACATGGTGTTGGAACCAGGACTCGAAGCAAGATCGGTGGAGTCATACCAGTTGTCCCAGTTCCGGTAGCTGATGCGATCGACAGCCACAAAGGAAACACGATATTGATTGAGGATTCGCCAGGGAACAACACTAGGGCAAAAGTACGTAGACGATATGTTCACATTGCCGACAACGACGAGGTTGAAGTTGTAACGAAGCCAATGGTAGGGACAAGAAAGAGGGGAGCGACAGTTACAGAGTTGTTGGATGAAACATCCAAAAATGTTTGTCTCACGTTATATTTCCTATTTTATATTATTTCTACATGTATTGTGCGTATTAACCACATCAATCAGAATGTGATGATGCTCGACTTCATGAATATATATATTTGGTACTATGTACATCTTTGTCTGCCATGATGGGTATTGAACCATAATTACGTATAGACTGACAGTACATACTTTTGTTGTGTGCAATATCTATGAGGTTAACTAATAATAATATATCTTTCTAACACGTATGTGCAATATTTGTTTATGGTATAGGCCAAAACTGATGATGACCACGATGAACAAGCTGAACAGGGTGTTGACCGTGTGGTTCCCCATGAGGATGACACCAAAGCCATTGATATACCTTCTCGATCACATTGACCCCCAGCACGTGTCCGTCATAAAGGATTTGGGGTTTAGTGGGTTCTTGAACCTGCGGATGAAGTTCCTTCCTGGGGATTTGTGCAAGTGGCTTGTTGAACAATTTGATACTGAGAGCATGAAACTTCAATTAGGTGATGGTAGATACATTGAAGTAACTGAGGATGTCATTTTTTTGACTACGGGGCTATCCCATGGAACGATCCTAATTGACGGAGATGGAGCTGTTGTTCCTGGTGAAAAGGCAGTGGCCACATTACTTGCAAAGTGGCGTGGCGAGTACAACATCAAAAGCGACACTCCAAATGTTGCGAAGATGCCAGCTCATATCGTGTCATTGCGGCCAGACAACAAGAAGTTCAAGAGAAACTTTGTGCTATTCATGGTTGCTTCGTTCATACACCGAAACACACAACGGTATTGCACTATTGATTTCCTACCGTATGTTGTTGACGTTGATAACATACCGAACCTAAAATGGTGCAAGTATATTTTGAACGAGCTAAAATCGGCTGTTGAGGCTAAGCAATCAAACCCAACTAGTTCATTCACGGGACCCATCGTACCCCTCCTGGTAAGTTTGACAACAAAATGCCTCTTTTTTGTGATATTTTGAACGAGTACACTTATATCATCTCCCTTATTGTGTTAGATGTTATACTTTGACCGTCTGGTACATGAGGAACGCCCAACAATCAGAGGATGGCCAACAATGTATGCATGGACCCGTGATAAAGTTGAGAAGAGGATGTTACATGAGACAGGGCCAAGGTCGTTTGGTGGCGGTGACCTTCTGTCCGACCAGTAGTTGCCGAAATGCGACCTCTTATTCAAGGGGTTGCATTGAAAAGTCAATTGGACACGTTGTTGCAGGTGCATCATGTTGAACATTTAATTTATTTTTTTAGCATTATCATTGGCACGCAAGGTCACATACATTAACTCGCAAGATGATGTCCGCTTACTGGGCAAATACCTACAAGATTGGACAACTACGAAGTTGAATGTCGAGCGACAGGTTCAACACATTTCAAGTTTTTATCGTGACCATGACGACATTACTGAAATAAGAAGTCAAGTGGAGTCACTTGTGTCTCGCGTGTTTGAGAAGGGTGCATCGCATAATGCAACTCGCGCAAAAGGTAGTACAGGTCATGCGGCTAACCTGACACATAATGCAACAGTGCACGATGCAGATGCACAACATGACATAACGGTCCAGGCACAGCAAAATGAAAAAGGTGATTCAACATCCCATTTGAATTTCATGTTAACATATTATATGACCACAGTGGATTATGGAATGTTTGACCACAATGTAATATACTATGATTGAAGTGTCAATGTTTTTTATTATATGGACTATAGTATATTGAGATAATTACATTTACCCTACCTGACATATGTGGTAATAATTTTTGCACACCCGACATTTGAGAAATAATTTTCACCCTACCTGACATTTAGTGAAAGTGTTTTTTTGTGTCAAATTCCGGTAACTTGTCATCGGATATATGAAAATACAATAATACCCCTATATAATTATGTGAAAGTACCAAGATTGCGATTGAAATGACAATATTGACCTTTCAATTGTTTTGTGTGGGAAAAGGGGGGAAAGATTGTCTATCTAAAAAAGAAATATAACACTCCACTCTTCTCACTGACGTCTTATATAAGGGTAAATAGGTAATTTCGTTTTTAATTGAAAATACTATGAATTAATAGTAAGGGTAAACATGTCACTTCCTATTCATTTTTTTAATACTTACCGGAAAATCCCACAAAAAACCATTATAATATATCCTAGGTGGTTTAAATTTACGACCACTTAAATGTCAGGTAGGGTGAAAATTATTTCTTAAATGTCGGGTGTGCAAAAATTATTACCACATATGTCAGGTAGGGTAAATGTAATTATATCATAGTATGTTAACATATAATATGACCCTTTATTTGTTTTTTGTATTATCAGAGAAGAACGATGGTCAGTTTGATAACATCGACCCTTGTAGCAGCCAGTTCTGGCTGTCGTTGCAAGTGGACGATATACTTCAGGCTGTGGAGGCGGTCGAGGCCAACGTGCGTGCACAATCAATTCCCATGCCAGAATTTAGGTTGTTGAATGAATCAGATGACAGCCCATCACATATAGATGATGAGGCTGGGGAGGGGGAGTTTGAGTTGCGGCCACGACGACTTTTTCGAGGCAGGGATGCCAAGGCGACAACAACAAAAACACCACATAAACCAAGTTGTGAAGCTGGGTCGTCTCTGTCATCCATCCCCCGTTGCAAGCCCCGATGCATGCTGGGTGGTGCAGTAATATCATTGGGGGCAAGGGACGATAATGGTACTCGTTGTGCAGAGCCGTAAAACGTTGCCGGCTCGTCCCACCAATCAATATCAAAAGGGCAATCCCACAGTACACCGACACGCACGATCGGACAAACAGATAAGACGGCTGATCCTACGTCACGGTCTGAGGTGGCTCGGGATGTTGCCACTCATCGCTGCCAGACAACACGGAGCGGTGGACCAAAACGGTCTGCTGATGATGGATCCGCATCGCGTCATGTTGAGAAACCAGCATCTATCACTGGTGTTCAAACAAACCCAATGCGAATACGAGGGGACATACTGAGTTGCCAAATCAGTCAAACAGCAACGAGTGCTCAGTCTGCTCAGCATTCCGGTGGGGAACGGGAAGTTGCCACCCCGCGTTGCCAATAAGCAAGGAGCAGTGGACGTGTACGTTCTGATGACGGTCAGTCCTCATCGCGACATTAGGGGCTACCATCCACAAACATCTCTGTCTAAGCAACCCCACTACCAAGACACGGAAACACAGTGTCGGTCCGATCTGTTTCATACTCTTATTCAACGCATGGCAGTTCGTCATCGCGGGGTGTAAGTCGAGATTCTACGGGAGGTACATCTGGCACCACTACCCCATCGTGCGTCCCGATATCTATTGTGACACCTGAAGGGAAGCATATTATTGGCCCGAATAGAACACCCGGTTGCAGTGTGCCACCCCCCAAGGTTCCCAAATGAGAATCATTCTTGAAACACCTGTGGGAACGATGTACGAGATGGGTCCCCCGCCTAGTGTACCGGAAGTTCGCCGGAACCCACGGAGGGAAAACACTCGTCCCGCACCAGCCCTATGTTCCCCATTTTGTGTCAGGCCAATACCGATGGATATTGTTCCAAAAAAAGGGCCGAAAATCGTCAGCACATATCTATTTTTTAGTACAACTGAGGCACCCAACCTGTAACGCCCCCAGGTTACTAACCACAGGATTAGGCTAACAAACCACTTAACCTAATGATTAGCAGTGGATAATCACCTGAGAGTATTACCGCTGCCCATGAAAATGGACTAGGCTAAGACTAATACCCAACAACACATCAAACACAAACAAATCTTCAAACAAACTTCATTCAGACATGTCCTAATTTAACACCACGAAACGACAAATAAGACCCTTTAATTACACAACCCTCCAAGGCGAAGGACTAACATACTTGAAATTCACAATAATCACCCACATCCATCAAAATCAAAAGTCATTCACTTAAATCAGCACACACACCCAACAGTCGATCTTAAGTATCTTCCAGAAGCCTCCACATTCAACTGAAAATACACTCACGTTGCTTTCGGGTTCCGCCCTTCAGGAATCTTGCCCTTGCCCTTTCCTGGAGGTCCTAAAAGTAACATTAAAACTTAAAAGTGAGATTAACTCAGTACATATACTACCGAACTAGGGAAATAAAATAATAAGTAAAGCTTGTAGTTTAAAATTTTGAAGCGCGGCTCCACTAAGTAAATAATTAAAACTAAAACCATAAAAAGGAAGACATAAGTAAGGCATAGTTACAGGACAGCCAAACTTGAACCTATTACGAAATTCATGTAACAACACCTTAAATTGATCAATCTTAACAGTCCATAAAGTAATAAAATCGTAAGTTATATGCTAAAGGAAGCAAATAACCTCATAGAAAGGGATACATGATCATGGTTTGCAATTGAAAAACACAACTTGGATGGCCGCATTGAAATATTCAAAACTTAACCTCGAAATCATTTTCTGGGCCTTATAAATAGAGTAAGTAAAAGATTACAATCCTTGATTAAAATAACTTCATGACTAAAATAAAAGAGTCAATAATAGAGGAAATCAAAACATGAAGAATCTAAACATATATGCCCCTACTTGCGATCATTGGCTAGGCCTCCCACTACAAGAAATATGAGTTTTACCAACAGGGCATTATCCGTTGGTAAAAGTGAATTTTCTGTTGGTAATAGCATTTACCAACAGATAAATATCTGTCACAAAACTGCTGGTAAAAACTCCGTTGGTAAAGGTAATACCAACAGATATGTGCATCTGTTGGTATTGTTTAGTAACACCATCAGATCAAATCTGTTGGTATTGCATATTTTTGTACCAACAGATATTGAACTGATGGTAAAAAGACTTTTACCAACAAAATAAATTGTTGGTGTTACAATTTTGGCGCCAAAACTTATTATGGTCCTCATGTATCTGTTGGTAATAGTATTCTGCACATTTACGCATATGTTAGTAATAATTATATAGCCAAACCCTGTATCTATTAATAATTACATTTTTGCCATTTGCAACAACCTGCTAGTTGTAGATGCCTCTTTCAATATATACCTGTATTAACAAATATTTGTACATATATAAATATTTGCTCCACCTAAAATGAAGAATAAACCTAAAAACAGTAGTCATTGAAAAACATCACAAATTATAGAGTAACAGATACATTTTTGTAAATCTAGCTAGAATGTATAATTTGAATTTGTTAAAGAAAAATTTGCTACTTGTTTGGTTGTAACTAGTACATATAACTAAAAACACAAGTCTAAACGTAATTTGTCCATGTATATATAACTCATATGATATCATTCTTTTGATCTTCAACGTCGTTATCAAGATTGTTGTATTCTTCATATCATGTCGACCCTCAATATCTTCAAACTCATGTTCATTTTCACTTTCAGTAGCATCATCCTCACGCGATAAAAGAAGGTCATCCAACAATTCCTACAATAATATTAATGACGGAAATACGTTAATGCAACTAATACAAAATTAAAAAGAATAAAAATAAAATCTCTGCTGCCATAACAAGATATGAAAAGAATTTTAATCAATATATTGAGCCCCTTACATTAATGCCCAACTTTCTAGACAAAGAAAGGACAATACCGTGAGATTGATGCTAACAACCACTATATACTTGGCTACAACAACAGGCCTGCAACAACAACATAGCCATGAAAATATCACTCACATGAAGGAGATCTAACCACTGCTACAATAGCAAGTAAATTAACTCATAAATAGTAATCAATACTGGAATAGCTAGATGAGCATGTCCAAGACTCTTCAATTGTTTGGTAATGAGTCGCTACTTAGTCAAAGCACAACATATCATGAATATGATGGCCAAGAAGACTTAGAGACTCCTACTAATCATGATGGCAAAAGAATTTACACATTCAAATCAATTAATCCTAGCAGTCATGCCAAAAGGTAAGTCATCACAAATTTTCAAAATAAACAAGACCAAAGTATCAAACCTGAATATTATGCATAGTCATAATGAATGGAGTGCCAAAACAAGTATTTCCCATTGGATTCACATTGAACATCCTAAGAGTCATAGTGTTCATCTAAAACAAATGAAATGAAATGAAATGGGTACTATAACTTTAAAGGAAAATGAGTACCTATATAGTACTTTATGAGAAGAATTAGAATGCTAAATCATATTGAATTTTCCAAGCTAATATAGAACAGGAAGTTGACCATTTAGCAAGGCTGTTAGGAAAGTATTTGGGGTAGCATCAGAGCTACTAGGATGAGAATACGACCTTATGGGTGGCTCTAAATGAAGCCATGTAGATGGATGGAAGCTCAGAGGTAATGCTCCAACTAAGCTATCATTACGCACTTGGTGGTTTTGGACACCATGTTGGGATAACGTCTGATTCATATCCATTTTGTTTGCTTCATCCCATGTTTTATTGGATCTAAATATTGCATCCAATTCCTGTCAAAAATTCATAATTGTTAAAACAAAGAAAGAAGTGAAGTGAAGCGGCATGTAGATTGCAAGACATTAAAGCATATACTATTTCGGTAGAAGAAGGTTGTAAAACCCCGAAAAATCCAAAGATGTTGACCGTGACGTCGTTAGTATATTATGTTTGACTTCGTGTTTTATTATTATTCGTTTGTGTTTATTTATGCTAACGCTTGAGCTCGTAGGACCGTTGAGGGCTAACAAGGGTAGAATAGTAATTTCCACTGGTTAATATTACTATGTGATTAATTACGTGAATATTATTTGCTATGTGATTATATGGTTGTTAGTATTAATATTATTATTACTATTATTAGAATTATTGGGTTTTTAGAAAAATCAGTTTTTAACTGTTTTGAATGGGTTGGATTAGGATTAGATTAGATTAGTATTTGGGCCTAAATTGGGTATTAGTATAAAACCCCCCTAAACACATATCAAACCCTAATCTTTCTCCCAAACCCTAACCCTACAACCCCTCTCTCTCTCTCCCTCTCCCTGCAGCCGCCTGACCAGAAGCGCCGACCACCAGGAGCCGTCGCCGGCGATCACCCCGGCAACCACCAGCAGCCCTTTTTCCCCCCGTTCTTTCTCTTTCAATCGTTCTCTCTCTCTCTCTCTCTCTCTCTCTCTCTCTCTCTCTCTCTCTCTCTCTCTTCCCCCTCGTCTCTGCCGCCGCGCGCGCCGTCACCAGACGACCACCATCGTCGCCCAGACCACCGGCACCGCCTCTGCCACCAATGCACGCCCAGATGCGAGGAGGGCTCCAAGTTTTGCTTCTGTTGTAAATGCGAAACCTGCGACCACCATCGCCGACACTCCGACCACCGCGCTCTGCGGTCGACGAGCCAGGACGCCGCCACTGCGACCGACGCACTTCTCCGACCACCGCCCGCCGACGCCGTCGCCAGAAACCGCCCCCTCTGCCTAACCTACGTAAAAGCCCTAACCCTAACCCTAACCCTAAACAGTTTTATCTCTTTCTTTTTCCTTTTCTTTTCTTGTTTTAATATTAACAATCTGATTTTATATATATTTGTATTGTTATAATTTTTTTTTATGTTTATAATTTCTGTAATTTTGTAATTAGGGGAAATTATTTGTAATTGTATTTCTTGTTGCAATTATGTGTAAATTATTAATTGTTTTGTGTAATTTTATGGTAAATTGTAATTAGATTAGGTTGTAATAGTTGGTTATTAGGTTTAAAAGTGGTTCTTTAATATTCTTTATATTCTTTATATGAACCTTTTTAGACCACAATATTATTGTATGTACGAATGTGGAAATTTATTACCTAGGTTAATTCTTGAATGTTTAGTTGTTAAATCGTTATGTTCTTTATTGTTCCTTAAAAGAAAATCTTGTTTAAGTTGCTAAATAAATTAGGTTGACTTAATAAAAGTACAATTTTTTGTTTAGTAATTCTTGAATCTTGATGGAGTCTAGTAAAAAGAATTAGTTGTTGGGATACTTGTTTGGTAGTTTAAATGTTCTAAGTTTTCTTGGATCTTGATTAAAGAAACCGCATGTTTAACCACCCTTGTTTTATTTCGTGAAATTCTTGTTGTAATGTTATAATCTTATAACTAATTCATGTTTTAAAGTCTTTAAAACTTTGTTTACGTGTTTTATGTTCTAAGAAATTTTATTTCCTTGTACGACTTAAGTTTTTAATTAAAGTTCTATTAAAGTGTCCTTGTTTTTAATAAGTTTACTTCTACAAGTTTAAGTGATGGACCTAGATTAAGTTGGACTTTATATCTTAGACCCTAAGTATCGTTTAAGCCCAAATTAGAACCCCAAGACCTTTTGGCAAAGGTTAGAACCGAAATAACAAATTAGTTAATAACAGTTATCGGGACAGTTTCGTTAGTGTCTAAAGACTGAGTCACCACGGCTAGTGTAGTTACCTTTTGATCAAGCCCTTTTAACTGGAGGTTCCCTTAGATGTTAGGAACCATAGGAATTTTACGGATCGAACGTTCGTTTTGTATAGCCCGAGTTATAACCGTTTTACCAGAACCTGTCAGAACTGGACCAATTGGAAAGACGGGTGTTTTTAGAGTTCTTTGGGACTGACTTGGGCTTAGCCATCAACATAGAAGTTTTAGTAGACATCCTGAGGTTTCCGAAAAGTCCGGAACCAGACCCATAGGATGTCGGGAAGTCGAGTTGTGACCCGTTTTATATGAACATTATAATCTGTCCTCTGCTTGCTTTTATTTATAAAGAATTGTTGAGTGAAAATAATATGTGATCTTGTTATGTGTTTTCTTGGAGGTATTAAGTGTAATTTCATAAATGATAGGAACCTAAGTGTTCCTAGGGGATGGGTTAGGTAGTTAATAGTTAATACTAACTTCGTTAGAACGCGTTTTGATTAGATAATTATTCTTATTCTAGGCCCGAGTTAGTGCGTGACGTTAGTGAGCTCAAGTGTGTTCTTCTTTTTGCTGTGCTGTGAAGTATATCAGGTAATTGTCTATGCTCTAATCCCCACCGGGATGCTCTTTAAATGTGTTTTAAAGTTTTCTAATCTGTTTTGATAATTGCATCCCGAAAGGGGACTTTTGTGGAATTATGACCATCTGTTTTGGATAACTGTTTGTAATTGTTGTACCTTATTTTATGAGTGGAGGAATTGAGATGGTCTTTTATAAGTGGTTTTATTATTGATTTTGATAATCTGGGTTGGGTTTGACTTGAGAGTTGTGAGATGAGTTTGAATAATGAATTAATAATTCAAAGTGGAAACATTAAGCGGGTTGTTGATTTGATGCCTTTGACAGGCTAATGCTTTGCGGGTGATAACCCCGAGACCAGGATTCGATGCCTCTATGGGTTATGTGCCAGGAGATCAGGGTTTCATCCCTGATATAGGATAGATGTTATGATGCCTTTGGTGGGCGACTGTTTGATGCCTTTGGTGGGCGACTGTTTATGCGGGTGATAACCTTGAGATCAGGATTCGATGCTTGTATGGGTTATGTGCCAGGAGATCAGGGTTTCATCCCTGATATAGGATAGTTGTTATGATGCCGTTGGTAGGCGATGTTCTTTTTGGGATTTGATATCCCGCCCGCAAATTAAAATATGGATTGGATGGGTTGAGGTAAACAGTTAAGGGTTAAAGGTTTGTAAAATGATTGATTTGATCCCTCTCCCTAAAATGAATTGAAATGAACTTAAACTGTTTTAAACGTTAGGGGTAGACATTATTGAGATTTCCCCCTCATTTTTGAAATGTTTTGTTTTCAGGTGAAGATCTAAATGCTGGGGACGGGAATTAGAAGTGAGGACGACGAGTCTAGAAGTCCTTGATTCTTTTTATTTTGTTTTCGTTATGATGTCTTAAAGTTCTGTTTTGAGTTGTTAGTAGTTACCGTTAGCAGACAGTTGTGTTTTCCTTTCTCGCCTTGTGTTCCTTGGGGGATACGGCAGTGACGCCCAAACTGAATTTGAAGTCTTCCGCTAAGTTTTGTCTGTTAACGTTAGTTTGACTTTGACTTTTTATAATTGAATTTCCGGGGCGTTTCAGAAGCTATATTGAGAATAAATAACTTAAGATGTTCATCCCCAAGCCTAGCCTATGAAATACAAGATAATACACTAGGTGCCAAGCTTGTCTAATAAACTAAGCATTCATCAGTATGTGCAAACAAAGACCCTACTTTGACCACCCTGGATTCTCAAATTAACCAAATAAACTCACCAGTAGCATTAAGCATTCAAGTTTCCTTCAGAATGTGAAAAAAATGAATCCAACAAGGCATCATCAGATTCCTATAGTCCTATCTCACATATTTATCGATATTTAATGTAGAAGAGGTAATCAGTACAATCGAATTGGTTACCACTTACCATGTACCAAAGATTTCTCTTGCCATATTTCTCGTCTTAATAACAATATATACACCAAACATTGAAAAATAAAGAGCAACTTAAGCTAGAATATAGTTTCACTTGGTAGGTAGATCTTTATTAACAAGCAATCCTCTTGAGTGGCATTTCTTCAGTCCAAGAGATAAAAAGTACCCAAATGAATCAAGGACTGCTTGTGCTTTCTATCACATTTTCGTTAGTCACAACCAGAGAGAGGGAGAGGGAGAGAGAGATGTTTACACAAGTTTGAAGCTGCCTAAAACCATGGATCGACAACTGTAAAAAATTTACCCATTCTGCATCTCCCATTCGGTCAAGACAGTCTGAGAAAGGTTCACATCCAACTCGGGAAATCAAAAGACCCAGCAGCAAGATCATGAAGAAGAAAAAAGAGAAAATCAAAACCCAGAAATAACCACTAGGCCATGACCAGATGCAAGAAATCAAATATGCTGTGGGAATCGAAACCAAGACACAAAGACTCAGATAATTCGAATGTCAGAAAGAAGTTCACCTCCAAATCGGGAGATAGAAACCAAGAAACAAAAGCTCAGATAATTCAACACCCAGCAGCAAGTATCAGATCCAGCAAAATACGAAACAAAGAACACCTCTATCGAGCAGGACTTAACGAATCAAGCAGCAGATACCAAGAGAAAATTGAAATGTAAAAGGTCACCTCTAGTTCGAAGCCAGAATCATGAATTAAATCCAGAAACCGACACCAAATTACGCTTATAACAAGAAATTAACCAAAAAGAACAAAAAATTTTGCAACTGAAACAAGAAATTCTGATTTAAAGAGATAGGGTTTTTAGGTTACCACAAATGGAGGAGTGAGAGCGCAAGGGAACGAGAGTTGGTGTTGGCCGGCGGCAGAAGCCTCGGCGTTCCTCACGGCGGCGGCGACAGCCTCGGTGTTCCTCACGGCGGCGGCGAAGCGGTTTCCGGCGGCCTGGCGTCGGAGGAAGACGAGAAGACAGTCGGCAGAAGTCGGATCTCCGCCAACAAGTTAATTGGTATATGTTTGGATTTGCAGAAGATTGAAGGAAGAAGAATTGAAGGAGGAAGAAGAAGATGAAGACGTGCTGTCAGGTTGCACACCCTTTTAGGGTTGCATTGCGAACGAGGCAAGGGGAAAGAGAAAGCGAAGAGAGAATTGAGTAAAATAATTAGTTTGTCTTTTATTTTCCCTTCCTGATTCCTTTTCCAATGGAGAGGCGGTAGATACAAACTTTCACCAAAAAAAATCCCGCTCTTTGTGTATTTGCAATTTTTTAACTGTACATGGCGCCTAAGTGTTTAGATTAATACCAACATTTTTTATATGTCGGTAAAATTCCTACAATACCAACGTATAATCCATTTGTTGGTACTATAAATTTAATACCAACAGTTAACTTTGTATCTATTGGTATAAAATCTTTTTATCAACGGATAAAATAACTGATGGTAAATTATCAATAATACCAACAGATATTTAATCTGTTGGTAAATCAGTACTTTTACCAACAGATATTATATCTGTCACTGGCAATCTGTTGGTAAAAGTCACTTTTTTTGTAGTGTCCGTATGCGCATACCCGGACCGATCAGAAGATCCGGATGATGGATGACTAACCTACTGGCCAGATTTCCATGGTGTGCATCTAAGGCACTAAGTAACTCCTTGGGTGCACTAAGGCACATACATAATTTACATGAGGTGCACAAAGCACGTGAACATGGTGTGTACTGTGACACTAGTTTCTTGGTGTGCTCCTAAGCACATTAAACCATGGGCGGGGCTTTAATAATTTTAAGAAGTTTTGGAAGCTTTACCCATAAAGTTATCTTTTCATAACTAACTTAACAAAAACTTTAAAAGAACCTTTCTTGAATGGTACTTGAATTTTCTTAAAAGCTTCTTAGAAGATAACTCCTTGACTTTTCATACTAAGACTTAAACTTGGTGTTTACAACATAAATTGGTATAATCATAAATTATAAAGTCATTACTTGGTTATAAAAGTATACATGAGACCCATTTTAGCACATGTTCAAAATATAGTGAGAATAATTAATTAAGTACAGGAAATTCATAAAACCAAGTAGTACACATACCTGAAACTTGAGAAAACACGACAACACGAGTAGGGACTTGAACAACGGCGGGCAACGACCACTTGGAGGGACTTAGAAAAGAGAAGAAATTTAGAATTAGACCCCTATCTAGGTAGGAGAAAGGATGGATAACTTGAATAAATGAACCGGCTTGAATTATGAATTTAATTCCCCATCTTCCAATGAAAGGACCATAACTAACTCTATAGACATCGTATCATCGCATAAGAGAACTTTTCGGAAAGCATAGAACATGCCTTATAACTTTGTAGTTAACTCAAAAGACCAAAAACATGATTAAGAAGGCCAAAACTCTGATTTCCCTAATCTGCCCAGAAAATAGAAGTGTTGGTAAAGATTTTTCGGAAGACCATAACTTGAGATATACTAATCGGTTTTGGGCCTGTAATATGTCTATGGAAAACTTGTGATTCATACTCCAAATTTTATTTTCATCACCAATTAATTTAAGCTTGGGAAGAGGTAGAAAATCAGCCTAGAACAAAGATAGCCATGTCAACTTAAATTCTGGAAATTTCAGATTTCTTGTCCTCCAATTAGATGCTCCAAACTCTCTCTCCCGATGTCCTATGAACGCATACCATACCATTCTGGAAAGTTCAAAAAATCCTTTAAAACTTTCATGTTCAGACCTTACAACATAGTAACCTCTAATTAGTCGAAAAACACCCAACTTTATCCTGTCGTCAGAAAATTCTCAGATTTGCGCGGGTTTACGATTTTGGCCATAAATCCTATTATACTTATTGAAACGATGAACCCTAAAGATCGGGTGTTAGCTAACACTTTTTTCTACCTAATAATGCCATAAAATTGCCCAGAATCACATCCCATATTTTCTGGAAAATCAAAATACCCACCAAGTTGCATTCTTCCTTGAAATCCATCAACATGCACACTTAAATCTTTTTGTTTTAAGCTGAAACCTTCTCAACACATAATTTAATTCCTACAAGTATAATATTCAGACTTGACTTGCCCAGAAAAACACCATTTTAGTCCATTTTATTCTCATGCAACACCATTATAACATTCATTTCCACAATCCATCACCAAATACTACATGCAACACTCTTAAACTTTCATTCTTCTCATTCTTAACCTAAACCATGATTACACACTTTGAATCTAACACATTTTCATACTTTCACAGAGAATTTCTCTTTTAAATTCACATGCATGTTCACTAGTTGCAAGGAATTTACTTAGTACACTCTAAGATAACAAGGGATTAACAAAACTCACCCACTATCTTCCTTTGCACTTGAATTCTTCACCTTTCTTTAGGTAATTACTAGAACTTCACAATCACCTCTGGAAACAACGTAAAATCCACCAAAAATTCAGATTCCAACTTAGATTTAAATCATAAGAGAAGATGAGAAACAAGGAGAGGAGATTACACTTGCAAAGAAGGAGAAAAGAGGAGAGGAGATGGAGGTGGTCGGCGACGGCGACGACCATCGGGAACGAACGCCGAAGACAAGGCCAGTGGTCGGCAGCGGCAGGCGGGCAGAGGGGGGTGGCACGGAAGGTGGAGGGGCACCAAGGAGAAAAAGAGCAAGAATAGTCTTTGAGTGTTTAAAGTTTGAATGAAATAAAAATCCCCCTTAAACTAATACACATATTAATAAGAGTAAGGCCCAACTCTTCCTCCTCCTCTTCCTTGGACCGGCCAAATGGCCCAACTGGACCCTAATTTATCAATTTTTATTTCCTCTTCATAAATACATATCTCCCAAATTCCTAAAACATCTGAAATTTTATAATCGTAAAATACTCATGATATCCCAAAAATAAATATCAACCACCTCATAAATTCTTATACTCACCCCTTAATTCCTCAATAAAGAAGAGTCCTAAAAATTAAAGATCCCGGTACACAGAATTAGCAATCGAACTGAAGTATCTTGAAATTTTAATGGAAGAGTTCGAAGAGAATTAAGCTTAAAGAGACAATTAGCCGATCGTTGCGCTGTTCAAGTCCTGCAAAACATACACGGGCCAATAAAATAAAGGAGCACGCGCTTTACTTATTTCGTGAATTAATTTTTTATCTTGATTAACTACGCTAATTAACACATATTAAGGAGGGTTTTTCCTTGGGTCGTTACACAACCAAAACCCAAGGTTAGTGTGTGTGCCAAACATTATGTTAACGTACTTCTATATACAATATTTGGTTTCATTAGAATGTTATTTTTATGGAAAACTAACATGTTCCCTTTACATTCTTTTGGTACAAACACATAACAGGGAGTTAGTGTACGTTCGGGACGATGTTATGGCAACGAGGTTGCATTTCAGGTCACTGGCCTCAGGCAACCAGGTGTCGCCGAGGATAATAGATATATATGCATCGATGTTGAACGACAATGAATCTCAAATCACCAGATGCCCAGCTTCGATTTTTCATTCCGATAAGTTGTTTTGTCAGTAAATTTTCACGTACGTTATGGGGTGTGTGGTGGGGGGGGGGGTATGATGTAACGTGTAAATATCTGTTTGACAAGCTAACTAATTGATATCATTATGATGTTAAAAGGGTGATTTGTTCGACCTTGCTTTTGATGGGGCCGCTTTGGCTGATCGTTCAGTTGCACTTTTCATCCAAAAAACATCCTGAGAGTTGAGGCGGTGTCCCTGGATAGACACTAAAAAAATTGAACTGGTACGTATGAATTATTGATTTTCTGTTGTGGGCCAATACTCATAATGTGTCGTATTAATCTATGTGTACTTAATGAACATTTGGCGTGATATTAACATACACGGTGTGTTTGATGTACTTTCTAAACATGTGATTAATGGTCTAAGTACATTATATGTGCATTGCTCCGAATGATGGTTTCACCACTGAATGGGCCACACTCATGTCATGTGTGGTCACATTATACATCACATATATATATTGTGTTCGCAATTAAATGGATATAATGAATGTGAACATATATTTCATTTGTTGTGTTCATATATAAGAATGTGCATTGGTGTCAATGTGAGCTGTGAATCATTTTTTTTTATAATACGAAGATATTTGCGCCGACACGTATGGACGAACGCTATTTTTTGTGGTGTGCTGATGTGCGGAATGGGGGTATCTATATTATCGACAACCACTACACACGCGTGTCGGTGGAGGGCGGGTACGGCCATATCGACGAAATAATGGTTAGTACTGATGAACTGATGCTTTTTTTGGCAATTACTTAGTTTGTAGATCAAATGTTGATTCCAACTTGTTTTTGTAGCGCAATCTGGATTGTAGATTCCTAAGTCACGCTCGAAACCCGCTCGCTGACGTGGTCGTTGAAGGCAGTGAACTAAAGAGGCCAGGCATGGGCTGGAGGTTCAATGACCAAGGCGACGACAGTGGCGTGTATTGTATGCGACACATGGAGACGTTCTTCGGTCAGGCACGGAACTGGCTCACAGGTGTTGCCCCGACGGACTCGATCCCAGTACGTACTTGTCACTTTATATTGGTGGACTCCCCGTATATTAAATATCATTAATGCATGCCATTGACTTTGAATGACAATTACAATTTGTTGTTGCATATGATGTGTACTATATGTTCTACACCAGATGAGAGAGGCGAGGGTGTGTTCCCTTCGCGTCCACTATTGCTATGGTTTGGCAATGTACAAGGAAAACAAAAAGAGGGAAGAAGTATACATAAACGCCGATCAATGGGAGACATCTCGAACCATCAATTCGGATGCAACAAGCCTATGAGTCAAGCATTTCCAGTAGTGTTTTTTGTGGGTGTTGGGATGTCATACAATCTGTTGCAACTTTAGTATTCTTAGTTGGTTAAGGGGGGTTATTCATGGTGCGATGCTGGGTGTTTTTTTTGGATGTTTGTGACCATTTGGTGGTTGATGTTTTGCGCGCTATAGCCATATGAAACTTGTTAGTTAGATGTGATCAGACAGTAACACTATGATCACGTGGCATGATGTCACATGTTTTTGGATTCGACCACACGTTATCGTTATGCGGTCAGGCAACAGTACATTGCTGAAATCAGATACAACATTTTTAAAATTCATTATGTATGCGCACATTTATATTACAAATATTAGTTTGTATTGTACACAATACTTGTTAGTTGATTGTCTACAAAAATAACCCTACATGATGTGTACGATCATATTCAACCATAATGTGATCATGTAATATAGTTTATTTTAACAAAATGTGTAAGATCACATGTCAATGTTATGTGATCTACACGATGTGTATGATCATATTCCACCATAATGTGATCACGTAATATATTATATTTTTAACAAAATGTGTATGATCACATGTCATTGTTATGTGATCTACATGATGTGTGTAATCGTTTTAAAAAGTATGTACAACCATCACATAAAAAGGAGACTTTCTTATTACGTTAAGCATAAATTATTCAACTGTTCATGCACAACCATCATATCAAATGCTACTTTTTTAATACGTCACTCTTAAATTATTAAACTGTTCAGTACAGAACAAACATCGAACTTTTATGTTGAGTCTAAAATATAACTAATGGCAACACATTCACCCCATATGGTCGCACATATGTTTTCAGTATTTAATATTATAAACGTTGTTTTCTTTTAATGACTCACTGTAAAATGATTAGAATTTGTGATATATGTCATGTTCATGAATTTGGGGCCATAAAATATCATATTGGGTCTACCACGTATGTTTTACATAGTATGACCATACTCCCACTATGTATGGTCACAATCATGTTTGTAGTGGTTAATATTAGAAATGTTGTTTTCTATTAGTAATTCAAAGTAAAACGAGTATTATTTGTAATATATGACATTGGCATCAATTTGGAGGCACACAAAAATCATTTTTGGATCCAACATGTATCTTTATATAGTATGACCACACCGACACAATATGTGTTCACATATATGATTGTTCTGGTTAATATTTTAATTGTTGTTTTATTTTAATAATTCAATGTAAACTGATAAGCACGTGAGATATATGACATGTATGTAAATATGGGGGCATAAAATGTCAAATCGATTATATATTGTATTTCTATATATTATGACCACACTCACATAATATATGGTCAGTGTATTTTTTATATTCTGTTCATATGTTCATCAAGAACGTGCTGTTGATTTTGAACGATTTATTATCATCTAACAGACCCCATGACATCGCTTTGGCAAAAAAATGAACAAAGAATTATTCTAAAAAAATATTTGAGTGTTACGGCCATACTTATCAATTGTGTGGTCAAAGTGTGTTTATTAAACAAACATCAAGTTCACACACATATCACGACTCAATATAAAACATTCATAAACCAAAAGTTCCAAAAATGACCAACTTCAACAAATGCAGAATTTGCATACTAAACTAAATGCACAACTTAATATAAATAAAAAACATTCCACGACTCACTGGAAACGTTCAGGGCATGTTCGACTGTCGTGGTTGGGAATATGATCACAGAAATGACACCTCCTAGCGGATGCTTTTTTTTGCACTGCAGCCTCAATACCACTCTTCTTCCTCTTTGCACGTCCCTTCGAGTTCGATGCCGGTGGAGGTTTTATTGTTGTCTGTTCAGCGACAGGCACACCAAAACATGCTTCGACATCACTCATCACCCTACCGTCACCATTTCTACTTCGACCAGCAACCATCTTGGTCAGCACATCGTCAAGCATCCCACCTAACATGGTCAACAAATCAGGGTCATTGCTGGCTGAATCCATGCACATATACACCTTTGCCCAAGTGTCTGCCTTTCGTGCATGCACATCATCGACTTTGGACTTTGCCGCGTTAAGCTCCTGATCAACAGTGAAATACGGTCATGTTTTTGCCATCTTTGTCCACCTAATATGGACAAACTGCTCCGAAATTTTCGGCAGAAATCTCATGACAGATGTCATGTGGCGACACAAGATTCCTTGGAGATCAAAAAACGGGCATTCACATGTCGTGTCATATGAGATAAAAGCAACTTTTTTCTCCATTGATTTAGCCAAGAGTCCCGGGCCAGATGGGTTTAATGCCATGTTCTTCAAAGCTTCGTGGGATGTTATTGGAAATGAGGTATCAAATGCAGTGTTGTCTTTTTTTGAGAGTAATCATTTACTGGGGGAATTAAATGCTACCTTATTAGCTTTGGTTCCTAAAATCAATAACCCTACTGTTGTTTCAGAATGAGGCCCATTTCCTGTTGCAACGTGCTATATATGGCTATCACTAAACTGATTTGTTCTAGGTTGAAGTTGGTCCTAGACATATTAGTTGATCAGAATCAAACTTCTTTTATGGCAAATAGATCTATTATGCATAATATTTTGATAGCAGAGGATTTGGTTCGATTTTACAACAGGAAAGGTGTTAAACCTTCTTGTCTCTTGAAAATAGACATACAAAAAGCATATGATACCGTTGATTGGGATTTCTTAGAGAATCTATTATCTGCTTTTGGATTCCCTTTGAAATTTGTGAGATGGATTATGATTTGTGTAAGAAATGCAAAATTCTCTATTGGTTTTAATGGGGACTCGTAAGGATACTTCAAGAGTGGTAGAGGGCTGAGACAAGGTGATCCAATGTCTCCGTTATTATTTGTTCTAGAAATATAGTATTTGGGAAGGTCTATCAAGGAAGCTTCAAAACAGTCTGATTTCATCCATCATCAATTTTGCAAGAATTTGGATTTGGCTCATCTTTGTTTTGCAGATGACTTGTTATTATTTTGTAATGGAGATGAAGCACTTCAAGAGTGGTAGAGGGCTGAGACAAGGTGATCCAATGTCTCCGTTATTATTTGTTCTAGAAATATAGTATTTGGGAAGGTCTATCAAGGAAGCTTCAAAACAGTCTGATTTCATCCATCATCAATTTTGCAAGAATTTGGATTTGGCTCATCTTTGTTTTGCAGATGACTTGTTATTATTTTGTAATGGAGATGAAGCTAGTATCAAGAGGCTAATGGAGGCTCTAAATCACTTTTCATCTTGTTCGGGCCTTCTAGTGAACCTGAGTAAATCTACTATTATTGTAGCTGGAGTTTCTGATGATCAGAAACAGTTGCTGATTGGCAGTACTGGTCTTAAAGAGGAATCCCTTCCTTTCAGGTATTTAGGTGTTCATGTTAAGCCTACTCGCTTGAATAGACATGATTGTCATATTCTTGTGGATAAAATGTGTAGTAGATTGAAGGGTTGGGCTGTGAGAAGGCTAACTTATGCTGGTAGGGTGGAGCTGATTAATAGTGTTTTGATGGCAATTCATTCCTATTGGGCGTAGATCTTTATTCTTTCACAAGGAGTGATCGAAACAATGATGAAAATATGTAGGAAATTCTTATGGGGGGATTCTAAATCTTGTCCAGTGGCGTGGGATGCTTGTTGTCGTCCAAAGAAGTTTGGGGGTTTAATATCCGGAATGTGGTTCTATGGAACAAGGCGGCTATTGGGAAATTGGCTTGGCAAATTGAAATCGATAAAGAGTCCTTGTGGGTCAAATGGGTACACCATATATACTTGAAGAGAACTTCTTTCCGGGAGTGCGAGGTCAAGCAAAATAGCAGCTGGTATTGGAGAAGGATAATAAAGGTTCATAATGATCTTTATTCTATTTCACCTTCTTTACTGTCTTCTAGCAGCTATATTCTGTGAGACATATATTTTGCATTGCTTGGTCCTCAAACTCCTGTCGAATGGGCTTCGGTGGTATGGAATAAATTTCGTGTCCCGAAGTTTTCTTTTATAGCTTGGTTGTGTGTCCAAGGAAGACTTATGACTCTTGATCGATTAAAAAAAATGGGGTACATGCTTGCTAACAGATGTATCTTATTTTGTGAAGATGCATCTGTTTGAACAATGTTTATTCAGCTCGAATGTATGGCATTCTGTTTTGAGTAATTTGGGTTGGCCTTGGGTCACTTGGCAGGGAATTATTTCAGCTAATCCTGGGGTTAATTGGTCAACAAGAAAGAAGCATGAGTTGTTTTTGATGTTTACAATGTTTATATATTACATTTGGTTGGAAAGAAATTCGAGGATCTTTAAGGAGATTGTCCATAACGTGGAGTTTTTAGTTAATCTCATTGTTAATGATATAATTATTAGATTAGAAAGAGGTAGGGTTTGATTCTTTTCTGTGTTTTTTGGGCTTTTTGATTGTACCCCTCTAGGTATGCCTAGAGTATACTTGTAAAAAAGTTTTGTTAATGGAATTATCTCTCCGATTTTTCCAAATATATATATATATATATATATATATATATATATATATATATATATATATATATATATATTTCGGCACCCCACCTCCCTTAATATGCAGTGCGAGAAGCGAATGGTCAGAAAAAATAATAAGTTGTGCACGAACGAGTGTGGAAAGGCATTAATCCAGCCTGCAGGCGCATAAGCCCTATCCAATCTCTCCCAAATGCCCCCTCCCTCCTTTTGTTAGTCCAGGTGAAGGGTACCCCGGTAAACGGAACATCATGCAAGTCCATGTCAGACTTCCATTCCCAGAATTGTTGCTCACCTCTTATCCTGCTTGAACCTCCTGTTTTTTATGATCCATCCTCAACTTGATTAAAATGTCCAATAACAACATAAGGTCCTTGCAAAGCACTAACAGTAGTTGCCAGGCGATCCCACACCTCCTGTCTCCCCTGATAGTAGGGGCAACCATACACAAACACAAGATACCAACAAGCAACATTCATTCCACTAGTTTGAAGGATTACAAGGTTCATATCGCCATAAACAACAGAAAACAAACACTACTTCTTCCAACCAAAAATAACACCCCCTGCCTGATGTAGATTTGGTCCCAAATCTTCATCATGGTAACCAAGTGCTTGAATTCATTCAAAGGGAGCTTGAAACACTCACACCTTTCACACGTCCAAGTGCATTCTTCAAGGGTGGATCGGTCATTTGTTCTATTTCACAAGATCCTTGAAGATATTGAAGAAGTCATCCAAGTACCAAATAATCTACATCAAAGAAGCTACACATGGGTTTTTGAATCTTGAAGATTAGACAAGAATTGAAGGAGTTATAGTCTTTTCTTTATAGAGTTGTATTTTAGAGCTTTTATGATGTAATAAATGTGTAGGATGATGTAAGCCCTAAGAGGCCTTAATCTTGTTTTGTACACGCCTAAAGGGGGGCCTCATTACTATAAATATCCCCTTAGGGTGCTTTGTAATCACACATTATTCAATACAAATACAATCAAACACAACATGATGTTGTTTCTCTCTAGCTTTTGCTAGTATTCTCGTTTCTCTTGAGGGAGATTCGTCCCAATTGTCTTCTTCTAGCCTAGGGTGGCGTCCTTGGTGGTGATAGGAAGAGATTGAAGCATTCTTGAAGGTGGTGTGCCTATATCCTCCAAGATTCTTCAAGTTCCATTCATATCATTCAAATCATTCCATTCGTTCATACATTCATTCCAAACGTCAATCATCAATCCAACCATCTTTGTTTGATCTTTCATACGTTGATCAACATAGAATCATCCAAGCATCAATCGTTGGTCATTCGTTCATCAACAAGCGTTCGTTCATCATCATCTTTGGTAAACGATTTCATCATCTTTCGTTTATCATTCATCCTTTTTCATTGAGTTTAGTTGAACTTTGAGGACTAAGAGTTGAAGATTCTTATCTTGGTTTTAAAGATCCTAGATTCTAGTGTAATGTGATCATTCCTTGATCCATTATACATCAAAATTGGTATCAGAGCTTAGGAGTTTGATTCTCTTAGTTCTTGAACCATCTTTTTGCAATCTTTCCATTACAAATCCATCCCCCATCATCTCTCCATCTCACATTTTCCATTAGCTCCACAAAGAACCCCATAGCCCAAACACAATTGAACCAAAACACAAACCCCTCTCGTCCCCCATACGCTAACCCCCATAATTGCAAGTTTCTTGTGATCTTTTTGTGTCAAGATTCATGGAAAGTGCAAGCACACCCACGACACAACCCACGAATTCTCAAGAAGATGTGGAATTCATGAAGCAACGAATTGCTTTTCTCTCGGAGCAATTGAAACGTTACATGCATTTGCAACATAGAGTGAATCGTGGAAGTGATGACGAAGAGGAGGTACAAAGTGAACGAAGTGGACGTCCTAAAAGGGAGGAACGTTTTGACTTCAAAGTGGAAATCCCCAATTTTGATGGTAATCTTGATCCCGAAAACTTTCTAGATTGGATGCAAACTGTTGAACGTGTTTTTGATCTTAAAGAAGTCCATGATGAGAAGAAGGTGAAACATGTGGCCCTTAAATTGCGAAAACATGCGTCCATTTGGTGGACTAATTTGCAAAAGAAGAGGCAAACCAAAGGGAAGGACAAGATCAAAACGTGGATTAAGATGAAGAAGTTGCAAGAAAAGTTCCTACCACCTAGTTATCTCCAAGATAACTATTACAAGTTGCAACGTTTGGTACAAGGGAGCAAAAGTGTTGAGGAGTACACAAAGGATTTCGAGCATCTTCTTTGGTGATGTGACCTCCAAGAAGATGAGCTACAAACTTTGGTACGTTTTCTATATGGTTTAAATGATTGGATTCGTAATGTTGTTGAATTACATCCTTACCAATCTTTGGACGAGTTGAGTTCTTTGGCCTTGAAAGTAGAGAGGCAAAGGAAAGAAAGGGGAAAAGAAACCATATCCAAGTACCAAACATCATACAAACCCTCACAAAACACACGCCCATACAACCCACAACAAAAACCCCCATACCCCACAAAACAACCAAACACAAAAGCACAACAAAATCAACCCCCATCCATTCCCAAACCCCACGTCCAAGAATCGAAACCCTTAGCCCCAAGGAGGTGTTTCTGTTGTCAAGGTTTAGGACATTATGCTTCGGAGTGTCCAAACAAGAGGGTAGTATCTTTGGTGGAATATCAAAGTGCTTTATATGTGGAATCGGAGTATCATGAAGTTGAGAATGAAGAAGAGGGAGTAGGAGTTGACGTGAATGAGGAAGAGGAAGTAGAGGAAGCGGATGAAGGTGAAATGCTTGTAGTAAGAAGAGCCTTGAGCGTTGTTTGTGTTCCAAATGAGCTTGAACAAAGGGAAAACATCTTTCATACGAGATGTACAATTCAAGGCAAGGTGTGTTCTTTGATCGTTGATAGAGGTAGTTGCACAAACGCCGCATCAACAACTATGGTGAACAAACTACAATTGGAGGTTTGTCCCCACCCATCTCCCTACACAATTCAATGGTTGAGTCATAGGAAGAGCATACGTGTGGTTCACCGAGTTCTTGTAAGTCTTTCTATTGGAAAAAGTTACAAAGATTCTATATGGTGTGATGTAATTCCTATGGATGCTTGTCATGTTTTGCTTGGGAGACCTTGGCTTTTTGATAGGAATGTCACGCATGATGGGATAATGAACACCTATTCGTTCGTTCTCAATAAGAGGAAGATCACCTTGGCTCCTCTCCCACCATCATCCATTATTCGTCCCCAACCACACCAACAAAAGGAGGAAACTAATCTTGTGAGTTTCATGAATGCCGAATACCATGAGTTTCAAGAGCACAGGGATCTGATTTTGGCTAACTTGGAGAAGGAAGAAGCGTCCCCAACATTTGAGCATGCACATCTTCGACCACTTTTGGAACGATTCAAACACTTGTTTCCAAAAGAAATGCCGAATGGGTTGCCTCCAAGAAGGGAAATTGAAGTTTCCAAAAGAAATGCCGAATGGGTTGCCTCCAAGAAGGGAAATTGAACACAAGATTGATCTTGTTCCGGGTTCTATGCTTCCAAATAAGCCGGCCTACCGTATGAATCCCAAAGAAGCACAAGAAGTTCAAAGGCAAGTGGATGATCTTTTGTCCAAGGGCTTGATACGTGAGAGTATGAGTCCATGTGTTGTCCCGGTGTTACTTGTGCCTAAGAAAGATGGGTCCCAAAGAATGTGTATGGATTGCCGAGCAATAAACAAGATCACAATCAAGTATAGATTTCCAATCCCACATCTTGAGGATCTACTTGATGAGCTTCATGGGAGTGTTGTGTTCTCTAAGGTGGATTTACGAAGTGGGTATCATCAAATAAGGATTCATGAAGGTGACGAGTGGAAAACGACATTTAAAACAAAAGAAGGGTTATATGAGTGGCTTGTGATGCAATTTGGTCTTACGAATGCCCCCTCCACTTTTATGCGTTTAATGAATCATGTTTTGAAGCCTCTTATTGGCAAATGTGTTGTAGTTTACTTTGATGATATTCTTGTGTATAGTAGAAGCGAAAAGGAGCATGTGAAGCACTTAGAGTTGGTTATGCACATTTTGGAGAAAGAACAACTCTATGCTAACATGGAGAGGTGCCACTTTTCTCACCGAAGATCGTGTTCCTTGGGTATGTCCTTTCGAAAGATGGCATTCAAGTGGATAAATAGAAAGTAAAAGCCATTCAAGAGTGGCCTACACCTACGTCAATCCATAAGGTACGAAGTTTTCATGGTTTTGCTTCTTTTTATCGGAGGTTTATAAGGAATTTTAGCACCATTCTTGCACCCATGACCGAGTTGTTGAAAAAGGAGTTTTCATGGGGAAAGAGTGATAATGAAGCTTTTGAGATGATTAAAGATAAATTGTGTCATGCCCCTATTCTTGCATTACCTTGTTTTGATAAAGTCTTTGAAGTTGAGGTGGATGCAAGTGGAGTTGGAATAGGAGCCGTGTTGTCTCAAGAAGGCCGACCTCTTGCCTTCTTTAGTGAAAAGTTGAATGACGCCAAACAGAAGTATAGTACATACGACAAGGAGTTCTATGCTATTATAAGAGCTCTTGAACATTGGCGACACTATCTTCTAAGTGGTGAGTTCATCTTGCATAGTGATCACGAGGCTCTTAAATTCATTCAAGGGCAACACAAGTTGAATCCAAGGCACGCCAAATGGGTAGAGTATATGCAAGCGTTCCATTTTGTGATCAAACATAAAGCGGGTCATCTAAACAAAGGAGCGGATGCATTATCAAGAAGGTATCTACTCACTCATGTTTTAGATTCAAGAGTCCTTGGGTTTGAGCACATTAAAGAATTGTATGTAAATGATGAGGATTTCAAGGAGGTATATGAGCTTTGTAAGCAACATCCCCACCAACTCTATCACATTGAGAATGGATTTCTTTTCAAAGGAAATCAACTTTGTATTCCCAAGAGTTGCATACGTGAATTGTTGATCATGGAGGTCCATGGAGGATCTTTGGCGGGTCACTTTGGAATTGAGAAGACATATCTTATGATGAAGGAGCATTATTTTTGGCCAAGCATGATTAAAGACGTTGAGCATATGGTGAAGAAGTGTAATACTTGCAATATTTCCAAGGCTCACGCTTTACCTCAAGGGTTGTATACTCCTTTGCCCATTCCACATCATCCATGGGAATATATAAGTTTAGACTTTGTAGTGGGTCTACCAAGAACGCAAAGGGGTAAGGATTCTATCTTGGTGGTCGTTGATAGATTTTCCAAGATGGCTCATTTCATTCCATGTTATACTACATATGATGCTACTAAGGTTGCAAATCTCTATTTTGAGGAAGTGGTGAAGTTACATGGCATCCCCAAGACCATGGTAAGTGATAGGGATTCAAAGTTCCTTAGTCATTTTTGGCTTACTTTATGGAAGAAGCTTGGAACTACTTTGAAGTTTAGCACCGCTTGTCATCCACAAACGGATGGACAAACCGAAGTAACTAATCGTACTTTGGGAGCTCTACTTCGAATCTTGGTGAGTAAAGACAAGAAAGGGTTGGATACTCTTCTATGTCATGCTGAATTTGCCTTCAATCGGAGTCCAAGTAAAGCCACGGGGTTGTCACCTTTTCAAGTGGTATATGGAAGGAACCCTCTCCAACCAATGGATCTCACGCCCATTTCGACATCAACAAAGTTTAGCATTGAAGCTAACAAAAGGGTGGAAAATATTAAGAATCTACATGAGGAGGTTCGTGAGAAAATTGTGAAGTATACTCAAGATGTAGCTAGTAGAGTGAACAAAGCAAGGAAGAAGGCTGTGTTTGAATCTAGAGATCTTGTTTGGATTCACTTAAAGAAAGAAAGATTTCCTTCTAAGAGGAAAGGTAAACTTGCGCCAAGAGGAGATGGTTCATATGAGGTTTTGGAAAGGATTGGTGACAATGCTTATAAGTTACAACTTGGTGATGATTATGAAGGGAGTTGCACTTTTAATGTGAGTGATCTCAAGCCTTACTATGGTGGTAATGAAGACCTTCCTAGTTTGAGGACAAAATCTTTTCAACTAGGGGGGAATGATGTAGATTTGGTCCCAAATCTTCATCATGAGAACCAAGTGCTTGAATTCATTCAAAGGGAGCTTGAAACACTCACACCTTTCACACGTCCAAGTGCATTCTTCAAGGGTAGATCGGTCATTTGTTCTATTTCACAAGATCCTTGAAGATATTGGAGAAGTCATCCAAGTACCAAATAATCTACATCAAAGAAGCTACACATGGGTTTTTGAATCTTGAAGATTAGACAAGTATTGAAGGAGTTATAGTCTTTTCTTTATAGAGTTGTATTTTAGAGCTTTTATGATGTAATAAATGTGTAGGATGATGTAAGCCCTAAGAGGCCTTAATCTTGTTTTGTACACGCCTAAAGGGGGGCCTCATTACTATAAATACCCCCTTAGGGTGCTTTGTAATCACACATTATTCAATACAAATACAATCAAACACAACATGATGTTGTTTCTCTCTAGCTTTTGCTAGTATTCTCGTTTCTCTTGAGGGAGATTCGTCCCAATTGTCTTCTTCTAGCCTAGGGTGGCGTCCTTGGTGGTGATAGGAAGAGATTGAAGCATTCTTGAAGGTGGTGTGCCTATATCCTCCAAGATTCTTCAAGTGCCATTCATATCATTCAAATCATTCCATTCGTTCATACATTCATTCCAAACGTCAATCATTAATCCAACCATCTTTGTTTGATCTTTCATACGTTGATCAACATAGAATCATCCAAGCATCAATCGTTGGTCATTCGTTCATCAACAAGCGTTCGTTCATCATCATCTTTGGTAAACGATTTCATCATCTTTCGTTTATCATTCATCCTTTTTCATTGAGCTTAGTTGAACTTTGAGAACTTAGAGTTGAAGATTCTTATCTTGGTTTTAAAGATCCTAGATTCTAGTGTAATGTGATCATTCCTTGATCCATTATACATCACTGCCCTACCAACAGGATCCACCCCAAAAAACAAAAGGGAATCCCATTTTCTTAACAACCACACTAGCATTACAACAAACATCTTAGACTCAAACAGACAAACCACATCTAACTGCAAAAGAGATGACACCCACCGGACGTAGGGAATTGCAGAGAGGTCCGCCTGCCCTAAAACTCTGCAATTCCAGGCAGCAACAATCATGGCGAAGGATGAGGCATTTTCTGGGCTGCCTCCGCCACCCTGTCAGCAAGCAACTCAAACGACTGATCCCCACGCTGCTTCTCATCCACTTTCAGAAAAGCATCAAATTCCTTCTGTAGAATTGTTTCCATCTGCTCCTTCCTCTGCCGTTTGAGTCTAGCTCGGCAGATTTCCTCTGCAAAAACCGAAGTAGCTTCATCCCCCTGATCTTCTCGATCCAGCTCCTCACTCCTCGACTTTCGCTGACGCTTCTTGGAAAGAAATTCCACCCTGCCCACATTGGAATCAAGCGAACTGGATTTTGAAGAAGCAGATTTATGAAAGTGGACAGTTTTCGTCAGACCAACAAACGTCTCCTCTTCCCCGCCCACTTTGTTTTCCTCTCCTTCACCAGCCCTATCATACACAGGGGGCCACGAAAAAACCTCCTCCACCTTCCGGCCCCCATCTCTCCCTCCCATAACTCAAGGTATCCTCCGATGAAGGATAGTTCGGCATGTGCTCAAAGTTAGGCTCAGGCTCAAATTCCGACACTTGAAACAGACTTTGGGAGTACCCCGGAAAAGGCTCCCAAAGGTTATTTTCCCCTTCTAACTCCCCTGGAACAAAACTCGACTCCCCTTGTTCAAATATATACGGTTCCCCTCCCCCCATTTGGCTAAAAGGAAGAAGGGGGTTGGCATAGATCGATCCCAATAAATGCACGTTTCCACCACCCCCCGAAGACGACAAGCCCGATCGAGAAGTCTCCCCAATTTCCCCAGGCGAAAAAGACCCATCCCCATGTGGAAAAGTAGAAGAGTAAAAGTGGGGAAAATTGTTATCCAAATTATTAAAATGAATGACAGAATTACCCTCATGAGGGTTACCTGAATTAGGCCCCACTGAGTTCAAACGACGGATTGCGGCACGAATAATTTGACTTTGGTCTTCTAGTGGTCCAGAGGGAGAAAAAGGCCACCTTGGCATGTTACTTGGGGAGAATTCTATTGGGCCACCACTTCTGTCCATTAAGTCGCTCAAAGTACTTGTAGTACGCAGCTTGCTTGCTCAAATGAGTACTTCCCATGCATACGTGCCGAAAAATTTCTTCTTCATTCCTTACACTCCCAGGACTACTGCCTTGAAAGTTACTCTCCTCTCCTCCATCCTGCTCTTCACCCCCATACTCCTGTCTCTGTTCTTCCTCCTCCATTGTACTATGCTCCTCTTCGTTCCCTCCATCGACACCACTGTCGTTACTCCCATCCTCACCACCATCCCCATCATCCCCACCATCCCCATCATCACCACCATCACCCCCCATCAGTTGATCTATCACTATCCTCTCCCTGCTGATCATCATCCCCTTCATTCCCCTCATCATCTCCATCCCTCTCCTCATCTTCCTGTTCGCCCTCCTCTTCTTCCTCTATTGGAGTAGCTGGTTGCTCCCCATCCCCCCTGCCCTGATCTCCCAACTCTCCCTCTTCTTCTCTTTGTTCCCCATCAACCTCCATGAGAACATCAGTCTGCGTCCTCTCACTAGATTCCCTATCAGAAGGAGCAGCCCTAACAGAAGGCCCCCCCTCCTCCCTCCTTCTAACCCATCTATCTCTCCCACCCTCACCCCTTCCCTGACTTCCCTCCGGGCCTCCCCCCCTACGTCTTCTAGTACTACTTGATTCCCCTCTTTCTTCTGAGGAGATATCAATTACCAGCCAAACCCCTCCCCCACAAACTCCTCAACTTCAAAGAATTCCGGATAATGTAATTCCGGCTCATTCCTCGCCGGATGTTGTCGCTGAGCCAGCCGAGCCGAGTCGTCAGATAGCTCCTCTTGGTAGGAAAGGCACGGACCTTCCCAAAATATGCAGCTCCTTCCCTATGAATGATAGCATGGCCCATTTGAGCCGCCTCCAAGATTCTAGTCTTCACCTCCTCTTTAGTAACCACCTTTGGTAACGCACATTCAAAAGCATGGTGCCCTATTTTGCCACACTTTTTACAGAAAATAAAGACATTCTCATAGCGGAAGAAAACCCAGAAAACATTACCATAATCATCTCTCGCATAAGCCCCTGGAATTAGGGGTTTCGACAGCGGCATGCGTACAAGAACCCTCACGTTATTCAGGGAGAAGTCAGCAACACCCTGAAAATCCACATCCACCACATCCCCAATAATCTGCGCCAACTTGATTGCAGTGCTAGCCCACTTCTGACGGAAGGGTAACCCCTCGATCTGTACCCATAAACTAATAGAATGGAAGTAAACGTCCTGTGGCCTCATATCAACAGTGATCTTCTGCAACGCCACGAGAGATCCATCAAAGTTAACGGATCTTTGCGCCAGCATGTCCAAACAGTCCTCCGGGTGCAGGAACCAAAAGGAAAACTTTCGGTCCCCAACTTTGCGCACACTGACCGAACTTCTAAGAATCCCGTTAGCATCAACTAGACGTTGCAAAGCTCCTTCATCCCATTCCTTCCCATCAGTAACAAACCTTACAAATGTGTTATCAAGTCTGATCTCAACCCCTAAGGGAGGGGGGCTTAAATCGACTCGAGCTCCCATTCTCGGATCCCCAGCAAAGCTCACTTTGTTTCGCCTTCTTGAATCTCCCTCCATATGCTTGTTTCTAAACTCTCTCCTTCTATTTTGAGCAAACCCTATCTTACTCCAACTCCCTCGAGAATAAAACTGATGCTGACGAAAACCCCTTGAACTGCCCTTCCTTTTATAGAACAAACCCCTCTCGTTAGACTGCCTTTGTGACCCTTGAAATCCTCTCCGGAAGGGTGGCACATATAAGGGTATAGTCGTCTTTGTACCCTTTTGCATCGACCCAGATGAATTACCCATCGCTCCCACCTACCAGCATTAATCCCACAATCACATCATGCTCAGAGGAGTGGAAAAACCCTCCTACACGCCTGCAGAAAATCTCTACTGTCAATCCCCAATTACTCCACTAGCCGCCCCTACTTTCCTACAGAAGACTTTGAATCTTCAACTATCCACTTCCGTCATAAATGCTGACGTCACTATTGCATTACCAGTAACCCCCCAGCATACTCCCACGCAACAACAAGCGCCTCCTTTAAGACCCCTTTTAAGCCCAACAGAAATGAGGCCCAACCCAACAATGCTAGCACCCAGTCCTGCCTCTTCTCAACACTCCGCTTCCTGGACCCTCTCGAAAACACTGGCATCGAAGGAAGCCCACATCCTAAAATACTCTCCCACTTCTTCAACAATCACCGCCCTGTAAACTTGAGGCCCAACAAAATTAGGCCCAGCCCACCAACACTCACCACCCCCTTCCTCCTTAGTTCTCGAATCTTCCTTCCTCGGATTCCTTCGAGAACCCTGCAATCACCCCACACTGAATGCACCCCGCCCCAACAACTACCACGCTCACTCCTCCTAGCTCCCGAAATCAAACCTTCGCCTGAACCGGAGAAGTCCTAGCCACTCTCAAGATCACTCTATGCCTATTGGAACCGCTATCTCTTCTCGCTGCTCGCAAACCCAGCACCAGAAAGCCCCAACTGTCTTCCTATCCCAACACTCACCCAAACAAAGCTCCAAGATACCACCACTCGAATGCCACCGGCGTAAGTCCGGAACACCCACCAGATTAAGAAACTTAACACTAGATTTTAAAGAAAGCTAGAGAGAAGAATTGGAACCGCTGTTTCTTCCCGCTGCTCGCAAACCCAGCACCAGAAAGCCCCAACTGTCTTCCTATCCCAACACTCACCCAAACAAAGCTCTAAGATACCACCACTCGAAAGCCACCGGCGTAAGCCCAGAAACACCCACCAGATTAAGAAACTTAACACTGGATTTTAAGGAAAGCTAGAGAGAAGTGAGAGCTTCTCTCTCTTCGGCATGCAAAGCACCGGGGAATCCGGGGATCAAATTCCATCCCAAGTGCAAGCAATAAATAATTGAAAGGAAAGCAAATTAAACTAATCTAAGCAAAACATGGATTAAGAATAACAATAATAAAAAAAGCATGAATCAAAAGATTAACTAAACCTAATTTAACAAGGAAGCAATCTCTAACCAACAAAGCAATTAAAACCAATTAATAAGAAAACAATAAATCTAATAATGAAATGGAGAATGAGAAATTATACCCTTGATGCACTAATCTTCACTCTAATCATGGATCCTTCACCTTGAATCTTCAACCTTCACTTGAGCCTTCTCCCGAACAAACAAGAAGTTTGTGATTTGGATTATTAAGAATCTCCAAATTTCTCAATTTGAAGGAGAATTTGTGAACCTTTAATCCTCCTCCTCACTAAAAGTTGGATTGGAAGTTTTTGTGACTAATACTAATAGGATTTGAATCAAAACATCACTAAAAGCTAGAGAGAACAAAAACTTAGGGAAATTTCTCTGAACCAACACCTAAAAGAAACCCTAAACAAAACCCTAGCCCTAAACTAATCAAAACATCACAAACTCTGATTATTAATCCTAGGAAAACCCTAAAGAATCCTAATACCCTGACCCTACTAATAACCCTAACTCTAATAACTGATCCAAACCCAACAAGACCCACTGCCTATACTATTGACTATAGGAAAAAGAAACAAAACACAGACCTAATATCTATTGATCGAACAAAGAAAGAAAGGAAAAGAAAGAGAAAATAAAAGAGCAGAGGAGGATTGAAGAATCAAAGTGCAAAAACAGGGTAAAGAACAGATCAAAAACCAAGCTTTAACAATTAAGAACCCAGAATACTGTACGAATTACTACCAATACATTCAATCCCAGAACATTCACCAAAAAAATTCAAACGTTATATCATGTCAAAGAGAGCAAATCATCCGTCAAAAACCAAGAATTCTAAGTCATAACCATTCACAATTAAACCAAAAACAATTAACAGGAACAATGAAATTAGAGGTTCAAAACAAAAATAAACCTAAATCTAATCGCAAATAAAACCCTAATCCTAAAACTAACCCTAAGATGAAGGAATGGGTTGTCATCCCCAAAACCAACCATTATATCTTCAAATGAGCTTTTCTGCTCCTTATATACTCGAACCTCAGCCTCAACTTTCAATCACCGTGGTTGATTCTCTTCAATCTTGGACGGATGAGAAGTACCTGTTTGCACGAAGATGATGATGGTGGTATGCGTCGATGCTGCTCCATCCTCAACTGAATATGTTATAATCAAAGAGAAATAGAGTGAGTGAGTGTGAATATCATGAGATAATGGAGCAGAGAAGAGAAGAAGGAAGAGATGAAAGAGAAGAGATGAGAAGAGAGAAGGAGATGAGATGAAGAAGAGAAGAGAGAAGGAGTTCGAGTTGGTTATGGTGGTGTGAGTGCTTCGGTGTTGTCTGCGGAAATGAGGGAAACAGAGAGGAAGAGGGGATTGAGAGGGAAAGGAGAAAGAGACGGAGAGGGAAATGAGGGAAGTGAAAAATAAAATTGGGGTTGAGGGAGGACTAGGGATAGCAACGGGGCGGATCGGGGATGGGGGAATATACCCCCGTCCCCATCCCCACTCTCAAAACTCATCCCCATCCCTGTCCCCGTCCCCGTCCCCATCCCCGCTTCGGGGAATGATTCTTGCCCCATCCCCATTCCCGCGGATTGATCCAGCGGAGATTTTTTAAAACTATCCTTAATTTTACTAAATTTTGATCGGATCCAGTTTTTAATCGGATCCGGTTTTTAATCGAACCCGGTTTTTGACATACTCAAAATACAACGTATTTAACTTGCTCAAGTAATAATACATCAAAATCAAATAATAATACATCAACAAGTGAGAATAAATTAGAAAATTACTACTTTGTCCTTCCCATTAATATATATATTAAATTTGAATAAATGTTATTTGGTAATTTTAACATTTTCGGGGATGGGGACGGGGAATTCACCCCGGCGGGGAAAATGGGGACGGGGATAAGGAAAATTTTTTCCCCATCCCCGCCCCGTCCTTGAGCGGATTTTGGAAAATCGTCCCCATCCCCGTCTCCATCCCCAATGGGGGCGGGGATTTTTCCCATAGCGGGGCGGGGCCCCGACGGGTTCGGGGATTCCCCGCCCCATTGCGATCCCTAGGGAGGATTCTATTCGGCTGAGAGCATAGGGGGGAAATGGGTTTGGGTACGGGTTTGGGTAGACGGGTATTTGGGTAGGCGGATAGTGAAGGGAGGAGAATTGGGCTGAGTTGTGAGGCTGGGTCGAGTAAGGGAAATAAGAAGGGGAATTGGGCTGATTAGATTAGGAAGACTTAGGTTTAGTTTTATTTCTAATTTCTATCTTTTTACTTCATTTTATGCAAAAATAACAACTAAAATAATAAAAAGCCATAAAATCTAATAATATTGCAAAATGAGTAAAAACATAATAAAAATCCTAAAGTAATTATTAAAAACAAGCAAAACACCTTATAAATGATAACAATTCGGCTCGAAACGAGACCGAACATATTTATATTTATTTATGTATTTGAATTAGAATTTTTTTGGAGGATTCGACTTATTAATTAGTAGGTTTGTTATATTATTGGTAATTAGGTTATAGATTGAGAAAGGAAGGGAATAAGAGAAGGGAACAATAGAGGGCTCATTCGTGGTTAGCCAACCTCATCCCGAATTCAATTGGTAATCATTCGTGGTTTAGCCAACCCCATCCCGAGATCGATGTTAAGGAGCCAACCGAGGAGAAATGGAAGTAGAAATTCGGCAAGGCCAAGCGAACATTTCTAGCCCCTTTTTTCCAAGGTTGGGGACCAGTAGCCACTGGCCTGGCCCATACCAAGGCCACCTGGCCTATGGGTCAGTCCAGTGACCTCGGTGTCCCCTTCTGGCCATAATACGGATACGGGGTTGATGTGATTGGACACCTTCAAACTGGAATGTTTGTCCTTAATTTACATGTTTAGGATCGTAAAGAATCGAAAATATTTTATTTAAAAAGCAAAAGCATTCTTATTTAAGGATTATGCAACCTTAGTCGCCTCCCAATCATAACCTAAGTAGCGCAACGGGAAAAAAGGTAAGCCACCGTTTTCCCAGGGTCCTATAATAGGATGTCCTTAATGACATAAGGCCCTAAACGTCTTTAATCATATGTTAAAACCCCAAAAGTTTATTGCTTGTTTAGTTTTAGTTTAGTAATTACCAAAACGAAAATCAAACCTTTGGCCAACCTAACATTCTTTGCACTGAAATAGTTTAGTGCGTAGACTGAACAAGTCCTCGAGAAAACGACATTGATATACTACACAATGGCCAGTGCACTTGTGGTGTATCATCTATTTCTGCCATAACCCATACTACCTAATTGATTCATCCATCTCAATTCTCATACCAAAGTTGATTCAAATATCCCAGTAGTCTCTTTCCAGGAGGGAGCCTACTCCAGTGATCACTTCATGTAGATGTACGTTCGCAACAAGTGGTCCCTTTTGTAAAATTTCAGTCATTGATTTTTCAAGATCAACCACAATGTTATTGTTTTTAAGTCTTAACTCCTAAGCTTGCACCATATGTTCCGAGTGCATGGAAAATTGCACCCAGAATGCGAGTAGTACCTCTGATGCTCAAACCAGCAACCTATTCAAGGCTACTGTCTCTGATAGTCGCTGCTCCTATGGAACATGTCTGTATCATTAATAAAATAATTATTTCATATATATTTTTTCAAATTTACAAAAGCATCTGTAACATATATGCCTAATAGATTAAGATGATTTAATTAGTGTGTATATTGTATTCATTGGCGTAGCCAACTAAACCCCCATACAATTGCTAATTAATTAATCATAACTACCAAAAAAATGAGTGATGGGAATCATAAACAATATTAATTTGATAAAAAGAAAGACACTTAAAAAGTGTCTCCATGCACAATTCATATTTCTAAAAGCAAGTACCAATTAGTTTAAACAACTCACAGTTGATCGTTGAACGGGATGATACCAAGGCAAAACAAAAATTCACTTTTCCATTGTACTGAACCAAAAAGCTAAAGTTTTATTGGGGGAAAGTGCACTTGTAACAGTCATCCCCAACAAAAATTCACTTTTCCATTATACTGAACCAAAATCCACCTTTATGGATTGTAAATTCTCTGAAAATATACACAACTTATATGAAGCACAAAGTGAGAAGGGTTTAGGAGGAAAAAGAGGAGGCTGTAGTGGGGTTGGTATGAGGGAGAAAATCAGACATAATAAACCATACCGACCTCTAAAGTTGAGGCATGAGGAACACTGATGGCATAGGTTGGTCCCCTGGAGTTGCGTCTCAAGAAGTCGTAGCCATAATTTATGGCGATTTTCTTGATGAAGGTGGAGCCTTTCTTGGCCCTGACATAGGAATGCCCCAATATGAACACCATACCTGACTCCCTGGCATCCATGAGTTCCTGCAGCTCCTCCTGTGCCTCATAGTTTATTTGCGGTGTTTCTGGCAGAACAAACCTTACCCTCTTCTTCCGCCTTTCCAACGAGTTCATCTTCTGTAGCTGTTGTGATGTACTCCCAGTTATCTCACCCCCCTCCCCTAACCCTACCCCTACCCCTACCCCTACCCCTTCCTCTTCCTCTTCCTCTGACAGTTTCACTCCTTTGTTGGTTGAGAATGACCCCACAACGGTCAAGTTCTCCCCATCCTCATCCTCCTCAATATTGCTGCTGATTTTCAACTCAGGAGACTTTTCTGAGCGGATAAACTCCGCAATGCTGCAAACAAGGTCCTTCTCAAACTCAAACTCGTCCTTGTGGTTGTCCCTATAACCGTACCGGGCAATGCACCGGTACATCCTGAACTCCTTGGGCCCAATTCTCCCGATCAAGAACCGCTCTTCGGACTTGACATGCGGCACTGGAACCGACTTTATGCACAGGAAGACCAAAACCTGGTGGAATGCAGGGAGGTTTGTCACAAAATGAGAAAAAATGGCCGGGATGCCTGAGACCAGCTCTGTTTGGATGAGCCCAATCCCACGGACCCGGACCATCCCCAAGTTGGGGCTCAGCTCCAGGAGCCAGTTGATGGGGACCTTGTTTTGTACATCGTACTCGTACTTCTTCAGAGTGCCGTACTGCCATAAGTACATCACTATGAGGAAGATCAAGGACAGGGCTACTGGGACCCATGCTCCTTCCAGGAACTTTATCAGGGATGCTGCAAAGTATAGGGCTTCTATCGACCCAAAGAAGAATATGAATGCAATTGCTAGGACAACACTTTTTCTCCAACATAGTACAATTACCAGAGACATTAGGCAGGTGGTTACTAGCATCACTGTTATCACTGCCAAACCTGTTACAGAAATGGAACACAACCAAATCAACCATTCATGTTTTAGGAGTTTTTGGAGTTCAACTATAACTTAAGGACTCTCCTTTTTCCAAGTACATCAACATTTCCAATATGGGTGTCAATTACGGTGGTCTCGAGCTTTAGTTTTCAAGTACTAGGTGATATTAGCCCCTCTGCAGTTTTTTCAGAGTAAAGGTTGCATACATAGAATGCTAGTGAAACAGTCCATATATCAGGTTAGGTTGTCGAGGTAGCAACTAGCAAGGTGTAAGTAATGCTAAAGTCAGAGATGCAGGGTTCATGAAATTACCTGAAGCATTTCCCAAATGCTTTGTATCTCGGAAACCAATAGTTACAGCAAGACAAAGGACCATCAATATCCAGTTAATCTCAGGGATGTAGATCTGACCATGTCTCTTAGAGGAGGTGTGAATTATTCGCACTCGAGGAAAGCAACCTAATGCAGAGCACTGCTTGATGATTGAGAAAGTCCCCGTTATGACAGCTTGGCTTCCCACCACTGCTGCAAGGATTGCTATTCCCAGAACTGGCCATCTTATCTTTTCTGACAACAGAAAAAAGGAACACATTTTCAGAACATGAGAAACTTTAACCAGTCTAGCTATCCGCTAAGCAAGAGATGGAGATCTACCGGGTACAGATACATAGAATCCGATCCTGTAGTCACTTTGAAGAGCATGATGCTTGGATAAGTAAGCAGCTTGCCCCATATATGCCAAGATCAAACATGGGTACACTACAAAGCTGAATGCCATCTGTTGGAAGGGCAATGAGTGAGCTATTAATCAAAACAGACCATAAAATGGCAAGCACAAAAGAAAAAGGGAAAAAACAAAACTCACAAACAGCCAATAACGCCTCATTCCCTCAAAATCAACATCCTCCCTGCCCCTTCAAACAACCCCCAGAGCTCCAAAGAGGGGGCGGAGGAAAGGGGGCACAAACAGGAATTAATTGTCTCATATATTTTTCCAAAATGCATTTCAATATTCTTGAATCCCTTCCTTTACGCTCTGTTTGATTCTTGGAAAATGAAATGGAAAGAAAATCTTTTATCCCTGTTAAATAATCTAGTAATAAAAGTTCCATTTCCTCCATCAATCCCTCACTTCATTTCTCCCTCTCCAGCCATTCCCCTATCATATTTTCCTCCCACTTTCCTCTAAAATTTGGATGGAAAATACTAATGACAAGAAAATCATATTTTCCATGATGCATTCCATCCAACTCTCCTTCCATCACCTTTTTGAAAGCTAAGTAAAGGAAAGCAAGTCAATGGTTTAAAGTTTTTCTTTCTGTCTCCTTTCCCAAGGATCGAACGAAGCCTTAAAATCTTACTTGTAGGCATTTACAATGTGTCTCTTTGATTTACAAGGATAGGGCCTAATATACGACTCAACTCCCCACATCAGCATGATCCACCCTTGGTTGTGGATAAACTAAAGAAGAAACCAGCACTGGATAAGTAATAAAAGTATGTGAACAAACCTTGATAGACAAGTGGGAGAAGTGTCCAAGATCAGCAAACATAGCTTCGGAACCTGAACCAGGGAAAAACCAGTGTCAGGAAAGCCCACCATTGTCACAAAAAGAGTCCAACAATTTATTCCTACATACTTCATTATACCTGTCATACAAAGCAGGATCCCACCCAGAGACATCCAACCCCCTCTCTGGGTTTTCTTCAAAAACTTGTACATGTAGTATGGAGAGAGAGCTCGATAAACATGGGGGTTCCAATACACTATGTTGTACAGACCAATTGCACTAATGCATAGGAGCCATGTCAATACAATTGGTGCAAAGAGGAATCCTACTCGGTGAGTTCCATAATGTTGCAACGCAAACAACATAATCAGTATGATGCATGTCACTGGAACCTCAATATCTGTAAAAGTAATTAGTTACTTCAGTTAGGCATTCTATGATAATTGCGACATAAAATATACATCGGTCCTAACTTTGAAACTTTGATAGTGCCAGCTCTAAGATAACAAACAAATTCATGCAACTAGGCAAGAATACTTGTAGTTAGATAATATGCCTTCCCAGGGCGAAAAGATCACAAATTCAGGAGGATGAAAGCTTTCCGACTTCTGTAAAACACAATGTATATTTAACAAAGTGATTAACACTTAAACTTAAACATTCATCAGCAGATTATCATAGTTTCTGGAATTTGTTAATCAGAAAATTTTAATGAATTGCGATATAATCTCATACAATCCATACTGACGAGGTCATCAACTTGGACTGGGCTATTCGTTCAAGTGGATCCTGTGAACATTTTCGAGAAATTCTGGTGTAAAGTTCAGCGACATGTTCCTTTCGGCCTGTTAAAGAGTTTACGGTTCTCATGGCCTCATGAGGTGAATGAAGCATCAGGAACATATACAGATGTATTCATATAGGAAACAAGCACACGTCATTGAGAAAGTAAAGCTGCCACAACTTGGGATAACATGAGTTTGTACTTTCTTTGAAATGATGATGACAAACTTTAAGGAATATTCCATAACCTCATTCATCACATTACATATATAAAAAGTCTAACAATGTAATGCTGATGCAATATAGACTGGTAGTTTCCATCTGTCTAGGTAAAAGAATCCTGTTTTCCTGGTTTTATTTTTCTTTTTCTAAAAAAGAATGACAAAAACAGTTGGCAATAATATGATATCTAAACGATGCTGCCATCCTGGTTTTGTTTTGTTTTTTTTCTTTTTATTGTTCAAAAAATGACAGAATGTTGGCAATGATATTCCATGGTCCATAGCTAGGCATCTAAGTTCCCTCAAAATATGGAAAAAAAAAAACAGATATACCTGATACATGAACCCACAATCTATGTTACCTAGACTCGGGACACGGGTGTCGGACACGGACACGGATCCAAATGTCCGACACGGCATCCCCAAAAATTACTGACACGGAGACACGGTATCTAAGGGTCCGACATGGTAGCAGAAACACAACCCCTAAGTTGCATAACATATTTAATTATATTAAAAGTGAAATATTAATTTTTTTTAAAGGCATCCTTGAAAATTGTAAACCTAAAAATACTTTAATTAAGTTGATTTGACCTATATAAAAGATATAAACAACCCAACTTTTAAAAGCCCAAAAGATTTAATGCCACTTTAATCTTAGAATAATCAAATTAAAAGGTAGAAATGATAAAAAACCCTAGGCCCAACTCAAATTGACTGTTCACGCCTCCCCCCCCCCCCCTTCTCTCTCCTCTGTTTCTGAAGAAGCAAACGAATAACGATGCACTTCTAGGGAGAGATTCTGTCAAGGAAAACGCACTTCCGGTGACCGGAACCGGCGACTTCTGGCCGGAGAAACCCCACCAGTGGGGTCGCACAGTGGACTCGACCAAAAGCCCTCAACTACCACCCCAAATACCCACCAATTGGTTGTCCAATTGTTCGATCTAGGGTTTGCCGTGACTAGGGTTTCGTTCTTTGGCCGTGCCCCGCGACTTCGCCTAGTGTCGCCACGGATCCCGTGTCAGGATCCGGGTCGTGTCGTGTCGACCCTGGTACGGCAGCCCTAATTGCTGAGTCCAAGTAACGTAGCCCACAATTACTAGAAAGAATTGCATTGATGTGGAGAGAATACATTTAAATGATGAAAAGTCAAGTAAAAAGTTAGCCGCTTTGTTCAATATATATATACATATATAGTTATAAAAAAGATACAATAACATATATTATGTTGTTTCTTTTAAGTCTCATGCCTCAAAGGCCAAAGCATCATAACAAAGATAATCACTTCACAAGAGTCAGCAGGAATAAGAAAATAGCATATTTCAACAAAGTTAGATTTGGTCCATCCAACAATTTAAACTACTAGTTGGCTAAAGCAAATAAGGATAGTACTTGACCATTCAAGTAATGAAAAGTTAGGAGTAATCAGGTCAGTTGACCAAAATCATAATTGACTTCTTGGAGGCTATACAGACATCAGTTACATATATCTCCAAGTCAATTCAGTGGTAGGTGAGTTAAATATAATTCCACCTCAACTACTCTCAAGTATAAGTGTATAACCCATTACCCATCACATTTCTCATGTAGTAAAATCAAAAACGATAGTAACTGTTTCTCATTTAATATGTCCATGTATTATATTAGTCCCTGGATCACATTCAAACTAAACTGCCATTTCGTTGATCAAATAATAATTATAATAAAATCATGAAAAGGACACATCATGATCTAACAAAGCAATTTATAGTGTTTTCTTGTACTTAATGATCCACCAGATCACTTTATTATAGTTTATACTTTATAATTGGCTACAAACTGGCCCCTTTTAAGATGAACAGAAGTACTTCACATATATAATCATGATTTTGGCCTGCTGAGATATCCTACCATAACGTGTTTATCTATGACAATATAGTTGTGTGGGTTGGATGTTGACCACAATTTTAAAGGACAAAGACAGGAGCAACAAGATTATTCAATTGTGAATATATAATAAAAAATGAAACAGTATCCTATACAAAATAATGATATGCTTATTATTCTATTTTATTCTCCTTTACGCAATGAAAATACCAATTCAACTAGTATTGAGATGCTTGAAAGAAGCAATATTAAGGAGTACATCCTTGGATCCTAACTTTTCCATGGGTTTCAACTCCAAGTTGAACTTTCAATGTCATAATCAGCTAGAGAAAGTTCCGCAAAGCAATGTATGTGGTCTTTGCTAATAAGAAGACCTAACACACTTTCAGAAGAATTATAGAATCAATATAATACTAGCCCTCAAACGTAGTTATTAAAATCCCGATCTTGACCTACGATCTTACGATTTTATTATCCAAAATCCTCGAAGTGATTCTACTGTCTACATTCGGATCCACGATCCTACGTGGGTTAATTCTGATCCTAACTACCCCATGGATCCAAGTTAGGATATCGATTTTAACAACCTTGCCCTCAAAGTCAACATTAAATCCAAGGTCCAATGCAAAAAAAGACTGACAAGAGTGAGCAACTCACATTGGTGCTGCTCCTTGGCTGTTGAAAGCTCCAGACCAGAAACAGCAGAAAAAACTGCAATCAAGAAAATATCAAAGAAAATGAGACATCCCGAGCAAATATGTAAAAAATGACAATGACAGTAAAAATGGGAAGGTTACCAGAAATTGCAGGAGTAAGAACTCCATCACCAATGACCATACAAGTCCCAATGAGGGCCAAAATCAGCAAAACCTTATGCAAGATCTTATGCTTCTCTAATGTGGATTTCAAGGTGCTGTTTGGATTCTTATCCGAGCATTGGAGGTCATCCTTCTTATAAGCTGAAAGTTCCTCATCAGCAAGCTGGCAATTGGGCAATGAACTAACCCTGGCATGTCTACATAACAAGGAATACAAGGCAAAAGTCCCACCTTCCCCATTATCATCTGCTCTAAGCACAATAAACACATACTTAATCAAAGGGATTAAGGTCAATGACCAAAAAATGAAGGACAACACTCCATAAATCTCCTCATTGCTTTGGGAATGCTCAATATCCTCAGCAAATGCACTCTTGTAAACATACAAAGGAGAGGTGCTCAAGTCACCATATACAACACCCAAACTCTGATAAGCCAAGGTTAGCACTGTCCTCCATGAATCCCTCTGCCAATCAAACACAGAACAAAATGACAGGCAAGTTAGATGGGTTGAGACTTGAGATGATTCAAAAGGGCAAATGGGACCTAAAGGTGGCTTACCCTGATTGGATTGTGAGCCTCCAGATCCATACTGGGCTGTTACTGTATCATTAGGGGCTTCAAAATTCTGGGCTTCTTGCACCAGCTTCAGGAAGGAGAAAACACCAAATTTTGAAGCACTCCACTTGATAAAATATCCTGCTCAAGTTTAACAGCTGATCAGAATCAACATCCAAAACAAAAGGATGATTCTTTTTTTTTTTAAAAAAGAATTCAGAGGTTCAACAATGGAAGACAGATAAAGAGAAGCAGAGCAAAGGCCTCCCAAAAGTGACAGAACACCAGGCAAGAAATGCCAAGAATTTTCAAGTTTTTTATAGGGATAATAAAAGGAAGGAGCTTGGAATTAGTGCTTCATAATAATGATACTGTCAATTTGTCATACTGATACATATTGATATAGAGATCAAAATTAATCAACTGTTTCTTTTGTGCATCCTGGCAATTGATAATTTGTCAATTAAAGAAATTTTTTTAATAGGATTGTCGTTTTGGAATTTGTGAGATAAAATGTGGGTGAGGTTTGTGAGGAGGGTCGCTGTCAAATAGTACTCCATCCGTTCTTGTCTTTCTAAGAGCACAATGCAAATTCCAAAATTTTGGAATTTTAGTGGGGGCCTACCTATTCATATTATATATAATTCCTACTTTTTGAAACTTCATTCCATCTCCCCTACAACCATAAGAACATATTTCACATTTCTATTTTAAAATATTCAATATAGACCACCTTTCTTGTATTAATATGTGTTTTTCCTTTTTACTTTAAAACATTTAATGTGGACCTCACTTTCTCTTGTAAATCACAATTTTGTTAATGTTAATATTTTTTAATTTTTCGACATGTATTTTTCGAAATAAAAAAAATTAAGTTGACAAAATTTTATCTAGTTCGAATATACGAATTTGTCCGACCTGCAAAAAATCGAGTTTAGTCATTAATTTTTTTGTACGAATTTTGATATTGTCCGATTATTCAGACACAATACTTTTTTTAATATATATTCTGCAAACCCGTTTATCACCCAAATTTAGTTTCATTAGACCTAGTCCGACCTAAGATTTTTTAAAAGGTTTGAATTTCAACATCAATTTCTTGTTCGATTTTAATTTGTATAATTAGATTTGTAATAAAAAAATACTATTAAAAAGTATAGACTCATAACTTTTATAACAAATATTATATTAAAAATTATTGATTAAAAATACTCTTAAAATGCATGAAAGATAAATAATAAAACAGGGAGAATATTTGATTGAATAGTCCATTACCAAAACAAATATAAATACTTGCATAGTTATTATCAATTGCTGTATATATAATTTTCCTTTTCTAATATTAAAATCTATTAAAGAATTATTTTATATGATAGAATTCCATAACACTGTGCCGTTCTTTCTCGCGTTCTACTTGCTTTTCGTTCCACGGTGGAGTGTCTACGTGGGAATTCATCTAAAATTCCACTGATTTCGTTCTGGGCTGCACATGCTAAGAGCATGTGACCATGCTTGTTCCAAAATGTTGGAATTTTGGTGGGGGATTACCCTTTCTTATCATATAAAATTCCTACTTTTTGGAACTTCATTTCTTCCCACCTACAATCATAAGAACTCATTACATCCTTTTTATTACTATATAATATTCAATGTTGGACCCCTTTTAATTAATAGATTTATCTATGATAATATCATGTAAAGTTTAATAAGATTGTTATTCAACATTTTATTTTTGTAGAAATGCGCAACTAAAATTAAAAATAAATAATTAACTTAAAAAATCAATAAAAAAAAGACCTAGTCAAATTTTTTTATAGAATTTTTATAAAAGCTAAATTAACACTCCAAAATTTACAATGCAATACACTAAAAAACAACAACAAATGCTAAATAATAGTTAAAATGCGCAACAAAAATTTAAAATACATCATACAATTTTTTTTAAAACAAATTTAACAGTACACATGACACACTGTACTTTAGAATTGTCGATTGAGGTCGATTAAGCGTTCCTTTTACGCTCCACATTTTTGTTCCATATTTCTTCAACAAGATCCGCCTGTAGACGTTTGTGCAACTTATCATCGTTGACAAGTGCTGATTGTTTTAAGTAAATATCATAGCAAGGATGACGCTTCCCGACAAATTGTAGGCTTTGGGGCAGATCCCTCAACATGATCATAATCAAATGTTAGGTTATATGTGTCACGCTCATCTTCTACAATCATGTTGTGCAAGATGATGCAAACTTTCATTATGACACCAATATCATCCTTGTCCATATATCGAGCAGACCCACGAACTATAGCAAAGCGAGCTTGCAATACACCAAAGGCTCGCTCCACATCCTTCCTAACTCCCTCTTAACGTTCAGCAAATAATTCGCTTTTGGACTCATAGGCAAGAGAATACTCTTCACAAATTTAGACCATTTCGGATAAATTCCATCTGAAAGATAATAACCCATTGTATATTGGTTACCGTTCACCACATATTCACATTTTGGAGCCCAATCATTGTACACGTCGTCGAATAACTGGGAACGGTGGAGGACGTTGATGTCATTCATACTTCCTGGACACCCGAAAAAAGCATGCCATATCCATGTGTTACATGAAGCGACTGCTTCAAGAATAATTGTGGGAGTTTTGTATAACCCTTTCTCAAATTGTCCCTTATAAGAAGTTGGACAATTCTTCCACTCCCAGTGCATGCAATCGATGCTTCCTCACATACTGGGAAAATCACGAGCATTACTGAGTTCCAATAGACGATCAACATCGGCTTGAGTTAGTTTCCTTAAGTACACTTCCCCGAACACATCAACGATACCTTGTGCAAACCTTTTTGTACACTCTAAAGCCGAGCTTGCCTGATCTTTAGATATTCATCGACGTAATAAGCGGCAACACCGTAGGCTAAAATCCGCATAGTTGCGGTGCACTTAGTGAGTGGAATCAATCCACGCCGTCCAATTGCGTCATACCTTAGTTGAAAGTACTCAGAGTGATTGTCGAGGGCATCGACTATGCAGAGAAATAAAGACCTACGCATTCTAAATCTGCGGCGAAAATGTCCTTCATTGTAAATTGAGTCATCTGTGAAGTAATCTTGGTATAGACGATCGTGAGCTTCTTTGCGATTTCTCCAAATAACTCTTTTCTTCCTTTTTGGGTTGGATGCAGAAGGCTCAAGATGTTGTTATGCAGCTTGCAAGAATTGTTGCAGAAGCAATCTTTGTTTCACTTCTATATTGTCATCCAACCTTTCTTGCATAACGATTGTATCATTAGAGGAGGAAGAGGAATCGTCGTCCATCATGAGACACCTAAAACATGCAAGTATTAGTTACAGGAAAAAAGTAGTAAGTCACAGACAACATGGTTCATTTGATTGTAAATTTAACTACTTCTCAATATTTCACTTCATTTCATAACAACATTGTTTCATAACAACATTTTCATTTCATAGCAATGTCCTTTATTTCATTACAACTTTAACTTCCTCTCCATATTTTGAAAATAAACTACTATAATGTCGCACACACAGTGGCGGATCCATATATCCAAGTCAGTGGAGTCAACAACGGTTTGTTTAAAACAAATTAAAATTTGACAAAACTAAAAAATTTTAATGCTACTAAATAGTGAATTTAAAAATCGTCATGAACATGACATTAAACAGAAGTACATTGCTAATAATTTGGTCGATGATCATGCATCTTCGATCCTAAAACGATCAATGATAGCTTCATTGGATTTTTTTCAAAAGATCTCATTCACAAAATAAGTAATAATAGCATCATTTAAAACCTCATCCGTCATTCTATTGCGTAAATTGGTCTTGATAATGCGTTGAGACTGTCACAAAACCAATATAGGTGAAATGTTTAACAAGTCTTTCAAATTATAATTTTGGGTTACATTGAGTCATTAGTAAGTTGGGCAAATTATCAATCATCTAGCAAGTATTTAAAATCCCAAAAATTGACCATCTCCAAAATCAAATAGAAAATTAGTAAGCTATGCATCCAATTAGCAAATTTTAATTTCATAACATTCACATGATCCAAATAACCAATACATAAATAGGTAAATCTAGTTTAATTATGTTGACTTATTTAACAAATAACAAATTAATTACAAGCAAAATGATAAGCATTTTGAGTGAAGATGGTTAATAACTATCTTGAATTTCACTTAAATCACCCATAAAATTAAATATAAAGATATATTTCATTACTTTAAGGGTTATTATAACTTATAAGCTATATAAAAATATTTATTTATTTATATATTTTCATAAATATAAAACTATGCATAAAATGAGCATTATTTAGCTAGTATGCTTGATAAAATAAGGTTATTATTTATATTTATTGACCTACCTAATTAAGTATTATACTCTTATAATGGATAAATATATATGATTACTAGAGAAAATATTACTAAAAGTAACCAAAATGTGAATTATGGGCAACTCAATATATTTATTAACCATCTTGATGCAAGATGAGTATCATCGTTCTAATTTAAAATATAAACTCTGATTTAGCCACAAGAAAATTGAATTAAGAATACAACAATTTCATGAGAATTGAAAATACTTAGAACTTAGATAGTAACTTATAATAATAAATCACACAAGGTTGAGTTGAAAGAAGATGTAAAGAGAGATTGCAAAACTCACATCACACTAGCTTTGGGGTAAACAAAAAAGTTCAAAACATGCATGTAGCAAGCCTTGAACTCACATACAACCACACAACTTATTGCGTCCTTGCACTCACCTAACCACCACACTACACCACATGTTAACGTCCTTTTTGCAATGGTGTGTATAAGTACATTATATATATGTTTTGTTCAGAAAACTGACTATGAGGAAACAAAAAGTTCAAAACTTGCATTTAGCAAGCTTCAAACTCATGACCAATTATCGCATTTAAAACATCCATGTGCTAGGCAAACCACTGGGCTACACTACATTTTATGAATCTCATTGCAATGAAACTCTATAAATACATTATACATAATTTTTTTCTTCACAAAACTGATTTCTTTTTTTCAAAATGTCAGTGGAATCAGTTGACTTCACGGACACAATACCAGATCTACCCCTGGGCACACATAAACACATACATAGAAAACACATACCACAACCACTTTTTAATCCTAAGTACATAGAATATAAACATAAGTTGATGAGGGTGAAGTATTACTGATCTGGTTGTGTCTATTGCCGATATCTGACTTTTATTTCATTTTTCCTAGCTATCCAATATTGCTTGTTGTTCGGCCTCGTTTCGAGCCGAATTTCTTCTCTTTTATAGGGTATATTTGCTTGTTTTAACCCCTATTTATATATTAGATATAATGATTTGGTGTTTTGTAGGAAAATAAGGAGTTAGAAGAAGTTTGGCTTGAAGGTTTTTAGGGAATCCCGAGCTATTTCCCGAGTCAAACCAAGTCAACCCGAGCCGAGATCCGAGTCAAACCAAGTCAACCCGAGCCGAGAGCCGAGGCGAAACCGAAGTCAGAAATTCCATATCAAGATTGGCGCAAACAGGGGAACGGTACAAACTTAAAGGTTTGAAATACGTGTGCCTTCACCCTTTGGGTCATAACTCCTTCGTTACAACTCTGATAGCTCTGAAATTTTGGGAGCTTAAAGTACACACCGAGAGCTTTCCATCGATATCTTACGGGCCTAAAACGGAGTTCGGATGAAGAAGTTATGCGCGTTTGAAGTCGGCAGGGAAAATCGCCGAACGCTTGCTCGCTCGAGCCATCTGGCCGCTCGCCCGAGCAAGGCTTCGGGCAACAAAACACCAGCCGAACGCTTGCTCGCCCGGAGCCAGGGTGGCTCGCCGAGCCGCAGGGTGGCTCGCCAGCCACTGTCTGCGAGAATTATTTCTAGGGTTTTGGGTTGTATTTTTCCTTCTTCTATAAATACCCACTTGTATTAATCCAAATTATCAATTAGCCTAGGTAGTTTAGGAGTAGAATTAGATTTAATTGCTTTCCTTTATTTGCTTTAATCTCTCTTAATTGTTCTTCAAGTTTTCAATTGTTCTTCAAGCTTTCATTGATTTCTAGCATTTGTATTCAAACTTTCTCAAGCTTTCTCAATTCAAGCAAGTTTCCATTGAAGTTTTACAAGCTTTCTCTCTCTTCTCTCTCTCTCTCTCTCTCTCTCTAATTTCCATTGTTGACTTGATTTCAAAGCTTTCTAAGGTTAGCCACATCAAATCCATCTTTTAGTGGGGAGGAGGGTCAAGGAATTCTAATTCCACTTCCTAGTGAGAATTTGGGAGATCCTTGGTAATCCAATCCACATTTTCTTGTTTGTTCGGGGGAAATTGCAAAGGTAGATTGAAGGTTAGAAGATTTTGGTCATCAAAGGTATAATTTCTTGTCTCTAATTTCATTGTTCATTCTAGATTTCCATTCCTTGCTTTAATTGTTTTATTTGATTTCATGCTTTTAATTGCTTTCTTTGATTCATGCCTAGGTTAGATATAATTGCTTCCCTTACATTATTTATTGCTTTCCGCATTGAGAAAAACCCCTTTCCACAAACCGATTACCCTTAATCAAGCCTCACACCCATCCCTGAGATCGACAACCTTAACTTATAAAACCACAAAAATTACAACCGAACACTTGTCATCTTCATCCATTCCACTGATGTCCTTGTTTAGAACTTGATCATCATACATCTTTTGTTTGTGTGCCTTGTGATCTTCTTGAATTTTGATATAATACTAAAAATTTTTTGTCTTGTTTGCAGATTCAATGTCCAATTTCTCAAACTGCTTAGATATTAAATCTTCCACTACTTCAAATATCTTTTGTTTCTGCTTCCTCTTAACTGTGGATTTTTTCCCAATAGGGCGTTCTTGCCTAATTGATTCCCCCTCACTTGTTGTTGCTTCGTTTCCAGGGGTGGAGTTATCGGAGTAAGCCCCAGATTCATTAAGTTAGGAATGTTTGTCTGACCCCCTAATTTTGCCATGAAGCGATTGACAATATGAACTCCATTTTGGTTGATCCTTTTGTAGCCACCACCAATGCTCAAGAGCAAACTTTGCTCCCTTCGATTCACGTTTTCAGTACAACTCATGAGCACGTTGTATCACATTTTCCATGCCCCAACCACTTTGAGCATTTCGAGTGGCTTCGTCCACATAAGTTGAGAACTTGGACACTAATTTTGAAGCTCGATTCCATCGCAAATTAAGTAACTTATCCTTCCTGAAGATCAAAGCTTGTTGCCTATCTTCGTTGTATAGGACTTCCATCCTACCCCAAAATCCATCCTTTTTTTGATCGTTTCCCACGATCACATCATTACTTACATTGTCCCAACAATATATAAGATGAGTGTCCTACTCCACTGTCCATCTCCTTAAACCTCCACCTTCCACAACTGCTTCTTCTATGTCATTGTCATTTTCTGATAAGTCAACGGTTGGAGTTTGTGTTGATGAAGATGTTGAGTTACTCCCCCCTGATAAGTAAGGAGACTGAGGTGGAAGTGGTTAATATGGATAGTAACCGAGGGGAGGTTGGTTGCATCGATTTGGAGGAGCAGGAGTATGCGGATGTGGGTAATATGGGCAATAGCCATGGGGATGTTGGGTGGATCCAGTTGGAGGAGTAGAAATATGTGGAGGTGTGTAATGTGGTTGATGATAGTATGGTGGGCGGTTCGGTTGTTATGAAGTTGGGTTAGATGATGAGGTATTTGGATTTGGTGCCTTGCTATCATCTCCAGTTAACAAACTCGTAATAGATCTGTTACAAGTAGGTTCCATAATCACCTACACGTGAAATTAATTTGTCTTTGTGATGTTTTGATGAATGTAACAATAGTTATATAATCCATAATATCTAACCACAAATAACTATAAACACAATTTATACTATTGCATGCTTAAAAATATTTACTAACATAATATGATTCTTTGTTATTATTATACATTCTCATAAACATTATTTGTAATTTTAGACTCTAACATAACAAATCAACTACCATAATAAAGAAAAACTTTTAACATATGAATTAATTAATATTACTATATTATAGCATAGCTAGTATTCCTAGATTTGCAAATTATTAACAAAAATTTCCATATGGTAAACAGATAATAAATATTTTACTTTTTGACTCTAGTATATTACAAATTAATGATGACAAAAATTTCTATATTGTTACAAATATAAAATATCAACTTAAATAATCTAATTATTTTTAAAACACTGTATTCTAACATGCCAATTAATTAGAATTGCGTATTAGAATTGAAAAAACACTTTTATCTTTTACAAATATTATGTTAGTAAATATTTTATCTTTTACATTATTTAATTCTAAAATATTGCAAATTCATGTTAATGAAAATTTTCATATTCTCACAAACGTGAAATATCTACTAAAATATTACATTATTTGATTTTAAAATATTACAAATTCATAAGAACAAAATTATATTTTTTAAACGTTATATTCTAATATGTCATTTATAATCTAAAATATTACACATTCTAGTTAACAAAAATTAATAGTAGTAACAAAACTTTTCACCTTTTACAAATTTAACATATAAGGTCCATGCTCAGGATGCATTTATGTTGAATCCAGGTGACATGGACCTTTATGAGAAGGCTGAATCTGCTGCTATAGATTATCAGAACACTTTGAGTGCTGCTATGAAGTTGTTGAAGCAAAAGACCAAAGCTGATTGGCTTAAGAAAGGGGATAATAACACTGCTTTCTTCTACTCGATGATTAAAGCAAGGCACTATCAGAACAAAGTGTTATCTCTTGAAAATCATGAAGGTATACTACTCCAAAATGAAAATGATATTGGTATGTTTTTGGCTAATCATTTTGAATCTTTCTTTGCCAAGCATGATTGTTTAGGGAAGGTCAAATTTGATATCATTTCTCAAGGGAAAAGACTAGATAGTGCCCTTCATAGTAAACTTTTAAGGCCAGTCACTGATGCTAAAATAAAAAAGGTGTTCTTTGAAATGGATGGCTCTAAAAGCCTAGGACCAGATGGGTTTAGTGCCTCTTTCTTTAAAGCATCTTGGTCTACAGTGGGTGCAGAAGTTATTAATGCTACTAAGAGTTTCTTTTCTTCTGGCAAGCTTCTGGCAGAGGTGAACTCTACATTACTTACTATGGTGCCTAAAGTGAATAATCCTACTAGAGTGGGTGATCTCCGTCCTATTGCATGTTGCAATGTCATTTATAAGGCAATTACAAAGCTACTATGTATTCGACTCCAAGAGGTTCTCCCTGACATTATTGATATTTCACAAGCTGCTTTTGTTGAGGGGAGGTCTATACTTCATAATATCCTGGTGGCTGAAGATCTTATAAGATTTTACAATAGGAAGGGCGCTCAACCTAGTTGCATGTTTAAAGTGGATATTCAGAAGGCATATGATACTGTGGATTGGGATTTTCTTCGGCATCTATTATTGGCTCTAAATTTTCCTTGGAAATTTGTTGAACTCATTATGACTTGTGTTACCATGACTACCTTTTCTGTTGGCTTTAATGGTTCTTCTTATGGCTTTTTCAAAAGTGGCCGAGGTGTTCGTCAAGGTGATCCGATCTCTCCATTTTTATTTGTTCTTGTCATGGATTATCTTGATAGAACCATTAAAAGTTATACAAGTGTTCCTGACTTTAGATATCATCAGTTCTGTTATGGTATGAAATTGACTCATTTATGTTTTGCTGATGATCTACTCATGTTCTGCCATGGAAAATTTGAGAGTGTAAAGAATTTATCTGATGCCTTGAGTCATTTTTCAGCAGCTTCTGGGCTGATTCCTAATTCTTCTAAGTCTGATATTATATTTGCTAATGTGGACCTCCTGGAGAAGAAGAAGATTGTGGCACATTTGAATTTCAAGGAGGGTCAGCTTCCCTTTAGATACCTTGGTGTGCCTATTAAGCCCTTTCGTTTGAATAGACATGATTGTGTTGTCCTCATTGATTGATAAGATGACTAAGAGGATTCAAGGATGGGCTGTCAGGAAACTCACTTATGCTGGAAGAGTTGAATTGATTAATAGCATTCTTATGTCGATACACACCTATTGGGCTCAAATTTTTATTATTCATAAGAATGTTATTGTTTCAATTGAGAAATTATATCGTGGTTTCCTTTAGGGTTCTGACTCTAGGATTCCCCCCATTGCCTTGAATACTTGTTGTCTTTACAAGAAAGAAGGAGGTTTAAATGTCCGAGATGCCAAAGCATGGAATATTGTTGCGTTGGGCAGTTTAGTATGGCAGATCTATGCTAACAAGGAAGCTTTATGGATTAGATGGGTCCATCACTTCTATATGAAGAGAAGTTCAATTTTCTGCTGTGAAATTAAGCAAAATGCGAGTTGGTATTGGAGGAAATTATTAAAAGCAATAAATCAACTTCTTCCTCTTTTTCAGAACCTGATTGCAGAGGGGAAGAATTATAGTATCAAACTTGGCTACGATTTTGTAAAGGAACATAATCAGTTTGTGCACTGGCATAAGTTGATATGGAGTTCTCCTAGAATTCCTAAGCGCGCCTTTATTGCTTGGATGGCTGTGAATGGCAAATTATCTACTTTGGACAAGTTCTAAAAATTTGGCTTGCAGATGGCAAACAGGTGTTTCTTGTGCAAATGTCAGGTTGAATCCAACTCCCATTTATTCTTTGAGTGTGAGTTTGTGATTCAGATTGGTAATTCTATTTGGCTTGACCATTTTGGTACTGTTCCTATCTGGAGGAATTGGAATAGTCAAGAGTGGACTAAAGCTGGCTTTAATGGAAAAAAGGAAAAGCTCGTGTTGACCTCCATCATCTATCATATTTGGGGGGAGAGGAACAGGAGGGTGCACCAAAATGTTTCTCATGACCCCAGTTTTGTTTGTTTGGCTATCAAAAATGATATAAATTTTAGGCTGTATTAGTCTTTTGTTTGGGCAAATGCCTTTGTTTGTTGATGTTCTGTTTTAGAACTTGTTTGCTTTGATCCTTGGGTCGGTCCTATTGTTTGACCCCTCGGGTATGCCCGAGTATCGTGTACTTGATTTTGTTAATGGAAAAATCTCATTGATTTGTCCAATATATATATATATATATGTATGTATATATATATATATATATATATATATATATATATATATATATATATACACACACATATATATATAGGGATATTGGATTCTAATAATCCCTACTATCACAAATTGGATGGCAATAATCCCTACTATTATTTTGGATTCTGGTGGTCCAAAAAAAAAAAATTGTATTGTAGTGGGACAAAATCGAGAGTATACCCTAAATATCATAGATTTTGTGTTGCATTTGATTCAAAACTTTGTATAACACTTTACCACGATTTTTAATGAATTTATAGAATTTCTCCAAATTTTTTTCAATTTTTTTTCAATTTTTTATGATTTTTTCAATTTTATTCCTTTTAAAAAATCATAATAATTGCTCGGAATCTCAAAAAAATAATTTAAAAAATGTTTTAGTAACTACACTTCATTACCTATCTAGGGGTAGGAACCAAAAAAACAAAAACAATATGGGGTAAGCATGGAAAAAATAAAAAGAATGTGATGATGGATTTGGTACCAGTACTATACAATTTTATTTTTTTTTGGACCACCAGAATACAAATTGAAAGTAGGGATTATTGCCATCCAATTTGCAATAGTAGGGATTATTAGAATCCAATTTCCTTATATATATATATATATATATATATATATATATATATATATATAAAGAATGGATCATGTAAGCATGCTCTTATGGTGAGCATGTAAGCATGACTCATCCCCACCATTGGATTTAATCTAAGGGCTGATTTATTTTGGAGATTTTGGATTAATATTAGGAGTAATCACGTGACCCATCCCCACCCTAATTTTCCTAATTGCCATAGTTTGCCCTCTGCATTGATTACGGGATTGAATATCCCAAAATAACAGACTGAATGACAGAATGCCCAATCTTGTATACGTTGGAAGAGACAAACCGACCACCGTTGTTCATCGCCGTCGCCGGCCGCCGGAGAAGGTCGTGGTTACACTACCAGACTGAGACGACGCCGTGGAAGTGTACATCAATCATATATTAGCCATGGATGAAGTTGAGATGAGGTAAAGTATAATTTCTCTGTAATCACGTAGAACATCCCCATGGATTCATCAAGATCGATTATGATGATGTAAATTGAACATCAATCTTATACTAGCCATTGGACATCAATCCTACATTTGCCATGAACGATCAAGAGTTGATGTGATTAGAACGAATGGTGAAAATAGAGCATGATATTGCACACAAAAAATAGGGTTTTGATGTTCACATTATTAAGTTACTGAGTCCATGTGTATTGTTCGTGCATCAAACACTGGATGTCCATAAGTATTCTAATTAATAGTATGGTATTTGATAATGGCAGAACTATTTGTTAACAGAGCATATGTTAATGCCCATGTGTATTTATTAATGTCCATGTGTATTGTCCGCGCAGTAAACACTGGATGTCCATTGGTTATATCATGTGGTGTAACGTCCGTGCAATAAACACCCAATTTTGATTGATTATTATTCTAAAAAAACATAATCTGGTTCGGTTACAATGTCCATTATGTAAACATTGGGTATCCATTTGTGTGATGCATATTGTCCATGATGCGTGTTGCCTTTTACAACATTTCAATATTTTTTTAATATAAATTTTCAATGTTTTTGTTTCGTGGTGTGTTTTGTGCAGCGTTACAATGGGGCGCACCGAAGGGGACGGTCAGGTAGTGTTGCCCCCCCGGCCCGATCCCATTAAGCTACCAACATACTGAGCATGATGAGTACATCCCGGTGTGTGAGGATGAGTCACTAGTCCCAAAAGAAAAGATGCATTTGATGACATTCCAAAGACGAAGGCATTCTACGAAAAATATGTTGTAAGTGTGGGGTTTAGTGTGCGTAGCCACTCACTGACGAAAGGTAAAAATGGGGTGTTGTGGAAGGTGTTTGTGTGCAGCAAGCAAGGGTGGAAAGCTGAAAAAAAGGCACTAGTCCCAACATGTTCAGTCGTGGACGCAACAGGGGATGAGCAGCGTGATGATGACAATAGTGGTGAGCCAGTCACCCCTAAAATTAAGCAGAGGCGTCGGGTTGAAACGAGGGAGGGGTGTGAAGCGAAACTAACATTGAAGTCATCCGAAAAGGGTGGTTTTGATGTTATCACGTTTCATGCTGGCCATACCCATGAGATGACAAGCCCAAGCAAATGACATCTGGAACGATCCGCGCGGAAAGTGAGTAGGATCCACATTGACCTGATGAACAAGTTTTCGAGAGCCAATGTCGGGCCATCTAAAGCTTTCCACTTATTCAAGGAACAAGTCCGATCATATGACAATGTGGGGTGTACAATACAAGACATGAAGAATTATCAATTGAGACTTTGGCTATTTGTTTTAAATAAAGACATTTGTTTGTGATAATTCGATTGCAACAAAGTTACTATTAGCGGTCATCAGCATTCAATGGAATGGACATCAATGTATTTAGTGATGGGCATGCAGTCGGGATTAGTCACCTCATTCCCCTCACATATGTGTATGTGAAGAGGGGAAAAAATTTCAATGATGAGGAAGAAGGATAGCTATATTTGTATTGGGCATCAGAAATACTCATTATGGACATCACCACAAAAGCCACTATAGTGACCGAACAACATAAGGACAATAGACAGTTTATCTTCTCTGATGAAATCTGTTTGCTGAAACTCATGGCTGGACATATACTAGTCACCAAGGCTTGAAAAGGAAGAAAACTAAATTAGATGTTCACTGCAATATTACACAGATATAAAGGAGAATGAACTTTAGCTTGAAAGAGAATGAACTTTAGCTTTTTAAATTTTGTTTATTGATAATGGTCATCAACATTAAGTGGAATGGATATCAATGCATTTAGTGATGGGCATGCAATCAGAATTGGTCAGTTAAAAAAACAATGGACATTCACACTTAACACAATATATAGACTTTTTGTTTTACACATGAAATAAAAAAATGAAATGGTCAACATTCAATGGAATGGACATCAATGCATTTAGTGATGGGCATGTAGTCAGAATTGGCCAGTTTAAAAAACAATGGACATTCACACTTGACACAATATATAGACTTTTTGTTTCACATGAAATAAAAAAATGAAACGGTCATCAGCATTCAATGGAATGGACAACAATGCATTTAGTGATGGGCATGTAGTCAGAATTGGTCTGGTAAAAAAACAATGGACATTCACATTTAATACGTATGTATGATGCACATTGTCATTGCTTAGTAGTAATATTTGATGTTTATTTTCATGAATAATCTTTGATGTCCATTTATATATATGTCTGATGTCCATTTATATATGTCTGATGTCCATTTAGTGAGAATGGTCATCAACATTCAATGAAATGGACATCTAATGCAAGCATAGGTTATTCATAATGTTGGAACTCTAAAAAAGGCTCAATTGGACAACATGTTGTGTAGAGTTATCAACTGCGCATAATCCTCCACATTGCCTAATATGCGCTCGGGAGTGGGTTATCATTATTATGACAGATTTGTTATGTACACTAACGCAATGTTAAAATGGGGAAATCAATATTTTGTAGAATGGACATGAAAGTAAAATTGGAATGGACATCAGTGAGATTGGAAAAGGACAACATTAGGTTCATACTGGACATTACGTTTAATGAGGTGCTCATTGAAGGGATGTAAACATGGACATCAATTATGCCTAGCATGGACATCAAATTCAAAATGCACTCACCACCATATATCGAACATTAACTTTGTTCAAGCCGATAACATTATTATGGACATCAACGGACATAGAGTGCACATCAGTGCTTCCTAAATTAGATATCCAACTGACCAAACGATGACTTCATTGCGTATAATGTTAAAACACCGTATGTGTTCATAATAAAAACAAATACTTATGTCTCATTCTTGGTTTCATTACACCTTAATGACAAAATAGTGTCTACATAATGTGGGAACACATCTCAATTGTTTCCAGAAAAAAAAACAAAAAAAAAAGATATAGGAAAACAAAAGCAATGCGTCTATTCCCACTTGCCTTTCATTTAAGGCTCACGCCGGGGTCGAAACAGGGTGTTTATGCAACTACATCGCCATCTTCATAATTTGATCCTTCACTCGGTTGCCTTCGTACATAACCATGTCATGACAATAGCATCTTCTCAACGCCAACAACACCTCAGTGTAACACCCCAAAACCATTAACCACAAGATTAACTTAAACCATCAATTAAACCTGTGATTAGCGCAACGGAACACCAGGGTAGAGGTATTACCGCCGTCCCCACTCGGGACAAGGCAAACACAAACACCAAACATAACCCAAAATAAAATATACTTAACCCCATACAAAACAATTACCAAACTTTGAAATACAACATAGACAACCCTTTAAACATTAATATAAAGATTTCCCAACATGAGAAAAGAAAAGTCTTCAAATCCCATAAAAGCGCTTGAGGATCGACTAGCAACCACCTTAGAAACGACCTTGAACGGAACGATCTACTTTTGCTTAGCCTTGGCTTTATCGTGCGAGCTCGAACCTCCTAAAACAAAACATTGAAAACAGACGCAAAGTGAGTGGGGAAACACTCAGTACACAAACCTCCAACACGTCAACCGTTCGAAAACGGTTTCTAGTGCCGGCGTTTTAAAAACATTTTGAAAACGGGGAAGGGGAAATAAACATGAATGAACTGGATTGTTGTATAGATAAATATGTGTATACATAAAGGAGTTAAACTTGTAATAATTGAAAACGAGTGGTATCCCTTACGATCGATGCAAAGCACCTCACACACGCGCATGCCCAAATCGATCTAGATTTGGATCGTGATCGCTAGGCAGCGACACCGCCGGCAGTCATTAGGACACTCTGATCAGGAGCATCTAAAAGAAAAGGCTAGTACATCACGTAACTAGCTAGCATATAATAAGGCGGGACCACTTTTGAAAATAATGTGATAAATGATATTAGGTCAATGCTTTGACATGATGATAATATATATATACTGAATGATAAGAAAAATGTTAAACATTGGACAATTTGCGTACCTTGGGTAGTAGAAAGGTCTAGCGACGTGCCTCGAGCTTGGGACGGTTTGGGCGACTTGGAAACTATAATAAGAGCATAAGAAAATTGAGAATTTAAATAAAGTCCTTGCATTTACAAGCTAGGATGAAAGTACTTAAAACTTGATAATTTAAAAGGGATGAAAAAAAAAAGAAATTTCAGTTTTTGATCAATCAAAGATTTGGTGATAACTTGAGCTAGAAAACTCGAATTTTTGCCAGCGAGTACTTTTCGGAAAGGGAAAATCACGCCCTGCAACTTTGTCAACTGCCCCGAAGGCTAAAAATGAAAGGAAGGGCTCGGAAAAAGGCCCGGACAGAAGCAGAGAACTTGAAATTAATTATGCGGCTTGGAAATTTAAGCGAAACTTATGGTGAAACTTGAATAGGATCAAAGAAAGCTTATGATGTATAAAGCATCCTTAGCAACCAGTTTAGATGAGCATAGAATTGGAGTCCTTGAAGGCTTAAGAAGAGAAGCTATTCGATTATTGAAAACATGAAAGAAACGTTGTCAAGCGACGGAAATTAGTTAAGGACATGGTTATGAATTTTGGAAAGTTTACGAACCGATGACCGGTGAATTGAATACATAGAAGAGATGGTCCTTGGTTATTTAGACATCGAGGAAAACCCCTAAACTTGTTAGGAAGTCAAAAGTACGACTTAGCCATCAACAACACTTACACGAACCTAAAACCTCATCACTTTACCCCATGGTTTGCTAGTATTTCCATAAACCTTTAGGAGGTAATTCCCAAACACCAATATAACTTAAATCAACTTAGAAAACCTACTCAATCCATCTTATTAGTGACACAAAGGTCGACATCTCATTAGAGCCTCCTACGAGATCAAAGTGCAACCTTAAAGTTAAAATTAAGGAAATAAATTCTGGGCAGAAACTTTGTTGACGGCCCTCGAACACGGCCTCATATCTCACTCTCCCGATATCGTATGGATGCAAACCTTATGTTTACGGAAAGCTTGAAGAACGACCTAAAACTTTTATGTTTATTACCTAAGCCCATAAAGTCTTCAAATGGACGAAAACTTAGCAAGAAGATATTGACTCAGAAAACGTATATAATTGCACCCCTTTCACGGTTTTGCTCATATCTCGGGCTACACATACTGGATTCTCGAAATTCCAAAGCCTAGAGTTAGATAATCACTTGGGCTATCATTTCCAGTAAAAATCTGGGCAAAACTCACCTTTTACATCCTCTGTAAAAATCAGATTCTTGGACATAAATTTTTTATGTCTTTGATTCTTACTTTGGTGCCTCCTTTTGGCCTCTAACTTATACTAATTCACAACCAAAGCCCAAATTAACTATTACTCATGGTTTTTCCAGATTTTAATACTTAGAGATTACCCAAATAAGCTCATGAAACTCACATGCAACTATAGATTACACATGCAACTATAATTAACACTTGAATTAGCCCTTATTCATCAAATTTACACTAAACTCATATCACCCAAGAGCAAAAGACTTGATTAGCATAGCAATCTCTCCAAAACAGTCCCTAAAACCCAAATTTCTTCATCAAGAACCTCATGCAAGCAAGCTATTTCATTACCTACCAAGAAACAAGCAAGAAATACCTCAATGTTCACATGCATCAAACTCTAATTCAAACCCTAATTAACCCAACTTAACCACAACTTAAACTCATGCTTAGAAATCATAAAAGAGATGAAAAACTTCAAGAATAACACAATTTATAAGAGAAATTCAGATTTGAAACATAAAGAATAGAGTTAGGGTTTGAGATTATACCACTTGGAGAAGAAATTGAAGGAGAAAAACAAGAGAGAGGTGGAAGGGGAAGCACGGCCACCGCCTGGTGGTCGCCGGCGAGGTCTCCGGCCGCCGGATTCTGGCCGGAAAAAACAGGGGGCACGGCTGGGGTGGGGCTGGCGCAGCAGAGGGAGGAAGAGAAGAGTGAATGCTATTGTGTTTCATCCAAATAAAATGACATACACCCATACTAACTCACCCCCTCATATATAAAACACTCCCACTTAATTACTCAACCCCCTAATTAGTAATTTAGGCTACCCAAAAGTGTAATTAGCTTGCTAGGTAAAATAATTGGTATCGACTAAATAAAATTAGTGAACATAAGCTTGTTAAAATAATTTAGTATAGGATTAAATAAAATTACTTGGGAAATAAATTGGGTAAAATTAACTAGTATTACACCACATAAAATAAATTGGTAGGACACATTAATAGAATAGGTTGGCCAAAAGATTACCATTAGAAAGGTTGGATAATATAAATCGTAAATGAAACGGAAATTAAAATTAATATAACCTTCTTCGGTTACAAGCGTAAAATTGAGAACGATAAAATAAATTATATAACTTATCATAAAAGTATTCATAAACTCGTAATAGTAATTATAACTTTAAATTCGAGATAACATAAAATCAACCCGTTTAACCATCGCCTTGCTCGAGACCTGTCGCGCATAAAAATAAATAATAATAATAACAATAATAACCATATTAACGTAAAAGAAAGAAAATTTTTAACCGCGTAATTTAGTTAATCACCGTGATTAAGGCCTTAATTAATACGGGTTTAGGGTTGGTCGTTACACCCTCCCCCCCTAAAAAGAAGTTTCGTCCCCGAAACTTGCTGCTGGACTAATCGCGAACGAAGTACCTTAAATGAGATGTGGATAGCTTTTCTTCATGTCTTCCTCGGTTTCCCACGTGGCTTCTGAGGTATCTTGGTTCGCCCATAGCACTTTGACTAAGGGGATTTCCTTAGAACGAAGTCGCTTGACCCTACGATCCATGATTTGGATCGGTTGTTGCTGAAATGCGAGATTTTCTGACAGCAGAAGAGGTTCTTCTTCTAAAACATGCATCGAATCCGTAACCGTAGTGAGTCTTGCCTAATCCTTAATGGCGGGTACTTTGCTAGGGTCCACTCGAATCCCTTTTGAAGTCGGTCGAAAAGATCATCGATCCTTGAAAGAGGGTACTTGTTCTTGATCGTGACTTTGTTTAATCCCCAATAATCGATGCATAACCTCGGACTTCCGTCCTTTTTCCTTACGAACAACACTGGGGCTCCCCAGTGTGACGTACTAGGTCTCATAAAACCTTTGTTCAACAAGTCTTCCAATTGCACCTTTAGTTCACTAAGCTCTGCTGGTGCCACCCGATAGGGTGCTTTTAGATATAGGCCTAGCTTCTGGAACTAGCTTGATCTCGAAGTTGATCTCCCTCCTCGGGGTAACTCTGTAACTTCCTCGGGAAAACATCTGGGAATTTTCGCACTACTGGAATCTCTTCTATCTTGGGTGGATTCTTAGGTACTTTACTTAATCGAACACAGGTAACCCTTGCACCCGTGATCTAGCAGCTTTCGAGCCTTTACGTAGGTTAGGATAGGACACTGATTTATTCCTAGGTCCCCAATAAAACAAATCTCTATTCCCGAGGTATTCTTAAGAACGATTGTTTCTTCCCTGTACCTAATCTGAGCGTGAGTTAGGTCTAACCAAACCAAAGTTAAGATGTCCCACCTAAGGTCTACCTTCTCGTATGGGTAGTTAACAAGAGACAATATAATTGATAGGGATAATAAGTATAATGATTCCATGAATAAAGTAATCCATAAGAGACACTGACATGAGCTTGAGATGAAGAAAAGATCTTGGGCAAGTTTTTGATTCTTGAATTAGGACAGCCAATATCGGGGATACATGAATGATTGGCAATAGCTGCTTAGGGTGTACAAAACGTAAGTTTTTGATATTTATCGAATAGTAACTTGTATTTAAGCTAAAACTTGGATATAAACTGTAGATCCTTACTGAGAATGATGACTACTTCGGAACAGAGAAAAGATGACCAAATAGAAAACATGGTAGAATAGATGTAGTCCATCACCATTGGATGAATGAGTGGATAACTGTTAAAAGAAAGGCACTTGCCCCAAAAGGAAATTGAGAAAAGAGAGCGGTGCCAAAAAGGTGTGGACATAGCATTAATGAGCCGAAATGATTGGTTGATAACAATTATAGACTCTCCTAGGAGTTCTTGAAAATAAGCAATGATTAGAATTGACAAAGCCGAAAGCAATCTTACGAGGATAAAGATGAATTTAATAGGAGGATGTACAATATGATTGTGAGATAAGGCTTGATTCAAATGATGAACTCGAAGGTGATAGCGGTCAAAGCCATGCTCCTAACATCCGAGGCCTTTCTTCGTGTATATCCTGGTTACGCGTGGAGCAAGAAGTCGTGATACCTATTTTAGAAATTCTATGCGTGGGTGAATAAATAGGAGGGTCACCGCAGGTCAGGAGTGTTGCACTTTTCCTTACTTGATCGTGGTGTTGCATTTATGGGTTTTTGTCTTAACTTACTAAAGTCTTCTACAACTCTCAACCGTATTTTATGTTAATCCTCGCCAGTAGCTATGTCCTACCAACTTTGTCAATTACCAAATCAGTCGTAATTGAGGTATTAAGCGTGTCGGCCGGGTTCTCCTCGGAGGAGAAATTGACAATAGCGGCTTCTAATAGCATCCCACGGACTCTCGTGGGGAAGAGTGGCCAATACACAACATGCTCGACCACTGTCGTTGTGGTATTCCGATTTCGGGTTAGCTTGTACAATGAGCGTCAAAACGTCTTGCAACATCTTGAGATGGACTTGAATATTGATCTTGGGCTCCATAAACATTGTGAATGGGTTGGGAAAAGGGTCACCACTGGGTTCCCTCTATATTACATATATATAACATGAACGCGAAGTTTTAATAAACTTAGCAAATAAGAGCTCGTTAAAATTAATAAAACAGAATCAAGGCAAGGTCCGAGACTCAACCAACTTGAACCTCATTTGATACTAAAGGAACTCTTGTTCTCTCTTAAGATCCCTGTGACTTCACTTACTATACTTGGAGCGTACTAATCACTCATATCATTTAAACGCTTTTAAACATTTCACAACACACCATGATAAGGCACTTAACACTTCCTTTGCGCTCTACATCAATCCCACTTGGAATTGGATTTGTATACTTTTCTTTGAATGACTCAAATTCTCCTTTCGAGACTAATGCAACATGCCTCGCATTCTCAAAAGCACTTAGCACGCTTCACTTGCATCAACTATTAGATTACTTGCAATTTGTACTTAAACTTCCTTAGATTTTTATACTAAAGCTCTCTAAATTCTGGAGAAATTTCGACAACACTTCCCCTATAAATCGGACTATCCCAAAATTTTACGTAACTTCATTCCTGCAAGAAGACATGTACACTTCATATATTCTTTCGGAGCTTCATGCTCAACATCCAATCCAACCAACTCACATGTTCCCCAATTCCATCCATAAAGCACACACATACCACACAGGCTAACTCCTCAAACTCTTCTTATAACTCCGCTCTGATACCATAACTGTAACACCCCAAAACCTTTAAGCACAGGTTTAATTGATGGTTTAAGTTAATCTTGTGGTTAAGGGTTTTGGGATGTTACACTCAGCCTATAGAAAATTGTAAACGTACTTGTAGTCATAACCAAGCAATGTGAAAACATCAAGTAAAAGTGGAAGAAGGCTACATTGTCTGTCGCACGCATTCACCATGTCAACTTGTGATATTGCATTTAGCATTGTACTAACAAAATCTGTCACATGTTGAGCATTGATTAGTTCCTCCACTAGCGACCTGAAAGAGACCACAAATTCATGAGTTACATTTTGATGCCCCTTTCAAAAACAATTCATGCCCATTGTATACATGTTTGATGTCCCCCCTCCCTGCACCCTGCACACATAGTCACACTGAATCGTCATATCTAATCACATATATTCAGTCACATACTTAGCCGCCCTTTCAAAAGCCATATTAAACCATATTTACCGTAAATTAAACATCATCTTATCTGGATAATTCTCACTAAAGAATTGATTTTCCATTGATAATTAATTACCACAACTCATCAAACTAATTTATCAAACAACCCAACTCCATAAGACTCTGAGCTCCCCATTAGATAGACAATCACATCACAAAATTTTGTACGTTTGCTCGAACTATATACATGTCTAGCAATTACAACCCTATACTCTCTATCCACTGCTCGATAAATTGCCTTCAATCGAACAAAACTCGAATAAGAACTGTAGCAACACTCACCACCTGGTTAATGCCCATTTCAGAATCAATTTATGCCCATTTTCAGACTCAATTTATAATTTATGCCCGTTTTCATAGTCGATTTGTGCACATTACATACGTGCCTAATGTCCACTGAGTTTTTGCTACCATAAACAACCAAATTTTGAAATTCAATCTCCTCCGTCCCCTCAATTACCTTGATACACTTAAGCCTAGTTAATCACGCATCCCCCCACAGCCTAAGAAACAAAATACTCACAAAATCCAAACAAAATCATCAGATGAACCTGAAAAATCATTAAACTTTCTATCTAAAATTCCAACACAATCTAATATCAAGGATACCAACAGAAAACGCATACAAGCACCAATGTCCACTGATTTTACCACCATTGACATCCAAATTTTGCAATTCACCGAAACAAATCACAAAAACGACATGCATAATACTAACCTTTGGATTTCTTTATGGCAGCTGTTCCCTTCATCACCTAATTCAGACACCCCATTCGATTCTTCCATGCCTACCCTAAAGCAGAACTTCAAGTTAGAAACTTGAAAAACAGAGCATGGGGCGTTAAAAAAAAAAGTTTGGCGTCGAGCTGTACTAACTAACCGACTGGAGTTGACGACGACCGGCGGGATTCTTGAGTTCAAATTTCTTCTTCGCGGTTGATGGAGACGAAAGGGCAGGCAGTAACTCCCGATGAAATCTCGTCGATGTGTTTATGGAAGTTGTTGGGCTGCTATGGTTATTTCTCTCGCTTCCCCCAAATCTCGCGCGCGGTATTCTTTCTAAAAAATAATCACGTGATCTACCCAAAATATAATCCAAAATCTCCAAAAAACAGCAGCCCTTAGATCAAATCCAATGGTTGAGATGTGTCATGCTTACATGCTCACCATAAGAGCTGCAAATCCGATTGAACAACAAAATGGTTCCAACGAAGCAGCAGCAGTAAACCTAGAAATGGCGAAGACAAATCCAACTCCAGTGTCGAAGACCACAACATCATTCGCTTCTCTAGTGGATCCAGATGATGGCACTGCTTTGGAGTTCTCAGAAGCAGATATTGTAGATGGGATTCAAATAGCAAGAATTGAAAAAGTAGAAGTCCAGAAAGAGGTGGAATTCTGGAAATCATCCATCCGGTGCTGTGTGATTGGAGCCAATCCACCATTTCCAATTATTGAAGGTTTTCTAAAGAGAATTTGGGGTCAATACAGCATTAGTTAAATTGCAGCCATACGCAAAGGACTTTTCTTAGTCCGATTTGAGAAGGAAGAGCACAAGATTGAGGTACTTAAAAGGGGTCTCTTCTTCTTTGATAATAAGCCATTAATTGTCGAGCCTTGGTCGCCCCAGCAAAGAATTGATCTGGATGAGATCAAATCTCTACCGATCTGGGTAAGATTCCCACATCTTGATATTCAATATTGGAGTACAAAGAATTTGGGAGGATTAGCTAGTTTAGTGGGGGTGCCCATATCTCTCTACTTTGGAAGGAATCTACAAGGGTACTTAAGTAATTTGCTCCTTAACTCAAGAACCATCAAGCTATCATGGAAGGTGTCTTAGAGTGGATTAATCTACATTCCAAGAGCTTTCCAAGGGTTCAAGAATCTTTAGATTTGGTAAAGTATTGAGCAAGTTATCATCATTTGTAATCTAGCTTAGTTCATTTGTTTCTTTATGATATAATCACATGATTAGGATGATGTAAGCTAGATGGTTGTAGTTTCTTTCATATGACACGCCTAAGGGGACCTTTAGTAGTATAAATAGACCCCTTAGGGTTATCATCATTCAATTTTATATCAAAATACAATCAAACACATGATGTGTTGTTTCTCTAGCTTTGTGCTAGTGTCTCTTCGTTTCTCTTGAGGGAGAACGAAACTATCCCCTTCTTCTATCCAAGGTTGGCGTCCTTGGTGGTGATAGGAAAGAATTGAAGGTCACTTGAATGTGGTGTGACTGTATCCTCCAAGAATCTTCAAAGCCATTATCATTCATTCATTCATCCATTCAGACGTTCATCTACATTCATCCAACTTTGAGTGTTCTTTCAAGTATCAAACAACATTGGATTGTTCAAAGAGCATTCGTTCATTCACCAAAGTGACGTTCATCATTCGTTCAACCATTCATTCGCCATTCATCCTACATTCATCATTCGTTCATTCGTTCATCATTTCCATTTCGTTTGGTAACCATCTTTCATAGTTGTTTCCATCTATTTTGTCCATTTCTATTCTATTTTCGGTTCTTTTGAACCTTGGGAAGGGAGATTCCTATCTTCGTTTTTAAAGATCCTTAGATTGTGTGTAATGTGATCATCCCTTGGTCCCATTATGCATCAAAATTGGTATCAGAGCTTAGGAGTTTGATTCTCTTAGTTCTTGAACCATCTTTTTACCATCTTTCCATTACAAAAACGATCCCCACCATCTCACCATTCTCACGCCACCCATAAGTTCTTATAAGAACTCATCAAGAACTCATAAAGAATCATAAACTCCACAAAGAACCCCATAGCCCAAACACAATCCCACCCAAAACACATTCCCTTCCCTACCCAGCGTCAATTTGGACGTTCCAAACCCATACCATGGCTCACGAATTGTTCTTCATGAGGAGGATCCTCAACAATTAGATTGTTCGTAAGATCGAACAACAAGAAGCTATCTTTCAGTCTCGTTGCACAATCAAGGGAAAGGTTTGTTCTTTGATAATTGATGGTGGAAGCAGCACCAATGTGGCGTCAACTACTATGGTGGACAAACTTCAGTTGGAAACAAGTCCCCATCCAAATCCCTACACCATCAAGTGGCTCAATCAGGGTGAAGGATTACAAGTAACACAACGATGTTTGGTAAGCTTCTCCATTGGAAAATATTTTCAAGAATCTTTATGGTGTGACGTTTTGCCTATGGATGCTTGTCATATTTTGTTGGGAAGACCATGGTTATTTGACAGGAGCGTGATACATGATGGAAGAGGCAATACCTACACTTTCAGGCTCAACAAAAAGAAAATCACCCTAGTTCCACTAAAAATAGCCAACCCATCCCCACCCAAAGAGAGTGATCCAAATCCCATCACTTCTATGACCACTGAACACCCTGAGTTTAGTGAGCATAAGGAGATCACTCCCTTAAACCCAAACACAAAACCTAGCCACGAAAATTCCACCAACGAGAACCCTAGTCTCAAAAAGGATCACCCACTCGTCACCCTCCCATTCCAACGTGATGTTCAAGAAGATTTGGTCCCAACCCACAAAAACCCTAGTGAACCTCCAAAGGTTCAAAAGAAAGCTGATGATCTTCAAGCAAAGGGTCTTGTTCTTGCCAACTCGGAGGGAAGCAAATTGGATCCAAGCAAGCATCCAATTTTGAATTTTCCTATGAAGCGTACCTTCCATGTGCACCCAAGAGATATCAACTTGAATCTTATGGTTGAAGTGCCAAGGATTCAAAGGAGTCAAGGGGCCATAGTCGTTTGTGATCATTCAAGAATGGATCGCTTCACATTCAATAATGAAGGCAAAATTGTAGATTTTGAAATTTTGAAGTTACTTGGGAATTCTACATCCATGGTGAAACATGGAGTATCAAGGTCCAATAATGTCTATGGGTTATTTTTAAAGAAGTTTAAGAAGTTTTGTAAAGGAGTCTATGATGACTTCAAAGCCTTTAAGAAGAAAGCTTGACATTCTTTGTGAAGAAGGCGAGTAAGAGAGTGATGCTCCAAGTTTGAGGAAAAACTTTTTCAACCGGGGGATTATAATGTATATTTGATGGCCATATACATCAAGGTCAACTAGAGAAATATCAAATACTCACCTACATGGAAGAAGAGCTCACATCTCTTACATATCTCTCTACTTTGGAAGGAATCAGTACTTAAGTAATTTGCTCCTTAACTCAAGAACCATCAAGCTATCATGGAAGGTGTCTTAGAGTGGATTAATCTACATTCCAAGAGCTTTCCAAGGGTTCAAGAATCTTTAGATTTGGTAAAGTATTGAGCAAGTTATCATCATTTGTAATCTAGCTTAGTTCATTTGTTTCTTTATGATATAATCACATGATTAGGATGATGTAAGCTAGATGGTTGTAGTTTCTTTCATATGACACGCCTAAGGGGACCTTTAGTAGTATAAATAGACCCCTTAGGGTGCCTTGTATCATCATTCAATCATATATCAAAATACAATCAAACACATGATGTGTTGTTTCTCTAGCTTTGTGCTAATGTCTCTTCGTTTCTCTTGAGGGAGAACGAAACTATCCCCTTCTTCTATCCAAGGTTGGCGTCCTTGGTGGTGATAGGAAGGAATTGAAGGTCACTTGAATGTGGTGTGACTGTATCCTCCAAGAATCTTCAAAGCCATTATCATTCATTCATTCATCCATTCAGACGTTCATCTACATTCATCCAACTTTGAGTGTTCTTTCAAGTATCAAACAACATTGGATTGTTCAAAGAGCATTCGTTCATTCACCAAAGTGACGTTCATCATTCGTTCAACCATTCATTCGCCATTCATCCTACATTCATCATTCGTTCATTCGTTCATCATTTCCATTTCGTTTGGTAACCATCTTTCATAGTTGTTTCCATCTATTTTGTCCATTTCTATTCTATTTTCGGTTCTTTTGAACCTTGGGAAGGGAGATTCCTATCTTCGTTTTTAAAGATCCTTAGATTGTGTGTAATGTGATCATCCCTTGGTCCCATTATGCATCAAAATTGGTATCAGAGCTTAGGAGTTTGATTCTCTTAGTTCTTGAACCATCTTTTTACCATCTTTCCATTACAAAAACGATCCCCACCATCTCACCATTCTCACGCCACCCATAAGTTCTTACAAGAACTCATCAAGAACTCATAAAGAATCATAAACTCCACAAAGAACCCCATAGCCCAAACACAATCCCACCCAAAACACATTCCCTTCCCTACCCAGCGTCAATTTGGACGTTCCAAACCCATACCATGGCTCACGAATTGTTCTTCATGAGGAGGATCCTCAACAATTCGATTGTTCCAGAAGATCGGCAACAACAAGAAGCTATCTTTCAGTCTCGTTGCACAATCAAGGGAAAGGTTTGTTCTTTGATAATTGATGGTGGAAGCAGCACCAATGTGGCGTCAACTACTATGGTGGACAAACTTCAGTTGGAAACAAGTCCCCATCCAAATACCTACACCATCAAGTGGCTCAATCAGGGTGAAGGATTACAAGTAACACAACGATGTTTTGGTAAGCTTCTCCATTGGAAAATCTTTTCAAGAATCTTTATGGTGTGACGTTTTGCCTATGGATGCTTGTCATATTTTGTTGGGAAGACCATGGTTATTTGACAGGAGCGTGATACATGATGGAAGAGCCAATACCTACACTTTCAGGCTCAACAAAAAGAAAATCATCCAAGTTCCACTAAAAATAGCCAACCCATCCCCACCCAAAGAGAGTGATCCAAATCCCATCACTTCTATGACCACTAAACACCCTGAGTTTAGTGAGCATAAGGAGATCACTCCCTTAAACCCAAACACAAAACCTAGCCACGAAAATTCCACCAACGAGAACCCTAGTCTCAAAAAGGATCACCCACTCGTCACCCACCCATTCCAACGTGATGTTCAAGAAGATTTGGTCCCAACCCACAAAAACTCTAGTGAACCTCCAAAGGTTCAAAAGAAAGCTGATGATCTTCAAGCAAAGGGTCTTGTTCTTGCCAACTCGGAGGGAAGCAAATTGGATCCAAGCAATCATCCAATTTTGAATTTTCCTATGAAGCGTATCTTCCATGTGCACCCAAGAGATATCAACTTGAATCTTATGGTTGAAGTGCCAAGGATTCAAAGGAGTCAAGGGGCTATAGTCGTTTGTGATCATTCAAGAATGGATCGCTTCACATTCAATAATGAAGGCAAAATCGTAGATTTTGAAATTTTGAAGTTACTTGGGAATTCTACATCCATTGTGAAACATGGAGTATCAAGGTCCAATAATGTCTATGGGTTATTTTTAAAGAAGTTGAAGAAGTTTTGTAAAGGAGTCTATGATGGATTATTAACTTTAGGCACCATAGTGAGCAAAGTATTATTCACTTCCTTCAAAAGCTTCCCAGTAGAGAAGAAACTTTTGATAGCAGTAATGTAACGCTCCGGAAATTCAATTATAGAAAGTCAAAGTCAAACTAACGTTAACGGAAAAATTTTAGCGGAAGTCTCAACTCTTATTTGGGGCGTCACTGCCGTATCCCCCAAAGGAATACAAGGCAAGAAGGGAAACTAACAACCATTCGATTCGGTAAACCAAACTAAGAAACTCAAACTAACTTCAAGTCTTTCAAAAAGAAACATAACATAAAAGATAGTTTCTAAACATGTCGTCCTCACTTCTAATTCCCGTCCCCAGCATATAGATCTTCACCTGAAATCAAAACATTTAAAAAATGAGGGGGAAACCTCAATAATGTCTACCTATAATGTTTAAAACAAGTTAAGTTCATTTCAATTCATTTGAGGGAGAGGGAATAAGTGAAACCATTTTACAAACCATTAAATCCTTAACTGTTTTCCTCAACCCAACCAATCCATATTTTATTATGCGGGCGGGATACCACATCCCTTAGAGTAACAAATATCAGACCGGATACCAGATCCTTTTCCTACCACAGGCTACGACCAAAAATTATCAAAAGTTCACATTTTTGCCTACCATAGGCTACGACCAGGGTCCCAAACCCTTTGCCTACCACAGGCTACGACCAGAATCAAGAGTTCACATTTCCGCCTACCATAGGCTACGACCAGGGTCCCTGGCCCTTTGCCTACCACAGGCTACGACCAGAATATCAAGAGTTCATATTTCCGCCTGCCACAGGCTACGACTAGGGTCCTTGACCCTTTGCCTACCACATGCTACGACCAGGGTCCCGGACCCTTTGCCTACCACAGGCTACGACCAAAAAAGTCGCTTAATGTTTCACTTGAATTAATAGTATCTTATGCAAAGCTCAGCTCATAGCTCTCCAGTCAAACCCAACCCAAGTTATCAAAACCACTCATAAAAGACCATCCAATTTCTCAATTCATAAATCAAAGTACAACAATTACAAACAGTTATCCAAAACAGATGGTCACATTTTCCACATAAAGTCCCCTTTCGGGATGCAATTCTCAAAACAAATTAGAAAACATTAAAACACATTTAAAGAGCATCCCAGTGGGGATTAGAGCATAGACATTACCTGGTTAACTTTACTTCACAGCAAAAATGAACACACTTGAGCTCTCTAACGGCGCGAATTAGCTCGGGCTCAACAAAAACCAAAAAAGGGGGAGGCTGGTCGGGGCTACGGTGGTCGGCGTCGGTTGAAGAGGAGCGTGGGTGGCGCTTGGTGGTGGATGTCGGCAGCAGGTGGTGGTCGGAGTAGCGGCAACAATCGATAACAAGAACGACCGTAAATAGTAACAATAACAATGCAGCAGCCCAACTTCAAACGTTCTGTCAGCTGCGTCGGCGGCTTCGACGACCCTAGTGGCGGGAAGAGGTTGAAGGTGGTGGTGCAGACAGTCTCTGGCCGGTGTCAAGGTGGTGCGGTGGCTGGTGAGGCTCTTTTGGTGGTGTTGCGAAATTCTAAGCGACAGCAGCAACGCCGAAATACAACAACAATAGCACAACTTCGGCGGCTCCGATGGTGACAACGGCGGCTCCGGTGACTCGACTGATGGAAGAAGGTTGATGAGGGGCGTGCAAGCTCCTGTCCAGCGGCCTCAGATGGGTCAAAGGGCTGGTGGTCATTGGTGGAGGAGGGGGAGAAGAGGAGGTGGGAAGAGGGTTTTACTTGGTACTGGGCTCGGGACTTCATGCGTGAAAGGTGAACGACGAAAGGGTATACTAGTGTATTAGCCTAGGGTTTAGTATAAAAGGGGTATTTGTACCCATAATTAATTACAAAGAAAATTCAAAAATAAAATATGAAATTATCACAATATAAAAGAATTAATTATTTATAATACTAGATTTTGCAAAATCTCTAAAATAGCACATAATTACTAAAATAAAATACCTACATGAATAATAGTAGTAATAGCACTTAGGGTCACAAAAAAAAAAAGAAAATTGCTAAAATACCCACACTCACATGCAACCTTCCTATGCATAAAATTTCTATTCTACCCTTCGTTAGCTACTACGCGATCCTACGAGCTCAAGTGTTACCGAAAAATAATTACAATGAATAAACAATTAACGGAGTCAAACCTAATTTACTAACGGCGTAACAGTCAATGAACTTGAATTTTTCGGTGTTTTACAAGCAGTCACCTCATCCCCCAATTGTAGACTAAGAAGATTTGAAAAAAGAAGCACTGAAGCCATCAAGGCCAGGACTTTTAGAACCATCCATATCAAAAAACACCTTCTTGATCTCAGCATCTGTAGCAGGTTTCAAGAGTGCATCATGGAATTTATTATCCAATCTCTTCCCCTGAGAAATTAAATCAAATCTGACCTTCCCTAAACAGTCTTGCTTGGAGAAGAAGGATTCAAAATGATTGGCCAAAAACAGACCAATATCTTCCTCATTCTACAGTAAAATACCCTCATGGTTTTCCAAGGAGATGACTTTATTTTGGTAGTGCCTCGCTTTGATCATAGAGTAAAAGAATGCTGTGTTACTGTCTCCCTTTCTTAGCCAATCAACTTTAGTCTTCTGCTTCATTAATTTCATAGCAAAACTGAGAGTTTGTTGATAAACCTGTGTAGTAGATTCAACTTTGCCAAGTAACTCCAAATCATCTGGGTTCTGCATAAACAGATCCTGAGCAGTAGTCATAGTTTCATAGTCTTGTTGAGATTTTTGGAATATATCAACAAAGGAAGAATTATGTAAAGAAGAGAGAGGACTCTTCAACAATTGCAGTTTAGAAACTGTTTTGAACATAGAGGTACCTGAGATACTCTGGTTCATCACTTTAGAAACCACCTCATTATATAATGGAGAGTCCACCCACATACTACATAATTTAAATCTTCTTTTTGGCCTCTGACTATGAGTGTCCAATTGAATAACCAAGGGAGAATGGTCAGAAACACCATGGGCAAGAACCAGATATGAAATAGACTCAAATTGAGAAAGACCTTCAGCATTCACCAGAACTCTATCAATACATGAAAAATCTTCTTGTTATGCCAAGTAAACCTATTCCCCGAGTGCTTCACCTCACTAAATTGGAAATCAGTCATGAAATTCCTGAAGACAATGATTTCTTCAGCTGATATTTGAGTACCACCAATCCTGTTTTCAAAATCTAAAACATTATTAAAATCACCTGTAACTAACCATGACTCAGAGCAAGATGAAGCAATATTAGCAAGGCCATTCCATAAGTACTTTCGATTTCCCAAATCATTGTCACCATAAACAAATGTAATAAGGAAACCAATAGAACCAACATAAACCTTACAATGTATGTATTGATCATGAATCTCAAGAGCTTGGACTGAAAGACCTCCCCTCCATAATACCCATATTATACTTCTGCACGAATCTGAGACATTATGCATTAAGTTCCATCCAGGACATATATTGTTCTTGGTAGCTTCACACTTCTCCTTAGTGACCTTAGTTTCCATCAAACCAACAAGATTGAAGTTATTCATATGAAGGAAGTGTTTCACTTCCTCCTATTTTTTTTGGGGCCATTCAATCCCCTAATGTTCCATGAGAGGAACTTATCCATTACCATTAGAAGAACTGGTGCAAGGAATTACACTCTCCTCAACCAGTCCTAATTTAGGAATGGGAGTTAGAGTCACAGGCCAAGATCCTACAACAATTTCAGAAACAATTGAAGTATCTGGCCTGTTATTCCCCCTTTTAGGCACCTGCTGCTGAGAAACAACATTATTAGACTTAGATGGTATGCTAGAAGGTTGATGCTTCGACTTCCAAATATGGTTTTTCCTCCTACAAGTGTCCACACGTGTCCAAACATCTTGCATTAAGTACACTTCATAGGACGCCACTCATAATCAACTTTCTATGTATAGGCATATCCTTCCTCATCAATCAAAGGAATCGATTCTGGGAACGAATGGTCAAGTTCCATTTTGACCAAGATACGAGCATATGTCATCATAGTTTTATCCCTTGTATAAGAATCGGTTAATAGAGGAACACCCAGAATACTACCAATCTTGCTCAAACTTTCCTTACTCCAGAATTTCCAATGCAAACCTCGAAGTTTGATCCAAATAGGTACAGAGAATTCCTTATCCGGAGTAGCACAATCCCCCAATGACCAAGTCTTCAACAAGAGAGGTTTCTTGTCAAAATAGACTACATGTTTTGCAAGAACTTTGTTGCGAGCAACTACAGAAGAAAATCGAAAGATAAACAAACCTTCCTTGCACCAAACAACTTTATCCAGACCAACATTTCCTGACATTCTACGAGCAAACATTTCCATTACAGATAAAGGAGGTCTAACACCCAATACAAAACCCAGAATCGAAGACTTCCAGAAAATAAACTCAGAAATAGTATCAAATCACAATAAACACCCACTAGATCTGGGATGAACATCAAAGACTCGACTTGTAGCAGGGATTTACGCTTGGTCGTTAACGGTGAGTTCTAGGCGGCGCTGGGGGTCGTCGGCGTTAGTGGAGGTGCCGGCCTCGATCACGAGCATTAGCGGTATTGTAACAGTAGCATCATAACAGAGCCGAGAAACACAGAACAGAGTAGCATCCTCTGTTTGCATCTCACCTGTAGCGGTGGCGGCTGGGCGTGCAATTGACCGGAAAACTCACCCTGCTGGAAAATCACTTGCCGGAATTCTAACGTCGGAAAACCCGTCGCTAGGGTTTCCTCCTCCCATGTCTTTCTTCATATGGAATTGAATGTGCTCTTGGTCTCCAAAGAAAATTGAAACTGCTCTGGATTTTTGAGGTGGTGTTTCTAAAACAAAGAATCATGAGTTTTTTTGGGGGTCTTCATTGTTATTGATGCAGCAACATGCATGCATCACCTATCTCTTTTCCTTTTTTTGCAACTTACGTGAGGGGGCTCTTCATGTATTAAAAAAAATCAACCAATGAAAATTAAGTCCATCATTTATAAATAAAGATAAAACAACTCTTAAATCTCTACCCTAGATCTTGATTTCAATGGCTGAGATTTGGCATGCTTCCATGCTCACCTTTCTCTTCTTCTCATTATATCAATTCTCAATATATATATATATATATATATATATATATATATATATATATATATTCACACACAAACACACACAACAACAACAACGTTGCTGCCATTTGACCCAAGTGATCTCTACAGAAAAGGTACGATCAAGCATACGTTGAATCTACGTTACTCGGACTCTAGTACGTGTGTCCATATCGGACATGGATATGGGTGTAGAACTCGGCTATTTTTAAGAAATTTTATACATTTTCATTGTAATTCGAAGTGTCGAGTGTTGTACCCTTACTCGGGTATCAAGGGTCCGACACAGGTATGGTAGGGAAGATGAAGAGTCGGATTAACATAACTAGAAAATATGACGAGAACGGGTAAGTTTGTTGGGTTGGATAAAATGGGTACCAAGTTTCCTAAAGAATAAGGCCTAGGGTTAGGGTATTCTTTGGTATCAATATGGTTTGTTCAAGCTAATGAACATTCTAGGTTATAAAGAAACTAAAAAGAACAAAATATTTAGACCTTACTTAGCAAGGATGATCTAGTGTTTCCATTCTACTATGTCTTATAGGTCACAGTATCATTGGTCAACATTCGAGTTAAATCATTTTGTCAGTTTTGTCTCATAATCACACACATATGCATCATGAAGAACAATTTCTATATCACGAGATGGTGGCACACAAGTCAAGGAAGGAGCAACAAAGTCATCATCATCATTTTTCCAATCACGCAAATGAGGATTAACATGAATATTTGGGGAAAAGAGGGAAGAAGACTTGATTATATTCAAAGCACATTTCCCATGAGAGGAAGGTCCTAACTCATGTCCACTTTCAAATAAATCAGGTCGCATTTGACGAAATACATAAATTATCTCATGAAGCAATTTTTCTATTTTTTATTTATTTTTGCATTAGATTCTTCATCTTCTTGTTGCACATAATTCACATCATATTCAATAAAGGTCGAGTGCGCAACAGAACTGGAAGACATGTTAGCATGAGTAAATATTTCAGATTGAGCACATGAGGAAGGGACATGCATGGAAATTAAGGGAGGGGGAGAAAGGAGTACTCAGATATGCATCTTCATAAGATGCTTCCCTTGGTTGATTCACAAATGGAGATTGAGTATGCAAATGAATACAAGCAGAAGGGGAACAAATATTCACACATGAATTTTCATAGTCAGATCTAGCATGATGAGCACATGCATTATCAAAATATTAACCCGAAGCGTGACAAATTCCCATAAAACTACGAGTACCCTCAGTCAACCAATTAAACAAATCCCAAGCCTCATAATCATTTTCAACATTAAAACCATAATAGTTTAATAGATCACGGGTTTCAGAATTCACACCCTTATTAATAACACATAACACTTCCCAATCAAAAAAATTATAACCATAAGGAGCCCAATAAGAAAGATAATCATTCAATCTATCACAGTAATCACAAAACATCTCTTGCTCATCTTGAGGGAAGTAAAAGCATGCCTTTCTTTCCTCTTTTTTTATTTCCAGTTTTTTAATCTTTCAAATTTTTCTTTTTTTTTAAATATTTAAAACCTAGAGGGAACATTCAAGAAAAACTCAAAGACCAAAAGGCGCAACTCCCTAACAACGACGCCATTTTGTTCAATCGCAGCATAGTGCGGGTGTAATTGTCATATCCATAAGGAGTGGGGCTTCCGAACCTAAGAATTTGACGAGCTCTCACCTCTAGGCTTCATGTTCGAGGTTTTTGTGTTTGGTAAACACATATACTAAAAGATAAAACGGGTCGATGAAGAGGTTTAGGGACGATTCATAGGCAAACTATTCAACATGGAACTAGGCGAATGAATTAGTATCAAATCTCTCTCCCTAGAGTTAGGATTCGATGCTTAATCTCAAGATTCCACCACTATTCCCATAGGAATGGTTTCTAAATAGCACAATTCTCCTAATTGGGCACTAATAATATGCCAATGTATGTTAGTGACCAATAAATCCATCCATAACCTTTCAATTCGTTGTTCAGAGATACTATATAACCTCCTGGCACCAAGAGTATCGACATCTAATGGCGAGGTATGGTAGGAAGTGCTAAACTATTCACCGAATCACCCGAAACCACCAAACTAAACCAAAACCCGAATTTCATAGTTTTAGGAATGATTGGTATTTGGTTATCAAGTGTGAGGATTGCAAGGATAACTAGCATCAATTTCCCTCTCTAGAGTGGTAAATTGATGCGTACTTCCCAAAGTCCATCATCACACTTGTGTATGACGACCCTTGATAGTATTTGAACACAATCCAAACCAATTTGTTCCAAAATCCCTCTCTCGAATGGATGAGGAACTAATTACTCCTACCTCTATCTTCGACTCGATGTTTGGGGGAGGATTTATAACCTCTCGGCACCAAAATCCTCCAACATTAAGTGGAAATCTAGGTAGGAACACTTAATTACCTCATTAAACACCCTAATCTCATTAATCCTAGCCTAACCCCCATTAGGGGCCCTAATTACCCCGTAACCCTAAAGGAAATAGCAACACATATTTAAGACTAACACTATTCCAACAATCAACTCAATGCTCACCCTAATTATAGCACAATAATGAAAACCTAGTATAACAACACTAATCAAAGCATTTAAAACCATAAATAAGATAATCAAACAAGTAATTAAACCAATTGAAACTGAAATAAAGGGAGAAGAGGAACGAACTTACTAGAATTGGTACTTAAAGATGCTCCAAGGGTAAAGAAAGCAATAAAGAAAACTTCAATTGTAAAGACAAATCTTGAATCTTCAAAGAAACTAAGGCAACTTACACTAGAGATCAAAGAAGAGTTAACCCTAAAACTTTAAACTACTAGCTACAACCTAGAACTAGAGGCCAAAACCTAATAATGAATGACTACCTGGGAAAAACTCAGAATTTACAATATATACTTGGGGGAAAGAAGGGCCAAAACGAAGTCGTTTTGCCTTGGAATAAGTTGGCAGAACTGGGACGTCACCGGCGTGACAAGGTGTGTCATGGTCGTGACCCCTGAAAATTGTCGAAGAAACGGGTGAGCCTTGCCTCCCTCATGTGCGTGACATATGGGTGTCACGATCGTGAGAGGCCTTCTGTCTGGCAATCTTTTGGAGATCATGACCATGATAGCCAGGGTCACGGTCGTGATGATGCTGCTCTTCGAACCCAGAAAATGTTCTTCGTTGTGTGTCACGACCGTGAGACAGAATGCCATGGCCGTAAGGCTGCTTTCTCACAAAACCCATAATTTGCATTTTGATGTGTCACGGCCGTGAGACTTGGTGTCACGTCTGTGACACTCATTCAGTCCAGGGGTCCTTTTCTCACTTTTTTTTTGTTGCCAAGGTACGACGGTGGGTCACGACCGTGACGTCCTGTGTCACAGCCGTGACACCCTTGTTGGTGACTTTCATTTTCTTGGCTCTCCTCGACACTAAGGCTCAGGTTTTCTCCGTCTCAGGATGGGTTTTCTTGGGGTTTGCATTGGGGTCCCGACCCTTCTCTAGATAGGCCTAGTTTTGGCCTCGTTTTACGCACTTTTCTTCCACAAGCTGATAATTGGTCAAGAGACATACAAAGGAAGAAAAACAATATAAAAATATTGTATTTATTCATGGAACTGAGGAAAATGCAATGGGAAAAAGGATGCATTTACGCTTAAAACCGAGCCTAAACAAGTGTCCCACGAGAATCATACTCTAATTTTTTTGGACCACCAAAATCCAAAATGAAAGTAGGGATCATTGCTATATAATTGGTGAAAGTAGGTACTACAATACAATTTTGCAAATATATATATATATATATATATATATATATATATATATATATATATATATATATACAGAAATTGGATTCTAATAATCCTTACTTTTGCAAATTGGATGTCAATAATCCCTACTTTCAATTTGTATTCTGGTGGTCTAAAACAAAATTATATTGTAGTGGAACAAAATCGAGAGTATACCCTAAATATCATAGATTTTGTGTTGCATTTGATTCAAAACTTTGTATAACACTTTAACACGATTTTTAATGAATTTACAGCATTTTTCCCAATTTTTTTAAAATTATTTTTTAAAATTGTTTTCTATTTTTTTTATGATTTTTTCAATTTTATTATTTTTAAAAAATCATAATAATTGCTCGGAGTCTCAAAAAAAATAATTTAAAAAATGTTTTAGCAACTACACTTCATTACTTATTTGGAGGCAGGAACAAAAAAATAAAAACAATATGGGGTAGGCATGAAAAAAATAAAAAGAATGTGGTGCTGGATTTGGTCTCACTACAATATAATTTTATTTTTTTTGGACCACCAGAATACAAATTGAAAGTAGGGATTATTGTCATCCAATTTCCCTATATATATATATATATATATATATATATATATATATATATATATATATATATATATAGGTTCATTACATATATATCAAAAAAGAATCTATATTGGATTGTGCCGCAAGACAAAACTCTAGCTGGTATTGGAGGAGATAGCTAAAGGCTAGAGACTCCCTTCTCCCTCTATTCCAAAGAATTATTTTAGAAGGTAAGAATTACTCAATCCAGCTAGGCTATGATTTTTTTAAAAATCATTCTCAACAGGTTCTGTGGCATAATCTTATTTGGTGCAAACCAAGAATTCTGAAATGTTCTTTCATCTCTTGGTTGGCTATTAATAGATGGTTAGTTACTCCTGATCGTTTGCAAAAGTTTGGTGTACATCTTACGAATAGATGCTTCCTTTGCGAGGAGAATTGTGAATCAAATTCATATTTGTTTTTTGAGTGTGACTTTACTCTTAATGTGGGTGCTTTGGTCTAGGATACCCAATCTGGACCTATGCCAAATTGGATAGAATGGGCAAGTTCTAATTGGATAAATGTATTGGAAAAAAACAATGAGATGGAGATACACGGTCACATGGACGATGGGGGATCACTTGGGTGGCTAGGAGTCGACGGATAAACCGACTTCCCTTTAAACTTATTCACTAGACCGTGAAAAGACTCAAGGGTAAAACCTAACTTCTTGTAAGCAAAGTAACAAGATTTCTCATAGGCTCTCAAAGAATGTTGCTGCAGTCAACATCTCAAAGAGTGTGTTGAAACTCTTTAGAAACTTGAAGAAGAAGATGTGATGGACGTGTTTGAATGAGCAAAACACCTCACTATTTATAGGCTTGAGGAGTATTCAAACTTGGTCATAATTACCAAATCAAGAGGGCATGATCCATGGGATTTGTCCATGGATAATAATGGGGATGATTATTGACTGATTTCTCAGTAAAAAATTATCCCAAAATCAATCCTTGTGGTTAAACCGGAAGCTGAAATCGTGGAATTTCAATATCAACACTGATTGGCTTCAACACGGGTCGTGGTGTATCACCACGGTCCGTTGACTCAACATGGTCTGTGGTGACTCACCACGATCCGTGTAGGACCAGTGCAGGTTATTCTTACTTTCTGGATACCAACACGGATAGTGTCATGTCTGACACGGTCCGTGTTCAGTCCAACTTACTTGTTTTGCTTCTCGTTGACCTCCCGGTCAACCTTATGCTTATAAATTATACTTTTATGCCCCTTGACTCTTGAAATACTCCAACAATCCCCTACCATTTCAAGAGTACTACTTGAAATGGCCCAGGATCCCTCACTTGGGTAAAATACCCCCGCCATAGATGGCGACTTCTGGAAAGATTCAACACCCGAGAAATCAAGGAGTTGTTATGCGTCATGAAAGTGCCTCACGACTTGAACTTTCACTTAGTGTACATACTTTCAATTAGTTTGGATGCATAAGTAGACAAACTTTGAACTTTACATCCTTACTTGACTAATTGGATACATAGCACACACACAACCCAAAACCTTGCTTAAAAATAAAGACACTATTTCAAGCTGGCCATCTGTCCCATATCCTCTGCGAGAACCATCAAGCCCAGCCCTAGGCTATCCGAAAGGGCCCACTTCACGTCCTCGCATAGGCAGACTTTTACGCCCCGTAATAGAGCTCCCCATCTCATCGATTCAAAGTCTTTTAATGAGTCATTGACTCAAACCTCTTGAACATTACGGTTCTTGAGCATCATCTTGTCTTTGGGATGATTTATCTTGAATATTTTGATGCTCCCATTATCATTCAACGTTGTCGACCATTGAACTCAAGACTTGACAAGATGTGTCAAGCGTGAGTTCGAGCTCCGTTGATGATAATCTATAAGTAGGCTTCACTCCCATCCCCTTGTGACCTTGAAAGAACTTGATCATGATACCTTTGACTAAGATCACTAGATAAATACATATCTTTCCATGATCTTACTTATCATGATCATATCTTAAACTTAACATTTCTTTCCTTCATCATAGTTGTGATTACACCATCACACTATAGGATTAAGTAAGAAATACTTTACCACTTGTCATAATACGACTAAACCATCGCATTATAAGATTTGGTAAACTTTAAATATTGAGTTCATATTTGAACTTACAAACCGAATGCTTAGTAGGCGACAAACCTTTGAACTATACATTCTTTTGTAATGCCAAAATCTCATGAACTCAAGCCTTGAATATAACATTATCCAAATAACATAAATAATCCTCGTAATGCTTATAAAGAGATTACTATAACCTTGTCCAAGATGTGGGACTACTTGTATAGTTACCTTGAAAGAAATGCTTACAGGATCAAAATTTCTTTTGATTTTTTGCATTGTTTTCCTTATCATTATGTCTTCATCCAAGTACTTTGGATTCCATAACCACTACTTATACCTTAGAACAACCTTATAAATCAAATTAACATTTGATTTTCCATGTTCTTAGCATAACTATATCCAAATAACTTTTAGATTTCATAGTTAAACTTATCGCCTTAGAACCTTGTAAATCAACCTAACATTTGATTTTTATGTTCTTTGAATAACAATAACCAAATAATTTTGGATTTCATAGTTATAGCCTTTGTACCAATCAAATTGGTACTTGATTTTCCATGGAGGAAATCTCTTCCAACTTAAACTTGAAAAAACACTTAAGTTTCATGGAAATTAGATTCCATCTTATGTGTAACTTAAACCATTACACTTTCAACTATTTGCTACAAAGCTTGAATACCATAAACTTGAATACCATATGTAATGAAACTTATTACAAATTTTAACATTGGCTAGGCGAGAAAGAACCTCAATCGATCTTGAATGATTATCTTATAGTTATATGACCTTTACTTATATGATCAAACGTCATTCTAATTAAGGTCATGTTTCCTTATGCATGATTAGATCCACTTCTTAAATGTTAGACCGTGGAACTCATAACCATTCGTCCAGTATGCCAATCTTACTCATAATATTAATCTGTAAACTACTTAAGGATGGATCAAACAAATGTATATGAGAGTCATATACATTTCCCTTTGTAGCAAACTTGATTGGATCCTACATATCAAACATGCAGACTAGATTAATAGACTATTAACAAATGAAGCAATAATCATCCAATTTTGTAACACATGAACTTAGATAAACATCATGCGTTCAAAATAAATGATTATGCACATAGTCCAACATGCATTCATTATGCAACTTATCTTATAATAGATACATACTATTTACATTCATACATGATGAACACTTATAATATCATTTAATGGCGGTAAAGCCAAGTACATGTATTCAACTTAAACACATGAATACATTGAGTTATGATTATCCTTAAATCTTACGTAATCATATACTTAATAAGCCTTAACCATATGCCTCAATATGTAAGTCACATATATTAGCATACAAACCATACAAAGTATGAACCTTCTCATAAATATTTACTTATCTCATGAATTACAAAGTAAACACGTAACAACAAAATCATCTTGATAATAATAAAATCATTGAGCATGAGAAGCTTGCACTTATAAATAATTTTGTGTCTATGTTACTTATGACACACCCATAGCCCATATGCTTATAATAATCACATAAACCGTCATTATTTCTTAATTGGCTATGCTAAACTTATTGAAACAATATTATGCGTGAGAACTTTAATTACTACCATGACAAACAAGAAATATACATTTCTACTTGTACTCATATGAACAAAGTACATTATTCATATCTTGAAAATAAGAACATGTCATAGCTTAATTTATTCATGCAATGTAATCATATGAATTAACTTGATCTCATACTTTAAGCAAAGTTAACACAAGCACTTATTTAACATCATATGATTACTTTTGAACTTGTCATGCCTCAAACATAAAAAGTCTATATAACATGATTGATTGATAAATTGACATGCATAGTAGCATACTTGAGACTTAGATCAATTAAGACATTTTATCAAGGCAAACTTACATAAGTGCTAATAAAAATATATATAATGACATATATATTTAAACAACTTATAATCGTACATACTTTTCAAGCACTTATAAACATGTGATTGTCAAAACTTTAAACATAATAAACATGAACTCACATGAGACAATCAACTTGAACTTGAGATAAACACGCAAAGACTTGAAACATATGAGCAAACATATAAACCTTCTTTGCATAATCAAATAAATAAGAATTAACCACATGAATTCATCTTGAGACAAATTACCACGAATCCATATTCTCACAACTTATAAATTTCCACGTCAAACTCATACATTTCATGAACATTTACACCTTATTCATACTATGTATGCTTAACAAGCATGATAAAAACAAGACAACCCAAATATATATCTCAAAATCATATATACTAATGAAACAAGAACTTTCATGAATAAACATTGTCTTAATTCAAGCATGCTTTTATCTCTAGCGGAGAATAATACTAGTCATGTACATAAACTTAAACATGTGAATCAAATAGATTGACATACATAGTTGCACATTTACATATATGACTACTTGAAAACATTCATGCTTGTCATTCCATCAATTAACAATAAATTGATAAACTCATGTACTCAAATATAAATAATCATGATAAACCTAATAAACAATTATCATGCTTTATATTCAATAAAACAACTCATATATGAATAACACATATATGTACTTAACCATGGAAAAACATGTCATCAAAAGCATAAAAACATAAACTCACTTATCAATGACACTTTGTGATTTACTTGACAAATAATAAATCACACTTAACATTTTGGCAATAGGAAAAATGGCAAAGGAAAACATGTACTTACAAAACACCTTAACACACCACTTTCTCGAAAACTTATAACGGGTGACTTAAACAAGGTGCATAAATAAATCATAAACATGTTTCTATTTAACCATTCTATTTGAATTCAAATCAAATAGGATTATGCCAATTAAAAACCAATAAATGTCAACTTAAAATATAGATAACTTATCTCGATGAACGCAATCTCATTATTCTCCTTGAACCTCTTGAGTATAACCATCAATCACCATTGCCAACAATCAATCGAGAAACTTACTACATCAATCAAATAAATTACCATTGATTAATAATCTTGATAATTAAAAAATAATAAACTTGAATAAACAAAACTTGTAAAACAACATAAACTTATCTTTCGATTACATAGCATCTTGATCTTGAAAATTCCGTCCCTCAAACTCGATCATCCATGGTGACAATAAGTCTTAAGATTGTTGGAAAAAAACAATGAGATGGAGATAAACAGTCGCGTGGAAGATGGGGGATCACTTAGGTGGCTAGGAGTCGACGGATAAACCGGCTTCCCTTAAGACATATTCACTAGAACGTGAAAAGACT